>CM053764.1:51357603-51412760 GCA_028658305.1 Pachyuromys duprasi
TAAAAGTTATTCTTAGATGGCAGGGTTTCCCAAACATACAAAAAGTGTGGCAAGAGACCAAAATTAACCAGCAACAAGTTTTTTCAGTTTGGCGTGGCATGGTAGATGCTGGTAAAAAGGGAAGCTGGTTGCTTTCAAGTAAGCTGATGGCTTTGGGTGTAACTTACTGTTCTAGATCTTTTATGGGCCTCAAACATTAGTAACAAGATATCCTTCCTTGTGATAAACATGGCTGTGTGTCTCTTCTATAACTAGGTAAGAATTCTAACATTACAGGGTTGCAGAATTACATAGTAAACTCAGACTAGCCTGTGGCTTGGCAGGTAAGATTACCTGCCAAAAAGTTACCTGAGCCAAAGAGCTCCTGCTGAGAACGGCTTACACATACATTTTGCTTTACTTTACTGTGTAAGCATTTTATAGGCCTGATTCTAGAAACAGGCTCAATACTTCTTGAGGAAAGGTCTCACTGTGTGCTTCTGACTGGCCTAGAACTTGCTATGTGTGAAACATGGCTGGCATGAACTCACAGAGATCCACCTGCCTCTGCCTCTTGAGAGCCACCACACTTGGCCTTTGATTAAGATGCCAATAACCTGGAAACCCCCTACATTTATGTATGTGTGAATACATATGTGTAGATATAGAGCTGTGCATGTGTGTGTGTGTGTGTGTGTGTCTGTGTGTGTGTGTGTAGAAAGAGATACAGAAACCCTTACAGTGGAATGTATAGAATATATCCTATTGACTTCTACTTCACATGAATTAGTAATAATAAATTGCATTTGCTTATACTATATACCAATAGTGGTTAGAATAAGAATGACCCCTGCAGCCAGCAGTGATGGCACACATCTTTAATCCCAGCACTGAGGAGGCAGAAGGAGGCGGATCTCTGTGAGTTTGAGGCCAGCCTGGTCTACACAGAAAGTTCCAGGGCAGCCAAGGTTACACAGGGAAACCTTGTCTGGAAAAACCAAAAAAAACAAGACAAAACAAAACACGAAAACAAAACTAAATAAAGACTCCCCACAGGCTCATATATTTGAATGAGGGAATGGCACTACTTAAGAAGGATTAGCAGGTGTGGCCTGGTTGGAGGAAGTATGTCACTGAGGTTTCAAAAGCCAACCCAGAACCCAGTGTCTTAGTAATGGTTTCTATTTCTGTGATGAAACACTATGACCAAAAAGCAAGCTAAGGAAGAAAAGGCTTATTTGGCTTATACTTACATGTCACTGTTCATCATTGAAGGAAGTTCAGGACAGGAATTCAGGACTAGAACAGGACTAGAACTTGGAGGCAGAAGCAGATGCAGAGGTCAAGAAGGGGTACTGCTTATTGGTTTGCACCTCATGGGTATCTCAGCCTGCTTTCTTATAAAACAGTCAGAGAGTGAATCCAACTTTTTCCCCCTTTTTGTTTTACTCATGCCCCCAAGGGACCGGATGATGGCCACTTATCCTGGGGAAAGCCATCTGATTTACTCAGTAAGTTTACTCAGCTGTGAATTACTGGTTGTGGAGGTATAAGAGCATTCACCACGCAATCATGAGGACCTGAGCTCAAATCCTCAGAACCTATGTAAAAGTTGGAGGCATAGTGCAAACATCCTAGCACCCCTAAAGGAGATGGGAGATGGAGACAAGGAGATCTGTGGGAGCTCTAGGGATCTAGATTCCAGTTTGACCTTGAAGCCCTGCAAATCAAGAGCATTAAGGGTGAGAAGAGGCTGCCCTTGGATCTCCGCCCCTCACCACAAACACATGTTGTAGTACACATATATGCACATATGTACACAACCATGCAAGTGTAAAGTTCCAAATGACTTGCATCTATTTTTAATTCACATATAGTTTATTTTTCTTTTCCTTTTGCATTTTTAAAAAAATGTTTTTAGGTTCATTTCGTAAAGTAAACCCAGCTGCTTTGCAAGAACAACTGCTCTTATCCAACTCTCCAGCCCACTGCCTTTTTTTTTTTCAGTCTTTTTTATCCCATTAGCCTTTAGCTCTTACCACCATGCCTTCCCTGCCTACTACATGCCTGCCCTACCCTGATAGACTGTACCCCTCAGGAAGTATAAGCCAAAATGAACCCTTTGCCTCTTAATTTGCTTTTGACAGGATATTTTATCATAACATGGGAGAGTAACTATGACACCTAGGAAAACACTTCCTCAGCCATTTTGTTTTTCAGCATAGAACCCCTTCCTGTGGCATCCTCAGTTCAGGTTCTCTCCTTTTAAGTTAATTTGCATTTTTACAGGTTTGAACATATAGTGGGTGGGGTTCTCAGAGCACCATTACTGTTGGCCTAGTCAAGAACACAAGGTCTCACCTGCAAATTATGTATATATATTCAGCTTTTTATCACCAAAAAAAAAAAAAAGCTGACTAAAGGCAATAAGCAATAACTATGCCTCGGCTTGGATGTTATTATGACTTAAGGTTTTCTCCACTAAACAACTTAGTCCATTACCTTTTTTTTTATTTTACAACCCAAGTGGTTTCCCCTCCCTCCTCTCCTCTCAGTCCCTTCTCCCTCCCCATCCCCCATCTACTCACCTTCTGTTTTTCTTCAGAAAATGGTAGGTCTCCCACTTTCCACTGATAGAATATTAGCCAGCCCTGGCATGTCAAGTGACAGTAAGACTAGGTATCTCCTCTCTTATTAAGTCTAGATAAGGCAACCCAGTTGAAGGAAAGAGTCCCAAAGGCAGGAAACAGACAGCCCCTGCTCCTACTGTTACGAATCCCACAAGAAGACCAAGCTACACACCTGTAACATATGTACAGAGGGCCTAGGTCAGGCCAATGCAGGCTCCCTGGTTGGCAGTTCAGTCTCTATGAGCTCCTATGGATTAGTTGGTTCTATAGGTTTCCTTGTGGTATCCTTGATGCCTTTGGCTGCTTCAATCCTTCCTCCCTCTCTTCCGCAGGATTCCCCACGCTTCGCCTAATGTTTGGCTATGGATCTCTGCATCTGTTTCCATCAGTTGCTGGATGCTCTCTGATGACAACTGAGCTAGGCACTAATCTATGAGTATATCAGGATATCATTAGGAATCATTTCATTGGCTGGTTCTATTGTTGGTCTCTGGACTATCCAGCTTTAGGGTCCTAACCCTCTGGACAGTGTCAGAGGACTCCTTCTCATGGTGTAGGCATCAAGCTGGACCAATCATTGACTGGCCACTCCCACAATTTCTGCTCGACCTTTACCCCAGCACATATTGTAGGCAGGAAAAATTGTAGGTTGAAGGTTTTGTGCCTGGGTTGGTGTCCCAATCCCTCTATTGGAGGTCATAACAGTTTTATTCATAATAGCCAGAAACTGGAAACAACCTACATGTCCCTTAACCAAAGAATGGAAAGGAAGGTGGAGTTAAGAGGGGACAAGGGAAGGGGCTACAGCTGGGATACAAAGTGAATAAACTGTAATTAATAAGAAATAAATAAAATTTAAAAAATGAAAACAAGAATGGATAAAGAAAATGTGGTACATTTACACAATGCAGTATTATTCAGCTATTAAAAGCAATGACATCATGAAATTTACAGGCAAATGGGTGGAACAAGAAAACGTCATCCTGAGTGAGGTGAGCCAGATCCAGAAAGACAAACATGGCATGTACTCACTTGTAAGTGGCTATTACCCATAAAGTACAGAATAACCATGATACAATCCACGACCCAAAGAAGCTAAGTAACAAGGAGGACTCAAGGGGGAACATGTGAATCTCACTGAGCAGGGGAAATAAGATAGATGTCGTGGGTGGACTGGGAAGGGACTGACTGCAGGTGGGAACAGAAGAGATCAGGTTGGGGAGATAGGGGAAAAGAGTACTGGGAGATAGGGCAATGGAAATTCCAAGCAATCTCTGAGGGTGACCATAGCTAAGCCTCCTAGCAATGCCAGATACGGAGCCTGAACTGGCCATCTCCTACAACGGGGCAAGACTTCCATTATCTTTTTTATAAAAAGATTTATTTACTTATTTTTATGTGGATGAGTCTTTTGTCTGCTGGCCTGCATGTATGCACGCTACCTGTATGCCTGGTGCTAGCAGAGGCCAGAAGAGGACATTGGATCTCCTAGAACTGAAGTTAGAGATGGTTGCAAGCCACCATGTGGGTGCTGGGAACTGAACTCAGGTCTTCTAGAAGAGCAGCTAGTGCTCTTAACCACTGGGCCATCTCTCCAGCTCAGTCTTAACCTTATAAGACAATCTCATTCAAGTTTTCAAGATACAAGCAGCAAGCAAGCACGCACATACACACCATTTCTCCAGAATAAAACACAAATGGCCTCTGCCCCCAGTTCCTGCTTGAGTCCTTGTTGTAGCCCCTGAGCAGCGTGCTACAACAGCTGTCAAAGCAACAGCCCCTCTTTCCCGCCCAACCTGCACCTCAGTAAGGTACTGCCTCAGGAGCTGTCAAAATGGCGGCTTCTGTCGCACAGCAACATCTCCTCAGCCTGCAGCCTACCTGAGAAACCCCTACAGGAGCTGTCCACGGTGGCCACATCTCTTCTCCAGCCTCCCAGAGCAGCTTCGCAGCAATGGCACCTCAGCCAAAGCTTCCTGCAGCCGGCCGAAAAGGTCTTCTCAACTTAACCCATGCAGGGAAAAGTGGGTGAAAACTCCAACCCCTGCACTCCCCCACCCTCTGGACCGGAAATCCCACCAATCCTCACTCTGGAAAGGTCTGGCCTGAAAAGCTCTGCCCCCTAAAGAAATTGGCCCTGCCCTTTGTTCAGTTCCCTGCTGTTCTCTCCCTGGAGCAGGAGCAGCCAACCCTGGATTAGTCCCTCCACACCCTAGATCCTAATAAATCTCTTTTATGAGGGTTGCTATCTGGTATGACTCTCTCATAGGAAGAAGCAAGAAGCAATGAAGAGACGTGAAGAAGTGGAGTAAGGCTCCTGAGTGCCTCAGCAAAGCTGGGGAGACCCTTCCTTGGGAGCTGCAATGCCTCTGCTGAGGAGGCTTCCTCTCAGAGCTTTGTGTTTACTGGGCTCCCTTGTCTCAGGATGCCCTTCCATTGTGGCACTGTCATCTGACCCCTGACACCACTCCAGAATGTCCCAGAGTTATGACTTCATCCTGTCGGTCGCTATTGTCACCTTAGCCTCCCCGACAAACCCTTCGACAACTACATTGCTTCTAAAACAGAGCCCAAATTACTCAACATTACATCAGGCAATTCCATCTTGAGTCTTAACCTTCCAGTGATGTCTTATAACCTCTAACTATATATTGTTTCTAATGGAATAAGTCTTAATATTCCATTTTTTTTTGTCCGCAAATTATTTTCACTTTCAGAACCTTAGGCACAGGGCTGGAGCGATGGCTTGGCAGTTCAAAGCACATACTGCGTTTACAGAGGACCTGATGCTGGCTTCCAGTATCTGTAACTAGTGACCCACAACCACCTGTTACTGCAGCCCCAGGGAGGCCTTTGAAAGGACCCGTGACCATATGCATGTATACAGGTACTTTTAAAAAATAAAAAATAAGCCTTAAAAAAATAAAACTCAGTTGGGTGGTTATGCCACATACCTTCAATCCCAGCACTGGTGTGGCAGAGGCAGGCGGTTCTCAAGTTCATGTCTAGCATTATCTACAGAGAGAGTTCTAGGACAGCCAGGGCTACATAGAGAAACCCTGTCTGAAAAGAACAACAACAAAAATCCAACTAACCAATCAAAAAGACCACAAAACTCTATCTTTCAAGGCTGAGATAAAAAAAAAAAGAAGACAGTTCTGTGCAGTCTTCCATTATAATTTGAATGTGAAATGGTCCCTTCAGGGTCATGTTCTGAGTGCTTGTTCCCCCACTTGTTAACACTGTGGGACCTTCAGGGAAGGCTGTGGAACCTTTCGGTAGGTGGTTATGATCTGACTGACAGAAGTAAGTCCCTGGGGCTGGGCCATCGAAGGTTACAGCACAGCCCCTTATTGAAGCCACTCTCCCTGTCCCACTGTGCGCTGCCACAGCACTCTTTCAACATTACACACCAAACGACTCTTTGGTGCCCCTCTCTGCCACCATGAACTGTGGCCTTTGGAAAACATGAGCTAAAACAAATGCCTATAAGTTGTTTGACCACAGTGGCTGATACAGTTTCTTTTCTTTCCTCTCCCTGAAAGGCTCGGGCATTTCTCGTGCTCTTTTGAACCTCCCTTAGAGCACACAACACCTCTTTGGATAGCAGTAACTCATGCACATACCTTAGCTCTTCCGGTTGACTTGGAGATCGCTTTTAGTGCCTTGCATGTTCCCTGGCATTGTGATAATTCGTTTATCTGCAGGTGGTGTATTTGTTCAACATTTAAAAACATAGTTAAATTGCTTCAACTTCAGACTTTTAAAATCTAGGTACATTTTGTCAAGAAATTGTGTTAATGCTTTCTCCTGTTATCGTCTTTGAGTCCAAAGGTTAATCTATGTGTAGATGAGCTTCAGTTATCAGTCCAAGTGAATTGTCTTTGAGATAACCATGAAGGGGTTTCTCAGTGTGTCTTATAAGGAACAGTTCTTTTGTCCCCCCTGGGACTTAGAGGTGGGAAGGAATTCAGAAGGTTAAGCAACACATTCAAGGACTCAGTGAATGAAGGCAAAGATTAGATTACAGCTTGGCAAGGCTGGGGGAATGTTTGTGCTGGGCTCTCCCAGTGCTGTTTTTCAGAGCAGTTGGTGAGTCATCCAGGCAGGCTTGCTAACAAATAAGTAATGAAATCTGACCAGCATCCCACATAAGACACTGATAGGTCTTTGTAGATATGTGATTGTCCTGTCAGCCTAATAGGTGAAAAGAGTCTGACTTCCATCCAATCCCTCCTTGGGGAGTTAGTCAGGCTTTGAGATCTGACCTTGGCCTGGGAGAGGGGAGGTGAGCAGAGAAAACAGCAGGCCTGGAAAGGGAGTGGTGAGAAGGGGAGACAAGTGCTCTAGACGGGCAGATGCAGAACTGAAAGATCACACGGAAAACCAGCCCACATTAATCCCAGCGCCACTCTTCTCCAAAACCACACTCCTTAGGTGTGTTCTCCATTAGCAAGCTCTCGAAACTACTCCTGTGCCCGTGCCATCCAAGCTTTATCCAAGGTTGGCATCCTCTTTATCCAAGGGAGATTCCTCTGATGCCCTTCAGGCCCTAGTTCCCTGCTAGGAATCTGTACTCATATACTCCTTAAATTGAACAGTTACAAACTGGACTGGGCATCTGTTCTGTTCTGGCAGCTGTTGGCATCACCTCTGCCAATTAGCCTGAGAGTCCTCTTCTACTTCACTGACCCCTTTTGCCTCCCAAATGCCCTTTTAGGCTCTTCTCTCTCACTGCACCACTGGCACAGTTCCTGTTCGTTTGGCCTCGCCTGGGTTAGGAGCTCCCAGGAGTTTTTGCTCCTCCTAAATGTTCTGTTGGCCTCTTCTTTCTCTTAAACTCACACATCCACCCAAGGGATCCCTCTGTGATCCAAGAGTGGCTGCATTACTCATCTGCTTGACACCCTTCAGCGCTTCCTATTGTCCTGTTCTTCCCTCCTTTCCAGCACGGTTTCTCGCTTCTACCCCTTCCCTGCTCAAGCAGTTCTGAACAGCTTGGGATAAACTGTTTTTCACCCTATTTCATCAGAGTAGAAAATCTCTCCTCTTCAAAACCTCTTTGGTTTTGAACCCCTTACTCAGGTCACAAGCATCCACAAAGTCATTCCCAGCACTCAAAAAGGGGTGCTCAAGTCACAAAGTAAGATGAGCATTCAAGGGTTACAGAGAAATCAGTGTCAACAACCTCATAGGCCCGGGTCTCAGGCTGCTCTAATACCAGGGATACAACCACAGCCACCACTGAATCATATAATGACCTAGTTGTAGGTGGCTATGTAGCAGATAGCTGTAATTCCAGCAATGGGGATTGTGAGTTCAAGACCAGCATGGCTACCTACCAAGTTCTGTCTCAAAGAAACAAAAAGAAACAAATGATAACAAAGGCCCAATCATCTACCAGGCTAAGCATTGCTTCCCTCATTGCTTTCCTCGCCCATACAACATCCTAATGTACCTTGCTTTTCTCCAACGCTAATCTTTGTGTTGTTGTTCTTTTCTTATGGTACTAAATATTGAACCTAAGGCCTCATAAATATTAAGCAAGTTATCTACCACTGAGAGGCTCCCAGCTGCGATGGTTCATTTCAGGTATCAACTTGATTAGCTTCAGAAAAAACTAGAGGATAGTGGGGTACAGTTCCAGGCACATCTGTGAAGGTGTTTCCAAAGAGGACTGAGGGAAGATGGCCCACCCTGCGTGTGAGTGGTGCCATCTCATGGGCAAAAACCCAGCTGGGAGAGCAGGAGAGAGAGCAGCAGAGAGAGCAGGAACCCCAGAGCATGAGATTTCTTCTCTCTTGGTGTCATAGCCTGACACAACATGAACGTGCTTTGCCCAACCACGCACTCTGCAGCCTCGTGAACTAGCTACGCTTTCTGCAAAGGAGTAGGGTTTTTTGTTTGTTTGTTTTTGTTTTGTTTTTGGAATAATCATTTAATTATATTTTATGCAACATAAGCATAATTTTGGTTCAAGTGCAAGAAAGGGTGGATATTCTACTTCCTTTTGGATACTCAGAATCCTTCCTGTTCTTTACTGGGCCTGGTCAGGCCCCAAAATGACTAAGTTCTAAAGTGAACCACTGGAATGTAGCCAAATCTCTGTGGGAAAATTCTGAATTCTTCTAAATATTCCCGAGGAAGCCACTGCCCATTGAGAGAAACTCTGACACTTCCAGTCCACGAGAGCACTGTGACGTGAAGGCTAGGTTGCTTCAGAAAGTATTGGTGACTACCAGCAAATTTCAAAACAAAAAGTACGGGGATCTGAGTGTGGTGGCACCCACCTGTCATTGTAGCACTCAGGAGACCAAGGTAGGGGGTCTTGTGCTTAAGGCCAGCCAGGGAGACACACTGTGATCTGAAAACCCAGCAAAAGTATTGGGAGGAAGATTGCATCTAGGAGGTTTCTTCTGTGGTCTGAATACATGTTGTTGAAATAACTATGTTAAAACCATTTTGCTGGGTTCTGACACCCCACGTATCCCAGGATCTACCACACGATTTGCTGCTTAAAGGGCAGGGCTATTAGATAAATCAAACCCAATTTATTCATTTTGGTGCCTTTAAGTTACCGTAGCTGTTGTAGCAGGTTTCTTGGCCAACAGAGTCTTGAATATTTTATAGAGAAAAAGGCCCTGTGCTGCCCCCAAAAGATAGAATTTCAAAGCTTACAAACAGTGTTATCTAAGAACTTCAACCCAGCTGAGGCTGCTACAGACTCACCCAGAGTACTGTTCAAACTGCCAAGAACATTATTTGGTTGATCAAGGCAAACATTCTTTGTATTTTTTTCCCTTCAGCTATCAGCCAGAAACTTTGCATCCATTGTAATTGTTGCAAACTTCCTACCAGGAAATATGATCACTGCACATACAGAATGAACAAGAAAGATTGTGTGGTTTAAGCATAATATATTTTTAGTATGTCAAAGAAAAAAAAGAGCAAGCATGTTTGTCTTGCCACGTGGAATTTTTAAAACATTTCCCAAGGTGGTTTTGAACTTACTATATGTCTGAAGATGATCTTGAGTTTCTGGTCCTCCTGAGAACTAGAATTACAGATGTGCACCACAATACCCAGTTTGTACAGTGCTGCTGATGAAACCCAGGGCCATTTGCATGCTAAACAAGCATTTTACCAATATCCCTTGAAGAGGTTTATATACATCTATATTCACATTTATATTATGTATGTATATATATATATATAAGTATATTACATACATATGTTTAACATATTAATGGCTTTTATGTTATTCAATATCCAGAAATAAGAATCTGCTCACTACAATGTGCATTCTCAGTGTCTAGAACATTAGAGGTCTTTCTTGCATTTCAAATGCTATTGTTCACAGAACCACCTGCGCATAAGATTACAGTCTGCGATGGGTTTTCCTAACATGGCCTCTGGGCATGGCATGATGATCTCAAGATGTGGTCAGCATACTGAATCTGTGCTACAGATTCTGGGTACCTAAAATCAACCCTCCTACTCATGCAAACCCTACTGCAAAGAAAGTGACCTCCCAGAATTCTCGGAAAACTCAATATGGATTCCCTTAAGGAAACATATTCTGGATGAAATAAACAGCCTTGTTTCCATGGTGACTGATACAAAGGCCTTCTCCAGCATTTTCCTTGATTTTTGAGAAAGACTGGGGGCCGTGCCATCCTGAGGTAACTGGAACACACATTCCTAGTGCTTCTCTTTAAAGCAGGTTTTGCTATTTAGTCCATGCTGGCTTTGAACTCACCACCTGAGTGCTAGGTGCATCTTCCACCTGAGTGCTAGGATTGCAGGCATGTTAGCTACTCCATGCCCTACTAATGCACTACTTTAAACCCTGTCAGTTGAAGTATTTTTACAGAGAAATCACATTGCCAGGCATGCATTAGCTGCCTGTCCTTTCAAGACACCTCCCATTTCACAGGCAAACAGAGCAAAAGAGACACAAAGCCCAGGGGAGTAGGCTAAACTCCAGCAGTTCAGAACTCACATAAATGGACAAACCTACGGCCTTTTCTGTTTGTTCAGTGACCATCCTGACACCTCTTTCCTCCTTTAGGCTTCCTATTGATTTGGGCTTTGGCACCTTTTTTCCCCTAACCCTCATGTTCTGGAATTCATGATTCTTAAGAAAGGAGCCTGTGCCTTCTTTCTGAGCCCAGCATTATTTTTATTTGTGGGCAAGGCCATTTGAGGACTGGCAAGGCCAGATGAATTGCATTCCAGTTAGCCACAAGACAGGCCAAGAACGATCTCTTTATTCTATTGGAGGCTCCAACAGAGGACAGTAATGAGGAAACAGGTAAGGAAGTCAGTAGTCTACACCAGAGTACCAAAGGGCTTTTACTCTACAAAAAGCAATTCATTAACGTGAGTTATCTTATGCAGATATCAGGGTACGTATATAAAAGTCATGCAGAGAGGTGTGTATTGGAGACACATTTCAGTAAGTCCATGGCTCTATAGCCATTGCCCGGACTGAGCTATGGAATACTTTTAGCCTCAACAAGTATTTTTTTTTACATCTCCCTTTACCACAGTAAAGGTAACACAGCACTACTGTGTAGCCCTGGCTGTCCTGGAACTTGCTCTGCAGATCTGGAATGCATAAAGATATCTGCCTGCCTCTGCCCCCACCAAGTGCTGGGATTAAAGGCCAGTGCCACCATCGCCTGGCAAGACTATGTCTTACAACTCAATGAGTCAGGTATTTTGTTCTCAGAAAAACATGTAAAATTAAAGCATTATAAGAAGCAGGCTGGGGCAGGCAGGCTAGTGCAACCCCAGAGAGCCACATGGAGAGAAAGAAGTTCCATCTGTGCATATGCGCATAAACACTGAGCAAATAAGGAATTAAAGTAAGCAGTTTTATGTAATACATTATCTAATGCTCGTACATAAGAAGAACTGTTCACTTTAGCTTTCCTCACTTTCTGGCACCAGGACAAAGATAGCCATTATTATTATTATTATTATTATTATTATTATTATTCAAATAGACAAGGTCTTCGGTTGAGGATTTGGGATCTTTGGAGTCAGAAAAATTTTATAAAGCGGATATTGTCCATGTTACACAATACTTACAGTGGGATCTTGGGCTGTGCCTCAAAAATGCATTCTTATTTCTTTAAAATTTTTTCACTGTATGTATTTAGTGTGTGTGTGTGTGTGTGCAAACGTGTGTGCACACATGTATACATGTATACATGTATGTGTGCGTGGTGCACGTCGTGGTGTTCACGAGTATGTCACAGGACAATTTTGGGGGATCAGCGCTCTCCTCCCACCATGTGGGTCCTCCTGGTGGTGAACCCAGATGGTCAGCCTTGGAGTAAGCGCTTTACCAAGGAGCCATCCTACAGCCCAGCACTCACATTTCTGAAGAGAAATGCATGAATGCTTATGTTATGTTGGAAAACAAGGACTTTTCTAACAACGAAGGCTTGCCCTCGTCCTGAATCCCTCTTTTAAACTATAGCACTTGGAGCTTACTTATTCTTCACATCTTATAAAAACAACTATTCAAAATAAAATACTCAATTAAACACAAAAGTAGACATTCCAGTATAATAATCACTCACAAAACTGTTAACTAGCCTTGACAACATTATTTCATTTATCTCCATTCCCCAAAGCGTGCAAAGCATTGCCATCATATACCTCACCTGAAAACATTTCCCACTACACTGCTTTTTAGAATCTGTCTATGAGAAGATGCATTTAACAACAAACTGTTTTATGATACCTAGGTGAGCAAATGCTTTGTTTTGCTTTATAATAGGACTGTCTTGAGGGAAGGACTGTATTTGTAATTACTATTTCTAAGTTAGTTCTTCTGAGCAGAAAATAGGGCTTGATGGATACAAGGTGAACTTGAGCTTGTATCCCACTTACCTGCCAGGGCAGAAACTCTGTAGCAGGAGTCTTGCCTGGAATGCCTGGAGCCCTGGATTCCATCCTCAGAATGGCAAAAACAAAAACAAAAAGACAAACAAAACCCAAAGCAGAAACTGCTGGGTCACACTCACTCTTGGTGTTTCTTACTCAGAGGGTAAAGGGTGGGAGCCAGAAGATTGGCATTTCCCTAACACAGTGGCTCTCAATTTGTGGGTTGCAATCCCTCTGGGAGTCGAATGACCACCAGAAAACACAGACATTTACATTACAATTCATAACAGCAGCAAATTTACAGTTATGAAGTAGCAATTAAATAATTTTATGGTTTGGGGGGGTCACCACAACATGAGGAACTGTATTAAAGGGTCCTGGCGTTAGGAAGGTTGGGAACTCTCTGCTGTACCTGCCGAGGATGGGGAGGGTCTTCCCGGGTCAGGAAAGGGTAACAATACGCCAAATGCTCTCTCCAGTCTAAAGCATGGAATTCTGCATAGAAACACTAAAACTACTGTTTTACAGTGTAGTTTGCGTCCCCTTTCCACTTATTAGTGGTATTCTTGGAGTGACCTTCCCAGTTTCCCCATAAGTAAAATACAATAATAGTTATGCCAACCTCAAGAGTATTAAGACAGTGAAATAATTTTTAGCATGTAAATGAGCTTTAAAAAAACAATGTTTAGCAAACAAAACAAAACTGCCTAATGAAAGGTAATTATTATTTACTGAACATCATTTATGTGCCAGGCAGGGAGTCTAAGTGAGAATTCTCTGCTTGCATCTGTATTCCCCTGCAGTGTCTTCGCCCACCTCTTCCTGCCCCCGGGATAGGTAAGCAGAGTGTGACAATGTCTAGCTGACAAGGTGAAGAGGTGCTCTAGGTACCCAGTTAAAAAAAAGTGTGTGAGAGTTCCTTCGAATTTCTTCCTGCCGTGAACATCGGGCCTCTGCCCTCTGGCTTCAGGCCACCTCCCTAGTGCCATGGCCCCGAAAGGGCAGTCTGCGATCCTTCAGGGCCAAGAAATCTAGACCGGCTGCTGCCCCGAAGCTAGAGAACACGTCGGCCCCTCCCAGCCAGCAGAAAGTAGAAAAAGAACAGTGAAAAGCAATTGAACATATTAATGAAGTACAAAATGACATAGACAGACTTAATGAACAAGCCAGCGAGGAAATTCTGAAAGTAGAAAAATATAACAAACTCCGCCAACCGTTTTTTCAGAAGAGGTCAGAATTGATGGCCCAAATCCCCAATTTTTGGGTAAGAACATTTGTCAACTACCCACAAGTGTCCGCACCGATGGGGGAGGGAGGACGAGGAGGTTCGGCATTATTGACCAGAGTCGAAGTGATAGAATTTGAAGACATTAAATCGGGTTACAGGATAGATTTTTATTTTGATGAAAATCCTTACTTTGAAAATAAAGTTCTCTCCAAAGAAGTTCATCTGAATGAGAGTGGTGACCCATCTTCAAAGTCCACCGAAAACAAATGGAAATCTGGAAAGGATTTGACAAAGAGCTCAAGTCAAATGCAGAGTAAGGCCAGCAGGAAGCTGCAGCACGGAAGAGCCAAAGAGCTTTTTTACCTGCTTCACTGACCATCATGCAGGTGCAGATGAGTTAGGAGAGGTTATCAAAGATGATATTTGGCCAAATCCCTTGCAGTACTATTTGGTTCCTGATGTGGATGATGGTGAAGGATAGGGGGAAGATGATGATGATGAAGAGGAAGGGTTGGAAGATATTGATGAAGGGGATGAGGGTGAAGGAGAAGAAGATGAAGATGATGATGAAGGGAAGTAAGGAGAGGAGGGTGAAGGCAAGGATGACTAGCACAGAAGACTGACAACTTTCTTTTTTATTTAAAAAAATTTTCTCCAGTCGCTGGGACCAAGTTGCAGTCATTTTCCTCCCCCCTAACCCTTGTGCTCAGTAGCCCTGTTTTGAGGTCTCTCTTAACACCATGGTTTTCAACTTATTTTTGGGGAAATAACTTTGAGCAAACTACAACAGGAAAAGAATCTCCAAAAAAAAAAAAAGTGTGGACAAAAGGGCACCAGAACTCCTGTTGTGAGCTATTTCCTTCAGTGTAAATGAGCAGGCAATTAAAAAGACAACCTCTCATAGAAGCATTCCTCAGGGTCATTTACACCCCTGCCCCACATTCAACACACAGGAATCCAGTGGCTTTTTCCCAGGGCATGTGCAGCGGGCTTCCATCTACACTGCGCAGAGCTGAGCCATGCTGTGGTCAGAGTTGAGCCATGCTTCCGGTCAGAGTTGTCAGCTTCTCCGTCCTTTGAAAAAGGTTCGTTCATTCTTTCAGTGACCATTCAGACAGTGATTGAGTCTTACTCAGCCTTGGGTCCTACTTCTATATTTCTTATTTTAATAAATACTCTATTTGTATAATCAATTATAGTAAAGTTTTTCTGGTTTTAGACCTAAAAAAATCATTTCTAAGAGTAACTCTTCAAATGTACAAAAAAAATTTGCTCCTATCATAATAATCATCATTCCTTCCTAGAATATATCTTAACGTCTATTAACAGAATTGAGAATGCAAGAGCTATTACTTGCAGGAATAGAACAGTAATAACAACCATTCTTTGTTCTCTGTGCTCCTGACCCACTGTAAGAAACATCAGACCTTTTAATTCATATTTTTAAAATTCTGTACTTGCTACAGAGGAGGTGCTGTGTGACACTCTTCCTGGGAGATGTGAACAAATGTTGTGGTGTTTTGAATAGGAATGGCCCTATAGACTCTGGTGCTTGAGTGTTTGGCTCATAGGGAGTGGCACTATTAGGAGGTGTGGCCTTGTTGGAGGAAGTGTGTCACTGTGGAGGAGGACTTTGTGGTCTCAATCTACAATCCAGTGTGGCAGTCTCATTCTGCTGCTGGTGGATCAAGATGTAGAACTCTCAGCTCCTTCTCTAGCCATGGTGTCTCTTCACAGCAATAGAAACTCTAACTAAGACAGTGTCTACTCACTCCAGATAGAAAACTGACAGACTTAAGTAAGGACATCACAAAATCCACAGGCATAGAATGACTCAAAGACAGCTGAGTCACCAAAATCCCACATCAGCATGGATGACAGCAGGTGAACGTGAACGCCAGAGAGCTGGAGTTTACCACACAACCTGCAGGTACCCCCAAAGGCTGGAGAGTGTCTTTTCCAGGGAGCTTAGTTGGTCCAAACCTCTTCTAGGCATTTCAGCTTATCTGAGAGTTTCCTAGGCAGGTGGGTTTATCTAAGAGTTTCTCTCAGTAATCTTTACTGCTTGTGTACACTTGGAGTGAGGGAGCAAGTCTGTTTAGGGGTTTCCTGAGCCTTTTGAGTTGTTTGCTTACTGAGCTTAATGAGGTTCCCTGCATGACAGCATGTTCTGCCTTCCTTTAGAACATCCTATGTGTTGACAGAGCTTCCTTATAAGATGGAAGATTGTATCTTGGAGGAAACTGCCACACAACAATGAATTCAAGGCCAGCCTGGGTAACTCAGTGAGATTCTGCCTTGAATAAAAAGCAAAAGGAAGGCTAGGAATATAGTTCAGTGACAGAATGCTTGTCTAGTATGTATGAAGCCCTAGGTTCAATCTCCTGTATGATAAACAAAAATGCCTACATACCTGGATTATTCCTAGAGATGCAGGGATATGTATGAGTCCTATGGCTTTTGAAATATGAACTAGTGAATTCTAGTTCTCTCAAGATTGAATAAATCTTTCATTTTTAAAGTTTTAACTAGTGAGGACTAGAGAGATAGCTCAGCAGATAAAGACACTAATGCAAAACCTACTAACTTGAATTCAATTCTTTATTGTGGAAGGAAAGAACTGACTCCCATGGGCTGTCCTGACTACTACATGCATGTTATAAATGCAAATATGAATGAGGTATCTTATTCTTTTGCTATAACTATTATAGAATAAAATAGTGTCAGTTAAATATACTTAATTTGAGCAACATTGACTAGATTAGAAATTCGCTAAACAGCATATTCAAAAGAGTACAGAATTTTTGAAAGCTTGTATAGCTGTTTCATGATTTGTCAGTTACAAAGCAATGATTACTTACTATCTCAGGGATTATGGCCTTCATTGTAATTCTCATCTATAGAAACAAGAAATGGGGATTTTGAGTATTAAGTCATCATTCTTCAGAATGTATGTGTATGCAATAGGAGAAGAAAGCCCAGCTCTTTATGCTCTCAGTGCTCTTACAGATCAGGCCTTCATCCTCAATCACCATTTTAGGACTATCATGAACCTACAGGTGGGACACACATTTTTAAACCAGGGCTGGTATTCACTGGTGACTGTGTGTGTGTGTGTGTGTGTGTGTGTGTGTGAGAGAGAGAGAGAGAGAGAGAGAGAGAGAGAGAGAGAGAGAGAGAGAGAGAGAGAGAGAGAGAGAGAGAGAAACAACGGGAGGAAGAGCAGCAGAAACTGGCCTGTTTGTCTAGTAACAAACTACTTTTCACTGGAAGGTATTTAACCAATCTCTTGGAGAATCTGCATGTCAGAGTACATCAGGCAAATGGGTGCCTGTCTTCTTGACATTAGCAGATACTCCATTTAATAAGTACTCTATTGACCTTGAGCAAACTAAATTCCATCGTGATAGTCCTGTGCAACCTTTCAGCCTGGAATAACCCTAACACAGGGCAAACTTTCAAGTACAGCAGAACTTCTGAGATGAGGAATTCATGACACCTGCAATTTTGCAGCTTCCACCATTCAACTTGCCACACCTTGAGTTTCTGGCAGGCAGGGTTATGCCAGGCCACACGTATTTATAGTTCCTCTTTGCTGTGGTGCTGACTCTAGCTGCCGTACCTATCATCGTCCTCCCACTGCGGTGTTCCCTCATGTGCCCCACCCTTTACTCTTCAGAGCGGTGGAGCTGCCTGGCTGTGAAGGGAACAATTCACTTTTCTCTGCTTTCTCTTAAAGTTTTCCTATACATTTCCATCATCTCTCATTTTCTTATTCTCTCTTTGTTGCCTCTTATTTACCCTTGTATCTTTTTTTTTTTTTAAATCCTATTTCTATCCTTTACATGGATTCTACTAAAGTAAATAATTTCTGGTGATTACAGTTTCTGAAACAAAATAGCCTTCAAAATTCTAGCTGAGGGTGAGGACAGATGTGGGAAGGTATGTGTGGAGGTCCCTTGCTGCTTTCAAGGATGCGAAGATGAACTCCCGTAGTGCTTTTCCGAGAACACTGCATATCTATGGTGACGGGTGCCGCATTAATGATTAGTAAATTCCCGGTAGGTCAGTAAGTGGGCCAGCAGCCTTGGAGGATGGCACAGAATTTTACAGAAGACCTACATACACCAATAAATACGAATCAGAAAAATACAGCGCTCCCAATGCACCGGAGCTTGCGTTTCTTGGCGTCCTATTCCCCATTCTCCTGCGTTGTCCGTCCTTTCCCTGCTCCAAAGACGGTCCACGCCAACCCACATCACAACCTCCTCGTGCCTGCTGGACTGGGAGATTGGTACCCGCCAACCCCGCGCCGCGCCTGCGCAAAGCGTCCTCTCGCGTGAACGCTCTGCGGCGGCCGCAGACGCCCGGCAGACCCAGCCGATGAACGGGGCTGAGCCAGCCTCCGCGTCCTCATGGAGCCCGGTACCACCCTGCTTCCCAGAAGCACATCCCTCCTCGGGGCAGCACATGAACCGCTGCGCTCGGCCTCAGAACTGTTAACACCCAGGAACCCGGCGCAGGAAGGTGCAGCCGGGAGGAACCGCGCCGGGGGCGGAACCAGGCCGGAGCCTCGCCCCGCGCCAGTTCCAGGCCTCCCATTGGCCTGTGTGCCTGTCCGTCAGCCGGGCCCTGGCCAGCTTGTCTTTCTCCGCTACCTCTGCCGGTGTGGGGCGGGCCCCCGGCAGAGCAAGCCGGAGCTGGCGCCCGCTGCCAGGAGCTCGCGGGAGGCCGGGCAGGGCGGCGCCAAGGCCGAGCATCTCGGGCTGTAGCGCCGCGGCCTCTCTGCTTGCTGCACCACCTGGCGCGGGCCAGGCGTCCGGTAAGGCGCGGAGCGGGCAGCCTGGCGCGGGGGGTGGGCGCGGGCCTTTCCTCCCCGGGAGCGGCGCGCGCCGCTGGTGTTCTCGCGTGCGGCCGGCCTGGCGGGTGTGTAGCTGGACGGAGGGAGGGACGCCACACTCTCTTGGGCTCCGGGCTGGCTGGTGCTCAGGGCACCTCGCTTTCCTCCTAGGAGTCCAGCAAGGTGGCTTCCAGATCTCCAGCATCCCAGTGTCTTTTTCCCCTGCGCTGGGGAAAGACGAATTTTGTGGTTCAGACCTCTTTGGCAAGATTTTTGTTTTCTCCACCGAGCTCAGGGAGGCACAGGACTTGGTGTGTGTGTGTGTGTGTGTGTGTGTGTTTGTGAGTGTTTGTGTGTGTTCCTTAGTTTAAGAGAAAGAGTTGTTGCAGGTTAGAAAGTTCCAGGATTGGCGTGGTGCTGTCCATTCATATGAAATGGCATCTGTGCACCGGGATTGGCAGGTGACTCTGATGCTCCTCCTAACTAATCCAGAGTGTGGTATTGCGTCTGTAGGTTCGACTTAATTTTTTGGGGTACTGATGATCATTCTAGAAAACGTGTGTTGTTTGTTGTGAAAGGCATGACCAAAATAATTGACCTCAGCAGACGTGCGCCCTTAGTAACATTGGATCCCGGGAGTTATCCTCCTAAATGCTTGTGGCAATCACTTCTGAGCAAAGCACTTAATAACATTATTTCTGTTGGTGTGGGAATTGGTAACAGTAGCAGCACTGTGGTTAGAAATGGGCTGGGCGCTGTTCTCCGACCAGGTTTCCTCCAGAATAGCCCTTGACTGTTATCTCCCAGTAAATACTACTTTGAAAGGTTAAGTAACTATTTCAAGACGGGAGTCTCTAAGTAATATAGGATTGGATTCAAACTCATGTTCCTAGGTGTACTCCCTCTTAACTGTGCCTACTCCTTAAGCACTGTTTATGTTGTTAAGCGATTGCAAAATAATGCAGAGTTTTATTTTTAGTTTCCAAATATTATGGAGGTTAGAGGAGAAACAGTCGGTTGTGTCCCAGAATAAACGAAAGAGTAAATGTATCTTGTGTTTGACCACTATAACTAGCTGGTTCAATACCTGCTACACGGCTTTCAGAGACACAAGAAAACAGTTTAACTCTTTTAATACTGTACTTTGAGCATTGATTTGTAAGCTGAACCTGGCTTCTTTGTGTAATTATGAAAACTTGAAAGTTAGACACAGAGGCTAGAAGTGATGATATAATGCTTTATCATCATCAGACGTGTTAGACCTTGCTTTTATTAGAAGGTTTTCATTCATTCTCAAGCTGCTAATGAAGAAGCAGCTGAATTACATCCTTAGAAGAAGTTTTGTATACTTGTGAAAAATACGTTTCAAACTCATTAAGGACTCACCATTTTGGTGTTGCTGTGTTTTTGTTTATTTGGTTGGTAGGTTTTTAGGGTCTAACATAGCCCAAGCTGGCCTTGAATTCTGAATTCTTGTGCCTCAATTCCCAAGTGCTGGGATTGCACACCCCAGCCTCTATACCTGGCTTATTTTAGAGGCTTTGTTGTTGTTTAAGTTAAAGGCTTCTATGATTCTGTTTATGCCCAATTTGTATTTAATTCCATTTAAAATTTTTTATCTATACTAAATTTACATTATGTCAAATTAAAATTATGACTCATTGAACTTGAAGTAAACTAGTTATATTTGAGACATACACGCACAAAACCCCACTAAAATCTGTTAATCTTAGAGACAAATCTGGGTTCGAAGTTACATCTGGTTTAATAAAAATTTAATTATTTTATTGAAATCTAGTTTCTTTGAAGGTAATATGCTTATGGCTGAAATAGGCTTCTGTGGCTGAAATTGATCAATGTTTACAAACTTCAAAGTGAAGAATATGTTATTTCTGTAGAAGAATGTTATTTCTGTAAACACTGCTTAGTATTTTCTGTTGTCTGGAGCTCTATGCTGTTCATAGTCTCCTTCTCAACCTAGATAGAGAATGAAGTATTTTAACTGTTAATCATGATTCTCCTCATAGCCTCTTAATTTAATCATTTAAAAAATGTTGATTCAGAAACTCCCTGGCAGTTAGAATGCGACTTCTGACCATGTTAGCCAGGAGCAGTAAAAGTTAATAAGGAACATTTACACAGCACTGCAGCAAGCATTGGAGTCTAATTTAAATTTAAACCACCTTACATCCGCAGGGAGTGAAGAAAGCCCTTTTGACTAGTTCTTGTTGTGAGCTAGGAGAACTGAAACTCAGTGAGGGTGTGACTTCACTCAGAATTAGTTGATACAGCAAGTACCAAAACAAGGGTTTAAGTCCCGGCAGTTTGACTGTAGAGCTTATCCTTAGACCTTTCTTTTTGTTGAGAAAACCTTCAAGTCAGGCAGTGAAGCTTGTAATAGGATTACAATACCATGTGTGCTTATGCTCTGTCGTTCTGTAAAAGTGTGTCCTCTGGGTTTTCCCTTCCTTTTGTGTGTGTGTTATGCCTGTGTGCACTTAGTGTGGAAGTCACAGGGGTCTTCCTCAGTTACTTCTCCATCTTGTTTTCTGAGACATCTTGTTTTCTCACTAATCCTAGAGTTCTCTAGGCAGAGTAGCAAGCCTCTCCTTGGACAGTCCCCTACCCCTGCCACTGGGTTACATTCACCTGTGTAGCTGGCTTTCTGTATGTGGGTGTTAGGGATTCGAACTCCAGTAACCATGATTGTGAAGTCAGCACTTTACTGATTGAACCATCTCCCTAGCCCTCACTCTATTGTGAAAAATTAGTGTTCTAATGGAATGCTTGGTTTCCGGATTAAACTTTATGAACAGTTTTTGTTGTTGTTATAAGTGTACATGTAAAGGGTATTTGGGACCAGACATGAGATTGCCAACTTCTCTCTAAGTTAAGAACCTCTTAAAAACCTCTGTAAATTCTACTGTTTGGGAAGCAGGAGGTCTGCTGTGATTTTGGGACTTACCTGTTTTAATTAGTGACTTAAAACCAACCTTTGCAACAAAAAAACCAAAAGTGTCTTTAAGACAATAACAAAACTCCCCTCAAAGTCCATTGTCCCCACCCTGTCCTAAAAGAGAGAATTTAACTGCCAAAAAGGGAAGGTCATAATTAATAACATTTTTTAAAAGGATATTAATATTATGAATAATACTACTACATTGTCCTAGTTTCTCCTTAGGTGGTCACAGGCCAGTGAAATCCTAGCTAACCCCAATGCCAATTCAGAGACCATTTCGGATCTCTAGGATGACAGCTCGTTCTACACTGGTAAATTTCTGAGCCCAGATTCAAGTTCAGGTCTCTGACTACCACATACCACGTCATGATCTCTGTCTTATACATAGTGTTGAAGGCTCTGGGTCTCTAGGTTGATAGTCTTTCCAGGTGGTGACTGTCTTACCTGACTTAGGGTAGGCCAGTAGCTCTCCAGCTCACTTGAGTCTGGGTTTGGAGATCCATTTAAAGTATGAACTAGTTTAAGAACTAGTTTTAGGCTATAAACCCTGGATCTCACTGAAGCAAACTTGCAGTGGCCATCAGAAGTTGTCTTCTAGAGAGCATAAAACCTGTCGGGGCACACTGTCAAAGATCTCTACTATTTTCAAAAGAAAATGACCTCAGAAAAAAATTACACCAGGAAAGAAACCAAAATTTATATCGTAGTACTAGGAACATTCAAATGATTTGGAGGGGTCTTGAAAAGGTCCTTTGCAATATGTAATGAAACCAGAATTTTAAGTTACAAAATATGAACGGGTGACTATTAGAAAGGTTCAAGTAGATATATAGACAAAGTAGAAAAAATGCCTGTCAGAAACAGGTCGTTAAGGCTGGGAATGTTGTAGTGGAAGTTTTGCCACAGTTATGCCAGGTGTGGTGGCATACCTACACCTGTAATTCAAGCACTCAGGGAAGAAGAGCCAGAAGGATCTCTGAATTGAAGGCCAGCCTGGTCTACAAAGCTAGTCCAGGACAGCCAAGGCTACACAGAGAAACCCTGTCTCAAAAAACAAAACAAAACTCAGTTATGTAAGCAGGTTTTTGTTTTAATCCCAAGTGTGGGGTATGAGTCTGCCTTAGTTTGTCCACAGCTGATAATTGTCTCCTGTGGCATGGAGAGAGACTTGGTCTTTGCCAGCTAGAGTTAGTTAGTCTGAGGACTCTGAAGGGAATAAATGCAGGAACCCAGAGAGAAAGTGGCTTGGAGATGGACAGAGAGAAGAGTTGGAAGATTGCTTGCTGCAGTCTTGCTGCTTACCTGGACTGCTGGATATCCTGTCGACTGAGATTGGTGTTACCCCCAAAAGAACCTAATGACCCTACCCAGCCGGAAGAAGTAAAGAGGTCTACGTCCTCTTTCCCATCTAACCTTTCTCTCCTACCTAAGGTTGGGGGGTGTGGTTAGAAGGGAGATAGAGGCTTTAGGAACCCCAAATTAAAAAGTTTAAAAATAGCACCTATGGGATATAGTTTAGTTGGTGGAGTGCTTGCCTAGTGTACAAGATGCCCTGGGTTTGCTGCCTAGCAGTGCAGGAGAACTAGCCATGTGATGGTGCGTGCCTGCTAGGTGGAGGCAGAAAGATGGGAAGCTTGAAACCTGAGAGACAAGACTTGTCTCAAAGACAGATTAGAAACAGAGCACTAAGGATCTATGAGAATTTAGGATAGAAAAATTGTTTTAACTGGTAATTTTATTTGGAAGAATGGGATTAGGAGGGAAAGGCAAAAACTACATAAAATTTGAAGGAACAAACAAACCTAAGCAAAGTTTCGAGGGCTGTAATTTGGAACCTTAAGGGAAAACGAGATGTGGATCCCAGACAGTAACCATTAAGCAGGGTGAAATATCGCTTGGCAGTTCCTATCATTGAGCTTTCATGGTTTTCAATAAATTAAGTTCAAGGTAGGTGGAACTGTTGGTGTCAGTCAAGGGAAATCTGTTTAAGTATGCAAATCTAATAAGAGCACAGTTAACTTTAAGGCTGTGAACTTGGTTTAAGTGTCTGTAATCTGCTGTGCGCAGGAAGTTCAAGCTTCATCCCTGTAATCCCACCACTTAGCGGCTGAGACAGGAGATTTACTTGATTTTGTTTGGGCTACAGAGTGCAACTCTAGTCCCCCCAAAGAGGGGGAAAAGACCACAGACAAAACAACCCCTTATCCAAAAGTCATGATAGTGGTGGAGTGGAGATGAGGGCTTGTTGGGAGAAGGGCTGTGTCCGTGTGTTACCAGAATGTGTTATATACGTGCACAGAATGACAAAGAATAGCTCTCTTAAAGATCAAAAGAAAGGGAAAAACCATCAGGGTCATATTTACATATTCTATGACTATGAAATGCATTTGGTCTTCATCTTGTTCTCTGCTGAGAGCTACAACTTTTGGAATTTCTTGAATGATAGGAATGTCATCTGTCCTTCTTGGTCATACTTTGATCACACCATTTTATGCTAATGAGGCAACGGGTCGGAGTTCCCGGAGGGCTCCTGGACGGGGCTGGACATTGCAGGAACTAGAGGACTGGAACATTCTGCCTCACCCATGATCTCTGCAAAGGGTGGGGCTGGGCGTTAAGCTCTATAAAACCTCCTGAAGTAGAAGAGTTCATGCCTTTCTGGGTTGCCAAGCACGTGCAAGAGCAGGGAAGGCAGAGTACCCTGCTTCTTTGTACTTTGCCCAGCACATCTGTTCATCTTGCTATTCGTCTGCATCCTTTCTGTATCTTCTGTGACTAATCAGTAAATTTGGTAAGTCTTCCTCTGAGTACTGTGAGCTCGTCTAGCAAACTATGCAGCCCACAGAAAGCTGCATAGAAAGATGAGAAGCACAGGTGACAATCCACTACATAGAATTGGCAGCTGGAGTGAGGCCAGTCTAGTGAGCGTGGGCCCTTAACCTGTTGGCTAACCCCGTGTCTGTGTAGTATCACAGTTACATGGGATTATAGAGCATCCTTGTTACCTGCTGTAGTATTGTTTGTATTGGAGTAAGTCCCAGTATACATCTGGCCAGTCTTTTTCTGTACTCAGCGTAAGAGAGAGAGAGAAGCTTTAGCTTCACAGAATTGGTGACTGGAATGTTGAAGGAGAGTTTCCCTTTACAGATAAATACATAGTTTTGTACCTTAGCTGTTTTATTGGCAGTAGATCCACTGAATAGGACAGGAAGGAAGTTACAGTATACTTGTTCCCAGAGGCGTGGGGAGCTAATGGCAGGGAAAAAAAACAAAAACAAAATAAGTCACTATTCTCTTAACGTTATGTCTTTAATTTTCAATGTGTAAATGAAAAGTAAATTCAAGTTTGAAGCAATGAGGCAATTGTTTTTTAGATCTCCAAGTTTTGGTGATGTTCAGACAGTAAATTTTAGGTATCTTTTTGGATATAGATAAAATTTTAGGAATGACAAATTATGTGAAGTAAAAATGGAAAGTCAAAATCACTTCGGTCCTGTCTCTGCAGATCTTAATATCTGCCTTTATTTATGTTTGTAAATGCTTTTTTAGTGTGTTGTTCATGTTATATGTGTGCAATCATGACTAAACAGAACTCTGCTTCTCTCTAAAGGTTTCTGCCATCTTTTCTCGCTTAAAAGAACTCAGAGCTGCATTTGAATTGCTGCCTAGAATTGAGTGATAGGTGGGTCTTTGAGGGAACAGGCTGTTTAGGAAGGTTTTGATTGTGAGCTTTTCCTTGATCATCTTTCTTTCTGTTCTCACCGGATCCTCCTTGTCAGTTTTCCTTTTTATTTTATTTAATTTTTTTATTTTTTCATTCACTTTACATCCTTGTTATTGCCCCATCCCTCTTCCCTCCCAGTTCCCGCCTCCCTCCCTCTTCCCTCCGCTCTCCTCAGAGAAGGGGGGCTCCCTTTCCCGTCCAGCCTTCCTTAAAGCTCACACTTAATGCTTAAATTTCTTCCCTAGCTCATGTCTGTCTTGACTTTTTCCATTTTTACTCTTTCTTTCCGTTTTTTTTTTTTTTTTTTTTTTTCTAGACAGGGTTTCTGTATTGTAGCCATGGCTGTCCTGGACTTCCTTTGTAGGCTGGCCTTGAACTCACAGAGATCCGCCTGTCTCTGCCTCCCAGAGTGCTGGGATTTCTGGCGTGCACCACTTGGCCTTTTAGGTACAACGATTTTTTACTTTCTTCAAGAGTAGAAAACCTTTCATTCACACTTTCTTTCCACTACATTCCCTTTCATACTTTAAACTTATTTGTATCCATGAGTGAAACAATGTTGCAAGTCTTCAACTTGCATTAGGTCTGACATCAGCCCTACCCTCTCGAGTGTGTTGGTGGGGCTCCAAGCCTTATTATGCAGATGCTGTTGAAACAGTGTATCCCACCTATTTTTCTGATTTCTGGAAGATGGCAGAAAACAGCTTCAACAGAGTTACTTGAAAACCCTCAGTATTTCAGTGTCCCTGACTGAGTGAAAACTAACCTTAATTGAATTTGCTGATCTCTGGATTGAAATATACACGTGTGTATGTGTGTGTATATGCATATGTACATATGTATATATAATATTTATTTTATGTGCATTGGCGTTATACCTCCATGTATGTCTGTATGTCAGATCTTTGAGTTACAGATAGTTGTGAGCTGCTTCCGAAACAGCATTTAGTGCGCTTAACCATCTCTCCAGCACATAGGTGAGAGGTTTTTCTATCCTTCAGATGATAGGGTTTTGTAGCCTCTGCAGTAGGGGCCAGCAGCATTTTTTAGGTAAAGAAGCAGTGAGTAAATACTTCAGGCTTTCTGAGCCACATGTGTCTTTGTACTCTATGTTTCTAGTTTGCATATATGTTTTCTCCACCCTATAAAAAAAGTGAAAACCATTCTTAGGTCAGGGACCGGTATACAAACAGGCCATACATAGCCTGTTGCTTTTAGAGAAGCACACCTGTCTTTGATTGCCCAGTATTGCTTTGCAAGACAATATAGTTTTGAGATACTTTGAAGCTAGTATCTTGTTTGATGGTAAAATTTAAAGTGTGCCGTACATTTTCCTTGCCTAGAGAATTCAAATTGTTTGTAGCCCCCTCTGTCATCTCCTCCCCCAGTCCACTGAAAGCGGGTGTCCTCCTCCCCTACCATCTCATCATAGCCTATCAAGTCTCATCAGGACTGCCTGGGTCCTTTTCCACTGTGGCCTAGCAAGGCACGGCTGCTCCACTAGGGGATGTGATCAAAGAGTGGGCAACAGAGTCCATGTCAGAGATAGCCCCTGCTCTTCTTACTAGGTGACCCACATGCAGACTGAGCTACCTGTGGGCTACATTTGAGCTGCCTATGGGCTACATCTGAGCATGGGGTCTGGGTCTTCTCCATGCATGGTTCTTGGTCTCTGCAGGACCCCTTGGCCCAGATTATTAGCTTTGTTAGTCTCCTTGTAGGGCTCGTTTTATTGCTTAGTTCAGCAGTCCTTTGGCTTAGAACTTGTAATTATCAGAGGTTCTTCCCATGTAGTAGGAAGTTTAGAAGTCAAAAGGTATTCCATAACATCAGCAAATAGACAACCAAACCTATGCATTTCAGCCTTCTATGTAGCGTTGTATTCCAGAGTCATATGCAAAGCCATTTCAGTCTTCCTTAAGGTCTTACAATAAGTTTAACGGTTATTTCAGCATTTGCTGGCACACTTGACACTACTGTATAGATTTCTTTTTGAAATAATTTCAGAAGATGTATTTTATACAGGTATCATGCCCCTTCCCCTTGTAACTTCATAACATGAATTCAAAGTGGAATATGTTATCTGTGGTTACTATATGTTTGCTTTTTTTGTTACTGTGTCAAAACCTGCTCCTCCCCTTCATCCCCCCCCCCCCCAAATAGTTATAAGGAGGGGGTTTATCTTGGGTAAAGACTGTCGTGGCAGGGAAAGCGTGGTAGAGTTAGTGACAGCAGTTAGGGCTTGTTGCTTAGGACCAAAGTTGCAGAAGGAGAGGAAGGCTGATTTCATCCTTTCCCCCCATTTCATTCAGTCCAGGATCCCAGCCCATGCCATGGCATTACCCATATTCAGGATAGGCCTTTCCCACCAAACCTTTCTGGAAATGGACTCAGAGACCTGTAGAGTTTTGTCTCGGGTGGTTCTAGTTCCAGTCAAGTTGATAGTGAAGTGTAGCTCGTCTACATCAGTAGTCTCAGGGACACCTTTTTTTGTTTTTTTACTCTTTATTGATTCTTTGTGAGTTTCACATCAGGTACCCCAATCCCACTCATGTCCCGTTCCTTTGAAACCTACCCACCTCCATAAAAAAAATTTTTTTTTAATCTCTTTGTGGAAGCTCCAGTATGTCTCACAGTTTACCCTTTTGTCCACACCTTTACTTTCAAATGTTCATTGCAATGAGTCATTGGTCTGGTTCGAGGCCTCTGGCTTCTGCTGCTCTGTCAATACTGGATCCTCACTGGGACTCTTCTCAGATACCCTGCTGTTGCCCTGTGTCATGGAGATTCTGCAGCTTTGGATCTGCAGGACCAGCCTCATCAGGCACTCTAGCAGTTCACAGATGGGGTACATACTGGGGCAGGCCATCCCAAAGCCCTGGATCTGAGTCTGGGTGGCAGCTAAGTTGGTCAGCCCGCCAGCTCTTACACACCCACACCACCAGGAAGAGCGCCCTAGCACTGACCTAGCTAGCTCACCCAGTGTTTGCTACAGTTGTCAAGGGGAGGGGCCAGCTCAGGCCCTTGGACCAGCTCACTAGCACCCATACCACCAGGGCCAGCTCTGCTGTGCTGCCCATGGTTGGTGCTGGGCCTGCTCTCCCAAATGCTGCAGTCAGTGAGGGGCGGGGCCAGCTTTGCTCTGCCCTTGGATATCAACATGGCCCAGGGCAGAAGGGGCTTCCATGTGGTTTTTTATGGTAATATGGGCCATGAACCTGGACACAGACCCTTGCTGCTGCATGGCATGGCCCTCAGTGGCAACGTGGGCTGGGACTTCACCATGCCCGCCGGTGGCAGGGCAGGCTCCTCACACCAGGCTGTGCCTCTCTGCCCTTGAGTCTCCAGTTCCACCTCTCTTCACAGTGCTCAAACTGCTCCTCTCCTCTCTCTCCCATCCCTCTACCACGTACTTGCACATCATAGTAGCTCCCACTGTGGGCAGGCGATGTGGCTAATGGGCCTCTCTCAGTGATGCCTTTATACTAAAGCATTCTTCAGTAGGCAGTGAGCGTCCACATCTGCTTTTGAAAATGGGTAAAGTGTCTGGTGCTCTGTTTCTTACCAGCACTTTGTTTTCCAGGTGAGAGAGATGTTTTCCCGGTTAAGAGCCGTTGTCGCTCCTTGTACTTTGACATGTCGTCGTCTGCACCTGAAGGAGAAGGGCAAGCCGCTCATGTTGAATCCAAGAACAAACAAGGTCAGTAACATCAATGCCAACTTAGTTCATCTTCCTGGTAGAGGTGTGCTTTTTCAGACTGAGAAGGCGTGACGGTTTTGTATCTGATAGCTGTGTGGCTGTGTAGCTGAGGCCTTTGGCGGAGAGTTGCTTTTTCTACGCTGTATCTTTTC
The DNA here is from genome assembly GCA_028658305.1 of Pachyuromys duprasi. NCBI lineage: Eukaryota > Metazoa > Chordata > Mammalia > Rodentia > Muridae > Pachyuromys > Pachyuromys duprasi. The sequence goes on from CM053764.1 coordinate 51,386,716, forward strand.
ATCCGGCTGTTCATGCCTTCTGAGTTTCACTCTTTAAAACTTTTACTACCAGAAGAGGCTTGACTGCTTCCTAGTTCTAGGCAAATGCAATAAAACAGTAATTGTATTGGAACACCTCAGAGTGGGGCTGACGCTGGGACTTTTGGCAAAGGGGCTAGGTAGATTTACCCAGCTTGAAGCAGAGACTCACCCGGGGGTAATTGGGATGGTTGGGTAAAACTGTGAAATAAAACCTTTATTGAACCTCCAACTTCAACCCATCTTTTTGGATACAAATCATTGTAGATATTTTGGCCATTAATTCAGCAAATACTACAAAGAAGAAAGTCCCTTGACTTTTATATTTTCACAAGTAGGACAGAAGTCATGGCAATACAAAATCCAGGCAGGCACACCTTCCTGGCTTTTTTGTCTGTTTGTTTGTTTTTTTAAGCTGGGCTCAGTAGGCAAATTCTGCTTACATTTAGTGATCGCAATAAATACTAAACACCATCTATAGAGCTGGACTTTGGGTTTTGATTCTAGTTCTGGGCTTCATGTACTATATGACACTGGTATCTAAATAAGCTCTCTTGGCTACACACCTGATGTCATCTGAAAAAAAAATGGCAGAACAGTAGCTCCTGTTTGTAGCTGCTTTGTATGGAGGGAATAAAACAGGGCTTTGACATGCTTTGCATAGTGTCTGGCAGTAGTGGTTGGGGAATAGTTCCATGGTAAAGTGAAAGCTTACTGTGTTCCTAGGTTCAGGTCTCAGCACCACAAAAAACGGCATTAATAAAATTAATTCTGGGTAGATATATACATGAAATATTTAAAAGTCATGTAATTCTGAAAAGAGGTTTCTTAGAGAAAGCTTGAGAGAGGATACATAGAGTTTATCACAATATGTGAAGTATTCCTGTTGGGGGGTGATGCATTGAGCCCAAAGCTGTGATCTATTTTAAAAGACTTGCCACAAAAATTTTTGCCAATCTGATTTTTTCTGTTGTAAGAGAAACAATATGAGCTGTTTAGCATAGCACGATTACAGGAGTTTCAGGCATATTAGCAAGCTTGATATGCTAATGAGAGTTATGCAAGGTATGGGATAACCTTTCTTATGTTTTCTTACCTCAAATCTTACTTGCTCTTTAACCTGTAACTCGATCCTAATCCAGGACCAAAGATGTAGTGTAATGAAAGAGTGTCAGCAAAGCATGCTTAGAGACTCTGAATCCAACCCCCAGAAACATTACAAAGCAAAACTAAACTGAACACCGAAGACCTTTTCACACCACCGTAGATGGGAGTACTTGCTCCTTCTCTGAAACCCTGAAGCAGTTTTTAGCCCTGTTCCTATAGCATCACCAGCTTCTGTCATGTTCCATGGCTTTTCATATCATAAGATTGTGTTTCCATGAGTTTAAGTCTTTTTGAGTACATTTCCTATTTCTTTGGGGTAATACCATTCATCTACTTTGTATCTTCTTAAATGTCTTGTAGTAGCCATTTTGTAAATAGGTTGGATTTACTTATTTGTCCGTGTGTGTCAGTGCCTGTGTGTATTAGGTGCCTGCAGAGGTGTCAGAATCCTCTGGAACTGTTACAGTGGTTGTGAGCCCTCTGATGAGGGTGCTGGGAATTGAATCTGAGTTCTCTGGAGAGCAGCAAGTCCTTAACTGCTGAGCATCTCTCCAGGGCACCATTTACTTTTCTCTCTCTTCGTTCTCTTTCTCTTCCAATTCTAGCACTGAGTATCAAACTTGGGGCCTTGTGCTTGCTAGGCAAGCCCTGTGAATGAGCTAGGTCTCAAGTTCTACTTAATAGTGACATTTAAGTGTGTGTGTTTGCTGTGTGTAGCTAAAGATGTCTCTGGTTACTGTGGTGGTCAGCTAATGATTAGACAAGGACTTAAGTGTGTGGAGCTGGTACCATTTAGCGCCCCATGTTTTTCTAAGGGCTCTGTTACACGGTGTGTGCATGCCTGCGTCACTGGGGCACAGGTTATAGCCCCTGCTCACATAGCCTGCAGGTTTGCTTCCTGCAGACCTTGCAGGAAGAGCTTCCTCGCTCTTTCAAGTCTTTCTTATTGTATTCCCCAAATACCTCATAGCTTTTCTATGACTTTTCCTTAACTCCTATGGACATTTTGTTCTCTAAGTTTTTTCCTATGCATTTTTTTTTATTTATGTAGGTGTGGTTGGTTTGTTTTTTTAAGTCTATTTTTATTGGGTTCTTACATCTACCACCATTCCAACCTGTATTTCACCCTAATCCCTTCCAACCCCTCCCCCACCCCTAACTAGGAGAGAAAGAAGGTCAGAGAGGAAAGGGCTGTAGACCACTGTAGGCTACTTCCTGCTGAGACCTAGAGTTCCTTGAGGCAAGTCCAGTCTTCCTTGTCAAGACATCTCCAACTTTTTCTTCTCATGACCACTTGACAAACCGTAACGACAGCAACTCCTCCTTCCCCTTCTCTTCTTCCTCCTCCCTTCAGGGGGGAAAGGAGGAGGGGCCTCCTCAGCACCCCAGGCCCTGCTCTCTTGGGGCTCTGGCATTTATCTCCTCTCAAAAGTTCCCAGAATTCTAAATGTCAACTCTCATCGTCGGCAAAAATCCCACCCCTGCTAGTGCATGAGGCAAATCATAATCGCCTGCTGTGGAGCGGACTCTTACCACAGCTGGGATTTAAACAAAAGCACACTCATAACAAAACCCTCACTATGTGTTCAGCCTGTTGTTTCCTGCCGGCATTAAGCTGTGTTTTGAGCAGTCGCCTGAAACTTAAGTCCGGCCGTTTTTCCTAGTTAAATGCTCCTCGATTGTTGTAAAGCCTTTATTTTCCAGAACTAAGAAAAAGGTGGATTTTGATCATTTGGCCAATACTTTTACCCCTTTTATGGAGGAAAGACTTTTCAGAAATCCATACCCAAGCATTTTTGCTGGGTTCATTTTAATGTAATTTGTCCCACAGCTAAAAACTAGAAATTGAGTATGTTCGGATATAGACATAATTCTCACTGTATTTTGTTGATTTTATTTATGTGTTATATGCATTTGTGTATAATATCAAGTTTTATGTAATGGGCTAACAGTGTGCTTCGATTGGCAGCTGTGTGGCATATAGTATAGATATATCACAGGTTCCTTATTACATAGATGATGGACTTTTAGTTTGTAGTCGCCAAGAGATCCAGGAACATTGTTAGACCTGGTCACTGCTATATACGTCTGCATTCCCTATCTGTCTGGATATTTCTCTTGAATGGCTATGTGCAAGTCATGTTGCTTAATTGAGAATATGTGCATTAAGTTATTTAAGTGTAGCTGAGTATGGTGGTGCACGCCCTTAGTCCCAGCTTCAGGGAAGCAGAGGCAGGCAGATCTCTTGAGTTTGAGGCCTGCCTGGTCTGTGGAGCAGGGCTACACAGAAACTCTTTATTGAAGAAAGTAAACAATCAAAATGACATTTAGGTGTACTTTAGACTGTCTCCCTGAAGCATATGCTAGATTAATCACATTCTCCTCTGAGAGGTAACTCTTCCCATATGCGCAACAGTATGTGATGTCATCAATTTTAAAACATTGTGAGATTCCTCGAAAATGTATTTTGATTTTCATAATTTCCACTTGAATTATATGTTAAAGGACAGTGCTGTTGTTGCTGTAGTTAGTAGCAATTTTAATTCTTTATTTCTGTTTTTAGGGGATGGCGTTTACGTTACAAGAACGACAGATGCTTGGTCTTCAAGGACTTTTACCTCCTAAAATAGAGACACAAGATATTCAAGCCTTACGATTCCATAGAAACTTGAAAAAAATGACTAGCCCTTTGGAAAAGTAAGAGTCGACTGGATGTTTGGCTTTTATGTTGGCAGTGTTTTGTTAGGATCATAATGTAATTATTTATGGCCAGGGAAATGTCCACTCTCACAATGACATTTGTTCTTTTATCAGTTTATCCTTCCTCCGATGATTGTACCTTCTTCACTTGAGGGTGTACTTACAGTGATCACTGTTGTAGAATTCGGCAGGATTAAGTTCTGAGCCAATGGTAATCACTTGCATTCACACTCATGATTAGTACACTGGAGACTTGAGGGTATGGTCTGATAGGCTCACGTTTTATCCCCAGCTTTCACTGATCTCCCATTCTATGTGTGGCATTCTGCTGATAGATTTAGAAGTAGGCGAATCCAGAGATAAAAGGCTACATCTCAAGAGGGCTTTCTTGCTAGCAGAGACCGTAGATTCTTGAGGTTGCAGGGGACATCAAATAGTGAGGGAACTGTCCTTTATAAGTGGGTTCCTCACGCTGATAACCAACCTGCCTTCTTGATAGGCCAGGATGTAACACAGTAGCACATCGTCGTGCCTTCTAGGCGGTTAGCAGCAGACAGCTAAGCTGTGACTGTAACTGTGCTTGCTGCAGTGTGCGTCATGGTAGGACAGTCATGCACACGGAATCTGTTCTGAAAGCATAAGAGAGGGGCTTGTAGTCCGACAGGGGAAGTGATATCTGAGCTGAAGTGTAAAGTGTGTTGTAGTTAACACACGGTCAGAATGAGAAAGGGCCAGATACGACAGGCAGAGGGGCCATGCTGGGTTCAGGACTGACTATCTGTTGAGTAAACATGAGCATTGCTGGCCTGTGAGAATATACCATTGATATGATTGGATAGAAGGATATTTGCATAGAGAAGTGAGTGAGTGTGTGGGGAGAAAATGTCATCTACACCGAGGAAGTTCAAGGAAGAGAAGGAAGTAAGGCACTGAACCATTAAAAGGAGTGGAACTGCGGTTTGAATGGTCTCACTTGAGGAGGTGAGTGTGCCCACAGTCGCACAGGAGAGACTCTCACACTGCTGCAGCAGGGTCCCAGGGCACAGCTCAGGGTCAAGTGCAGACATGGAAAGGCCTCAGTAATCCAGAGGGAGATCAACACAGATGTTGTTAAGGCTGAGTATGCTGGTGATGGCTCTGACTCAAACCTTCTGGCTGGGCTTTCTTTGTGAAACAGAATGTGAATACAGAAGGGCTGAGGTCAAACAGAGAAAGCCTATGCAGTTAGAAAGAGACACCCAGTTATGAAGTAAAGCCCCTCAAAGTTAGATGGGTTAGAAAGAGCAGCCTTGACATTGTGGTACGAAACACTTCTCAAGTGCTGCTGTGCTCGAGAAACTGAGGCAGGGGGAGCAGGCTCGTAAGTTCCGGTGAGCCTGGGCTCCGTGATGAGACCCTGCCTGAACAAAACAGAAGTACGAGAGCAGGCCCTGAATGATCTTGTTTGCAGGCTGTGCTTCTGCACCCAGTGTTCTTTTCTACAAAAAAGGAGACGTGTTGCATCAGTTCAGGTCTTGGGCAGTGTTGTAAGATTCTCACTGCAAAGTGAAGTCCAGCCTGTGTGTCTGGAGTTGAGTGACTGATTGGGGGATGGTAGAGTTGTGTGTAGCCTTAACTTCACAAATGGTGAGAAGTTGTTCAGAGAGAGAGAACTGACTCTGAGGTTCACAGTAGGGAATGAATTGTGACCTGGGGGACCTTATAAAATGGGAGACAGGGACATGCTGATGGAGGTGGAGATTTTAAAACCTTAGGAAGTTGGGCTGTTGACTAGCTAGCCTAATAGTGACAGTCAGGGGAACAGGTAGGGCTGTGGTCAGTGTGGAATTCCGGGCATCTGTCATCCCTAAGTTTTAAGAGCTCTAGGGAAGAGCAAGATCACTGTGAGACAAACAGGAGTCACTAATGCAGGATGACAGTGAGAGCTGCAGCCTGAGGAGGCCCAGGAATTACCAGCGTCCCTCCCACGCCTGACGGATGGCTCATCTGTTTCCTCTCCTTAACCCTCCTGTAGTCTCTTCCAGAAAGTTGTCTTTTCCATTTCATAGCCTGATTGCTTTTAGTTATTTCCCTGTGGTGAGGAGCAATCTTTAATTTCTACCTATTTATGTCATTTTTGTCCCCAGTAGCAATATAAAAGATACAGTTCCTTTCCATAAACTGTTTACTTATGTATTCACCACATAAAATATAGAAATACGAAAGTCTCAGCCTATGATGGAGGTATACCCTGATAAACCATTTGTAAATTGAAAATAATATAAGGCGAATGTGTATTTAGTACACCGAACCTACCAAACATAGCTCAGCAGTACAGCCCATTTCAGAACAAATTACTGGCCTTTGACTGTATGGCTTCCTGGAAGGTGGCTTGTTATAGCTGTCCAGTGTAAGAGAATATTTACATATAATCTGTGCATATATCTTTTACAGATAATCACTCCTTTGTGGTGGATCAATTTAGGATTTTTTTTTTAACAGTACAAAAACAATGTGAAGTTGAAAGCAGAAGAAATAGTAGGGTATTGTGAGAGCAGAACACAGGAAGAGCGAGTATGTGTGTCCTAGGTAAGCATTAAGCATTTGAGGAGATGAAGTCAGTATAGAGGAACCGAGGCTGGAAATTACTTGGAAGTTTGTTAACAGTCTTTCAGGGCTGAATCTTATTTAATTGGCAGTTAGAATCCATTGAAGGACAGTTAGAAATTATCACAGTTAGTGTGTTTTAAAAGAATGGGTTGGAACTGGGAAGGAGGAATGTATGAAGACTAGTTAGTGGCTTAGACTGGATGTGGGGAGAAGAAATGGATGTGCTTGAAGGGTACTTGTTGGTGCCCGCATGAGCCCTGGATCTTCGGGATGGTGGAGTGAAGGGTGGATGAAGAGGTGGATCGGCCTCCAGCCTGACCCTTGTTTTCTTGCTGTCATTTCTGCGCCATGTACTAATAATGCTTAAAACACAGCTGGATTTTAAACTCTTGAATGTGAGGCGTCGGAGCGGGGCTTGGGGAGGCATTCACTTCCTTTGCTTCCTCGTTTTCGTGTCGCCTTCTGTCCACTCCTTAGCATCTCCAGGCCTTTGGTCAAAGGGTTAGCTGTTGTTTCTCTTGTTCTCTTCAACCATATAAGTACCTCTGTGTCTTGTTAATTTTTAGTTCTGAGTGTTACGGAGTTAGGATGTAGGGTTTTAGTGTGCTTTCTTTTGTGAGGGGTGTGTGTGAGGAAAAAATACATATATATGCACACACGTTTATGTAATATATATACATATGTGATATATTTGTGTGTGTATATGTATGTGTGTATATATATATATGGGAAGGGCTCAGTTTTAGACATTTAGGTTAACTTTCAAAAGTCAATATTTCAGTGTGATACAAGTTGACTTATGCTTACTTTCAGGTACATCTATATAATGGGCATACAAGAAAGAAATGAGAAACTGTTTTATAGAATACTGCAAGATGATATTGAAAGTCTGATGCCAATTGTATATACACCAACAGTTGGTCTTGCCTGTTCTCAGTATGGACACATCTTTAGGAGACCTAAGTAAGACATGTTTTTAAATACAAATCTATAATTGATTATTGTATAAGAAAAAAAATCATTCTGTAACATCTTACTATATTTTTGTGTGTTACAGTCTTATCCAGCCAGGTTTCTTGCCTCACAAAAGCCTAATTTGTATTAAAGTATATTAATAAAAACTCAACATGTTCATAGCTTTTGTTTTTGTAGAAATAACTCAGTTAACCAGCTCGTAATTATTGCCATTATTAGGAAATGTGTCGTGAACTGTACTTCCCCCTCCTCTCCCCCACAGTAATTACTGTTAAGCCTTTTGGTAGTTTGCCAGGTTGGAGATTGGCTTCTCGTTTATCAGCTTTAATTTCTGATGCTTCTCCTCCTCCCTTTTAAAGGAAAAATTAGCTTTCATAAATTTTAATTTCAGACTGTTTTAATGCCGTCAAACATGTTAGTAGGAAGAGTTCCTCCACGGGCCACTGCCTCAAGTCTTTGAGTGAGCACACAACTGGCTGATTACTAAGGGTGAAGGAACCTGTTGAAAGCCAGTGAGAGGAAATTGATGTGCTGGACCTAAGACTATATTTATATATATAAATATTATATTTATATTTATTTGAGTTTTTCTGCCCCTTCTAATCTGTTGTTTCCTTAATCCTTGTTTTTTCCCAAGGCAGGCTCATGCATTGATATCTGTATAGGCATTCAGGCAGAGATGAATGCAGCTCTCAGCCTTGCATCTGGTCTGAAGGCTCCTCTCAACTTCAGAGTGCGTAGGAAGCACCTGTTCGGTTTTTTAAAGAGAGAACGTTCTCTCTCCCCACAAGCTTCCGATAAGGAGGAAGATCTCGCAGCCAGAATTTAGTGAGCTCCCTCCGTGCTTATGTGGCAGATGCTCCCTGGCGGCCACTGAAAAGCACTGTTTAACCTGACCTGGATGGCGCTGTTACCAAAGTATCTAAAACACGTCTAGGAGACAGCCTAGCACATAGGTGGTTTCCTATTAGAGAGTGTTTCTCAACTCAGGCTAAGGGAGTAAAGGAAGCTGGAAACTGCCCAGACCTCACCCTTAGGGTGTCTGGGTCAGTTAGTCGAAGGCCCAGGTTCGGCTGATAAAGCTCCTGCCCTGACTCTTTCATGTACCATGGATGACAAGCAACAGGAGCCGCAACAACATGGGGTGGGACCTTGGGATCCATATCATGAATTCATTGTATCCTATGTAGAAATTTTTACTTTATTTTCCACTTAGATGGTTAGGACATGCAGTGTGTACACATTATTCTTTGGGGAAAATGTTCACATCAGTTAACAATGATCTTTGTTATAGCTTTTATGTAAGCAGCATAATTATCATTCAAAAGACTCAGAATGTTTGGAAATAAATCAGTGCTTGGAAATTAAGCCATATCTTGATGTTTTATTAAAATATCTTAACTGTCCCAATTACGGACAAAAGTGTAGGGGGAAGAACCCTAAAAAAAACTGTCATGAAATGCAAAGGTGTTTTTGTTCTATTGCAGGGGATTGTTTATTTCAATCTCAGACAGAGGTCATGTTAGATCAATTGTGGATAACTGGCCAGAAAATCATGTTAAGGTACTAAGAGCACACCCCTCCTTTTTATAATGTCTTTGTTTTTCTTTGTAAGTTAACTCTAAGTTGCCAAGAAGAAGCTTCCCTTGTTGCTCTGACTGACTTACACTATGTACGTGTAAGTGTATGCTTTGTGTCTAAGGAGATGCTGATAACGTCATTGTGAATGGCTCCCTGGGACAGCGCTGGGCTCTGAGAATGACAGACACTAGTGTACAAGGGGAGCTTGGTCATAGGCCCTCCAGCTAGAGAAAAGCAGATGCTCCTCCCAGTGCGGTGGTGCAAACCCGTCATCCCACTAATACACTTAACCACTTGCACGGTAAAGGCAGGAGGAGCAGAAGCTTGGGTGTGAGGCTATGGCGTACGTGAGCCCCTGTCTCAAAACAGGAAAGGAAGTGATGTACGGACTTTGGTTCTGGGGGCTAGTTATTCTCTCTTTCTGTGTGTGTGTCTATTTCTGTTTTTTTTCCCCTTTTCTTTTTCTTTAGTTTTTTTAAATTTATTTTTATTGGTCTAAGGTAGATTTAGATCCTTGGCAAATCTGTACTGTCAAAAGTTTTAAATGTAGCAAATACAAGCCATGGTCAATGTAACTGTGTTTCATGAAGCCAATCGAATAACAACCTGTTTAAAGCTCTTTGGGTAGTATTGTTCCAGTTGTGGCAGGAATCTTACTGCCTTTATCACAAGTGTGTCTTCATCAGAGTAAACACTGATGAGCCGAGAGTTCAACCAGGCGCAATCCCAGCACTTTCAAAGTAGAAGCAGAAGAGTCAGGTGATTGTTCACCAAGCAGGGGATTCTAGGCCAGCTTGTGCTGAACTTGACACTGCCTCCTCCTCCCCCACTCTTCCAAAATCATTAGTTCAGATAGTTGAGGGAAAATGTGGCAAAAATAACTAGATTTGCGATACTGTCTTACAGACTTACGTGTGTGTTTGTGTATGTTGAGTCTAGATTGTTTTCCTCCTCTTGCTTAGGTTTTTCCTCCTTGTTGCTTAGGTTTTTCTGATTGGCCTAGGTTGGTAGAGCAAGGTAGTTATTTCTAGGCTTTTTACTGTGGCAACCTGGGACTTTAACTCTCTGTCCCCATGTTTCGTTTATGGAAAGAATACATCAGTTGGTTCTCCTGTCCCCTCATTCTGTTTCCAAACCAAAGTCAGATGGAAAACATGTCTAGCTAATTCTCTTTTAATACCTCATAATAGGAAGAAGTCCTAGTTTAAGTATGTTCCCTGAAATTAGATAAATGGTTCTACTTCTGAAAATGAGAGTAGAAATATAGCCAAAAAAAAAAAATCCCATCCTTAAAAAAAATGCATTAGTGCCCCGTTCTTGGCTGCTTTTAATTTGTTTTTTGTTTTGTTTTGTCCAATGAAGGCTGTTGTGGTGACGGATGGAGAGAGAATTCTGGGTCTTGGAGATTTGGGTGTCTATGGGATGGGGATTCCAGTGGGAAAGCTTTGTCTGTACACAGCGTGCGCAGGGATACAGCCTGAGAAATGCCTGCCCGTGTGCATCGACGTGGGAACTGATAACCAGGTGAGTCACACCCTTTCCCCTTCGCCCATCTCCCCCTATTTCTTTTTAAAAAAACAAACCAACAAACACTTATGGCCATCTTTGAAGAGGATTCATAAAGGGGAAAAATTGTGTAATTTTACATGTTAATCTACTTAAACTTGGCTTTTGATGTTTATACAAATAACAGTGGATTAGGTCTATTAAGTGTCTTAAAATTTCTATCTTGTACGCTTAATGTTAATAATGAAAGACTTTATTTTTTCACCCATTTTCTTATATAGGCACTATTAAAAGATCCGTTTTATATGGGCCTGTATCAGAAGCGAGATCGCTCCCAACTTTATGATGATCTGATTGATGAGTTTATGAAGGCGATTACTGACAGGTATCCTATGAAGCTGATGGCGTGGACCACCCTTCTGCTGTTTTCCCTTATGTCCCCGGAGCTTGTGAGGGAAGGGTTAAATTGTGGGAACTTTTCCATGCCTGCTGTCACGTACCAGCACGAGTGATATGTGCTTCTGTGGTGCATGGCTGGCTGGGATTACCTGGCATCTGGAAGGAAGTCTGCATTCACCTCTCCTAAACTCTGACAGTGCGTTCCTCCCATTAGCATCTGGGGTGAGGCTGTTCCCACCAGAGCTCTCCTACAGCTGTCTTTCTTGGGCTTGTTTTCTTGGATCTGCTTATTTATTTACTCACTTTGCTCCGTGCCTGTGTGTTAAGGTGTGCATGTGGTGGTCAGAGGACACCTGTGGCTCCTGTTCTCTCCGTTCTGTGGGTTGAACTCAGTTTGCCAGCCTTGCGTTACTCAAGCTAGTCAAGCACTGTACATCCGAGCTAGACCCTCAGTTTTTGCTTGTACAGTAAATGATGGCCTACATACATGTGACTCATAAAGCCACTTGTGTGGCCCTGCTCTTCCTTTGTGAGGTTCTGCCACTGTATCCTGTTCCTGTCTCAAATGGGATGCTTTCCAAACAGCCTGCTTTCCGTATTCATAGCTGCTGCTGATGGCAGTAACATTCTCCCATTGCCAGACCTTTCCTCTTGGTGCTGTTTGTGACTCTGCTTCAGCCAACCACGGCGTCAGAGCTTCCTCGGAATCCTCTGGCTACATTTGCTTGCCTCATAAGTGTGTCTTCTCTGCTACCACCGCTGCTTTTCACCTCTCCTGCCTTCCTCTAAACCCTCACCTTTTCCTCTAATGCTAGGATTAATGTTAATAAAAATATGTATTGCCTTACATATTTATTTCTGCTTGAAATTTGTTAATGGTTTTTTTATTGCCACAGCTTAAAACCTGGACTCTTCATTTTTATGGTCTAGCCGTGGTCGGGAATGTGTGTGTGTACACATGTGTGCATGCTCATGCATGTGTGTTTATGAATGCTGGTGCATGCACCATAGCAAGTGTGTGGCGGTCAGAAGACAGCCGCTGGTGTCCATCCTCACCTTCTACTTTGACACACGGTCTCTTCATTGGCATTCTATTACCTACTCCTATGACATACTTTTTAATCTGCCGCTCACAAGCTCCCGGAGACTCTCCTGCCTCTACTTCCCATCTCTCTGTAAAAGTGCTATGCTACATATGCTCACACTGAGTCCAGCTTCTATGAGGATTCTTGGTGTTTGCCCACTGAGCCCTCTTCTAAACTCTGTCTCAGCTTTTAACATCACAGGCACACAGAGATACTCAGAAGTGAATTCCTTACCCAAGGCAAAGACAATGACAGAATTCAGGGCTAAACTGCTCACCTCCCCACACACTGCCCTCTGCCCCTTCTTCCTTTGCTTTCCTTCCCTGGACAAGATGGTGTCTTCTTAGTTCTCCAGACTGCCTTGGCGCTGGGCTGGCTCCCTCACTTTCCAGTTTGTCCTGGAATCTGCTTTGTTTCTTGTGTTACTGTAGAGCCCAAGGTGCTGCTGTCTTTGTCACCTCACACTCATGCATGCAGCCCACCACTGGCAGGTCACCTCTGTTGGCAGGAGGCTTCTGTGAGCTCTTCCCTCCTCTACAGCCTTTAGGGATTCAATGCGAGAAGCAGAAGACCTTTGGTCCTTATGTGGCTTAGATTCTCCTCGTCCTTCCTTGTAATCCTGAAATATGTTTATGTACCCCGGCTGTTGAAAATCAGGGTGACCAGCATATACCTTGTGTGTCAGTGCATATAATGTATGTGTGTCCCTCTGTGCTTACTAATTCCTCAGATGAAGACCCAGTGCAGCTCCCTTTCAGCTTTCCTGCTTTTGCTTTTCTCAGGTTTGTTTGAGTCACTTTCCCGTGTGTTTTCTAGACTAGCCTGTGATCCCCTGCCTCAGACCCCGCCCCCGCTGCCAGAACACACGGGCGTGCTGGCATACCTGCACGGCCCTCCCTTCCTGCTGCTGTTCACCATAATGAACTCGGCTGGCAGCGTTCTCCTACTCACTGAACTTTTCCTGTGTCGCTCATCTGTTATTTAACAAAATGCCTCCATTTCAGAGGCTTTTTACCTCTGATTTACAGAAAGAGCCCCCATTGGAGGTTATTTAGTGCTCTGGACACCCTCGTGGGCCTTTGGAAACAGTTTACAGAGGGAATGGCTATATTCCCATTTGTACTGCCATATTCATCAAGTAACAGGCGTCTACATTTTGGTTCTAGACTTTTCACAAGCTCTGAAAGTCATGGCCTTCAGCTAGTATAATGTCTTACTTTCGGATTCTAATGATAGAAATAGTAAACAGGAAGTCTATTTAATAATGGCACTTTCAACACAGTTACTGAGAGCTCGCTGTTTCTAGATATGGCCGCAACACACTCATTCAGTTTGAAGACTTTGGAAATCATAACGCATTCAGGTTCTTAAGAAAATACCGAGAAAAATACTGTACCTTCAACGATGACATTCAAGGTAAAGCAAAAATGAAAGGATTTTCCCCTACTTTTTAAGCATTTATAATGTGTCTTTTGTTTCATTTTTAAAATAAATCTTGGGTTTTCCTACAGGGACAGCTGCTGTTGCTTTGTCAGGTCTTCTTGCAGCCCAAAAAGTTATTAATAAACCAGTCTCAGAACACAAAATCTTATTTCTTGGAGCAGGAGAGGTAAGTTTTTAAACCTTTTTTACAATTTGGAACCAGTACTCTGTTTTCTCTTATAAAGTAAGAGGGGCTAGGAGTGGAGGTACACACCTTTAGTCCTGCTGCACTCAGGAAGCAGGCGCAGCCAGATCTTTGTGAGTTTGAGGCCAGCCTGATGTACATAGTACATTCCGGGACAGCCAGGACTATCTAGAGAGACTATCTCTAAAGGAAAAATGAAAAAGGAAGAAAGTAAGACAGCATATTGGTGCTTATTGAAGATCGTGATGAATTTAGAATTTGCTGAAACGGTGGGAATCATCTCTTACAAGTAATTTGTGTTCTAGAGACTCTGACAAAGAATCTCCTTATGTGTGATCTCCTTATGTGTGGGGAAAGTAAAACAAATGAGCACCACCTCATACCGTAGTCTCGAGTTTTAAATCTGTGTTTCCTGGGCAGGCTGCACTTGGAATTGCAAATCTTATAGTTATGTCGATGGTGGAGTGCGGCCTCTCAGAAGAGGAGGCGCAGAAGAAGGTCTGGATGTTTGACAAGCATGGCTTGCTGGTTAAGGTAAGGGTGCAGAGCATCTGGCCATGGTGTGCGAGCCGGGTGTCAGCAGAACCATCCCTTCCAGTCCTGCATCTCACTGACCAGCCACAGTGTGCAGCGGCCTCCATGGTGTCCACAGAGATCATCCGTCTTGCTGTGTCCCGGCTTCATTTTTGTTGCTGTGATAAAATAATGCTGACCAAAGCAATAAAGGGGAGAAGGGCTCACTTGGCTTATAATTGTGATTATAATTTATTACTGTGGGGAAGTCAAGGCAGAAACTGAAAGTGTCATTCCACTGGCAAGAGCAGAGAGAATAAATGGGTGCCTGCCTGCTAGCTTCCTTTACTCTTACACTGTCGAGGCCTGGCCCTCGAAATGGAGTCATCCAGGTTCAGGCTGGGTTTTCATCCAAGTTTAATTAAGGTGATTCAGACAACCCTTCTCTCCCCCCCCTCCCCCCCCGCGCTCCACACATATGTGTCTGACTCCCACCAGGCATGCCCAGCCTGGCCTACAGAATTCCTCATTTAGACCCTTGTCTAGTGATTCTAGGTTGTAGTGTGGAATTGGCAGTTACTAGTACACTGTCGTTTTTTATAAGGACTCTTATTTCATACATAAATCACAGACTGCTTACTGGTACCAGACTTAATTCTCTTGCTTGGTTTCAAGATCTTAGGAGATGAATAGTTATGTCTTCCTGCATTTCACTCTTCTAAGCTAAAATGTTTTGTGGTTCTGGGGATTGATCCAAGGGCCTTATGCCGCTGGACAAGCGTAAACCTACCATTGGGCTACCCTCCTAACACTAAAACTAACTTTTGAGAACCATACTCACCTGGACTCTAAAAGCATATTTTTGGATTCTGTGAAGTAAGAATTAGAAGATAGAAGTTGAAGATAAAAGTAAATAAAAAAGAAATTTGTGTTATAATGACAAAATTTATCTAACTGATAATTTATGTGTTCAGTTCACCTTTAATATGCACTTACTGATACTGTATTTTTTTTTTTTTCCAAAACATTCAGGGGCGGACTGCTAGCATAGATAGTAACCAGGAACCATTTGCTCACTGGGCCCCAGAGAACATACCTGGAACTTTTGAAGATGCAGTAAACAAACTTAAGCCTTCAGTTATCATCGGTAAGTGAAGTTGTTGAGAAATAATCCTGTTTCTTAACTGTCTGCCATAACTACCATGTGCAGTTACTAAAGTAAATTGCTATATTTTACCTCGCCTTTGGCATGCACAGGTGCTCTCTCAGTGTAGAGGGGGCTGGTGCCAAGTCCCACTGGACACACCCAAGCCTGCTGCATCCAAGTCTCCTGTGTTAAGAGGTAATTGTCCTGGCTGAGCCTCCCAAGGAGCTGGGACTACATGCCTGCCTTTCTATGGTGTCTTGCTTTAGAGTTGTTGTGACTGTTTAACTCAGCCTGAAATGGCCAAGGTCATTTGACAGACTGTACCAGGAAAATCCAGCACAGCAGAATGAGAATTTCATTGGCAACACAGTGGAAACTTTGCATGTGTTTTGTGAGGCACATGAAGCTGACATCTGTGCTGCCCCAGCGTGAGTTCCCAGTGTGGATACTGAGCCGTTCAGTTTTCCGTAGATTTGAGTTCACAGTCGTGTGATTTTACTAGTTTTCATGTAGGAACTTTGTTTAGTGTTGAACAATAAAGCCTTCATAGTGAGTTCCTGTGCTCAGAAAGTATGCCTGTGGTTTTTCATTGCTAAGAACACACAAGAAGTCTTAAAAAGTTCTCTACTCTACTTCTCTCAAAATTCAATGTGGAAATCTGAGGTGTCCACTCTAGAGATATCCATTGTCTGTCTCCTGAGGATCAAAGAAACAGAGAAAGTTGAGGAGCCACTCTCAGCTAAAGGCTTCATTTAGTTACTTCCAGATTCCCACCGTGGCCCTTCACACTGATCTTCATAACCCTGGACTCATTTGTCCTAACAACTTGTTGAAGAAAAATACTCCAGTTTTCTGTTTTTTTCAACTATAATCTATCTGCATTATATTCTTTTTCTTATTTTATTTTTATGCTAGAGACCAAACCTAGTCTTGTGCTTGCCTGGCAAATGATCTGCCACTTAGCTAAATCCCCAATCCTTACATTCAATGTTTTGGGTCTCACTCTGTAGAGCTGGCTAACCTCAGACTCCAGAGATTTGCCTGCTTCTGTCTTTTGAGTGCTACAATTAAAGGCATGCAACCACCACACCCAGACCTACATATGTTTTTATACCTTATGGTCAAATTTAGTGTCTGGGATATGGTAAGAACTTAATAAACTCAGCTTCATCAAAAAAAAAAAAAAAAGATTCCTTTAGTCAGAACAGTCTTCTACCACCTCAGAGTTCCCAACTGAGGTCAGGATGTTAAGTATATATAAAGAATTCCTGTTGCTTAGAAATGAGCACTGAGGTTTTGCTGCATTTAAAAATTTTTTAGCTGTGTAAAATACACATAAAACATAGCATCCTACCCAACTTAAGTGTACGGTTCACAGTACTGTCACTGTTCCCATGGCCGCACAGCCAGTCTTTAGAACTGTTCGCACCTAATAAAGCTGAAACTCTAAGCCAGTTAAATAACTCGCCATTTCCCCTGCCCTGGCAGCTACTGATCTCTGTCTCTGGACCTCTGGTTCTGGTCCCTCAGGTGAACAGATAGCAAAGCACTGTTTCTTTGTCACTGGTTAGACTGATGGAGAAACTCATATTTTACCATTTTTCCCAGAGTGTATTGTATATGCGAGACAATAAATATTTAAGGGAAAAATATCAGAGTTTCATTGCTTTTCTTTTCATATCTGAAGCTGTGTTTCCATAGTATTCTCTCAGCAATACAAAATCTATCTTTGTAATGATGCTTGTGGTTTTGTTATGGTAAATGTATTGTAGAAACACTGTTAGTAAGATCTGGTTTGTTATTCCTGTGCTGAAGTTGCTTTTTTCCTTGATCTATTGCAGGAGTGGCAGGTGCTGGCCGGCTTTTTACTCCTGGTGTAATCAAAGCCATGGCCTGCATCAATGAAAGGCCTATAATATTTGCATTAAGTAATCCTACAGCACAGGCTGAGTGCACAGCTGAAGAAGCATATACACTTACAGAGGTATTGTCAATGGAAATCATGCAAGTTGTTGATGTGTTTCATTGGCTTGTTAGTTGCACATTCTTGCACACATTTCATTAGTGTTTAAGTGGAGATTGCAGTGGGTCACCAAGTCGGTATCAGTTCTGAGAGCAGCTACATAACACCAGCCACGGCTCACCCGCTCTCACACCTGCTTGGCCTCTGATGCTTTTCTGTATAATATGAAACCAAGCATGCTTCTCTTCTTGATTTTTTTTCTTAGTTCTTTTTATGTAGAAATTATCCACTTAAATATGCTTACATTCAAGTTTTGTTCTTGTTTGTTTTTCTGTAGCCATCCTTCCTGCCTGTCTGCTTCTATCTGGGATCATTTCCTCCTCCCAGAAGAACTTCTTAAGTATGGGTCTGAAGAATTCTCTTGATAGTACATTTTGTCTTCATTCTGAAGGGCGGTTTTCATCCCACATGGAATTAACAGTTGGTAGTTGCTGTATCTCAGTACTCTAAAGATAGTCTGTTGTTTTCTGAATTGTGTTTTGATGTCATTGATTCGGGTTTTGAGCATGGACCTGGGTATGGTTTTCTTAGTTCTCCCTGGAGATTAGAGTTCTCCTGGGTCAACGGCTTGATCGCTGACTGTTGAGGTTTGTGTTTGCTTTGGAAACATAGGGCTGCTGCCTCTACCTTGGCCTCGTTCTCTCTTGTGAGGCTTCATTTTCATGGCCAGTACTTTAACCATGTCAGTATTTCTGTTTGGGGGTATGTTGCCCACTTTGCTCTGTGTTTCAGTCTGATTAGTCCCTTCTACTTTGCAGTCAAGTTCTACTGAGTTAATCTGTCCTTGATTCTTGCATTCAGTTCTTGAAAATCAAAATAATCAAATTCTATTTTCTTGCCCTTTTAAAAAAATGTATTATTACTAAGTATAATTAATTTGTATTCTGGCTGTGGCCTCCTCTTTCGTCTCCTCTCAATCCCACCTTCCCTCCCTCTTTTCCTCCTATGCTCTTTTCCTAGTCCACTGGGGAGGTCCTTGTCCCCTTCTATCTGACCCTAGCCTGTCAGGTCTTGGTCAGGGTCAGGACTGGTTGCATTGTCTTCCTCTGTGGCCTGGCAAGGCTGCACCCCCCAGAGGGAGTTGATCAGATAGCCTGCCACTCAGTTCATGCCAGAGACAGTCCCTGTTTCCCTTACTAGGAGACCCACTTGGAATCTGAACCTATTAGAAGAAAAAGTAGGGAAGAACCTGAAAGTCATTGGCACAGGAGACAACTTCCTGAACAGAACACCAACAGCATAGGCTCTAAGATCAACAATCAATAAATGGGACCTCATGAAACCGAAAAGCTTCTGTAAAGCAGAGGACATTGTCATCAGAACAAAAGGATAGCCTAGAGATTGGGAAAGGATCTTCACCAACCCTGTATCTGTCAGAGGGCTAATATCCAGAATATATAAAGAACTCAAGAAGTTAAACACCAACAAACCAAGTAATCCAATTAAAAAATGGGATACAGAGCTAAACAGAAAATTCTCAATAGAGGAATATTGAATGGCAGAGAAATGCTTAAAGACATGTTCAATGTCCTTAGTCATCAGGGAGCTGCAAATCAAAAGAACCCTGAGATTTCACCTTATACCCATCAGAATGGCTAAGATCAAAAACTCAAATAGCAACACATGCTGGAGAGGATGTGGAGAAAGGGGAACCTTTCTCCTTTGATGATGGGAATGAACTTGTACAACCACTTTGGAAATTAATCTGGTGCTTTCTCAGACAATCAGGAATAGTGCTACCCCAAGATATACCACTCGAAGGCATATATCCAAAAGATGCTCAACTATATAATAAGGACATTTCAGCCATGTTCATAGCAGCTCTATAATAGCCAGAATCTGAAACAACCTAGATGTCCCTCAACGGAGGAATGGATACAGAAATTGTAGTACATTTACACAATGGAATACTACTAAATACTATTAAAAACAAGGAAATCATGAAATTTTCAGGCAAATGATGGGAACTAGAAAAGATCATCTTGAGTGAGGTAACCCAGAAGCAGAAAGACACACATGGTATACACTCATAAGTGGTTAGGAGACATACAGGATAAATATACTAAAATCTATACTCCTAGAGAAGCAAAACGACAAGGAAGACCTTAGGAAAGATGTTCAGTCCTCATTCAGAAGGGCAAACAGGACAGACATTGAAAGCAGGAGAAGACCCGGAACAGGACAGGAGCCTACCACAGAGGGCCTCTGAAAGACTCTACTGATCGAGGTATTGAAGCAGAGGCTGAGACTCATAGCCAAACTTTGGGCAGAGTTCATGGAACTTTATGAAGGAAGGGGGAGATAGAAAGACCTGGAGGGAACAGGAGTCTCAAAAGGAGACTAACAGAGCCCCCCCCCCAAAAAACAACTGGGCCTTGGGGCCCCTCGAATGTGCACATTTAAACAAGCAGCCATTTCCCTGCCCCGACTTGTGACTTTTAGTGCTTATTTACCTTCTAGCATAACATTCAGTTTTCTACTGAAGATCTTTTCCCTCTATGACGTTGTTGTTTGTTGTTGTTTGGAAACAAGGCCCTGCTATGTAGGGTTGAAATTTAGTATCCTCCTACCTCAATGTCAGGGATGCTGGGATTGCAGAACTGTACCAGCTACCACATCGGACTATTGACATTATTTTGTCTTTGCATTTAATTTCTTGTGTATGAGAATTATAGTTAAAGTTTCAGATTGTAACAAGTTTCTGTAAGTCCATTTATTTATTAATCTCCTCCTCCCTTATCTTAGTAATTAGTTTTAATTTTCTTATGAGCTTAGTTGTTTGTTTGCTTGTTTGTATGTCTACGTGTTGGGTAGTGTGGATGGCAAGTTGTAATTTTTACTGCTTTGAAATTGTGTCACTAAAGTAACACAATATGACATAGCACTTTAGATTGCTTGACATTTGCTATAAAGACTGTTAGGGCTTGGGAACATAGCTCAGTTGGTGGAGTGCTTACCTAACATGCACAAAGCCACTGATTAGATAGATCTCCAGCATTGCCAAAGCTAAGTGTTGTGATACATACCCGTAATCATAACATTCTAGAGCTGGAGGCAAACTGTTGAATGCTCTAGTGACAATGTGCCTCTCTGTGTGTATTGAGATACTTCAGTTTTCTCTGAGTCATTCTTTAACCTAACTTTTTTGGGTGTGTAACCATTAACACCAGCTGCTTTTACACATTCCAAGATAGCTAGCCCTGTTTGAGTACTATTGTTTGGATTTTGTTTTTGATTTTGGTGCAGCAAAGGGGATAATAATGTAAACAAATTTTATAGTCCCCTTTAATCATAAGAGCATCCAGTTTATCCTGGAAATACAGATGGCTCCTCTAGTAACACATATCTCTGTATGTATCTATATATTTATAATTGGATAAAGAAAGAATATGTGGGAGGTTACTGTTCCTTAATAAGGCGGTATGGCAAGTTTGTTCTGTAACAGTAGTGTAATTATATCATAAGCCCATGTAATGAACTGGGGGAACAGCGTGGCATCACAGAAAAACTGTTGGCTTTAGATATATGAAAACTTGGATTCAAATTTAACTGCTATAAATTTGATACACAGTGTTTACAAAGTACTTGAAAATGTCAAATCCTTAGTTTCTGCTTTACTTGTTTGGTTTTTTTTTTTTAAAGCAGTGAGTGGAAGGTGGTAACAATCGAACAAGGTTTTTAGGAAAGGCAAATGATAAAGCGCTCAGCACAGAGCTGACTGAACAGGCATAGCAAATTAGTTTTGCTATTTCCCACTCACTTACGATGTTCACAATGCTTAAAAGTCTTTATTATTTGAGATGATATTTATTACCAATTTTAATTTTACAAATGGAGTAGAAGTATTAAGAGTCTAAACAGTTAAATGGGTATTTTTCAACTGTATTTGAATATATACTATGCACAAACCTCATTCTAATAAAGGATTTAGATTAAAGGATTGTTATGTAGTAAATGATTTCTTGTTTTCAGGTAATTTAGTTGTCTAGCTTAACTGTAAGACTTAGTCTTCTATGAATATTCCTGAATAAGGAATTACTCTGTCTCATTAACAGGGCAGGTGTTTGTTTGCCAGTGGCAGCCCATTTGAGCCAGTGAAACTCCCAGATGGACAAGTCTTCACCCCAGGCCAAGGAAACAATGCATATATTTTTCCAGGTAAATGACAACATTACAGATCCATCGTAAATTCCATAAAAATATTTCAGGGGACTGGCGAAAAGCACCAGCTACTTTTCTAGAGATTCTCAATACCTACCTGGAGGTTTACAGTTGTTTGTAACTCCAGTTCCAGGGAATCTGATAGTCTCAGCTGACTTTCACCAGTACTGCATGAAAGTGCTGCAGAAACATAAATGCAGGCAAAATACCCAGATACATAAAATAATTTAAAAAATAACATTTTCATGAAATTCTTTAGAATTTAAGATTGATATAACAAATAGTATTTCTAAAAGTGTGATATTTGCAGGGAAACAAGGACTTCTGTAATTCTAACCGGCTCTGTTTTCTTTGAACACTTCTTTATACTGTTAGACTTTATTAAAGAGATAATATAGTCTATGCTGCACAGACGCAGAGAGGAACAGGCTGTGGTTTTTCAGCTCTGTTGATACCTTTTCATCATACTCGGAAATGTAACTGCTGTCCACTGTTTGCTCTTCTTGTGGATAAAATCACCAGGTGTATCCCTTTAGTGTGGTCCTTCTGAATTGTCTGTGAATGTGACTCTCACACATTGGCAGTACCGCACAGTTCCTTCAGATACCTGCCTGTCCTGCTGCCCTGTATTTCATACTTGTTCTAGATCCTTAACTTTACTTATACTTGTTACAAGTTTATCTTTTTGTGTCTGTGATATGAGTGCACATGTGTGAGTGTGTGCTCACACAGAGGCCAGAGGAGGACATCTGGTGTCCTTTACTGCTTTGTGTCTTCTTCCTTTGAGGTGTGGTCTCTTCCTGAACCCGCAGTTCATGTTCTAGCTAGTCTGGCAGCCAGCAAACCCCAGCACAAGGAAGCCAGAACATGTCAGTATCCTGGATGGGTGCTGGGACTTGGTCCCAGGTCCTCTGCCAAAGCAGCCAGTGCTTTTGACCACTGTCCATCTCTCCAGCCCTAATATTTGTCTCTTAAGAAATTTGACAATTGATTATTTGTATGTAGCATTATAAGGTCCTGGCTTAATGAGTGAAAGTCATTTAACCATATGACTAGATAACTTAAGGCTGTGATATTGTCAGAATCACCATCCTACAACTCTAAATAACAACTGGATAAAGATTTAAACCTCAAGCCTGAGTATAATGGCCCAAGCCTCTAATTTCAGCACTTGGGAGGTTGGGGCAGGAGGGATGTGAGTTCAAAGCCATGGTGGGGTACATATTAAGAAAAGAGGTGCAGGAGAAAGTGCTTACCCCTTTTGCAGAGGTCTTAGGTCCAGTTCCCAGGACCCACATGACAGCACACAACCATCTGTAACTCCAGCTCTAGGGGATCCAGTGGCTTCTCGTCTTCATAGTGTACATACACACATGCAGGTGAAATACACATAAAGTAAAAATTAGTAAGTCTTAAAGAAAAGATAGAGGAGCATAAATAAATAGACAGCCATCAAAGATCAGAAGCCAGTAATATGTTGACTGATAAGATATGAGATTCTGGATAAAGATTAAAGGGAACAGATCTTGGTGAGGTGGCCAGAATTTATAGCCCCACCCCCAACTTATCAGGAAATAAACAACTGGGGGACAAGTTGTGTTTGTCCTAGATGAAGGACAGTACTGACATCTGTCCAGGTATGACTCCCATCTGTCCAGGTATGGCCTTGGGTATGGCCACCCACTGTTAGTTGAAACTCTATAGGACCTCACCTGTAGGAAGTAGACTGTGGCTCATAGCTGTGGGTGGGCTAGAAGACTGCAGCCTTTGCTCTGGATGCCAGTGCTGGTAGAAGCAAATTGAAATCTTCCCTGAAAACACAGTACCAGTCCTCAAGTTGTTTTTCTAGAGAGATGTACAAATGCCACTCTTGTTTGGAGGGAAAAAGGAGACCTGTACAAACACCTGACAACAAAGTCCAGCAGACAGCACAGGACAAGAAGTGTTCAGGTCTACATGGAAGACAAGTGCTACAACACAAACGTGATTATTATTTTATAACAGTAAAAGCCAAGCATGAGAATGTTAGCCAGAATCACTAACTTCTAGAATTGAATAATAATCTGATGGGTGAATGAAGATTAGACCAAAGCAAGTAGCTGGAGGGCACCACAGAAGAAACTATAAATGAAGCAGAGTCAAAGGGAAAATACGGAAAAGCAAGTAGGAAATGGACTTTTAGTCACCATTATTAAAGTCCTGGAAGATGGCGAGAGTGGGACTGAAGTAGAGGCAGCATTGTAGGGTGCATGGCTAAAAATGCCTTCTGGTGAAGCTCAGGAAAATGTCTGTGGGGCAGACCAGAAGTCTACCTCAGACCCTCTCTGTGAGACTTCAGAAAGTCCCAAGGCGGAGAAATGGCAGCAACTGATGCAACTGGGAGCAACATCTGATTTCTCAGCACTGCTGAGTGCCAAGCGGCAGTGGGGTGATCTGTTCGTGCTGCTTGTAGGAAATACTTGTCTAGAATTCATTACACAGTGACAGCATCCTACAAGAATTAGGGGGAAATGGGAGCATTTCAGGAATACAGAGAACTCTGCCTGCATACTTGTATGAAATGAAAGGACAGAAAGTTTTGTTCTTTCGGCCAATGGAAAACAGTCCCAGAAGCTCAGAGATGTAGGAAAGAATGAAGAGCAAAGCATGTTGTAAGAATTCAGATAAACAAAATGCCTATAGACAACAAGACAGTGATGCAGTATTTTAAAAAAGGTATTGAGACAAAATGCACAGCAACGCCTTTTCAGTTAAAAAAGACCTGGCTGTTATGAGAGATCTGCATTGTCTAGAAGGAAGATAAGTTTTAAAGTAATGGAATTTTTTTGAGGAAGACGCATGCTATAAACTTGAGCATAATATTAGAATACTAGAAAAACTTCCTAGTTCCAGACAGGGAATATTGAGGGATAAAATGCAACAATTAAAAACCAGAACCAAAACACCTAAAAGCAAGAAGTTGAAAAAAAAAAAAAAAAAGGAACCATAGACTGGCAAGACAACTATAAGACAAAACATTTGCTTTTGCCTTAGACACTTAAGTGCCTACATTAAAGTGAGGTAGACCACTGTCAGAGAGAAGGGGGGAAAGAGGTATTAAAATGAAATTTTGGGGGCTGGAGAGATGGGTCAGCAGGTAAGAGCACTGGCTGCTTTTCCAGAATTGTCATCTAACAAAAATTCTCATAAAAACTTGTTTAAAGAGGTTGCTATCATAAGAGACCAAAGCAGTGTTTAAAATCATGGAAGAAAACAGGCCTGTGCAGAGTTTTTGAAGGAACTATAAATATCCCCATAGAGATACAGTATTTCAAAACAATATAGAATATCAAGTTAGAAAACAGCAAATTCTTGAAAATAAAGTTGATAGCAGAAATATTATAATAAAGAAGTTAAGGAAGCCACTTAAAAACAGAATTTGGGGCAGGAGATAGCGAATAAAGAATAAAGCTACATGTTGACTCGACAGTACAGGTTTAGAAAGTAGAAATTTCAGGACAAGAGTAAAGAAAGAAAAGAGGGAAGGACATCCAAGACGTCACAGACACTTCTCAGAGAGGAAGGGTTCACCCCGAGTGTCATCCACACTGGGTTTGAAAACATACCCTAAGACAGTGTTATAGAGTCAGAAACCAAGATCTCCGTGTTTCCAGAGGTGAAAAGACAGTGCCCAAACAGGACCTGGGCCAAGGCTGGAAGCTAGGTGATGCAGAGCTCTGTAGGAAGCGTATTCCAAACTAAAAGTCTAAGTCCAAATGTGTGGAAAGAGGTATACACATACATTTTCAGAAATGCATAGTTTCGAAAACAAAATATTTCTCATCAGTTATTTCTCAGAACATCCACAGGAAAATCTGTTCTGCTGGAAAGAAAAGGTATCTGTAGACTAGGAAAGGAGTATTAATGGGTATTAATAAATTAGACCATGTCCCTGAATGAAGGGGTGAAGATTGAGCTGAGCAATGAGAGCGTCTACAGGTGTTTATGCCAGAAAGTACGCAGGATGCCAGAATTACAAGATCAGGAAAGTAGGAGGAGTTCCAGGATGAAATAATGTTCATTACTAAAAACCAGAGTAAAGGGGGGAAACAGAACATAAACTTGGAGAAAGGAAAATTTATACAAGGGGGAAAATAGTCCCAGTATTGCATTAACATAGCCTGGATTGAATAGCACTGAAAAGTCATAATGTAAACAGTGAATGTAGACTGGACCCAAATTACATTTCTGTCCATATTGGGAAGAGAGAGAAGGCTGGAAATAGCGAGAGGGCAGGATGCTTATATTTAGTCAGAAGGAATCAGAGGTCTCTAAAGGTAAAAATCTAAAGACGTTAAAGCTAGTGGTCGAAGACTCAGAACCAGTGAAATAATCACTGAAGGCACCAACAGTAGCTGCCCCTCTTGAAATCAGGGCTGAGGGGGTCTGAAGCTGGTTGGTTGTTTTTTTTCCTTAAAGGTTAGTGAGTGTGAATCTTTGCTTGGCTGATTGGTGTTTCTTTTAGGTTTTTCGCCCTCCCTCCCTCCCTCCCTCCCTCCCTCCCTCCCTCCCTCCCTCCCTCCCTCTCTCTCTCTCTCTCTCTCTCTCTCTCTCTCTCTCTCTCTCTCTCTCTCT
>CM053764.1:51412860-51427870 GCA_028658305.1 Pachyuromys duprasi
CTTTCATTTTAATTCATTTGCTTTCTTTTGGGCTGTTTGGGTTGGGAGCTCATTAATGTTTGTTTTTCTCAGTTTAGAAGTTTAGCCCTTCATAATTTGAAAAGTACCCTTACTAAATAAACTGTAACATGTGTTCCAGGTGTGGCATTAGCTGTTATTCTCTGTCAAACTCGACACATCAGTGACAGTGTTTTCTTAGAAGCTGCAAAGGTAATGTTGTAAATATTGCTGATTTTATATAAAGTATGGATTATAGAGGTGAATAGATCTTAAAATCAGAATGGGTTAAATCTGCATTATGAATGAAAAGGAAAGTAGCAATCCATTACCTTTTATTTGTCTGTTTTGTATTATGTTAATTTTTAAAAATCATAACTTCTCAAATGTCAGTTGTAAGCTGTGAAAAGTTCATATTTATAATATGCTATACCCATGTCTCATGTACATTTTTATAAATAACATAACTCTCACACTCTGTGTCTTATGTGATCTGTCATGAAGGTAACTCTATGACAGCATAGATTGTGACAGCATGGATAAAATATAACTGCTCCCATATTCTTAATAGAGCACTACACTTTCCGGAGGAGTTCTGCTGACCTCACATTAATACTAGTGCTGATGTCTGTTTTCTTCTTAGTTATTACGCCCAGCTTTGTATGTGTGAAGCAGAACATCTGTTAAGTCTTTAGATCTGGTTATTTATTGCTTAATGGGGAACAGTGTTTTTGTTTTGTTGTGTTTTGGTGGGGCTTTTGGGTTTTGTTTTTTGAGACAGGCTCTCACTGTGCAATGCTAGCTAGCCTGGAACTCACAATGTAAACAAGACTGGCCTCAAACTCACAGGTTCACCTGCAAGGTGTGTCCCACCATGTCTAGCCATGATGGACAGTTTTAATTTCTAAATCAGTTTAGTATAGTCCTGTAAGAAACAAAAATTCTATTGTGTATACTTTTCTGTTTTTTCAATGCTTTTTCCATTTTACTAGATTCTTTGTTTAAACAAATAGATGATGTTTTTCCTTTCAGGCTCTGACAAGTCAGTTGACAGATGAAGAATTAGCCCAAGGGAGGCTTTACCCATCACTTGCTAATATTCAGGAAGTTTCTGTTAACATAGCTATTAAAGTAAGTAATTTATGCCACTTTACATGAACTCTTGTTTTCTTGTCCAAGTAATACCAATGCATTAGAAATACGTTCCTAATATTTGGAAGGAAATTTTATGTGACACATGTTCTGATTTTGTTTAAGAATGGTGTGATGTAGCCCAGGCTAGTATGTCCTTATGATACAGTGAAGGAGACCTGTTTTGGGTTACTGTTGAGCCCAGGCTTGTTGCACCTCTAGCCTGGAGAAGGGAAGGAGTCAGCTGCAGCTTCAGAGTTGGCTTTCCTTTTTAAGAGAAAAGGCTCAGAAAAATATTCACAGCTTTGTACCCACAGGAACCTGCAAAACCCCTGGCCACCTCCTTATGACCATCGACAGGAGAGTTCTGCATCAGGGCTGTGTGTGCTCTCCAGTTTGCCGCTGGTCACCCTGCATGCTTGAATGACCAACTGGGGCTCTTACTCTTAGTTGTTTTGTCAACATGTGTGTGAGGGAGAGATTGCCAGTGTGGAGTACTCTGTGCCTGAGCCTTGTGGCTAGTACAGATTAAAGCACAAGCTTACATTCACTTTGGCAGCACCTGAAAGTTTTAGCTGCCTGCTTGGTACCTGCATACTGTGAGAAACTGTCCATCTTCTTCTGAGGAGCTGTGTCCCCTTCATATTGGAGTTTCTTTTTCCTTATTTCTTTTCTCCTTCCTTCCTTCTTTCCTTTCTTTGTTTTTGAAATTATTTTTATTTTATGTGCATGAGCACTTTGTCTACATGTAGTGTGCTACATGATTGTAGTGCCCAGGAAGGCCAGAAGAGGGCATCAGATCTCCTGGAACTGGAATTATAGGTGCTGTGAGTTGCTTGTGGGTACTGGGAACTAAGTCCCCGTTCTTGGCAAGAGCAACAGGTACTCCTGACCACTGGGCCATCTCTCCAGCCAGAATTTTATGGATCTTTTTTTTTTCTTGTCTTATATTGTTATCTCAGTGGATGAGCCTAAGGAAATTAAAAAACTTACAGTTTGTTCAATTCTTGTTATGACAGAATTGATTTTTTTTCTTAATTTCTGTCTTTATATTTAAGAAAAAAACATTAAAAATATAAGATTAGAGTTTAAGAGAAACAGGGTTTATGACACTGGAACCAGAAAATGCATCAGAATTGCCTGGCACACTTGTTGACAGAGTCCATGGCCGTAAGACCAGGCTTTGTAGATTTGCAGTTCCCAGATAGTGCTGCAGCCACTGGTCTGACGACCTTGATTATGACTGACATGAACACCTGGGTTCCATCTGGAGTGCCCGCAGCTGCACTCTCTGGCTCTCTCATCCATATCACATTAGCAGTAGGAGCTGTCCAGAATCCAGCAGGAAGTGTCAAGCAGCAGGACCTGCATACACAGACTCACTCTGAAGGCAGCAGAAAGCCACTGAAGGCTTGAGGCGGCCTTACATGCTTCAGAGTAGTATTGCTGATTGCAGCTGTGCTTCTGGGCGTGTCTGTTCTTTTGTCAATTCTGTTTGACACATGCTTCTTGTTTGTTTTTTGAGACAGGATTATTGTGTGTGCCCTGGCTGTCCTGGTACTTGCTCTATAGACCAGCTGGCTTCAAACTCATCTGCTTCTGTCTCCAACGTGCTGGATTAAATGCGTGTGCCATCACCACCTGGCTGGCACATACACATTTAAGGTTGCGTTCTAGTCTGTAGGGCAGTTCTGATTAGAGGTAGTCTCCTAAACAGCATGGCCCCTTTCAGCAGGCTTGCTAGAACGGACAACCCCTGCACGACAGTTAATGTACTAGAACTTAGATTTACTTGTGGAATTTAAAGAAATGCTAATCGTTCTTTTCTGTGTCAGGAAAGATGACCAGAACATATCAGAGTTCTCTTGAGATGACAGATACTTTCTGTCATATATCCTTCAGACTTTGCATAGTTTTAACAATAACTTGAAATGAGTCTAAGGAAGATTATACTTTGGAAAAAGAAAAGCGCCATTCTTCTGTATGTGTCTGTGTGTTGTAATGCTGTTTTATTTCTCTGATAGGTTCCCATTCAGAGCCTAAGCAGTAATGCTATCTATCTTCCAGGTTACAGAATACCTGTATGCTAATAAAATGGCTTTCCGATACCCAGAACCTGAGGACAAGGCCAAATATGTGAAAGAAAGAATATGGAGGAGTGATTATGTCTCCCTGCTGCCGGATGTATATGATTGGCCAGAGTCTTCACTGAAGCCTCCTCAGATAACAGAATAGAAGCTTTCCTGTTAAGACAGTCCATGCTTCAGGGAACCACTATTTTTAGACAAAAAGATAATAATCTCTGCGTTCCAGTGTCGTCTGTGTTTTATTCCTCTGCACCCCTTTGCTTGGCCTTTTTTTTCCTGTAAATCTCACTTTTGTTGGTGACAGATATGTTGAGTATCTGTGGATGCCCACCAGTGCCCACAGCCCAGTTCTGGGAAGGTTCTAATGGGTTGTCACTTATGCTCTCATTTGAGCTCGCCGTGGTATTTTTGTTATTTTATGAATGTATTTTTCACGTCTTCCACTCAGTTCCTCTAGGGCTGTGGATGTGAATACAAAATGCTGAGAAGAAAAAAAAAATGTTGAGAAGCCACATTTTAACCTAATTCCAAAGAAAAATTGTCAGTACTTAAAACTGTCCTTTTATACATGCTTCATTTTACTTTCATGCTCTGAAATCCCTTTGTAGTAGACAGATTTGGGGAAATACGAAAAAAAAAAATCCCAATGTCCTTGAACTAAATCATGGCTAACCTAACATTATAGAAGAGTGGGAGGATCTATTGCTGCCTTTAGACAAACATAACAGTCATTTGCAACAGTGTACAAACACCACTTTTATTTAATAAAGGTAATATCTTATTTTTATTTGCTTCAGTTACAGTATCTTATTGACCATACAGAAACTTAGGTTTGCTGATTATGAAAACAGTTTCATTGTCTTCACTTCTAGCTGAGGGAGTTCCATCTACCTAACATATGACTAATGTCATATAATTTGGAAATATAATCAGAAGAAGTTAAATACAGTCTGTACCTTTTTTTCTGTTCATCATATTTTTTATTTTGCAGTAGTTAGGGATTCTCTTAGGGAGACATTCCTTTGAATATTACTAGTAACATCTTTCTCTGCTGAGAAATAGATTCTTAATGACATCTTTCTCTGCTGAGTAATAGATTCTGAGCTCAGTGGAGACAAAGTAGAATTAGACCAGGAAATGCCTTCTCTTCTAAAGACAGCATCTCACTGTGTAGCCCTGGCTGTCCTAGAACTCACTCTATGGACCAGGCTGGCCTAGAACTCCAGAAGATCTACTGCCTTCTCCTCTACAGTGCTGGAGTTAAAGACATATCCTACTATACCTAGCAGGAAATGTGTTTCCCCAGGAAGATTATAAGAGCCATGACTCATGTGTTTATGAGTCACATGTTGTCAACTGAAGGAAGTGTCTAAAGTATCTGGAGAAACAGCAGTGTGGCTGTGGTATCTGTCTAGAAGCTTTGATGGACCAAGCTTGTTTTTATTGAGACTGTGGCAAGCTGGCCTCAAATTTACTTTGTGTCCCTGGCTTGCTTCCAAGTGCTGGGATAATAGTTATGAACCACCATGCCCTGCTCAGGGACAGAACTTAAAAATGCTCACCCTGGAATGGTAGCAGTACAAAGCAGTTCATAGGTACTCACCACAGTACATATTTTAATACTGTCTGTAAGGAACTTTCTGTTTAAAGAAACTTTAAAGGAACTTTCTGCTTAAAGAGATTGATTTGAAATTCTGAAGATGTATTAAGACTGCTTAGGATGCCCCAGATCTTGGGTTCAGTCCACAGGATCAAGAAGCAGGCTTGAAATGGCATTGCCATTTTAAGTATGGATAGACATGGTTAACCCATCATGTAGTAAAAAATCTTGTTTAGTAAAATAATGAAGTAAATCATAGTTTGATTCATTTAGTTAAAGATGAAAGGTTATACTGGCATGGGGCTACCACTGATCGAACTACATAGTATCCTGTCTATAAAAAAAAAAAAAAAACCAACAAAACTCAGAAAATGAAAGCAACATGGTTCAGTGGTAAGGCCCTTGACCCAAGCCTTGACATTTAACCTAGGACCCATATGGTGGAAAGAACCAACTTCCAGAAGTTATCCTCTGACACCCACCCTGCCCCCCCCCCAGCACCATAAGTCATTGTAACAAAAATTATGAAAAAGGGTTTTTCATGTTTTGTTTATATTCTGTACATGAAATTTTAATTTTCAACATAAGTATAAAAATTGCCAGTTTTTTGCTCAGTTTGTTAAAGATGAGGACATATGCTGAATTAAAGTAATTTTACTAAGATGTTGCTTATTAAATGGTACAGTTCACAGCAGTCATTTTTAAGGAAAAGATGGTAAAATGGAATATAGTTTACCTAGATGTATCAATTACTGGATGTAAATTTAAATGTTTATCTAAGAAGGTGGGCAAGAATGGGAGGCCATGAAGGTATGAGATTGAGGAGGGCAGGGGTATTTGGTCCTTCCATGGGGAATTTTGCCAAGGAAGAAGGTAATTCTTTGTAGATTGGTAATGGAATTTTACTTTGCTGAGTACAGAAACAGTTCTAATCAGTAGGGAAAAGGTCCCTGTTTTCTTTGCATTGTGAAACCAAGTGGGTGACCCGGTGAGCGGTGAGCCTAAAGCTGGTGGTGTGTATGTTAAGTACTAAGAGTCTGATTAAATCTGTTTCCAGGGGTGGCTTCCTCACCAGGAGGTCGCTTCAGAACCACCTTCAGACCCACAAGTGACCTCCAGTGGGGAGAGCCCTGGTGGAGAGCACTCCCAGGGTTCTGATGAGCACCTTGTCCTCACTGCCTTCATGTGGGACATCAAATAGTTAGCTCCATGCTGCTGCTGCTGCGCCTTCAGGGTGGGATTCGTGATCTTGCATTTATGTTCTTTAAACACATTTTATTATTTTTCATATATTTTGACCCTATTTATCCTCCCCCCCCCCCAAATCCTCCCAGATCTTCCTCAATGTCGTGTTCTTTCTCTTTGTCTCTGTCTTTCTCAACAACACAAAAACAATGGAGTGTCACTAGATGTATCTACACATTCCAGGGCAGTCCTATGTCTAGGAGGAGTTTACCTAACAAAACAGACTCCACGTTTTCTGTCTGGTGTGAGTGTTTTTGTTTTGTTAGTTTTTTTGGTTCTTGGTTGGTTTTTTTTGTTTGTTTGGCTTTGTTTTTTTGGGTTGTTGTTGAGATCTCACATTTCTGATGGTCTCCCTGGTGGTAGTGTTAGAACAGAAAACTGACTAAGTGGTTTTGCATCTGAGTAACGTATGTTATATGCACTTTAGAACTTAGTGCATATAAATAGTGCCACTGTAAGCTTCAAATTATATGAAGAGGGTCAACTGAAATGATCTTGTATGGAACGGCATTCATCTAACTTTCTTTAATTGATAACAGAATTTTTGAAGTTAATAAGGAAACTTTAGACATAATTTTTCTGAAAACATAATCGGGAATACTTTATTCAGCTCATGAAATCTAGTGACCAGTTTTTATTTATGAAAGAGTAGCTGTCCAATAGCTATTTGTGGGGCCGATTTTCTTTATTCTCTGAGGAAGGGCTCACTGATCCATTGACTTTAAATTATCAGCTTGTGAGGAAGAGATTTTACAAAATTACTAGTGAGTTAAGACTGATGTATTAAGGAGTGCAGAGTATTAGTCATTGCGCCCACAGGGATGGTTGACAGAGTGCCAGGAGCCTGGCCTTTGCCTTTTCGGAAAGCACAGGTGTCCCTGTAGCTCCGTGCTCCAGGCTTTCCCATAGTGTCAGTGTTCTGAGTCACCTGAACACAAGCAACCGTGAAGAGTACCCGCCAGACTTGAGAACAATGCAGATCTCAGAGCTCCTCAGTGGAATTCCAGTTCCAGAGAAATTCTGAATGGACTGGCAGCAGCATCCTGTCTCCAAGATGTACCCCAGGCCAGACACATTGCTGACTGAACGCAGGGGACAGGTCTGTTACCAACCAGTGTGATTTGCACTTTGTACATAATGTTAAAATGAAACCCTCCAGCCAGGCATGGCACTGCGGGCCTCTATTCCAAGCACTTGGGAGGTAGAAGCAAGAGGATCAGGAGTTAAAGGCTAGCTTCAACTACATCCAGAGATCACGGTTGTATGAGACCCTGCCTCAGAAAACAAGACCCTCAAAGGATGAGCTAAAGGTACACAATAAATATTTAAGTATTCAAGATAATTCAGCTATAGGAAAACCAACTCACCTGAAGTCAGATGTTTTAATATGTGCTCAAAGAGAGTGCTGGGTTTTTATTTTTTATTCTTTCAGATTTCAAGACATTGAGAGAGTCTAAAGAGGACATGCCTTGTAGAACTCTAAGCAGTGCTTAGGTTTTAAAACAGTTACTATAAGAAAATTGTGTTCCTCAAAGAGAAAAAGAAATGGCGTTCACAGCTGGTTTGTGTTACTTGCATGTTTAATTTTACCTGTGTGTTTCTTGGAAGGTCTAGGTCAATTAAGTATCTTTGGCTACACGATATTTACCCAATAACTGAACTCTAATCCTTTTCTTCCAAGTAAAAATTTATGTGCATTTTTGCTACTTGAGACATTGTTCCTATATCCCATACCCTTTAAGTCTTAGACTCAAAACCATCTGTTGGTCTGTGTCACTCATA
This sequence comes from Pachyuromys duprasi, assembly GCA_028658305.1. Taxonomy (NCBI): domain Eukaryota; kingdom Metazoa; phylum Chordata; class Mammalia; order Rodentia; family Muridae; genus Pachyuromys; species Pachyuromys duprasi. Next base: position 51,420,703 of record CM053764.1, read on the forward strand.
CTCTTGTTTGCTTTCACTCTTTTTTTTTGGGGGGGGGGGTTGGTTTTTGGCTTTTGTGTTTCTGAGCAGGACCATTGTAACCTAGTCTATCTAGCCTTGCACTTGTGACTTAGCTTCCCTGGTGCTAGAATCGTCTGTACACATCCTGCCAATTTTATTTTCCCTTTTCTGAGTATTTCTAGAAAATCATTTATTCTCATGTGGCATTGAATCCTCACCAGCGCATGTGATGTATACAGTTGACAAATTATGACAGATCAATTGTGCGGCTGTGCATGCTCTGGGCCAGGTCTTGAGAGCATCTAACATTTACACTGGGGCACGGTGTCTCTGTGCAAACAAGGACAGGGTTATAGGGGAGCTGAAGAGCTTGGGGGGAGCATCAGAGTTGGGGCTTAGCTTAGATCCCTGTCAGCTAATTTTAGGCAAGTGGAAAATCTTCACCTATTTGTACAAGATTAGTTTTTAGTCCTCTTGAATGCGTTTTTACCAGTTCATGTGATTTTTTTTCCTTTGTTCCTACTTAACAATTCAAATATGTTACAAACCTCTTATTTGTTAACTGTTGGATGTATTTATTAAGGTGGGTTTGTTTGTTTTGAATTTGATAAATTACACCAAAGATTCTCAATAGCTAGTTCACTAACAACTCTTGATGTGGTGATATTCACAGAACCACCAACTGTCACCACTGTTCTGCAGATCAGTGGCAGTGGCACTTATTTGTCACTTTTTTTTATCTAGTCCTGTCAGCATGCACCTGGAAGGTATACTGACAGCTCTTTTATTATGCGTGTACACAACTTCCATGAAGGAGGAATATGTGTGGAATAAGGAATTTCTGGAAAGCTATCTTAGCGAAACACTTGACAAAATTTCTACAGTTTTTTTTTTAATTGTACTTTGCCTCATAAGCTTTAAAATTACCAGACAATAACACTGTGTTTTCACAGTTGGTGTTGTTTTTCAGTAATTTCGCCAGCATCAGTCGCCTACCTGGAGAAAGCACATATTGCTTGTCATTGCTTGGCCTTTCTCGCCTTGTGCTAAGGTAAAATGACAAGTCTAGGGTGGTGATTCCCTAATGGGAAGGCTAAGGGGAATGAACGCTCTTTGTAGAGTATATCATGCTGTGTTGACTTCTTGCAGGCAGCCCTGAGACCGGTTATTAAAACTTGATAATTATGTGACCTATTTCCCCCTTTTTGTGATATATTACTTATAATGAGATGTGTTCTTATATTTTCTTAGTAAAATTTTTCTTATGCATAAAAAATGGTTGGTGACCTTGTTTTTAAATGATACTTTTAAAACCTGGTATTATTGTGTGCCCCTTCTTTCCTTCACTCCCTTCCAAAATGCTTGACCCCTTGGGACTTTGCTAGACCCATAGAACACTACTTATGCTTCTGATATTTGCCCTTTATTTTCTTGTGTTCGGTTTCCTATTCTTTGTATCTCCTTATTTAGCTTGATTGCAATGGTAAAGGAGAACGGAACCCATGCCAACACTTTTAGAAAACTATGTTGACTTAATGATGGGAAAGGCACTTGCTGTAATAGATAACCCACTAAGTGCTTACCCAGTCCAGGCACTGTTCTAGGTGTGTGGCAAATTTACTCAAACTTCACAACACTTAGGAGACATGGATACTAAAAATTGCCCTATAAATAGATGCAAATTCTGAGGCACCATGGGTGTCCGGATCAAGTATCTAAGATGGCGTGGCAAGATTTAAACTTCACCCATCACAGTCTGAGAATCTATGACCAGTGCAGCAGAGCATGGCAAGGACCTGTCATTGTCAGTCAGTCAAAATCACCAGCCTCAAGAAACCTTTCCTGTTGCTTGGCCCGTCGTCATCCAGTGAATTCCTGGTGCCCATTCTTTCAGATCTCTGACATCCTCCTGCACCTCCATGTTCTGCAGATGCTGGCTCCCACCTCACAGAAAGAGAATGATCAGAAGAGGGAAGGCACTCTGGAGCTCTTAGCCAATGCTCTGCCCACTGTTTACAACTTATCCAGGCTTTCATGTTCTGCGGCATATAAATCATCCCATAGAACATCAACCTCAGACAAGGCCATGCTGATTAGGATGGAACCAGATAAAAACAGGCATACTCTGTAACCTTGTCTGTACCTAGATAAAACACAGGTATTGATTGCTGAGACCACACAGAAAAATCAACACCACCCCCCATTTATTCTGCCCCCAACCAAAATGGTCATGGATTGATTTTTTTTTTTTTTTTGCAGATAGTTTATTGAGATTAGTGGTCCTAGAAGTGTCTGCTTTCTAACACACCCAATCCTAAGTGAACCTTGACCTCAGTGGTCCTGCAAAAATCATTTAACATCTTGTAAAAGGTCTAAGTAAACATTTAAAAAAATTATTTATAGAGTCTGGAATCAAACTCTCATGTGTGATAGGCAAACATTCTGAGCTCAGCTCAAAAAGTACTAACTTACTAAGATATTCCATATTTCCTTGCTTATGCATGTTACTTCACAGAGATAAACAATGACCCAACTTGGTGAGCTACATATGCATTCCTGGAGGCCTTTGGCCAGAAGACACTGACAACCTGCACCTGCACCCACACCTGAAATAAAACCACTAGGACCAAATGATCTTTGGGCTGTGGGTTCATTTCCTCTCAGTCCAAGATCTTGGTGCCATTGGGTCTGCTATGTTGTCCTCCCTCTGCAGTTCACTAGCACTGGGATGCAAACATGCTTCTACTTCCTCATTCTGAAAGCAGTGCAGGGAGGACTCTTGGCTCCTCTTCCACTCCAGCTGTTGCACCAAGACAGAACTCAGCATAGGGATTCTGTGCTTATATTTTCCTGGCCTCAGCTCTTTCTGTCCAGTCTGGCAGTACTGGTGATTGACACCAGGGCCTCACACACACTAAACAAATGCTTCAGCACTGAGCACCAGCCTTCCTCTGCTTTGTCCTATACCATTGCACCCAAGCCTTCATGCCTACCCTACACTCAGAGACCTTACATTGCTAACTAAAGGCCAAGTTTAAATTTTCACAACCCCATTTGCATCAGTTCAGTTCTGGCTTTTATATTTGCTTTGGTGGAGGGGTGGAGCAGGAAGATGGTTAGAATGTCCAAGTTACAGGTTAGATAAGGGAAGAATGCCAGGGACTTGTCAGCCTTGACCCAGAAGCACATTTGTTTACATTTTACTTCATTCCCTCTCTCTTCCTCCTTTGTCCCTCTGCACACATAAAGGTTATTTTTTGAATGACTGATAGTGGGTTGCAGGTGTGACAGGCTACACACTGGACCTCAAAAGCAGCCTCAGCACTCACTGCGCCTCTGCCTGGAATGCTCAGAATTCACAGCATCTGCACCTCCTTCAGTTTTCACCTACATCACTTCAGCACGGCTTTCTCTGAGTCACCCTCTAATAACTGCAGCCTCGGCTCCCAAGCACCCCTCCCCAGTTTTCTCCACAGACCTACTTACTACCCAACACACTGATAATACTCATCCCAAATAAGTAAAAATCCTCTGAAAATGAGGCATTTTTTTCTTGCATGTTTACAAAAACAGCTCAGTTTCTGCTACAAAACTCTCCCAACACTCTCCTGACCTCTGGTGTGTGTGGATTTTCCTTCATCTGTAAGTAAGCAATGCTGCAGCCCACACACAGGTCTTCTGTTCCAATTCTGACACTTTCTACCTGGAGACTAGAGTATGGCAGCCACAAGACTGCCTTTATCATGTTGGATTATTGACAGAACTGGCCATCGGTAACTTGGGACACAACAGAGAGAGTGGGGATTGAGAAATTACAGGTTAAAAGAGACAGAAAACTTAGGATAGTTTTGGGAGAGCTTTCAGTCAATACTGAGAGCAGCATGTTTATTCCACCGCTTCTTTTTAAAGACAAAAGTAAAACAGTTCACATCAGTGCAAAGACAGGTTCATGGGACAGTCAAACTTGTTTTCAAAGCCCACATGCCTGTGTGGCAGCCATGGTCCAAGGTCTCACAGACATGTTAAAGAAACTTTGCAAAACCTCCTTCTTATTCCTGTTTCAAGGTAAAGGCTTTCTCTATTCTCATATAGTCCAGGTGATACCACTTTCAGGCTGGATCTTCCTGCATCCATTACGTCAATCAGAATAATCTGCCCCCTATACAGATTCCTGGATCAAACATTCTCCCATCCAGTTGCCAACCTGGAATGGTTCCATTCCTGAGTCAGGAATTGCTGGCCCTTCCAGGGTAGTCATTACTGGGCAAGGGACATCATCCCCTTTAGCTCCAGAGGCCATTTTCACCCTCGTGGATCAGACCCACAGTCCATCTAGTGTAAAGCTGGGGAACTGATGCAGAATTCCCCACCTGGATCAGATCCCACGGTCTGTCCAGTGCAAAGTGTAAAGACACACAGAGCAGCTGAGGTTTTAACAAACTCAGACGAGCACACGTGACATGTAAATTCACCCATTGTAGCCTCAAAAGTTATGGAAGTTCTTCAAAACATGGTTTAGTGCAACTCCAGAATTAAAGATGGGAGACTGGGGTCTCACATGGAAAAAGTTAGAGGTTGTAAGACAGCACTGAGGAGGGGAAGGAGGCAGGTAGAGTTGTCCTTGAAGAAATTTTATAAAGCAGACCACTAAATCACAGTGAGGGGGCAGAGTTCCCTTTGCTGAAGCTGGCTACTAGCTTGACACAGAGAAAATAAGAGTACAAACAAGTGCGGTGAGGAGACAGGAAAAGAACACAGAGTGCCTCTGAGATTTAGGACCAAGAGAGTATAGCAGCAGCAGAACGCGCAGTTTTGGGGGGGTGGAGGGGGGGAGGGATAGATTTGGGCTTATCCTACACATTGACAGGAATGTGAGCAGGGTGTCAAGATAGTAGGTGATGAGCTCTCTCATGCTTGTCTTCCAGGATGAGCCTACAACGTTCCAGTCTACAATGTTCTAGTCTAAGAACAGGGCACTGATAAATCTAAGATAAATCTTTGGTGCCAGCGGCACTCATCAAACACTTAGTAGAGCTCCAGAAAAGCAAGAACAAAGAAGCAGGGTGGAAGGAAGCGCAAGCCACAGCTAGTGCTCAAGCTTCATTTCTGTTGCTGTGATAAAAGTTTATCCCTAAATAGCAAACGGAAACATGAACACGCCTTTAATTCCAGCGCTCTGGAAGAGGCAGACCCTTGAGGGTTCTCTGTTAGTTCGAGGCCAACAGTGGGCTGTCTACATAGCAAGTTCAAACCTAGCTAAGGAGACATAGTGAGACCCTGTGTCAAAGCAAAACCAAACAAAATCCTTAAATGAGGCCATAGCTTCAGGAGGCTCGCGGTTATGCTGATAAGTTTCCCCTCAAGGCACAAGCTTACACTTTCAGGTTTTGTCCTGAAAGAGTCATCCCAACCAAAGACTAGAAACAATACAAACGCACCAGGACAAAAACAAATTCTTGTCTGGAATACAGGGCTCGAAAATCAGTTTCTCTTTGCGGTCAGCGGCTCCAGCCGGCACGTATCGCAGCCACTACTTTGCGAGGACCGGGAAGTCGGTGGGGAGCCGCCGCGACCCTCTCCAGGCAACGCAGCACCCTGCTCCTCCTCGCTGCCCGGCCGGGCGGGCGCCACTGAGCGCGGACCTCCCGCGCACCTCCCGAGCGCCTAGAGCGGCCGCGCCGGACCGCGGGGGCGGAGCACTTCCGGCCGTGCATCGCCGCTCGCGCGCTGCTGGGCCTCAGAGCCGGCCTGCTCCTCCCTCTGCTCCGGCGGGCCTCCGGGCGCGGGTGAGTGGGGCAGGACGCCCGAGGGGGGCGGGCGCAGAGAGCCCGGGAGCGCCCGACGGCCGGGACGAGCCGCGTGGCGCCCCGGCCTTGCGGCGACACAGGCCTGGCCGCTCACTCTCAGGCCCACCCGGCGAAGTGCAGGGCGGCGGCACCAGCTCTGACGCTGCCTGCTTGCCTGCCTGGAAACCGAGGAGTGCCGGTCTCCCGCATCCACCCAGGTGCTGTAGGATGCCCCACGGTCAGCAGAGATTGTGATCTGCAGTCAGGCCCGAGGTGACAAGTGACGGCATAACAACATTGCAGTTGCGCACTATCTCGAACGCGGATCAGTTTCGAGAAAGCAAGCAGGCTGCTTTTGGTCCGGGAAGACGGGGACCCAATGTGGTCTGCTCACTTTTAATTCCGAAATACCAGAGCGATGCACGTCACAAAACATACACCAAGGCTTAAATAATTGCTGTTTACCACCTGACCTACTGAGAGAGTTTTGATTATTTGGCTTAATTTTAATCTTTCTTATTGGGGAAAATTTTTCAAGCATACATGGGAAAAAATTCCCAATTCATGGTGTCAAGCTTGTTTCACCCATTACGCTCTTCCCCACTGTTGTTTTAAAGTGATTATGAAATGTACCACTATAGCTTTGTTTGAACAGTCATCATCAGCCTCGTAAACATTTCGTATTATCTGTTATCCAACTAGTGTTTACATTTCTCCTGTTGTCTCTTCCCCTACCAGTTTATCCAGACCAGGAACCAAACAAGCTACACATATTACATATGAGTAATATTTGTCTCTTGATTTCCTTAATCGTCTCTTATTTTTCCCCCCTTGTAATGTACGAGCTGAAAAACCAAGTCATGGGTCCTACCTGTCCTTTCCTACAGCCTGCACATTCCTTTTTCTATCTCTGGAATTCTATCTCAGTCAACTGGTGTTTACATTTGTCTGGTTCCGGTTCTACTTTCTGGCAAGAAAACCTCATGGAGGCCAATTGTGTATTTCATACTGTACCACTGAGAGTTAGATAAGACCTTGTCTCTCTTCATGGACCTTTTATATACAAAGCTGTCCTCGGGGTAACCAGATAACTGACCAGAGAGTTACAGAGAGGGTCACCAGCTAACAGCTGCAGTAGGAGACTTGTCACCTAATGAAATAGTGGAACTTGACTGTGACCAGCACTGTGTCAGTCCTGTTGGAAACACCTCATACCATTGAGAGATTTTGGAGCAGTGTAGAACACTCAAGGTTGCCCATGAGTTGATAATCTGAAGCTTTGTGATTACTCTGTGCCAGTGTGTTGCACTGACATTTCTGATTCTGTATGTGTTCGAAATTCCCCCTTTGTTGTTTTTTGTTTGTTTATTTTGTTGTTTTTT
>CM053764.1:51428370-51455765 GCA_028658305.1 Pachyuromys duprasi
AAAAAAAAACAAATTACGGCTTAAATATTTTAATTGCTCACAGAGTTTCCCCCTACTGTGCTGTCAGTCACCTCGCCTCTCAATTCCAGTGAATTACTTCCCTTTGTTACTTGATCCCCCCCTTCAAATTTAAGGCACACTTTATTATACTTTACACATATTACAGTAATTTCACCTTATTTGTCTCGCAGTCCTAAGAGCTCAAAATACATACATACATACATACATACATACATACATACATACATACATACATTAAATAGCACCACAGATTTAGAAGATCAAGAAAAATGCCACATTGTCTCACCTTAGAAATCCCCAACACCATGCAGTTCTTGACTGTGGTGGTTTGAATAAGAAGGATCCGATAGGCTCATTTGTTAAAATACTTGGTCCCAAGTTGGTGAAACTATTTGGTAAGGACCAGGAAGTATGACCTTGCTGAGGAGGTGTGTCACTAAGGATGGGCTATGCAGCTCTCACCTTATAGCTGTTGTCTAAGATACTACCTGAGTGCTTTGTCAGCCTGCATAATCCCCACCATGGTGACCGTGGAGACACAAGGCCACAATTAAATGCCTTTTATAAGCTGCCTTGGAGTAAAAAAGTTAATTAAGACACAGACATATACCAAGTAAGAGTCTGTACCCTTTTTTATTCTGTGGAAATGTCTTAGACAAATTTAAGCTTGCAAATAAACTCATTCGTATTTCACAATTAGTGTAAATTTGTACCAATATAAAATTTAAGTATTTGCATCTATTTTTCCACAGTGTCAATTAAAGTTCTAGTAACATAAATGACCTCCTTAAATCTCTCAATGGTCTCATCTATGAAATGGGCACAATATCTGTCCTGCCCACCCTACAGAGTAATAAAATGCAAGTGTATATAAAAGCAATGTAGGAGCCATAACTGAACAAAGCAACAAGCCTACATTTGCAAAAGCTCTAAAGGTACAGATTAGAAGGAATGTATCAGAAAGCATGCTCTTAGACCAACATCCCATTTTTGTAACAACCTAGAGCACCTCTTTTGATATCTTATAATAAAAATGCAATCTATTTACACATTTTAAGAAATTAGGCTATGTCCTAACCTTAGATCAAAGAAGAAAAGGATCATATAGTAAAATCTTTACTTCGAGGTGAGGCATACCAAATCAGAACATGTAAGTAAAGAAGTTAAGGGCACAGGTATAGCTCAGCAGAATATAGTCTTTTCATGGGCTAAACTCTGCAACCCATTTTTAAAAGATGTTTGTACTTATTTATGTAGTCTCATAAACATGACAATTCCACAGTCAGACTTTTTAATTTTTATTTATTTTTAATTAGTTAGTTTTTTTTATTTTTTGACACAGGGTTTCTCTGTGTAATGGTGCTGGCTGTCCTGGACTCCTTTTATAGACTAGGATGGCCTCCACTCAGAGAGCTCTGCCTGCCTCTGTCACCTGAGTGCCGAGATTACAGGTGTGCACCACCACTCCAGGCCTTATGTCCACCTTTAAAGACAAACATTATGTTGGCACATATTGGTGATGTTGATTTTTCTCAAATGTTGAACAGATAAAACTTCAAAGAAAAAGCTTCAATTAAGAAAATTGTCATTCCTAGAATTGGGCTATTCACTATGTTTTTCTCCTATGAATTTCTAGGAGTTTTTCAAGTCTTATTAATTCTTTACTGTGTCTTCCAAATCCCTATCACAAAATCTTCTATGATACCCCTCAAGGAGCACAGCTTACTCAGAAGAACTATTGGCTCTGGCTGGGTCTACATCCAGCAGTGCACACCAGCGGCCCTAGAAAATGGGGAAGCTAAGACAGGAAACCACCTGGGCCACAGTTTCTTAATCTGTTTCTTAATCTTTATGATCCGATCCAGGGGTCCTAAATAAAAATGTGGAGGTCTCAGAAACACAAAAAAAGGAACAGTGGTAAGAGGTTTCTGAACCCACAAAAAATAAGCAATAAACCCAAGGTGTCTCTGGCGGTGCTTCCCCACACTCAATGTATGGCACACCTCACTGCAGCCAGATTCTAGACGGCTCTGCTATCAACTGTGCTGTTCTTACTGCAGTTTCCAGATAGACTGGTTTAATTACAGAGGACAGACTATTTTCCTACCACCATTCTTCAACATGTATCAACTTAGTGTAATTTTGAATAATGTTGTATTAGGATGCTTGATTTTAGACCACTGTCACTTGAGTGGCTGTCCTGATTTTCATTTCTTTTCATTGCTTAATGAATTTGGGTTTGGGATTAGGAATCAATTTCCAACAATTTGAAATGGCCTTAAACATTCTTTTACTTTGTACTGTGTGTGCATGTGAGGCAGCATTCTAAGCACTGATGTTCATAAAATCAAAATATAAACCAATTCTGGAAAATATTGAAGATGTTCTATGTCTGGCAGCATCAAATATTCAGCAAAAACATATGTAAAACTCAACAAGCATGTTCATCCTATTAGTACACAAATTTACTTTGATCTTCAATAAATGATAAAATTTTATGTACAGGAAAGAATTTTTAAATAAATTATACTTTATCAGTAAATGTTTTACTTGAATACCAATTTTATATGCTTTCATATCCAAGTCAATAAAAATGTCATGAATACAAAATTTTGAAGGTCTGACCTGCACAACACAACAGGGTTTCATCTCAGAAAATAAAATAAACTATTCTTTTTCTGTTGTTCCTTTTTTCTTTCTTTCTTTTTTTGGTTTTTCAAGACAGAGTTTCTCTGTATGGCCCTGGCTGGCCTTGAACTTACAGATTCACCTGCCTCTGCCTCCTAAGTGCTGGGATATATGGTTTGAGGTAGTGGTGAAACATGTACCTATGTATATGAAGTAATGGATTCAATCTTTAGCTTGTGTAAGCGTGCCAAAACATCAAGAAAAGCCAAATATACTACCAAATTAATTAAGAACTACAGAGGTATCAAAGTGAATAGGACAATATAGAAAGCTCCTGTCAAGTTAGAAAGGGTTGTGTTACAGTTATAACCAACTCCCCGAACAGCTACAGTTGACTTTAAGCTCTTCATCCATCACAGATCACTTGGCCATACTACCCACTACCCTACTTTAGAGTCAGACTGAAGCGTGTTAGGTAGCAGGGTAAGGAAAAGGACAGTCTGCATTATTGTTTAAAGGTTATTACCTGTCCTTGTCTTTGACTGGCCAAAGTTGTATGACCATACCAGTGATTCCCAACAGGGTAAATTAGTCTCAAAAGGGACATTTGGCAACATGTAGAGAAAGTTTTAGTCTCTGTCATAACATCCTGAATGTGCCTGTTCTTTGACACTGGAAGTCAAGCAAGGTCAGGCCTGGTTAGCACTTAGTTGATGGAAGTTTTGACAGTCAGAGATAGGAAGGAAAAGTTGAGCATAGTAGTAACAGTCATCTAATGGTAAAGGATAGGCCTACTAAATAAGCATCCTTCAGAGGGCAGGCAAACTATCCTTCAGAACAAACCAAAACTACCCAGCCCAAAATGGCAATAGTTCCTGGGCTATCACAAATTTCAAGGAGAGGAAGTAAGAAAAAGGAGAAACAAGCTAAGTATTCTGACGCCTGGAGAGCCATCAGAATACCTTGTGAAACAGTAGTGTGTGTGCACGTCAGAACGAACCTGCCGAGCTAAGAGAGGGGGTGTTGAAAGGAACACAGGAAAAATGCAAACAAGAAACAAGAATCACATATTTTGTCTAGAATAAGTTTATGTTAGGAAGGAGGAGGAATACAGCCACAGGTTATAGTAAGGAGACTCCAGGAGCTGGGGATGTAGTTCCATGGGAGCAAGAGCACCAGGTTTAGGGGGAGAGTAAGAAGGGACAAACGGCACTACTATTTTACATACATCAAGCATAAACTTTCTAGAAGTTGCGTGACTTGTTGAGTGATAAAACTAACGGAAATGTTTTTTAAAAGATCAAGAGGTGCTCTTTTGCAGGGAGGGGTGGTGCTGGCTTAAGAGATTCTAAACATACGCTTCTCAAGGAAGAAAAGCAGCTACTCAGGCTTAACTCAACTCCCTCTAACAAGGTAGAGCTTAGATGCTATTTACAGTTGAGTAGCTAAAGAACATCCAAAAGCATAAAGCATTAAGAACACAAACAATGCAACACAAAGAATACTTGTATACTAACTTCTAGGGTGAACTATATGGGACAACCAGGATATGTGCTTTTGCTTAATGACCAAGTCTTGGATTTAAATGTTTTCCATGACAACAGCTCTAAATAACCTTATTTCACAGTAACACATTCTGAAGCTGGGCATGATGGCTCACACATATATGTAAACTCAGCACTTGAGAGGCTGAGGCAGGAAGACTGCCATAAATTCAGAACCACAGAGAGAATCTGTTTAAATATATTGTTGAAAAAGAATCAAGAAATACTGAGTTGGCATCTATTTCATCTGCCAGCATGTATTTCCCCCTTTTGCAATGACAGTCTGGTTTTCCAGGAAAAATTTTATGGAGGCAAGTGAGACAATCCCCAGCCAGAATCAAAACCTGGCCACACCATAGTCCCAAGGACGGAAAGAAACCAAGCCAGTGACATTAACTTCTGATAGAAAATGTAGAGGAGATGTTAGAGAAGAAAACAAGGCCCCTGAAGGCTGGGGGTGAGCTGAGTTGGTAGACTGCCTGCCACAATAACCTGACTTGATCCCCAGGCCCACAAAACGCAGGCATTGTTCACATGCCTAAAAATTTTAACATATAACATTCCTTTATATGCTAGACCTAGTACTGGACATAGTTCACCTGAGAATTTAACAGATAATCAAATCTGAATGGTAATTTTGACAATACTGGCTGAGATCCTGAATCCAGGGATCTAACTCAAACTAGGGAAGTCCCTCTTACATATTCCTGAACGAGCAAGGTCTGAACAAAGTTTACATTATAAACCATGTCAGAAACATCATCAAGATAAGCCACAATTTATGAATAATACATCTCATTGGTAATCTAGTAAAAAATGCAGAATTACTTTAAAACTGCACCTGTCAGCTGCTGGGCATGGTGGCACATGCCTTTTATCCCAGCCCTTGGGAGGCAGAGGCAGGCACATCTCTGAGTTCCAGGAACAAAGTGAGTTCTAGTACAAAAAAGGCTACAGAGAAACCCTGTCTTGAAAAACAAAACAATAACACCCCAAACAAACAAAACAACAATAAAAAACAAAACTTCACCAAATTGTTTTCTGATTCTTTATTTACATATTTGTCTATTTTCTGACTCTAATTAGTGAGAATGTGGGTTATATCAATATTTATCTTATTATAAATAAAAACAAATTTTAAATACATTTTAATTCATTTTCAAAAGGCCCATTAACCTCAATAACATCTATGAAAAGTAGCGTTTTCCAGAACACAAGTTAGTAATAAGAGTGACACTATACTTTGTATCTGTGCAAATTTCTCTACCGTCTAGATTAAGAGAAGAGAGCTGGATTCTCCTACCTTCTTTAGCATTCACTTTGCTGTAGATTTTTAAGTGCAGGAAGAAAATGTGACACAGAGATATGTATAATTGGGAAGAATATTTTAATAGCCTTCTTGGATAATAATGGATATTCATCTTTTATTCAATGCCAAAACTCAACAAATGGAGATCACTTAAGGTTTTAAAGTGGACTCTGAACTCTGAGAGTCTAGGTTTGTTGTATAGAAATCCACTGGGTTGAGGCTGGGGAGGTAGCTCAGTCAAGGAACAAGCATGAGACCTGCATTTTGATCCCCAAAACCATGACAAAAAAAAAAAAGCTGAGCATGGTGGCCAGGCTTCTAATCCCAATGCCGGGAAGTAAAACCAGCCAGATCTCTGGAGCTGAGTACTTGTAAACCAAGTCAAGAAAACAGAAAACAAAGTGGAGCACTCCTGACAAACAGCACACAAGATCAGCCTCTGGTTTCCACACAAGGCTGCATACAATACACAGGGCCGCTACCTACACAGAAACAAAGCCCCACATCTTACTCTGGGTGGAGTTGAGAACATTAGGAACTGGTCATCTAGGAAAACACTGGTTCAGTGAGCTATTCAAATTTCCCAAAAGCTGAACCATTTCCTTACTGAATATTGTATTTACTTGTTTGTTGTTTTAGCACAGAGTCAAACAATAGTCCAGGGTGTCTCAGAACTCACTGTGCAGATCACAGACTGGACTCAAACCCACAACAATCTTCTTGCCTCAGTCTACCACATGCTAGGATTACAGGCAAAACCTGCTAGCTAGAATACATGTATTTTTAAAATTCAGCAACAAACTCACCAGAAAAATCTTGTATTAGGAAGTTAGCAAACTAATGCTGAAAAACCCAAATTTTCCAAAACTCTAATTTTTATTGAAATAATCTGACTTTATCATTGGCAACTAAATTATGTCCCTTAAAGCGGTGGGATCATTTTATTCATTTTCACCAACTACCCAGGTCTAAATGACTATAGTATATTTATAGGCATTCTGTGAAGTAGAATGACACTACACATAAAAAACAGCACCCAGGGGCTGGAGAGATGGCTTAATGGTTAAGAGCATTGTTTTTCCAAAGTCCCCAGGTTCAATTCCCAGCACCCATATAGCAGCTCACAACTGTCTGTAATGCCCATCCCAAGGGATCTGCCACCTTCACACTAATCCACATAAAGAAATAAATAAGTTAAATAAATAAAATATTTTTTAAAACTTAAAAAAAAGCAACACCCAGCCTGCAGCTCTGTCATATAAGTAAACAATGAGCAGTACACTTGAACATGCAAAAATGCTTCTTACACACTTCCTATTTAATACACAAAATAAAAATTTTTTTAATCACACAAAAAACTTCTTCACTAAAGGCATTCTTAAGTGAAACTGCAATTTTTTTTCAAATGCTCAACGTTTATGTGGATGTGAGAAACACAAATAAACTGTTTTAAATCATGCCAAGGAGCCACCAATCTACCTACTACTGCTCCTGTGCCACAGTGCAACTAGAACACAGGGAAAAGCCAAAGTGTCTCCGCCCTATTATGAAAATTATTTTAAGCTCATGACCTCTTTAATAAAAGGACCATGGGGCTTCCCAGAAGTCTACAAAGCATATTTTGAGAACCACTGTTTTAAAAGACTGGAAATGAAGTTGAATTTTAATACCTGGCAACTGGACAAGGACTGTATCAGAATTCCACAGAAGCTCCAAGGAGCTCCAGTGGGTGAGAGCCTACCTTAAAAAGCCCACGCACACTTCTGAAGTGTTGTCAGTGCTACGAAGCACTGATCTACCTTAGACTTACCTTCACACAGTAAAACAAACTACAACACCATAGATCAATGCACCTAACTTAAGACTAATAATGTGTAGGTTTTTATAATTATCGAAACCATTTAATACCTACACACATAAAATTATTCTTTCAACTAAGTTTATCTTTTTTGGTTGTTTGTTTTAAAAAAAGGTTTTTACTCTACTGCCTTGGCTGGCCTGGAACTTGCTGTGTCAACCAGGCTGGCCCGGAACTCAAAGATCTTCCTGCCTCTGCTCTACAATGCTGGGATTAATGCCAGACTACCAGGCCAGACTACTGATCTTAATAGGGTCCATAACATTAGATGCATTTACTGTCTTACATTAACATTCCAGGTATCAGTCAGCTCATTAAGCACTAGTTCTGTTATCCTTTTACCATATTATTCAACTGATAAATGACTGTCCACTGTATTAATTAACTAGTCAGTCAGTTAGCACTAATAAATACCCTTAATTTCAGTTCTGCATTTGTAAATATACTCTGAAGGCAGCTGTGAGGCACGAATGTGTAATCCCAGTACTTAAGAGGCTGGGCAAAGATTATCTGAAATTCAAGGCGATGTGGCAAGACCTTGCCTGAAAACATATGCATGCACACAAACACACAGGCACAAGCACACAAATGTACCCACATTTAACCTGAGAAAGCCCAAGCTGTACTCACTCATCCATATTTACAGAAATCACACCTTACAAGGACAGCAATTACTTATCAGTAGTCCTTTCTGTTTAATCATAAGAGATGCATTCAAAACATGTAAATTAGAATTTGATAGGTTCTAAATAAAACACTGCCAAGTACTGATGATCAAAAGATATAAATACAGAAATAATAAGCAATATAAATATCTAAAACCTTCACAATCAAGGGAATATTATCTCCTAATAGCAATTCTCATGCCTCTTCTATTCCATTCATTCCCATTCTGAATGGTGCGTGTGTGCATGTGTATTAGAGTTAGGGGCAGAAAGTTTCATTTTTAAATAGTTCTTTCAAAGACAAGACATGCAGATAACCTTACGGACCAATCCTCTGGAGTGACTTCAAGTTGAGCAACGAGAGTAGAGGAGTGACAGGGTAGCTCAGACAGCACCAATTTAACAAAGTGTGGGGCCCTACATTCAATCACCAGCACCAGGGGAAAATATGTAAAAAGAGAACATGTGCCCAGAGGATCTCTCTACAGAGCTGCCAACAAGTTGGGCTAGTTGAGCAACTTTCTCACAATGCATAAATTAAAGCCCCAACTATACAGGCTTAATCAATGCAATTTTCCTCTACAAGACCAGTGAAGTCATGGTTAGAAAACCTTTTAACCCCTCAACTATTCTAGGGCTGAAAAAATGACTAAACAATGGGGGTACAGTTTCTTTCAGAAACTGGAGTCTGGTTCTCAGAACCCATTTTGGGGATGTAGCCTCCTTAGTCACCTGCACAGAGACACACAAATACATACATGTAGTTAAAATTAATAAGGGGTTGGAGATATGACTCAGCAGTTAGGAGCACCGGTTCTTCCAAAGGACCTGTATTCAAGTTCCAGAACCTAAATAGTGGCTCACTGCTATCTATACATAACTCCAATTGTAGGGATCCAATAACCCCTCTTCTTGGCCCACGAGACAACAGGTACATAGTGATGTAATCATACAGACAAAACACCCATATATGTAAAATATAATTTTTTAATTAATATAAATAAATATCTAAAACAGAAACAAAATTCCACTGGGAGTTTTGATGCTAATTTTGAGAGCAATTTCATGATCATCAAAGAAATGTGGCTTCCTAAAATTTGTTACTAAACAATACAAATAATTTGAAAAATAAGAGTGGGGGAAAATAGGAAGGAGGGGTTTAGATGGAAAGACAGAGATTTAAAAGCAAAACAAACATTGTAACTGACCTTCAAAGGCCCCACTAAACTAAAGTTGCAATAATAACCTTCTACATGAATCTATCACTGCATTAAGAATGCAAAGCTGAACTGAGCATGTCACAGGCTTGCAATCACATTATTCAGTAGACAGAGGCAGCAGGATCACCTGAAGTTCAAGGGCAGCCACATCAATAGTGAGACCCTGTCCCCCAAATAAATAAAAAAGAAAGGAAAGTAAAATCAACAATGAAACTGCTTAAAAGATGAGAACCCTAAGGCTCTACTGTGGTTTTCTAAGCTGGCTACACAGCCCAATTCATCTGAATCAAAATTTCCGTGGGTTAGAGGTCAGGAATCAGTGTTCTGTAAAGTTCTCCAAGAATCTCAGTGTTCAAGCAAGAGTGAAAGTCACTGCCCCTACATCTTGGGATTATTTTCAAAAAGCAGAAAGGGCTAGGAAGGCACAGCTCTGGGGTAGAACTTGCCTAACATTCTTGAGGACCTAAGTTCTACCCCTAGCAAGTCAGATGCTAGAGCCTAAATATATATATGCAAATAAACCCCATATGACAGCAAGTTTTCCAAACTGGAGGAAAACACAAAAACAAAACCTCTTATTTAAGATATGGATAATAAAATGCAGTCCTTGTGTTGAAACAGACTTACAATTACCTTCAAATTGATCACTACAATACATTCCTCTCTATTAACTGTGTCTGACCTATGACTTTATCAATCATGAGCATCTAAACACCTACCATTTTAGTTTTACATAAGTACCATCCTGGCCCTTTAACTATCCTAGTCCTCATTCACTTTCACATTCAAAATAAATTTTCCTGGGTGCCTATTACACCATGGAATAGTGTCAAGGTGACACAATCTAAAATATCTTGTTTCTGAGAAACTGGCATTCAGCCGAAGTTTCCATTACCAAAATTACACATTTTAAAATAAAAGGGGGGGAGGGGATCCAACAATTCTAAATGTGACTCATTAGCATGAGCTAAGGATATTATGATACCCACAGTATAACAACAAAAGTAGCTTGTACGCATGCTATCTATACATATTTATCACTTATTTGAATGTTTACCTTAAGTAAGTGAATCTTCAACTGATGGGGGGCAAAGTTAAGTTATTTTAGAAAGCTGAACTAAATGTGACATTCTGGTCTAAATCCTGTAACTTTCATTTAGCACAGAAAACAATGAAACCATTTAATCAAGTTAGTTTTATACATAATTAAGGATCACCTGAGTCACTCTTCCTCATGGCTTTAACAAAACACAGTGGAGGGTGAGGGTATCCAATCATGCAACCACTGAAAACGTTATTACAAAATGTTTACAGAGTCTTTCACTCTGGAGTGAAAAACAAAAATCTAACATCAACTAGATGGGGACAAAATAGAACAGAAATAGTTAATAAAAATAAATAAATGAAAGGCCTGGTGGTTCTGGCCTTTAGTCCCAGCACTTGGGAGGCAGAGTCAGGCAGATCTCTGTGAGTTCGAGGCCAGCCTGGTCTACAAAGAGAGTCCAGGACAGATAAGGATACACAAAGAAACCCTATCTTGAAAAAACAAAACAAACAAAAAACGATGTATGTTCTCACCAAAAGAGGCAAACTTTTAAACAAGTCCAAATATGCATTTCACATTTAACCAACTCTGCAGACTCTTGGAGTTAACTGCTCTAGTAAAGGTCCCTGCCATGCACAGCTCAATGAGAAGAGTGTGTGCCAATGATAGTATAACTCTGGCTCAACCAGAAAAAAAATTGGTTCTGAGATAGCTGGGGTGTGACTAGTCTGCATAAATTAATTCTCTATGTGTGTGTGTAAATGAAGGTGAATCCAGAGATAAAATTCACAAACAGAAACACTTCAATTAATATGTAGCATACATGAAATAGTGACTTCAAAAAAAAAAAAAAGATCGGTATACCTGTATAAGCAGAACTATTTCAACAGCAAAACCATTAGGAAAGTTCATGTCCATATAAACATACTCCAAATTACGTCACTGATTTGCTTAACACAAATTTTCATTAATTCTGTAAACAGAATTTTAATTCTCCCAACTTAAGATTTAAAACAAAAGCATTTAAAAGTATGAAGTACTTCTTCAGAAACAAAAATTAGTATGTAATACCTCTTTAAAGCAAACTCACTCAAAAGCCTAGAAAGCAAAGAAAAAGCCACCTGTATCACAGCAGTCACAAAAACGCTATGTCAATTCTCTTCAGAGATTTGTTTTCATTCCAGCGACTTAAGCCTGCATAATTCATCCCTTCAAGACCGGAAGCTACATCAAGTCAAGGGTATTGGTCTGCCTCTGTGCATGTTTGTAACAAGCTAACAGAAGAAAACACAATCATGAGCATATGGGCATCACATCCCAATCTTGTGTTCCAGCTCTCAAGAGGCTGAGAAAAAGGGATGGGCAGGGAAAAAAAATTAAGAGGAGAGGATCAGGAACCTCTACAGACTTATTAACAGTATTGTGGATGATGCATTAGGGAGAAGTTGTGTTTTTAAAAATATTACAGCAATCATTTACACTTTGAAATAGCATGTACTAATCCTATCAGATCTTCTCAATGGAGACCAGTCTACAGTACTTTTGACATTACTTTTGAACGTCCTATGCTATATACTTCAACTGCAAGTACTTCAGGTCCTGAATGCAAGGTAAATGTGTGAAATCTGTAATAAAAATTATTCAAATGCAGTGCTCAAAATCTAATTACTTTGTGGAATTTTTACATTTCTGTACTTACAGTTAAAGATTCCACATTTTTTTTGTCAGCAGAAAGTCCTGAACCTAATTCTTAAAATGTTCAAATAATCAAGCTGCTCCTGAGAGGAAATAGATGCTAAATCTGGTAAAAGTCAAAGATTGTTAAAAAATTAAGTGAGATTACAAGGCTGCAAGAACATGAATTCAGGGTGCTTAAAATAACTCCCTTTATCCCTTAAGTGACAATCCCACCTTAAGTTATCAAATACTGAAGGCAACGAAAGAATTTTAAAAAGTGAATTACCTGAAAATCAACTTTATTATTTTTTAAAGTTTACTCAGGCTTTGGGGGGGGAGGCAGTGGGGAGGCGCTATCAATCAACAGGACCTTTTCAAACCTCACGCAAAGGAACCTTTCAAGTTAACAAACACGCCCATGTCTTTGAAAATCTGCCTTGAGAAATCATAACAGCAGTTTGGGGTGCTGAAGCCAACGCCCTCCACCCTCCACCAATTTCACGCTCCGTGCATGTGGCCCTAACAATAAAATAAACTACGTCTTTTATTAGGAGACACGTTTTATTAGGGGAGGTGGTGCAGTTAGGCGCTAAGAATGTTTCCCGCATGCCGCCATCACCCACGATACCCCAAAAAGTAAACAAATCAAAGCTACAAACGTAAACTCAAAGGACACAACCAGGAAGAGAAAGTGGGGACAAAGAGAAAACAAACACTTGCTGGGGGGAAAGGCACGAGGACGGAGCCGGGGCACCCCGGGCACAACGCACCCCGGGGCCGGCCCGCCGCGACGGCCCGGGCCGCGGCCAAACTCCTCCCGAACAACAAAGAGCGGCGGCGCGAACGGCGCTCGAGTTCCCGGGACGCCCGGCGCGCCGAAGCGCGAGCGGAGCTGGGGACCCGGGACCCACGCGCGGGCACGCGGAGCCGGGGCGCGCGGGGGCGACCCACCCGAGCCCCGCCGGGCTCGCGCTCGCGCCGGCCGCCGCGGGATCCCGCCCCGGGGCGGGGAAGCGCGGGCGCCGAGGCCCGGGCGGGGGAGGACCGCGCGTTACCTGGGCTCCGCGCCGCTCCGCGCCGTCGCTTCCCGGGTCCCGCCCGCTGCGTCCGGCCCAGGCGGCCCCTCTGTCCGCGCCGCGCCGCAGACCGCGCGGGCCGGGCCGCGGGAGCTCCGGAGCCGCCCCGCCGCGGGGGGCCTCGCTCGCGAGGCGCCGGCTCCCGTCACGCGCTCGCCACCCGGGGACGGCGGCGGAGCCGAGGGCGGCGCGGGGAGGGCCTCCCGAGCACGGCGGCCGGGCGGGCGGCCGGGCGCGAACGCGGGCTCCGCCACCCGAGCCGCTCCGTTACCGCAGCGGCGACGACGACCAGGGCCGTGTTGTTGCTGCCAACTTGTCGGAAGGACACTGAGCATGCGCGCGCGGAGACCACATCCGGGTAATTTCAGGGTTTGGCCCTTTTCCCCCCCGCAGCGCTCTTTTCTCCCGGCTGCCCCCGCCTCCCGCCCAGATCAGGGAGGGTCCCAGTGCGCAGGCGCCCGCGGGCAGCAGCGGGCAGCAGCGGGCAGCGGGCCGCCCTGCTCCCGACCCGGCCGGCCCGGGCTGAGTGCGCACGGCGGCGTCCGTGGGCAGTAGCCTCTTCGCGGGGAGATGGGGTGCCGTGTAAAGAGGCTCACCCAAGCGGCGATGGGCAAGAGCTGCCGAGCTGGGTTGGGTTGGGTCCTGAAGACCTTGGTGGGCACAGCCGCACTGACTGCAGGTGTCGGTAGAAGTTTTCTTTGCTTGGGGATGGGGTGGGAGAGGAGGCGGCTGTCCCTTTCATCACACCGGCCTGGAATGGCGCTCCAAAGGCTAAACTTGGGAGGCGCGGACGACAGTCAAGGAGTCACTCATTCAAGAGGCCTTGCCCGGTGCAGTCGCCAAACGCGAGCAGCTGGGAAAGAGGCGGGAATTTCGAGTTTGGAGGCGACCTTCAAGACCTTACTGTACACCTGCTAAGTAGGTCGTGCGGTCTGGGCTGTATAGCTCAGCTGCAGAACCTCACACCTTACAAAACTAAAGTCAGAATTATCTCCCATTGCTTGGGTGGCCGGATATAAGGCAACGTAATGGGGTAATTCAAACTTTGTTATCTATGTAAAAGCCTTAGTTCCATCCCAGCCCCACGAAAGTCAAAACGTTTGGTGACTAAAGGCCTATTTCAGATTTTGACTTTGTCCTTACTTTCCTTTGTAATTTTGTACTCAGTGATTAGAACACAAGCCTACCACCATGTGCTCCCTGGACAGCGTATGCATGTAATCTTAGCCCTTGGGAAGCAGAGGCAGGAGGATCACCAGCCTGGTAGGTTTACATAGCAAATTTCAGGCCAGGACCAAATAGTGGGAGCCTAGCTTTAAAGTAATTTAGACGTCCAGAAAACATAAATTATTTGGTGTCTTTTGTTTCGTTTTTCACCTTCCACCAGGATTCCATCAAGACCAGCTACTAGATCATTCTAAGTCATTTTTTAAGCACTGTCAGAGAAACTTTTACCTACCCCTTGCCGTTCACACTTTTCTCCGGTCTGTGCCATCACAGCGTGGTCTAATCGTCTTCAACCAGAAAACCCCTGAGGCTCCCATCTGCAAACTGGCCTTCTTGTAGCCCTGGGATGTATGAAGGTCTTTCAAGACTATTCAGAGGACTTATTTCCAAATCTCATGTCACCATATGTCCGGTTTTCTAAAGTTCCATGGCTTGACAAGGAGTTGAGGGCAGCATTTCCTTTCAAAACTGTCCTCACACCTTACAAAAGAAAGTCAAAGTTCTGTCCTATTATTAAGGTGGCTCAATGTGTAAAAGCTAAAGGGACGATTCGAAAATTGATGTCTGAGACAATGCTGACAGTCCCTATGAGACCTGATAAACTAGGGTCAGATGGAAGGGGAGGAGGACCTCCCCATCAGTGGATTGGGGGAGGAGAAGAGGGAGGGAGGGTGAGATTGGGAGGGGATGAGGGAGGGAGCTACAGCTGGGATACAAAGTGAATAAATTGTAATTAATAAAATAAATAAAATTTTAAATAATGTCATTAACATAAAAATAATATTTTTAAATCTATAAATAAATTAATTAAAAATAAATTTAAGAAAACTGATGCCTGCGATGAGAAAATAGATTACTTGAATGAATCAATATTAAATTCCCTTGCAAATCCAATACTTAGTTCTCATCAAAATTGAAGGGTGCAGCACAAATTGGACTTGGGCTATAAAAAGAAGTGGAAGAGATGAGGTTGGGAGAAGGATATGTGAGTTGGGAGAGTCCAGTAAGGAAGGCTGAGAGTGGAGAAGATTTATACACAATGTACACATATATGAAACTCCCAATGAATACAATTTAAAGGTTGAAGGAAGATCTTTCAACTTTGGAAATATGCTTCTGAAAGAAGTATATTAAAGTTGAATAGCATTCCTCTCACTAAACTTCTATTCTAACTGTATCAGATATCTATGTCTGTACAGTGTGTTGCCATGGGTTTAGAAGGTTAAAGCAGTACACGCTTCTGTTCCTGTGGTGCCCAGTCACTGGTCCTCTACAAAGGAAGACTCCCCTGTGAAAGAAGGATTCACTCCTTCACACAGGCAGCGTTCCTTTACTGCAGACCACAGGGCTAAAGGCCTCAGTCTCTTGCTGCGTGTCAACTAGAGGCCCTCTCAGGTACTCTACAGCACTGGTTATCAACCTGTGGGTCACCACCCCTTTGGGTCCTTTGTCCCTTTTACAGGGGTCACATGTCAGATATGCACATCAGATGTTTACGTTTCGATTCAGTAGGGTGAGATTGCAGTTGTGAAGGAGCAGTGGTTGGGGGTCACCCCAACAGGAGGAGCTGCATGAAAAGTTTGGAGCAGTGTTGGAAGGTTGAGAAACTCTGCTCTTCAAGAAGCTTACAGTACGGTGGCTTGCTTCTTCAGTCAGCAAAGATACAAGTTGTATCAAGGTCATATCACTATTATGTGTTTCTCTCCCTTGGAAACCCGGTGGGGGGGGGTATGCATGTGTGTATGCTAGTGCATGGGTATGTGGAGGTCAGAAAGCAATGTCAGGTGTCTGTTTTTGTCACGTGCCACACTGTTATTTTGAGATAGAGTCTCTCATTGAACCTGGAGCTCACAGATTCAGCTAGACTGTCTAGTGAACTCCAGGGATCCTCTTATCTCTGCCTGCCCGGGGCTAGGATTACAGGCCTGCGCCAGCACACCTGGCTTTTTAAGACAGTGCTAAACACTGAGTTCAGATCCTTATTCCTGTTTGATAAGTATTTTACAACTGAGCCACCTCCATAGCCCTTTTTTTTTAAAGGGATCTCCCCAAAGCAGACTCCAAACTCCTGAGTTCAAGTGACCCACTTCAGCCTGTTTAGTAGTGGGGACTACTAACACCTGGCTTGTCTATGGTCTTATGTGACATAATCACATACAGTCATACAGGACCTAAAACAGAGCACAGATTTCAGTGACCACAAGGGTGTGAACATCTGGAGGCAGGGGCCATTTAGAATGAGGAACATGTGGATCTAGGAATATTTAGCCTCTTCAAAATTCCCTGCAGGTGCTTTTTTCCTTAGGGCGAACTTGACTATTCCTCCCAATCCCCCAAGCAGTGGAAACTGTATCTTCTATCCTGAGCTCCTTACACTGTGGCTGGATGTGTCTGTGATCCTCAGTAGTGCTTCTAGACCACTTCCCCATTGTCAGGCAGCAGCTTTTAACATTGTTACCCATCTCACCTCATTGCCCTCCTTTCCCTTCCTCTGTTCACCATCTGCTTTTGTCTGTAACCTCTCCCCACTTCTTTTCTAAACCTAGCAAAATTATATAATGAGGTGATCTTCCCAGCAGCCTAGCCTCTTGGTTCCTTGACCTTTGCCCTAACTCAGCCATGCACTCCCATGATGGTATTTATGGGAATCTGACTGGACTCTACACCTTCATAATCATAGTTTCAGGCAGCTGACACTCAGATCTCTACCTCCTGTTTCCAGATCTCTTTGTGGACTACTCCAAAGTCTAAAGATTCTGCAGTTCTGGCCTCTGCTTTCTCAGATGCTCGCCTAGCGCTGCCTGCTGGCCAGTCATTAGAGTCAGTCTTGCACAGACCCTCAGCCCCTTGTTTTTCCTCCTTTTCTGTTGAGTTCAAGCTGTCCATACTGGACATCAGGATCCAAGTGTCTAAATATAGCTATAGAAAAACACAATATTTATTTTCATTTTAATTTTATCACTGTGAATCTCAGGTTCCTATCCCCCCCACACACATGTTTTTCTAGATTTCATGCTCTCTTTGCCTTCCAACATACACATCTTCATCTTCAAGGAATAACTTTGTTTCCTGTTTTATTGACATTGGAGCAGTGAGGAACAAAACACATCTAACCTCATGGACACACCAGCCCTGTGTTTCCCTCACGTCCTCATTGCACAATTAGATTTCCATGTGCCCAGCTATTGTGCAAAAGACTTTTTCTGGGGAGATATGACATACACATCTACTCACTCCAGAAAGGAAACCTGTGAATGACCAAAGCAAATGTTGCGCACAGCCCACTATGGGGAACCAGTGTGTTTGTATGGGGTTACTAACTAGCACACAGACGAGAGGTTACTTACAGAAACAAGGATGACTCAAAAAGCAGCTACAGATCTGGGAAAGTCCATTCCCAACACAAGTGATGACTCACAAAAGCTACAACCCTGAAACTGTACAAATTGCAAGCAGCTCAACAGCTCCCCAAAATTTCCTCTCTGCAGCTTAGCTGCTTAGAGAATCCTACTCCAGCAATTGCATTCTCCTTCTATAAAGCTGGAAAGGGGCCTTCGAGAATATTCCAAGCAGGAAAGTTAAAAGGCATCGTGTGGAGCACTAGGAAACACAGTAGCAGGATACATATGATTTGAAAGGGGACCTGGGAGAAAGGGGCAGGGCACTAACTGAGGAGGAAGGTCAGTACAGGAAGGAAGGAAGGAAGGAAGGAAGGAAGGAAGGAAGGAAGGAAGGAAGGAAGGAAGGAAGGAAGGAGGGTAAAATAACACTAAGGGCGTCTGAAAAAACACAAGGACTCACTATTATTTATCTGAACACACACAGATATTTACACACATATATACCTGTACTATATGTATACATATATAATTTAATGAAGTTTTCTGCCTGGGTTGACAGTGCCCCCTCCCACCCCAAGACTCTTAAACTAACAAAAACTCCTAATACCAAGCACATGAAACCTTTGAAGTTGTTGGTCTAAGAGACTCCCACAACAATATAGGCCATTGCAGTGGTTGAAGGTTGGACTCTATTGTAGAAGACATCACATACTTCCACAATCCCAGAAGATCCAAGCTGGATCTGATCTGAAAGCCTCTTCCCTGAGGTCTAGCTTTTATAGTACCAAGAGGTGCTATGCAAGCTTCCAAGGGTGGGAAGTAACCAACAGTTCTACCCAGCTGTGATTTCTGTGAACCATAGCATCAACCAGCATGGTACCATAACCCTAAGAGTGCAGCAGTGGCATTCATGTCTTGGAGGTAATAGCTGTCTAATTGTACCTAAGGCCCATCAGCATGACAGAAAGCATGCCTGGTACTGGAAACACAGCCAATTACCCAGGGCCAGTGAGGTCATGGATCTTAGAGGAAAACCTCATACCAACAATTTACTAAACCAGAATAATCTCTAATTATATTCTAAATATTTATTCTTATACCACAGATGAGTGGGTATAAGAATAGCCCCTACCCCTCATCCGAAAACAAACAACAACAAAATTTCTCTTTGTAATAGACAAAGACCATTATAGAAAACCACAACCTGTAAAAAAATGCAGAAAACAAGTCATCATGGAGTATCATCCCCATTTGTCATATCTATGACACAACTCCTTCTCCTAAAGCTCAGGGAACATCAGGAAAGGTGGGGAAGGAAGATTGTAAGAACCAGAAAGTCTGCTATGAGATTGTATCTCCTACAAGTGACAGAGAAGCGTCACCTATGATACCTCAACGATGTGGCTTCCTGAAGACCTGAACAAATACAACACCAATAGGCATGCTAACATGGAAGGGTAACACCTCACTGGGCCCCACCCCTCATGAAGACTACAGGCTACTAAGGAACGTTGAGATCCGGGAAGTAGTATTCCTCGGGGCAGGAGTCTCTTAATTGGTTCTCCAATACCAAGTGATCAGTCCTGAAATCATACACATCCAAGTAATCCTAAATGGACTGATCAAGTTGTGTGTGCGTGCATGCTTGCATGCGTGTCTGTGTGTGTGTCTGTGTGCCACAAGTTCAAGAGGGAGCAAGAAAGGACATGTGGGAATGGTTGGAAGGAGAAAAAAGAGAAAGGGGAAATGATGTAATTATATTTTAATTTTTTTAAAAAAGCAAATAAATCTTCCAAGTTTCCATTTTCCCAGACATGTGACCTTTATTTTACCATCTGAGTCTCTTGAGCCTTCTCTGTCCTAGAGGGAACGTTTGAATTCCAAGGATGTTACTCCACATCCTGGCCGGAGCTAGCTTTCCACTAAAGGTGGTGGGCCCAAACTCTTACATCATCCAGGTCACTCGTTACCATCACAAAGAAAATTCCGTGTTATCAGTGTTTCCTTCCCTGCTGGTCATTCCATATGTCCACAGAGAAATGTTGTTTTTCACACCTACAAAGCCTTCTCTTAGCCCCATTTGCAAAACTTCTACAAGAGGGTTCCATATAATAATACTTTGTTTCCAGTTCTCCCATTCAGCATACTGGGATGGTGTGTGTTTGTGTGTGTGTCTGGGTGTTATAATGCAGTTTCTGTAAAGTCCCAAAACAAGTGACCTAATATGTTAAACCCAACACATATGAGCGAAGGATAAGCCTGAGAACCCAGCCCCCTACATAAAAGCCAGGCATGGTTGTACCTTCTTATAATCTATCACTGGAAATGGGGAGACAAAAATATCTCTGGAGCTCACTGGCCAGCCAAACAAACTAGTTATTGAGCCCTAGGTTCTAATGAGAGATCCTTTCTCAAAAAAAAAAAAAAAAAAAAAAAAAGGGGGGTGGACAATTCCTGAGGAGAGTCACCAGGACTGATCTCTGGCCTCCCCATACATGTTCACAAATATGCACACGTAGCTACATACACATACATCTGCAAACACAAACACATATGACTGCATATATGAAGTCACTGATGCTCCTTACTTTTGCTTGTCAGCTGAAGTAGCATCTCTTTCACCCTTCTTCAGAGCCTCTCATCATGCTTTACAACTTAATACTCTATCAAAACGACTTTAGGCAAGATTAACAGTGAGCTTCATTTTGCCTAAATCCAATGTTTAAGTCTGTGGTTTCTTCACACACACACACAGAAATATTATGGGAATGTGTTTTTGTTTTAATCCCAGGTGTAGGGTATGGGGCTGCTTCAGACTATTCACAGCAGCACACTATGGTTTGCCTCATACTCTAGCAGGGATCTCATTTTGCCAGCTGCAGATAGTTTCTGCAACTGTGTGATGTTTGGAATTCTGGGGACTTTTGAGAGGGTATATAGATGCTAGAACTCTGAGAAGTTCCTGTTGTTGCTGGTTGGAAGCTGTTGCTGTCTGTTGGTCATGATTTGTTAACTAGTTGTGCACAAGGAAGAAACAATAAGAAATTAGATACCCTGACTTCGAAGATCAAACTTGACTCCCCTAATCAGCAGGAAGTAGTCTAATGATAATGTCTACCTCTTTCCCCTCTATCCTTTTCTCCTTCCTAGTGTTAAGGGGTTGAAAGGGTGGAGGAAGAGGGGTGGTAAAGGGTGGAAGAAGGAAGAACCCACAAAGTAGTCAGAGTCTGTGTAGGTAAGTCCCATCTTGTGCCAGAGCCCACCGGCAGAGTCGAATAGTACCCGAGTGGGGAGTGAGGACAAATCTCACTTCACATGGGATTGGCCTGAGAGGGCTGTCGAACTGACTGAAATAGCCCGGGTTTAGTCCAAGGTTCATTATTTATAGGCAAGCAAGTAATATCAATACAAATAGAAAAAGGTGTGGAACCACCTAACCTTATTTCAAAAACTGCTTCCCCAGATGAAAACATACCACAGTCTGAGTCCTAGTGATCCAGCTCGGCCGTTTGCATCCAGGTGCCGGAGGCTGCTTCCGAGTTACCTGGAGCATCGATCGGGGACTGTCTCTCAGGCTGGCTTTGTCTGTAGCTGTATCCCACGGCTCTCCACAGTCTTGACATAAGTTTTTATGATAGCAGACACAGCTAATCACTGGGTTGAGGGGCATTTTGGGTTGTTTGCTTGTTTGTTTCAACTTATTGTTTTCCCAGGTCCCTTTGTCTCTGTCATTTTGTTTGTTTCACCTCTTCTCTCAAACTATTTAACCTTGCACTGAGTGGCCCCAGGCTCATTACTTAAATTTCATCTTTTTTTTTCAATCTATACATATCTTCTCAGTGATCTCAGCCAGTGTCTTGACTTTCAGTACCATCAGAAATATATGATGTCATCATATGATGACAACCTTTAAATTTATATCGCCAGCTCAGCCCCTTTTATCTGAAGTCCAGATTGTAGTTATCCACCACATCTCAAACCTCACATGGCACAAACTAAACAGTATTCTCCCTCACACCATGACCTCATACCTGAATCAGTCTCCATTCTGTCCGTTACCCTTTTTAACACAATAGCTAGAAACACATCACTGCCAGCCAAGCATAGTGGCACTCAGTATGCATAAACTCAACTGGGACTAAATGAATGAGACTGTCACAGAGTAGGGCCCACTTTCTGTGCGTACAGCTCTGTAGTGAAGCCCTTGCCAGAAGGTCTTAAGTTTGATTCTCAGTATCAAAATAAACAAATAATAAAGCCTCGGCTCATCTCTTCATTCATATTCCTCATTTTGTTCAGAGTGACAATCTGCATCCTTATAACAGGGTTCCATGCGACTAGCACTGCCGCTCCTGGCCCTTGCCTCTCTACACTCACCTTTCATTCATCTGTTTGTCTGTGCCAGCCTTCCTGGTAGAAGATGCCACACTTGTTCTCTTTGGACAGGCTGAGTCCTCTGCCTGGTATACATTTCCTCCAGAGACCTACATTCAAACTCCTTACTTCCTCTGGTCAAATGTCATCTTTTCAATGGGGACCCTCCATGGCCTGTCTAAAATCACAGCCCATTCTTTTCATTTCTGTTTTCTGGCAAGCTGGGGTTCAGGCTCAGGGCTTTGTAATTGTTAGGTGAGCACTTTATCAGGGGGCTATATCCCCAACCTTAATCCTGCCCTTACCATGCTTTCTCTTTTCCCATAGCATTTATTGTATTTACTGGTTATTGTCTATCATCCCTCCACACTAGAGTGTAAGCTCCATAAAGGCAGAGAGTGAGCTGTGGTACTTGCTAATGTATACAGTGCTATATGTGTTTCAGGGACACGCATGCTCATACCATTGAATGAGTATAGAGGTCAGGGTCAGCTCAGGCTGTGGGGCTTGGTGATGAGCATCCTTACTCACAGAGCAATCCCACCAGCAACTCTATGCTTTCATTTTAAGGCTATGCCAAAATGTGTTCACTGTGCATGACAACCAATGCCTGTGATAGAATTTGGGAGTCCAAGTCAGGAGTACTCTAAGTTCAAGGCTATCTTGAGCTATACAGCTAGTTCCAGGTTATACAGGGAGACCCTGCTGTTTTGTTTTTAAGTGGCACTTTGTGTTGTTTGTATCAATTAGGTATCAGTGGTGATTCGAATGATAAATGTCCCTCACAGGCTCATGTGTTTGAACACCGGGTCTGTGGTGGTGTTTGGGGAGGTTGCAGAGCCTCCAGCTGCCGCAACCTTGCCAGAGAAAGCGCATCACAGTGAGCAAGCTTCGAGTCTGCAGCTCACCTCAGTTCCAGTTCACCCTCCTTCCTCTGTGCAGTTCACAAGGATGGGATCTCCTAAGCTTCCTGCTGCCATGCCTATCCCCTCACCCCGTTATGGCCTCACTCTGGAACTGTAAGCCAAAGACAATCTTCTAAGTTGCTTCCTGTAATGGTGTTTTATCACAGCCACTGAAGAGCCCCTGATACACATTGTACGCATTAGGCAATCAAGTTTTTCCTGCTGGGCATGGTGGTGACTCATGCCTTTAATCTCAGCATTGGAAGACAGAGGCAGGTGGGTCTCTGTGAGTTCGTAGGCCATCCTGATCTACATGAGTTCCAGGCCAGCCTGATCTACATAGAAAGAGCCTGCCTCAAAAGAAACAACAGCAGCGATGGGTTTTCTTAGCCTTAAGAGACTCTGAGACTCCATTTTATAAAGATTTTTGCAAATCATAGAGAAATATTATAGGTGGATCAATGAAAGACTTTGCATCCTAAAATATTACACTGAAATGCTTAGAAACAAGTGTAATTGAAATACAAGATCAGAGACCAAAGAGTGATATAAAATCCCTTTTAAAGAAAAGCTGGTTCGTGTATTTTTTTAAATGGATGATAGATGAGTTATAACATTTAGAGTCCCCTGGATATACTTAATAAATGATGTAACAATCTTATTTTAAAATGCCAATACTTAAAATATGGCAGAAATAATAAAGCTTACCATCATTTAAAGTTATGATGAAACATTTCAGATATGACCTTTAAAAGTACAAGAAATGAAGTTTCTCGCATTTCTTTCATGAGACAAGGAAGGAAGCCATTTTGAAGTCCACGGTCTCGAAGCATGCACAGGGAGCCTCCACTTTGCAGGGCCCTCCTGGGTGAGCCACCTCTCTTCCCACCCACATCTCTGACCTCTGCGGACAGAGGCTTCAAAGTGTCGTAGTCTGCTGTCATTATGCGGTCCTCCACCTCCTAGGACCAGCAGCTTTCTGTAGAGAGAGGGCTATGGACCTCCAGCCCCTCCATGAGGACAGAGACAGAGTTCCGGTACTGGCAGCTGGCACAGTTAGGGCTAGCAAAAGTGAACTGTGCCATGGAAACAACCTACCAACTGGCCGCTGCAGGCACATCACTGACACATTTTAATGTTAGCACCCCCATACTCACACACTTTTGAGGCAGGGTCTCAATATGTAGTCCAAGATGGCACCGAGCTACATATTAAGATCCTCCATCTCACCCTTGCAAATGCTGGTATGATGGGCACACACTGCCCTGCCCAGTCCTTTAACTCAATGTCTTTTTGCAAAATTACCCCAGTTTGCACTTCGATGATTAGTTTAAATGGCAAGTGTTTAGTAATCTTTGGCTTCATGTCCAGGAAGTATTTTTGAGGGTGACTTGGATATACATTTGACTGCCAAGCCATTTGTTCTTTTAATTTGAGAGGAGAAAAGAAGCTGAGAAATGGTTCCATCTTTATGTTTCTTTCTAAAAGTCTATTAGAGCTGCTGTCCGAGCTGGAGCCAGCGAGACCTTCATAGGCAGCTGTGGACAGAATCCCATGGGGGGAAAGAGGTGGAGCAGGAAGGAAGGAATTAGGAGGGGAGGGAAAAACCCACAGTCCATCTTCATCTGGCAACAACCTTCAAAATCCACAAAAGGCCACTGGCAGCACTGGCAGGGAGCGACGACAGCACGCCATTGCCTCAGGGGCCCCAGTCTCTCCTTTGGTGCATTGACTGTTGTGCTGGGTGCCTACTGGGTGTCCAGTATTGAGAGATTCAGAGATGACTCTACCAACCAACATTCTGGAACAGCTCCCAGGCTTGTGGGTGACAGTGGAATGTTGGGATGATTCTGAGGGTGTAGGAGTGTAATTCTGAGAGGAGAGACTCGGGGAGAGAAATCTAGAAGGCCTCAGGGGGGAAAATATGATTCTTAAGCTGAGTTTTGGGAAGTAGTCATTGGCTGGCAGAAAAGAGTGGGGATTTTCAAAGCAAAGGGACTCAGAAACATTAAATTGTTTGGTGTGTTTTTGGAGTGGTTTTTTTAAAAAATCAATATGTAGCTGTAGATACACTTGCCCATGTCAAAGCAGCCAGACTACTATTTACAAAAGATTACAGAATGGATTATTTACTCTGGTAAATGGAGACTAATGTTTATCAAAAAGATATAATTTCAATACATTATGTCACATCCACACGACAGAAGATGTCAGACTGTATATCCCAAGGTATGATGGCCACTTGAAGCAGGGAGATAACAATGGGAATATCATGCTGGCATTTATGCTTTAAGGAGAAACATGAGAAGGTTGTTATGCTGTGGTGGTACCACTCAGAGTAAGAACAGAGCTGAGGTAAGTTAGATGGGAGGACATTTTTCACTGTATAATTTCTTTCGAAACCCTATAAATGTATTACCTGTCCAAAAAAAGTTGGTTGTAAACTTGATTCAACATGACCGGAACCTAGACTCTCTGGGACTCATTGTCTCAATCCTGTCCTTTGGAGAGTCCCTAGGACCACACTCCCATTCTCCCTTCTGCACACTGTCTAAGCTGCAAGTTCCCTGAGGCTCCACCTTCTCAATCCTAACACTAGGTTAAGTGTCCCACAGTGTTTGTTTGAGCACAGAGAGGGGACAGATCTGGAGCAGAGCGTGAAGAAAGCATGCTTGTGAACTAAACTCTTAGGGATACATGTTTCACTTTTTATAGTTTTGTTTTTGTTTGTTTGGTTGGTTGGTTTTGGTTTTTCCAGACAGGGTCTCTCTGTGTAGTCCTGGCTGTCCTGGACTCTCTTTGTAGACTAGGCTGGCCTCAAACTCACAGAGATCTGCCTGCCTCCTCCTCCCTGAGCATTGGGATTAAAGGTGTGCGCCGTTGCACCCAGTTTTTGAAATCTTTTTAGTAGACAATTTAATGCATTTCTGTAAATGAATTAAATACTCTAAAGGGTTAAAATGGTGAATTTTGTGTTATATAAATTTTATCTGAAAAGTACATTTTAAGCAAACACTGCAAGAACACTTACTAAGCAAATCATCTTTGGAGGTCCGCTGACCTGGGTTCAAGCAAGAATTTCATTCCAGACTATCCTCGAAGAACTTGGACAGAGAAGTCTGTCTCAGCTCCTTCTGAAATCCATCTCACAGGGCTGTGGTAAAACCTGAGTGAAAAAATTCAGGTAAAGCACGTCACGTGGAGACTGACTAACAAAGGCCTAATCAGTGTTGGTGACTCGTGCAACTACCCACGCCTGCCATATGCTGCTAAGAAAGCTGTTCCTTGATCAGCATGAAGCAAGCACTGCAGTCCACCAGCAAGTGATAAAGCTGAACCACTACAAAGTTAAGAAGCAGGCCTGGCCTGCAGGTACAGACTTCTAATCCCTGCTCCTGTGTAAACCGAGGCCAGAAGAGGACAGATTTGAGGCAGACATGGGCTACAGAATAAGTCTAATGCAAGCTTCTGTATACATTGAATTACAACGTATCAAGACATTGTATCAAAATGAAAAGCATGATGGCCCTCACTGGTAATCACAGCACTCAGGAGACAAAGTCAGGAGGCTTACTGTCAATTTGAGGCTAGCCTGGTCTACCTATTTAATTTGAACTCATCTTGGTCTATATAGCAAGTTCTAGGCTAGCCAGGGCTGTGTAGCCCCCTCGTCAAAGAGATACTTAACATGGACAAGGACCTCCTCAGTTTAATCCTCACTACTTAAAAATAAAAGTTAAAACATCTGTCCCCTTATGGGGGACATTCTGTAAAATGAACAGATTATTTTAAAATATCTGTATCATAAAAGAAAAGATCAAAAAAGACTCCTATACTTCCAGATTAAGGTACAAAAGATACTATGGAATAGAGATGAAAAAATGATATTGAACAGATTTTATTTTGTTTTTGTGTGTGGCTGAAGACTAAGACAATATATACTAAGCAGAGGCAGAACTAAGCTACATAACCCCCAGCCCCAGCCATAGGATTTGAACCCTCTATAGCCTTCTACATTGTGTGTGTGTGTGTGTGTGTGTGTGTGTGTGTGTGTGGTGTGGTGTGGTATGTTGGCATTGCTACCCTTCACGCCAACTAGCTGTAGCCTCAGAGGCTCAGAGGACCCAAAAGGGGCCTTAAGTCAGTTTTGCATCCTTAAACTGCACACAGTTTTGAGAACCTTAATTGATTCAGTGACTGCAAGTCCAGGCTGATGAAAAAGCCCTTCCTAACAAACCTTCTGAGATTGCTAGTTCCTAAACCATGGAGTTCAAGAAGCAAAAGTCCCACAGTGAATGGCCCAGACCTTCAGGGGTTCAAACACAGACTTTTAAGGGAACAGCAGAATGGAAAGAAACACAAAAAGATCTAGAGGCCCATCCCCAGTCATCAGTCTGCCCACTCCAAGTGCTTTCTGGTAAACTGGACTAGTTGTCTTTCAAGCAGGCTTTCACTCACAGGACATGCAGAGCAGGCCCCACTGGGTGCTACATTGTAGAATTCAG
>CM053764.1:51456265-51474013 GCA_028658305.1 Pachyuromys duprasi
ATTCATAAGCTTCAGCTAACTCTCACTTATTGCCTGTGAGTTCATCTCCCTGCACAGGCACAGATCAGAGGTGGCACAGTGCCTAGGTCTAGTGAGAACGGTGCCAGCAGTTGGCAGATGCTGCAATTCACTAGGTTGCAGATCACTGGCTGGAGTAGGTGGAGCCCTGGCTGGAGGTGCACTTCTGGCAGAGCTCTTCATCTGAGCCTCAGGACTTGGGGGAGAAAGGCAAAGGCAGACCCCTTTAACAGCATGAACTCTGCCCCTGAGGGAAGGACACCATTTGCATTGCTATGAAACATCAACATTATACAGTGGCCTGATCCTTCAAGAAGGGCTGATGACCGTGGCTGCCACGTGGTGGGCGTGATCCAATCCTACCTCTTGTTCAGACCCTTAGTGAGAACTTAGTATTAATGAGGGGCTTAGTGTTAATGAGGACTTTAAGAAATGAATTCTTACAAAGTGTGGAGACTTCTCATAGACCTCACCTTCACTGTCTCATTTTCTCTTGTACTAACATTAGTCTGGTAAGTTGATGAGCCAGTATTGTCATTAGAAACAAGTGTCATTTGAATTTTTGTGTTGTGTATTATGTGTACCTATATATAACAACATTTGTCTGGATATATGGTACTGGGTCAAATCTAGAGCTTTGTACATGCTAGGTAAGCACACTACCCTGAGCTATATCCCCATCTCCATAAAATGACCTTTCTATCTTTATTGAGTTAAAGAGATAATTTTACTTCCTTAAATATGACTTCCCCAACAGGTAGTGGTGGAGAATGCCTTTAATCTCAGCACTTGGGAGGCAGGTGGATCTCGGAGTTTGAGGCCAGCCTGATCTACAGAGTTAGTTCCAGAACATTTAGGACTACACAGAGAAACCCTGTCTCAAGAAACAAACAAACAAAAGACAAAAAACCCAAACAAACAAACAAAAATGCTTCCTGTATTAATTCTTCTCTCTCTTGTATCACTGACAAACACTTTTTACAGTCTCTGTAGTTTTGCCTTTTTGAGACTGTCACAGGTTGGAATTCAACTACAGTGTTTTACTTGTAGTACCAGGGTAAACCCAGGGCCTCGTACATGCCAGGGAAGAGCTCTACCATTGAGCTAACTCTCCAACCCTTCAACTATAGGTTTTACATAAATATATATTGATTTATTTATATAGTTATATATACCTATATATATTGATTTATTTATGTATGGAGGTCAGAAGATAACTTGGAACTGGTTCTGAACCTCCACCATATGGATTATAGGGACCAAACTTGGGTTGTCAGGCTTAGGGACACATGGCTTTACCTGCTGATCCCCAAAAGAGTATGTGTGCTATATATAAGGTTTCATGACTTTTAGCCACTTAAGACCATGATGGGGGTATAGCTCAGTGGTAGAGTACCAGCACTATTTTAAACCACCGAACAAATCATTATAGCCAGAGCCTAAGTAGGGATTGAAAGTATAGCTCCATGTAGAGCCAGTGTGAAGATCTGGGTTCTATCCCCAGTATCAAAAACCAACCAATCAAGCAATCGTAGTAAACCTCAGAGGAGCATGTCTTTGGTGCAGTGATTTTCAAGTAACCTCCAGGTGATACTTCTCCTGCAGGGTGGAAGATGTCTATGGATGTGACCTTTCTTGGGACAGGAGCAGCATACCCATCCCCCACCCGGGGTGCCTCTGCTGTGGTTCTTCGGTGTGAAGGCGAGTGCTGGCTCTTTGACTGTGGGGAGGGAACACAGACGCAGCTTATGAAAAGTCAGCTCAAAGCAGGTTAGTGTGCATCTAGCTTGCTTGGGATAGGCTTCTGCTGTGTTGCATGCTCTTGGCTCTCAGGAACCTTGTTGTTCAGTAACAGCCCTGAAGCTACACCCACCTCATATCTAGAACTGTCTGGCAAGACTTGGAAGAGTGTCAGGCCTTTAGTGGTACTTGCTGAATACCATGTGTGAGTTTCCTTGCCTTTCATTCATCCTGTAAGTGTCCAGAGCAAGGATTTATGAAGGCCTGGGCATGCAGGATAAGGAGAGATACAACAGGTTAGCAGATGGACCCTGGCCTAGGGAAGTGGTGACCGCATTTGTCTCCTCCAGGAAATAGTGTAGGTAGTCAGAGGAGGATACTGTTCCCCCTTGCTATCATGGTAGCCATCTTAGATAATCTAATCTACAAGTTTCTGAGAGAGCAAAAATAATTCCCTGGCCTGGGGAGAACTGAAGTCCAGCCTGAGGGAATGGAGTAAGGCCAAGACCAGCACCTGGAGGGGAGGAGTGCAGACCTGGGGATTAGGCCTTGTGTCTCAGCCTCGACCTTAGCAGACCAGCAGGCTTAAATCTGCTCTTCCTGTCTCAAAAAACAGGAATGCCTAAAAGAGACATTATAAACCGTATGTGTGGCACTTGCTTGGAGTCATTGCACTCAGGAGGCAGAAAAGATTGTGAGTTGGAGGCTAGCCTGAGCTACACAGTGAGACCGTGTCTAAAAAAAAAAAAGAAAGAAAAGATTGTTAAAAGAATTATATATATTAAGTAATCCATATCCTACATGGATTCTTCCATCTCATTACTTAAATCTTTAAAAATAATTTTTATTAGCTCATCAATTATTAGATTTTTATCATTTAACTCTCATCTCGTTCCAATTTTTAGTATATGTGCTGCCAAAGCGAGCACATTTAACTCTCATCTCAAAGGCTACATTCTCAGGGTTTTTTCTGATGCTCCTGGATTAAGCATTCTTTCCATCACCCCAAGCATTCCTTTATCTTATATTTGTATTAACTTCTTATTGTCATTAGTATCAAAACTATGCTATTTAAGTACGTTTCTGTACACCGTTGTACAGTCAGGTAAGTTTAGTGAAACTTATGTGCCTGGTGGATGCCTAACAGATGAACATTTAGGATCTCCCACTTCTGAGGTCTTATAAACCACAGTTGCTACAGCTCATCAGAGGGGGTGGCTCACATACTTCCAGTGTCCAGGGACGAGCAGCCATCAGTCATGTAATGATACAGGAAGGAAGGGAGATATTTTTAAATATAGCTTGAGAGAGGAGCCACTAATTGTGGTAGAGTGCGTGCTTAGGATATGTAGCACTGTGGTTCCAGGTCCCAGCACTGGAACCAGAATTAACAAAGCAAAAGAAACAGTTTTGACGCTACTCCTAAAAGCATTACAAAAACATTATCGTAACACAATTTGAAAGTTTTTGAATGGGACTCAGTAGTAAAGCGTGTTTTTAATATGTTCAAGGCCCTGGATTTAGCCCCCAGCATTAAAAAAAGAAAATAATTTTAAAGGATTTACATATGTGTATCTGGCAGTACTGCCAATTGAGTGTCTACCACTGAGCCATGTGTATTTAGTACTGTGTATTTTTCCCAAATTTTATTCTGAAATAAGGGTTTGCAAAGTTACCCATTGGCTATCTGAATTCACTCAGTAGCCCAGGCAGGCCTTGAATTTGTGTTCTTCCCGACTCAGCTTTCTCAGTAGTTGGAATAAGAGTGTGTACCTCCAGGTCTGGCTTATTTTAAAGTGTATGTACACAAGCTAGACTGTAGGAAGGGAGAGAGGGAGGGAGGGAAGAGAGACAGGCAGGCAGGCATTGCTGAGGCCACTGTAGTGATGCAGCCCAGTACTTAGTAGGTAGAAGCAGGAGGATTAGGAATTCAAGGTTATCTTATATGTTTGAGTCAAGCCTGGGCTACATGAGACTTACCTCAAAGGGAAAAAAAACCTCTTAATTATAAAAATTTTGGAGCATATATTTTTATTGAAGAAATTCAAATAAAATAAAGCTAGAAAGTATAAATAAGGAAAGCGCAAGTCTTCCTCACCGAGACACTTCCCACCCTCTCTTTTCTTAGAGGCAGAGTTTCGTGTAGTCTAGGCTTTGAACTTGTGTAGGCTGTGAGTTTGACTGTCAGTCCTTCTGCCTCTCCATCCCAAGTGCTGGTATTACAGGCATGAACCACTGCGCCCACCTTTATGCAGGGCTTGGTGCATGATAGGCAAACACTGCCAGCTGACCTATGTTCCTAGCTCCCATAAGCACATTTTCTGTACATATAGATGGAGTAATGGTATAAATATGTGTATTGAAGTATGTGTAATTTGCATAAATGGAACTACACTTTTTTTGCCATTAGCTTTTTTAGCTAAACAGTGTATGTGTATATACACACACATATATATATATCACATATATACAAATATATACATATCTGTCATATACTATCAAGCAGTAGGTTTAACTTCATCATCATGTTCAACTAAGAGTGCTTTACTGTTCTGCTCCTCTGTGGGCAGTGTTTTCCCATCACTTCCTTCTTCTTAGGGAAAGGAAGGGGCTGTGATTTTTACTCTTCATCTGATAGCTTCCTCATACCTTTCATAACTGTGGAAAGAAGCTTTTCTCTTACCTCACTGGCCTCACTTACTGTGTGTTCCAAGACTCTGTGCTCAGTTTTGGCCTTGTTTTGCATAGGTAGCGAGAAGGCTCAAAAAGGCTGATGTTGGAAGTGCTGAGGCTAACACAAATTCTGGACTCAGTGGCCGCCGAACTTCTTTTGTCTCTTAGAGTTCTTGGGTCATACGGAGAGGCTGCCTGGAAAGAGGAAATTCAAGAAATATCCTTGCATTTGAAAAAAAGTTTTAAAATCTAGTAAAAAAAAAAAAAATGAAGGCTAAAAAGAGGTCCACGGTATAGCTCAGTGGTTGGTGCTTGCTGAGTGTGGGTGGCATTACATAGAAATTACAAAACAAAATCTGAAGAGCAGAAAAGCAAAAGCAACATGTTGAAGAGACATCTATAGTGTGAGAAGAACCTTGTGACGTGAGAGATCATTCTCCTGGGGGTCCTTAAAGACCCAAGTCAGCCTCTGAGCTGGCCATTGTTCTTGGCCACTGCCGCCTGGGTGTAGTCATTCTGGGAAGACTTGCTTTGAGAGCATTTACTGTCAGAACAAATCACAGTGTGATAAACTGTTCCTGTTCTTTTATGGTGTCAATAAAGTGCTCCTGTACTTTTATGGTATCATATAGTGCAGATAGGTGGCCCTCGAGCCTGTTCTACTGGAAATGTGCTGGTTGTGATTGTTACTTTCAAAACGCCTGTGGTGCATCTCAGAAAACGCTGATGAGGCATCCTGCCTTTTACCAGCAGTAAAGTCAGTTTACCACTAGCTAATCAAGTTATAACCTAAGCCAGTGTGCACTGGAGTGGCTGTTGTGTAGTTTCAGACTGGAAACAAGAGCTGGGCCCGTGTACCCTCATACAGTATGATCAAGGTTTGGTCTCAGCCTGCTGCTGGTGTCTGATGGCCTGGCCCTCCCTCTTCTCTTACCCGTGCTTCTTCTGCCTCTCTTACTCTTCCCCCTTCTTTTCTTCTACCTTCCTCCACATTCTCACTGGGACACACAGCTCTCTCTTGGTGAATCTCTGTCCAGGAAGGAGACCTTAAAAGGCAGTATTGGGTTTAGGCCTGACCCAGTCAATTAGAGCCAGTAGAACATCTCAGTTTGCTTTAGGTCCATGCTTGCTAGAGGGAGCTGTAAGGGACAGTGTAACTGAAAGATGCTTTGACACTGGAGGCCTGTTTAGTTAAGTGAGTTATCTTGGCATACTTGTATATTTCATTTTGTTTGTTTTTCAAGACAGGCTTTTCCTGGGTAGCCCTGGCTATCTTGGAACTTACTTTGTAGACCAAGCTGTCCTAAAACTCAAAGATCTGCCTGCCTCTACCTCCCAAGAGCTGAGATTAAAGGTATATTCCATGACTCCCAGCATTTTTTTAAATGTTCATTGTACTGCATGTACATATATGTGAGGGTGCCAGATCCCCTGGGACTGGAGTTACAGACAGTTGTTTGCTACCATGTGGTTGCTGGGAATTGAACCTAGATCTTCTGGAAAAACAGTCAGTGCTCTCAAACACTGAGTCATCTCTCCAGCCCTATATTTCACTTTTTTGTTTTGTTTTGTTTTTTTGAGACAGGGTTTCTCTGTGTAGTCTTGGCTGTTCTGGACTTGCCTTGTAGACCAGGCTGGCCTCAAACTCACAGAGATCTGCCTGCCTCTGCCTCCCAGAGTGCTGGGGTTATAGGCGTGTGCCACCACACCCAGCTATATTTCACTTTTAAAAAGTGTGAATATGTAGGGAAAAACTTACGCTGTAAAACACTGTAATTTGAAGATTTTCACAGAAAAAAATACTATCTAAGCCATCGAGTGAAGCTGGGCTTGGGAGTTTGCACCTATAACCCAATTACTTGGGAAGCTAAGGCAGGAGGATTGCCACAAATTCACAGCTGCTTGGATTACACAGTGAGCTCCAGATTAGCATGGACTATAGAGTGAGATCTTGTCTCAGAAAGTAACCAAGCTGGGCAAGCAGGAGGTCCTGAGTGCAAAGTGACAGCATCCATGTAAAAAATGGCTGTGTGGTGCCTATAATCCCAGCACTGGTGTGTACTCAGGGAGGCAGATCCTGGGAGCTCACTGGTCAGCCAGCCCAGCCAAAATGGCGAGCTTCTGGTTTATGAGAGACCCTATGTCAAGGTACTAAGGTAGAGAGCAATAGAGGAAGACACCTTATCTCCTCCTCTGCGCTCTGCATGAATGTATGTCCACATACTAAGGTGCATAGACTACACACAACACATGTACCCACAGAACACACATGTACACAGAACCAGCCAACCAACGAGGTGATAAAGCTTGTCTCTCTTTTCCTGAAGTTCTGCAGCAAAATGAAAAGGAATGCATGCATTTGTAGTAACATACAGAAAGTCTAATTTCAGTTTACTACTTGATATAAGTTGTTAGGCTTGTTTTAAGTTGTTTTGTGTGTGGAACTGCGGATGCCCCCTTAAGGGCAGGGCAGTACAGTGGTAAAGCAACTGTGTAGTCTGCACCAGGCTAATCTCCAGCATGGCTGAGGGATGGAAATGCTCAGTCACATAGTGTTGTCTTGGTTTTTATTTCTGAAACCTTTCCTAATACATCCCTCTGTCTCAATCAAAAGGGAGAATTACCAAGATCTTCATCACACATCTTCATGGAGACCACTTCTTTGGCCTTCCGGGCCTCCTCTGTACAATCAGCCTACAGAGTGGCTCTGTGGTCACAAGGCAGCCTATTGAAATTTATGGCCCAGTAGGACTTCGGGACTTTATCTGGAGAACCATGGAGCTCTCTCACACAGAGTTGGTTTTTCCTTACGTGGTTCATGAGCTAGTACCTACAGCTGATCAGTGTCCAGTGGAAGAACTAAAAGAATTTCCACATGTGGATGAAGCAGACAGCCCTCCCAAAGGACAAGGACGGACTATTTTGTTAAATACAGAAGAAAACTCATACTGTCTAGTTGACGATGATCAGTTTGTTGTAAAAGCATTTCGCCTCTTCCATAGAATTCCATCCTTTGGTTTTTCAGTCATGGAAAAGAAACGTGCAGGTAAACTCAATGCCCAGAAGCTGAAAGACCTCGGTAAGCTTGCCTTTCCTTCTCTTTACCTGAGTTCTTCTAATGGAAGCCACTGGGAGGTCAGGGGAGCCTGTTTTCTGTGTGTCTATAGTAAGCACTCATTTGCTTGGCCCAAAGATGCTGTTCACAACAAAAACTTAAATATTTAATCTCTTTGAATCTTTACTTGTTAGCTTCCCCGATTCACATTCCTTTTCCTTCTTTTTTGGCTGCACTGGGAATTGAATCTGGGACACACAAGAATCTACCACTGAGCTATCTCCAACCTTTTTACTACTTTTTACCTGAACTAGGATCTCACTAAATTGCCTGTGGTGGCTTTGAATGTGAAATCATTCTGAGAAGCTGGGAGATACAGCCTGTATGCCCAGACCCAGCTCTGTCTTGGTTAGCAGAGTGGTTTGAATTGGGATGGAAAGTTCATGATTTATCTTTATTTCCTTATGCTTTCCTTTTTGTTTTACCATGCCAAGGTTCAAGCCTCCCATGTGCTTTAGCACTAAGCTACACTCCCAATCTTTGTGCCTTATTTTTGCAGTTTTTAAAAAATCTGTTTCTGTTTTTATTTTTATTTCTAATACAGGATTTCCTATAGCCCAGCCTGGCCAACAGCTCATTATGTAGTTCAAACTCATAATCCTCCAGCCTCTGCCTCAAGATTGGGTAGAATTGGAAGTATGCACAGTCCAGAGGCATGTTTTCAATAATATCTTTGTTTTGAGGGTGTGTGTGTGTGTGTCCTCTTACCCATACATGTGTATTTAGAGGCTAGAGGTGGATGTTGGATGTCATCTTTCTTTTGGATAGAAGGCCTCTCACTGAACCTAGAATTCTTCGTTTTGGCTATATTAGCTACCCAGTGAGCCCCTAGGATCCACCTGTTTCTGTTCCCCCAGTGCTGAGTTACAGATGCAAGCACCATATCTGGCTTTTACATGGGAGCTGGGGATCTGAACTCAGGTCCCTGTGCTTGGTCAGCACGCACTTTATCCACTGAGGTATCTCCTGGTTCTTCAGTGACATCTTTGGTGTAAGGATTTTGCTGTAGGTCTTTACCTTACAACAGTAGCCAACTATATCAAGCATTTCTTTTCTGTTTACCTTGCCTACTCATTAATCTTAGTTAAATTAGTTTGGCATTCAGAACAATGCACCTTAACCAGTTTTACATACCATGGGTCATCATAGTGGAAAGGAACACACAAAGATGGGCACGGTCCTTGAAGACCTTATTATTTCTCCATGTGAGGCCAATGGCACATAAGTG
This sequence comes from Pachyuromys duprasi, assembly GCA_028658305.1. Taxonomy (NCBI): domain Eukaryota; kingdom Metazoa; phylum Chordata; class Mammalia; order Rodentia; family Muridae; genus Pachyuromys; species Pachyuromys duprasi. Next base: position 51,465,040 of record CM053764.1, read on the forward strand.
AGGAGACTTAGCACCCTTAAGAAATGGAGGCCAGATCCATCCCACTTCTAGCCTCACCACTACACTTGGCATGGCATGGATATCCCTGCTGAAAGAATGGTGGACGTTCTGTCTAATTCTTAGGTGTGCAGTATCTTCCCCAATTAAAACAGTATATTATACTAGATAAAGAGAAAAAGTGATGAGGCCAAAGATATTTTTATGATCTGAATACTGTGAAAATACTGTTATATTTAGAAACTTTAAACAGGATCTCTGTTGAAAATGTTGACCATAAATTTGTTTATAAGTATTAATCCACGGTATTAACCTATACTAATATAACACTAAAGCTTGAAAATCTGGAACAGCTACCATCTACCAAGATGATTTAACATGTATGGTTGCCTGAAACACCCCTGGGCCATATTTTGTTTGTTTGGTATGTGCATGTGTGTTTGCCATGGTGTGTAGGTGAAGGTCAGAGGACAACTTTTGGGAGTTGATTCTCACCTTCTACCACGTAGGTCTCTGGGATCAAACTGAGGTTGTCAGGCCTGGCTGCAAGTGTCTTAACCAACTTTACTTCTCCCTACCCAAACTTATGGCCCCATTAGCCCTCTCTATCAAGTTTCTTATCTAGTTAGTCAGTTCACAAATACTTGTTCTGATTAGAGATATTGATTATGTAATTGTTTACATCCAGTCTCTGGCATTATGGAAAGTAAAGGACCCTCAAAAACTGTTATTCCCATGCAAAGCAGAAAATCGAAGCTGGCGTCTTGAGTGTAGCAAGGTCTAAGTGGTACCTTACAGCTTAAATAAAAGTCAGCATACCTGTGTACTTGGAAAAGGTTTCAAGCATAAAGCCATCGTTAATAACCATGTCAACACTGAACTTTTTAAATGTTTAAATATCCCAGTTATCTACAAATAGTAAAGCATTTCTTTCAGTTTTGAAAATAATTAGATGCTTTTAATTAAAAGAAAAAACGTTTTGATGGGTATGGGTGTTTTGTCTGCATTATGTCTATGCAGCATGTATTTGCCTCCCCCTCAGAAGGCTAGAACTGGAGTTTCAGACATTTGTGAGCTGCCATCTAGGTGCTAGGAACTGAATCCAGGTCCTCTAGAAGAGCAGCAAGTGCTCTTAACTGCTGAGCCATCTCTCTCCAGGTCCCTGATGCCTTTGCTCTTTGCCATTTGCTACAGTTTTAGTTGTCTCTTTGCAAATCATAATTCCTCATCCTTGATATAATGTTATCTGCTTCATCTTCAGGTGTGCCACCAGGGCCTGCCTATGGGAAGTTGAAAAATGGAATTTCTGTTGTTTTGGACAATGGAGTTACAATTTCCCCCCAAGATGTCTTAAAAAAGCCTATGGTTGGAAGAAAAATCTGCATATTGGGTGACTGCTCTGGGGTTGTGGGTGATGGAGGAGTAAAGCTGTGCTTTGAAGCAGACCTGTTGATCCATGAGGCAACTCTGGATGATTCCCAAATGGACAAAGCAAAAGAGCATGGCCACAGCACACCACAGATGGCAGCAACATTTGCAAAGCTGTGCCATGCAAAGAGGCTGGTCCTGACTCACTTCAGTCAGAGGTACAAACCAATTGCCTTGGCTAGAGAAGGAGAGACAGATGGCGTTACAGAACTGAAAAAGCAAGCTGAGTCAGTGTTAGAGCTCCAAGAAGTGACTCTAGCAGAAGATTTTATGGTGATTGGCATTCCGATCAAGAAATGAAACCAGTGCTCCTGGATGCATAAATATGGACATGGATGTATTACCAGACCTGCACTACAGATTTTTTTTTTGTTGGTTACAAGTGGATTTTTTTTTCTTTTAGTCTTGGATTTTTTTTTTCTTAAAATTATTTTGGCCCTAATAATCCCAAAGATGGAGCTGGACTGCTGAGCTGACTCAGTGGTGAGAGGGAACAAGATTTTTAATGATAAATAAATTATTTTTAAATGATGAAAACCACCCAGCATCCTTCTTAAAGTACAATTGTGACAAACTAATAGATTTTTCAGAGGTACTTATTTTGTGGCTGTTGCCACAGATAGAATCCAATACTCCATTAAAGTGTTAGACAGCTTTGCCCAGCTTAACTGCCATTATTGGCAAAGTATCTAGGACTAGGTCCTCTTCTCTAAAAAATGGTGTTCTGGCAGAATGTGTATAGGATTTGTGTTGCTAACCCAGATCAATGTATGGGGGCAGTCCGTGTGCAGTGTTAATAACAACATGTTGGTACAGTGACTGGAATAGTCAGTGCAGATGTGGACTAAGTTTTATCTTAGCATTGTATCCAGCACTCTGGCTTCTTTTGACATGTGGTTTAGGCAGTCCACCAGGAATTAGAGTTTCCCTGACTGAGATGGTGGTACCACAGTAGTTCAGTCAGTGGGGGTCAGGGATGCCATAAGTTCTGCACAGTTCAGGTTAGTCCTGCGTAACAGTTACCTCAAAATTCGAGGCCTGTTCGGAAACACAGATCAAAACGTTTATTCCCAATGTGAATATGCTTTGCCAAAATTATTGATGTAATGGATTGAATTAATAGATAAGCTAAATCCTCCGATGGACAGCTACTGCCTCTGCTTCCGGTGACTCAGCCAGGTCAGAGTGGACCCTGCCATTGATAAGCTGCATGGGTGATTCTGAAAGCCGTGGGTGCTGGACTAGCCTAGAAGAAAATTGAGAGTTGTCTTTTTCTATGTTCTTAAATTGAAGGTATATAGAGATATTTTATAGATTCTTATATATATATATGTTTGTGTATGTGTATACTTTATGCATTTATATTTTTACATGAAGGCTGGTCTTGCTCCACTATTTTCTTAAAGTAAAATAAAGGTATTTTATTGGACAAAGAAAAACTAAGAGTTTATTATCAGAAGATCCACTGTAAGAAATTCTGAGGCACTATTTTTGCATAATAATCTTGGAAAGTTGAAAACCATAAAGCGGCAAACAGATGAGTGATGTAGAGGAACACCGACTACAGGGCTTTAAAGTACAATGCTCACTTACAAGTCTTTACCTACTTTTCCGTTTGCGTGTTCTACAGCATTAAATGCTTTCTGACACTGAAATTTAATTTAATTTTAGAGTTGTGTCATTTAATGATGTCTTTATCTTGGAGCACTGAGGTTGTTTTCTTTTTGAGAAAAACTGACATGTGGGTCTTACGTTCAAATCTCTGTATCTCCAAGTAGTTCCTTCTTTCTAGCTGATCTCCCCGAGTGTTACAAACATCATAGGTAGGGATGGTGGCAAAAACCTGCTAGTTTTGCATTTGCGGGGCTAAAGCAGGAAAATTTTGAGATCCAGACAAGCCTGGGTGTACATAGTAAGACTTTATCTCAAAAACAAAACAACAAAAAAGCAGAAAGAAAGAAATCTGACTTATAACGTGTTTACATGTTCGTTCACATTCCTAGCGAACACACAGGAGTGGCCTGTTCCTGTTGAAAGATATGACTTCATCAATTTAAAAACCTCTCTGAAGTCCCACCCTCTGTGTCATCCCTCCCTGTTTTTTTTAACAAGGTCTTACTGTATAGCCCAAGCTGGCCTGAAGCTTACAGTCCTCCTGCTTGAGAGCTGGGGTTACAAACATGCACTTACAATCTAACTATAATGTTTTGAATATTTCTTTCCCAAGAAAATTTTATAATTTTTAGTCTGGGAGTGTAGCTTGGTGGTAGAGCACTTGCTTAGAATGTCTAAGGCACCTTTTTTGATCTGTAGTATAAGAAGGAAAGATGATTTTTTTTTGCCTCCTAGAGCAAATATATTTAATATGCCTTTAAGTTATTACATATTATTCTTTTTTCTCAAATATCCTGATGCCAGCTTGAAATTTTGCTACTTTTTCTTCTATTTTTCTTCTATTTTGCTACTTTTTTGCTTCTATTTACTAATGAAATAATCCTTATTCCAGTGTTTCCATTAGAAGTAGACAGTGATGGTACTTTTATCTCACAAAAATGTTTATAGTGAAATGTACTAGGTCTGTCCTTGCTGGCAGATTTGAGGGCAAATGAAATGATGGAGATAAATGGGAGAATTTCCCCCACTTCTTTCTCTCTCTTCTCCTTTTTCCTGTAAAATGGAGGTTTCATGTGCCCAGACTAGTCTTGAACATCCTCTGTAACCAGGAATGACCTTGAGCCTCTGGTCTGGCCTCCACCACCAGAATGCTGGGGTAACAGCCATTATGTCAGTACACGAGGTTTATGTGGCCCTGGGGATGGAACCCAGGGCTTTTCCCTGCTAAGCAAGCACTCTGCCAACTGAGCTACAGCCCAGAGCCCAAGGAAGTGGGTTTTTGTGTGTTTTAGTTTTTGTAGAGAATACTAAAAAGAAAGCACTGGCTGTGACTTTGAATATTCTTTCTTAACAGAGAAAGACTAAGCTTAAGAAGAGATGTGTGAAAAAATGAAAAATGACCATTTAAGCATATTATATTTTTAAAAAGCAAGAAAAGTGGCTGGGAATGTAGCTCAGGTAGAACAGTGGTTAGTCTTATAAGCTCTTGGGTTTGATCCCCAGTGTCTTCACTTAACCCTCCCTCTAAGAAAAACAAGGGGGAGAAGGAAGGAATATGAATGGTTAAAAGTGGATTCAGATTATGAGCATGTATGGAGATGTAATAATGAAGCATGCTGTTTTGTACAATTAATATGTACTAACAATTTTTATTAAGTGGGGAGAGACGCTTTGGCAGAAGGGGCAAGAAGTTTTGGGAGGCAAGACAGGCTATCAACTTCTGTTGGTGGCTTTATGAATGGATGCTCTGACTAATTATATGTAAATATCCATGTAGTATAGCAACTACACTACAACACACCCATACAGATAAACTGCTTCTCTGAGTAATTGTTCATCTCCACATAGGCACTCCAGACAGCTGACAGTTTAGCTCAAGTCCTTGCAATATTCCTGTTCATCATCTGTACTGTAGCCAGAGTGGGTTTTTTTCCCTCCCAAAATGTAAAGTATTGCAATCTCTTCTTGGCTTCAAACTTTGTAGTGGTCTGGCTTTACTCCTCTCTAACCTAGTCTACTACCCAGTGCAATTCAAGTTTGCAGCCCCGGCCATGTGGGCCTTCTCTCAGTCCTTCATCAAGGTTTTCTGATATCACAGAGCCTTTCAATAGCCTGCATCCTTCGCCTGAAATGGCATTTGCTATTTCCCAAATAAACGCAGCGAACCTTCAGGTCGCAGCTTTGCTGTCAGGCCTGGTGGAGTTTGCCTGCCCAGCTCCTGCTAGATAGTGTATTTCTCTCAGCACCTACAACCCATCTTCCAGACACTTGTCACTCACAGCTTCATTTTGCCTCTGTATGTGATGTTTCTCTCTCACAGCAGCTCTGTAAACCACACAAGGGCAGAGCTGCGTCTGCTTCTGTTCCTCTTTATGACTAACTTGGTGCCTAGAACATCAAAGGTATTCAATAAATACTGTTGACTGAATCACATTTTCTTGTCTTGTTACTTTGTTAATATTTAGTACTGTGTTATCTGATAAATTTTTCCTGATTCATATTAAAAGCACAAAATGCACAGACCTAATCTCCCAGACACAGAGGCAGATTGCCTGCTTATGACTTTAATGGACAAATCCTTATAAACAACAGTTTGAAACTTTAGTTATGTTCTAAGATATGCTGACAAAAGCCTAGACTCAGGGAAAAAATTAGAAAAAGGTTTCTCTACCTAAGAAGTTGGGTTTTGGCTTTGGCCATGTATAAAGATGTTAGAGCAAAGCAGGAAAGGAGAAGAAAGGGCTGGGCCTGAGGCAACAGTCTGGAGATTACATGGGGTAGAGGAGTGCTCCATGAGCATCACTCAGTTGTTTTTTGTTTGTTTGTTTGTTGTTTTTTAAGGAATAAGAAAATAGTTTATTCTGAACCAATTAAGATTGGTTATGACCTGGCAACACTGATACAAGTTACCTTGGATGGTGTGTTTTATTCCTGGCCTTGTTGCTCAGAAGTAAATCCAAAACTCTGAGGAGGTCTGCTAGGGCCATGTTTAGAGGATTCCTTCCCAGCTCTCACAGCACTAATGAAAAGCAAATTCTGAATTCTATGACCTGGAGAGATGGACAGCAGCAGGGAGACAGCAGACAGTCCCTAATGGATAGCAATTTACATTAGCTGTAGTCAGAGGTAACCACAGGACTCCTGTCTCCACGAAGTGACCAGGAGGCTAGGAGGAGACTCAGATCTTTACATGACCCACACAATGAGCCAATTTCATTCATATCTAAAGGACAAGATAATTTACTGACACCTAGACTTGATATTTCCATGTTCTTGATGAATTCCGAGTGCTAAGTAAAGCTGTCATAGCCAGGGTTATAAGGAAGTTGGGGTGCCTAAGTTTACTCAAAGTTAAAAAAAAAAAAGGAAAAAAAATTCCCACCCCTAAATAAAGCTAGCTGAGAAACCCTGCTGCTCAGATGCCAGCCTGCTAATTATATATTCAGCAGACATGGCAGGTACAAAGATTAAATTCACCCACAAAAAAACAGCACAAGGGAAAAGTGAGGGACCAAGTTTTTCAGCAATATAAATCCCCTTAGCTGCCAAAAGCTGTTCAGACAGCCACAGGCAGAGCTGAGCAGCGTTCAGTTCAGTGTCACCCAGTGAAACAAGGTCATCTTGTCCAGGTTGTTTTCTACATTGTTGTGACTTCCAGAGATGAGAGGTTAGTCTGACTGTATCTCTTTCGCGTGTCTGGACTGGAGATGACCTTCTGGAAGTGTCCAGGTCTGGGTCAGCACTTGCTGACCCTAACTGGCTTACAGAGGCCTTGCCACCCGGGGATAGATTTCCATACAGCTAGCAGAGACTAGAACACAATCCCTTTCTCCTGCACATGTCTGGCCTGCGAGGCATTGTCACCTAGGACAATAGTCTTGGAACTAGCAGACATCCCCAAAATGTACAGGCATATTTTTTATGAAAGACATATGGCATCAGTCTTCTGAGAACAAGGAGGGTCAGTGCCATGCTACTGCTGTGGTGAAACGCCAGGGGGAAGAGCCTCCAAGTTACCAAAGTCAAGGAAAATGGACATATTGGTACCTAGGCTCAGATGTTAAATGACTGTATTTTTCCATTAGTTGTTTAGGAAAAAAAATGAGGAAGGACATGATTTGTCCAATATTATAAGGTTTGGGTTTTGTTTTGGTCGATTGGTTAATTTTTGTTGTGCTGGGTATTAAACTCAGTGACATTTTAAAGATAAACAACTTTATTGAGCTCAGATTCACAGAGCTCATAAGTCCATGTGCAACAATCACTATTGCTAGTTTTAGAATAGTCCCACTATCCCCCAGAGAAACCCCATAATTTTGGCAGTCATTCCTAATCCCCTTAGGATTCCCCTTATGGGAAATCTCCAATCTGTTTTCTGACTCCATAGATTTTTTAATTCTGCACATTTTGTATGAATAAACATACACAGCATGAGTGCCTTTGTAAATGGCTTCTTCCACTCAACGTGTTTTCAATAGATATCCTATCAGTAATTTGTTCTTTTTATGACTAAATAACACTATATGAATATACTTCATTTTATTTATCCATTCTTCAGCAGGTCAAGGATAGATTATTTTAAACTACTTAAAATATTTTCTACAAAATACCTCTATTAGGAATATAAAAGGGAATATCGGTACAGACAATATAAAGATTAATATGATAAAAATAATTCCATAAATAATTTTAATATTAGGCAAAATTACCAAAGCAACTTCTTAAAAAGGTAAAGGTTAGGAGCTCACCTTTGTGGTACATCTCTGCACCCCTGGCCTTTGGGAGGCTGAAGCAGCCTAGCTTGGGCTACACAGTCAAACCCTGTCTCAAAAAAGCTCAAACAAAACCACCAACAAAAACAGACCAAACTGCCCTCCACTCCCAAACTGTTCCACAGATGTGGTAGTATTTGCCTGTAGTCCCAGCTACTTGGGGAAGATCTGGAACCTATAAGTTTCAGGCCAAGTATGCCAACATAGTGAGACTCTGTCTCAAAAATTGAAAAAAGAAAAAAGAACAACCCAAAACACAGTTTGCCAGAGCTTTATTTTAAAAATAGTAGAAAATGCATAGTATGAAATTTTCAAAGAATTCATAAGAAGATTATGCATTCAATTTTTTTTAAAGGCTAAAAATCTTGCATTTTTTTTCCTGGTCTCCATTAGTGAATTATTCTAAAGAAACAAACCTTTCTTCCACAGACACTTTGGGAAGGTAGAAAAAGGGAACATGTCCCAGCTCATTTTATGAGGTCAGTATAATCCAGATGATGTAAAAATGGAAGGACATTAAAAGAAAGGACAATTACATTAATCTTCCTCATAAAACCCTGAAGAAAATAATTAGCTAACTGAATTGGTGACATATAGTAAAGAAGACACCTTTGTAAGGGAAGTTCATTCCAGGAATGCTAAGTTTGTTTAGCAGTGGAAAATCATTGGTATCCACATCAACCAAAAATAGAAAAAGACTGGCAAGGTTTTCTCCCCAGATATAGAAAGTTTTGTGTAAGACTTAAAGTGATCATGGTAAGTCTTTGTTCTAATAAGTAGTATCTGAAAGGGCAGTAAATGTTATACCTACTAGTAAGAGCATGTCTCTAGGTAACACTGAAGGATGCCCACTTGGTACCGTATCCATAGCATAGTTCCTCTTTTGTTTGCTCTTTGTCCCAGCTTTATCATGGCAGTTGGAAACAATCCCCACCTCACCTCTGGACAAGAAGCTCTTGTGCCTTTTCTGGAAAGGCCCACTGGGAGAGTCACACAAGACCCCACGCCCCATGCTCAAGTTCTAGGAACCTCCCAAGAAAGATGGACAGACCAGCAGGACTTTCCGCTTACAGGCACCACATGGTAGTGTCTGAACTCCGGCTGGAAGGGATGTGGGGGGCAACAGCTCAGTCCAGCCTGGGCGCTGAGACGCTGTCACAGAT
>CM053764.1:51474513-51549728 GCA_028658305.1 Pachyuromys duprasi
TGTCTCCTCAGGGCTGGCTGCAATGTCCTCCCCTGGGATCTAGACATGCTGTTACTCCCTGGCATGTATGGGGGAGGGTTAAAGAGCCAGCCATCAAGTTCATGACTGAAACAGTCCCTGTTTCCCTTACCTGGGTCTTCAGTTCGACACTGAGCTATCATGGGCCACATCTGAGTGGGGATTCTAGGTCATATCCATATATGGTCCTTGGTTGGAGAAACTGTCTCATATAAGACCCCTGTGCCCTGCTCAGTTTGGTCTTTGTGGAGCTCTTGTTCTCCCCAAGTCTTACTAATTTCCCCTATTTTTATTATTACTTCCCACCCTCTGCCAAAGGCTTGATTGTGAGTCTTAATATCTGCTTTGATACATTGCTATATTGATTCTTTCAGAGGTCCTCTTTGGTATGCTCCTGTCCTGTTGCTTGTTTTCTTCTCCATTCAATGTCCATCCTATTTGTTCATTTATATGAGCATTGATCATACCAACCTGGGTCCTCCTTCTTGTATATCTTCCCTAGGTGTGTAAATTTCAGCATGACCATCCTATCCTATAGGTCTATATAAGTGAGTGTATACCATATGTTTCTTTCTGCTTTTGGGATACCTCACTTAGGATGATCGTTTCCAGGTCCCACCATTTGCCTGCGAATTTCATGATTTCCTCCTTTTTAATTTTAAGCCATAATTTGAAAGGAAGCCTAGAGCTTAATTACTGAGTGGTTAAAATGAGGTGAATGTTGTAGGACAAAGAAATGCTATGAATTAAGCATGTGAAACACAGAAATGCATTTGTTGGACAATATGTGGGACTTAACCTGACTTTGGAATGGGTATATAATGGTGAGGATGACAATTCCAGTCCTAGTCCACAGGTGTTGATGAGACAGAAGAGACAGCATGACCAAGGTTAGTTGAGAGCTTGCTTACAGTTTCAGAGGATTAGTCCATTATCCTCATAGTAGGAGCATGGCAGCACTCACAGAGCTAGAACTGAGAGCTACATTCTGTTCTGCGGGCAGAGAGACTCTATGGTGTAGGCTTTTGAAACCTCAGTCTACCCCCCAGTGACACATTTTCTCCAGCAAGGACATACCTCCTAATCCTTCTAATCCTTTCAAATAGTGCCACTCTCTGTTGAGAAAGCATTCAAATATTTGAGCGGAAGGTGGGCATGTTTATTCAGCCCACCACAACACATGCTTTTGTTATAGAAACTGAACTTAGGAGTCTGGAAGCGAGAGGTATTAGACTAGTAGTTCTCAGGTCCAATTGGAGATTTCTTCTCCATTCTGCAGTCTGAAGATTGACTCTTAGGTCTTCAGCATGCTAAACAGGCACTTGATTACTCATGCATATTCTAGCCTTATGAAAGTGTACATGTGTGTGTGGGGTCAGGTAGGTAGCTCTTACTGAGTTGTCCAGTTGGACATTGAATTTATGACCTTCTTAGTCTCCTATGGAGTCTTATTCTCCTTGGGAGCTGGGATTGCAAGTGTGCACTACTACACCTAGCCAAGATTTATGTTTAGCTTTTTGTTTTTCTTTTTTGACTATACAGTGATTTCTTTTTCTCCTCCCTTTCTCCATGAATAAATCACTGTTACTTAAAAGTAAGACTGTGTACACTGAGCACATGTCTATTTTTTCAGTTTTTCTTAAGTTTACAATCTATTAGTAGCAAGTGCCGCTTGTGGAAGCAAGTGATGGTTTTCCAATTCAGATGGGTGTAAGCTATCCTTTTACATAACCTTCTATATGCCTTTGAACTGTTAGTGGCTAACCCCTGTCCTTGTCTTATGTCTTCTATGGTATATGCTTTATTAGGAGAAAATGCAAACTAAACAATGTGTTTTGGGATAATATTTTTTAAAAACAAAAATCTTAGGGTTTAGACACTGAATACTGTGTGCAATATACTTCATACAACTTTTTCTCCTTTGGGTTCCCTTTTATTTCCTGATTTTGGGTTTAAGTAACTCTTTGTCCAGCTGCTTAGTGTAATTGGAACCCTATCCTGATCTCTGATTCCACACACCCTTGTACAGATAATCTTTGTCTGGAAAGTGGTTCTGCAATGACTGGTTATTAGCTGGGTAAAATCTCAGCACTTGGGAGGCTGATGCAGGGATATTGCTGTGCGTTCCTCGACTACACAGTAAGACCTTATTTCAAGACAGAGCCTCTCCTATCTTTTTATTATTATTGACATACATGAAAATTGCTTCTTTATAACGGTTGCGAGGCATTAAAAAATAACTCTAGAGCAGTGGTTTTCAGCCTTTGGGTCGTGACTCCTTTTGAGGTCGAACGACCCTTTCACATATCCTGCATATTAGATACTTACATTACAGTTCATAACAGTAACAAAATTACAGTAATGAAGGAGCAACAAAATAATTTTATGGTTGGGGATTATCACAACGTGAGGAACTGTATTAAAGGGCTGCAGCATTAGGAAGGCTGAGAACCACTGCTTTAGAAGAAGTGAATGTTAAATGCCAATGATTACTATGGATTCTAAGAAAGTTCAAAATTGCAGCAGTGGCATAGAAAATAGAAACGGTGGAAAAACAGCTAAGTAAAAGTTTGGGGTAATGGTACATTTGGTAAGATTTGATTTAGTGTGCCTTTGCATTAATGAGAAGGCCTGAATTTTTAATGATTTTGGAATATCAGAACTAGCTACATTTTATAGTTAAGCTACTTCAGACTTCAAACATTTTTAAACTATGGACATTGAGTCCTTTGACTTAAGCAGAGTAGTTTTTCTTTCCCCAAATAATTGTATCTACCTTGTGAAATGCATCCTTATTCTTCTCTCTCTTTCTTTCTTAGACTATCCTTCTCACCAGATGTCCAACAGTTTTTCTTGCATCATTGGCCATTGGTTTTCACTGCCTTCAAAAGATCAAAATTACTCCAAAAATTGGAGAATTTGATTTAAAAGAAAAAATTTGAACAAATGGACAATATGTCTATAACAAATACACCAACAAGTAATGATGCCTGTTTGAGCATTGTACATAGTTTGATGTGTCATAGACAAGGTGGAGAAAGTGAAACGTTTGCAAAAAGAGCAATTGAAAGTTTGGTAAAGAAGCTGAAAGAGAAGAAAGATGAATTGGATTCTTTAATAACAGCTATAACTACAAATGGAGCTCATCCTAGCAAATGTGTCACCATACAGAGAACACTGGATGGACGGCTTCAGGTTAGTCTTTTTTGTATGGCTTCTGTGGTGGTCGAGTAATAGACACTTTTATGTTTCCTCTTAAGTTACTGTCAGTTTAATGTGAACTCCATTTCTATATTTATTTCATATATTTAAAGATTTATTTTTATTACTTATGTGTATATATGTGCATGTGTGTGTACAGATACTGGAAGATGCCAGAAGAGAGCATTCTCTGATGCTGGGATCAAACTCTGCTCTTCATAATAGAGCATCAGGTATTCTTAATGCTGGGACATCTCTGGAGCTCCGTAGCTCTGTCTGCTGACATACTGTGCATTTGTTGCCAGTATGTATGGGGAGAGTATGTGGAAGAATACACAAGGGGTGGATGTTACACTTTTTTATGTTATTATTCAAAAATAGTTCAGTGGGGAAAATTGGAAAAATAAGGGAGAAGAAGCCCTGTATCTTGGCAACTGCCTTTAGTACTATGGCATTCATCATTACAGTTCACACTCCCTCTGCCCAGACTGATACATTGGACGCTTGTGTATGTATACTATTTCAGTTGCTATGAAATATTCACTGGTCAGTTTTTTCATATAAAGCTATATCATATGCATGAAGAAGTATAGAAATGTGATGTTGTTAGATTTAAAATTTTTATTTCTAGATTTTAGGCAGTTTTTGACAAATCCATACTTACATTTTAAAAACCTTAGTGCAGGTCTTGAAATTGAACTCTGGTCAGATTCTTTCTCTGATGTGTGATCCTGGCTAAGTTACTTATTCTTTGTAGCTCAGCCTAACCTGAAACTTGAGATCCCCCACCCCCACCCCCAGCCTTCTGAATGCTGAGGTTACAGGCGTGTACTCCTTTGCTCTAGTTATTTTGAGCTTTGGATTTCTCATCTATGAAAGGATAGTTATAATCTGAAATTGACAGTGTGGGTGGGAATGTGTGTGGGACTCTCACACCTTTTTTCTTACTGTATTCTCAAGACATATCTCTTCTGTGACCTTAATAGGGGTGAAGATTTCTTTTATCTTTGTAAATAAGCACGTAATGCACCTGAGCATTCCCTAATTCATCTCAGTTCTGACCCAGTCAACTTGGAGATGCCAATCATAATCATCCGGTTGTTTGTCTGTGTCTGCCAGCTGTAAAAGTTCCCACAGTCTTACCCACAGGCTCAGTTAATTTACTTAGCATCTCCCATAACTGAGGAAACCTTTCTTGCTATCAGGGAGGGCATTGCAAAGGCTACGGATTGAGAGCTCCGTAGGCAAGGTAAACCTCCACGCCTCCTCCTACAGGTTGACCAGCCTCCAGGGACTGCCACATGTTCAGCTGTCTGAAGCTCTCCAAACTATGTTCTTTGTTTTCTTTTCTTTTATTCCCCTCTTGCAGGTTCCAGTACCTAGACACAATTTTAAGTCATTGTTTGTAACCAACTCTACATTACAGCCCTTTTGTGTTCTGCAGAGGTTGGGGAGTGGAGCTGAGGTTCTGCCTTATCTTTCCTGAGAATGGCCCTCCTAATGATGCTTGGAGCTGCAGCTTTTGGTCATCTCAGACCTTGGAAAAAAGAGAAGCCTAAGATTTTAGTTGTATGTGAGGAAATAGGAGCAAAGCCATGTGTTGTTTTGCTCACTCCTTTAAAGATTAGAGGAGGTAGAGTAAGTCCCTTCCATAATGTGTAGTGCATAACTGATAATAAAATAAGTGATTGTTTCTTTTCCCAGGTGGCTGGTCGGAAAGGGTTTCCTCACGTGATCTATGCGCGTCTGTGGAGGTGGCCTGATCTACACAAGAATGAGCTGAAACATGTTAAATATTGTCAATATGCATTTGACTTAAAGTGTGATAGTGTCTGTGTGAACCCGTATCACTATGAACGAGTTGTGTCGCCTGGAATTGGTAAGTTGACTGTCATTGCAGAAGGGAAGGACCCTAGGGGTGTTGAACTTTTCTAAGTTAAAGCTGGAATTTGAGGGCCTCACAAGACTTCAAATAAAGCTAAAGAATTGCAAATAAAATTCTGTTTGAGACCAGGTGTCATTTTCCAGGCTGTTTGAGACCAGGTGTCATTTTCCAGGCTGGTCAAGGCTATATATCCAAAGATGAGTCTTGATCCTCCTGCTCCTACTTCTGAGCGCTGGAATCAAAGGTGTATACACCACATACCTGGCTCAGGATTCAGTTATTTTAAGTGAAGTATAAATGTTTAAATCAAATTTGTGCTTTTTGATTTCTAAAACAGAGTATATAAAATTGACCCTTTACCTGCTCTGTACATTTTTGTTGAAAATAAGATGGGAAACATTGTAAATTTAAACTATATATAGGCAGCATTTATCCTATTTTTAAATGAAATGGTTCATGAAGTTTTGTAATCTCTGGCTTGATGTTCTACACTTGAAAATGTAATGGAAGATATTTTCGTGGTAATGATTTATGTTTTATTTTCTTTCCCTTAAAAAAATAAGATCTCTCAGGATTAACATTGCAGAGCAATGGTAAGTAATTGGTTTCTTGTAACTTCTTTTTAATTTTCTTCTAACAAGTCTTACCTTTTGCTCAAAAACAAGTGATTTGTGTAGGAGCTAGTAATACTTGCAAGAAAAAAAATTGCTCCTCTGAACATACAGATTTTGGAGAGGAGGGATGCATTTAACATTTAAAATTGCATTTATTTATTAAGTTTATTTTATGCATTTGAGTGTTTTGCCTACGTGTATGTCTGTTTTTTGTGTGTACCTGGTACCTGTGGAGGCCAGAAGGGGCAACAAGTCTCCTAAAATTAGAGTTACAGACAGTTGTGAGCTACTCCTTTTTGGAGCGCTGGGAATTGAACCTGGATCATCTAAAACATCAGCCAGTGCTCTTAAGTACTCTGGAGCCCGCTAAGTTTTCTAAGTGTGACAGATGAACGCACCAGGACACAAGTCTCATTAATGCTCAGTTTTAACTGGGTTTTTGACAAAGAAACCAGCTGTTTGAAAGAAAATCAAATAGCCAGTGTAGGTAGATATTGTCAGTAACTGTAGTGTGTGATAATTTGGAATTGTGTGTACCATATCTTATAAAATTATTCTAGTTTTTCTTCATTTCACCCTAATTTATATTCATAAATGATAATATTGGTGGTTTTAAAATTATGCATATTAATACTTTGAAAAATATTTCGGTGAAACAAGGCTAAAATGTTTTGAGGTGAGACAATAGACTTGGTTTTAATTTTGGAGTTTTGGCATATGTAAAAATAGAAAGTTTTAATTCTTCGGCTTTAATACCTTAATAGACTTATTAACAAACTGGGGAAAATTAATTTGTGGAGATGCTCTGCTGTAGAGCCATCGTCATCTCGGAACAGTGCGCCCTTATGCAGGCGGCAGCGATGCGGCGCTTCTCTCATTGTGTGGAATCCTAGAGGTGGGCCAGAGATAGCACAAGCTTCAAAATTTTGGAAAAGGCTGTTTGGCTCTAGTCTCTTTTCTTCTGTGTGCCTGATAATGGAGGCATGTTGTTGTGGCCCACAGGTTTCTGAGAACCGTGGTTGATGGGTAGGGAGCCCTGGGTGTCATTGTGGTTGCTGAAGGCCCTGCCTCTGCCAGCTCAGGACATCTTGTAAACAAATACCCTTCAGGCTGTCGCTGTTGTCAGTCCATGGTTTCTGAGAACTAAGCATTTCCTCACTGGAATTCGGGTGTACAAAGCTTTACTGCTGATTTCAGAATTTTAATGTGGGGCGGTTGTGAGGGTTCCACGTAGGGACTTTGTGGGTTCTTTCTTCAGGGACACTAAGGCTATAGCCAGCCTTGTGGGTCCCCCTAGTGGTAGTTTTGTAGATAGTCTTGCCTGGCTTTTTTGCTTAGAAAACACCTCCTTTCACATTTCATTTTTGAATTAGGCAAAGAAATAATAGTAGGCCATGTAATGAAAAGTTGAGAAAAATGAGGCACTTCCTTTACTTCTCAGCTGGGATTTTGTGGTTGTCATTTCTAGCATCTCTTTCATGAAACTCTGACCAGACTGACCCATGTATTCATTTTACAAATATTTAGTGAGTTTTCTATTGCCTGCTACTCTGCTAAGGTGTAAGGATATTGAGACAAATGTGGCATGTTTCTTTCATTCAGAGTTCAGAGTCTTTTGGAGGGAAGAAAAAGTTAGCAAGAGAGTAGCTTGCTATCAGGTGAGTGGCTCGCTTGTAGCAGTGACAGAATGCCCAGTGACTTAAGCTTATTCTTTGTCACCTATGCAAAATTTATTCTTTACCTATCATATAAAACTTATAACTGCTGTCATGATATGCTCTAAAACAGCTAACAGTTACTAAATGTTCGTTATATGTAAGATTCTGAGCTGAGTGATTTCTGAGTGTCTTAGTGTTCTGTTGCTGTGAGGAGCTACCATGCCCACAGAAATTCTTATAAAATAAAGCGTTTTAATTGGGGCTTTCTTACAGTTTTAGAGGGTTAGTCCATTATCCTCATGGTGAGGAGCATGGCGTCAAGCAGGCAGACATGGTAAACTGAGAGTTCTAAATCTGGATCCAGGGCAATAGGAAGAAAGAAAGACATTTGGCCTGGCTTGAGCTTTTGAAACCCCAAAGCCCACCCCTGGTCACACACTTCTCCAATAAGACCACACCTCCTAAACCCTCTTAAGTAGCATCACTTTCTAATTCAAATATATGAGTCTATGGGAGCCATTCCCATTTAATCACCACAGTGAATATTGTACTACTTTTCTGTGGTAGGTGAGATTATCTTTACTTCTCCTGGGTAGGAAACATGAATCTTAGAGATCAAGGAACTTGCTCACCTAGGAGTAAGAGTCAGTGGGTTTGCTTTAAAATAGTAATCAACAGAAAAGTATTATAAAAAATTCAGACTCTCTGAAGTTATAGAGTCATCTTTGTTTTTATTGATATATCTATCTTATTTTTTTTAAAGAATATGTAGAACATGGATACTTATCCTTTTTTTTTTTTCAGTAAATGAATTTGTTGAATATAAACCCAGAAAAGAAATATTTTACAGTTTGGTATCCGTGATGGCTATTTGTAGTTGTCAGTTTGACTACATCTGTAATTCACTGAAAACCCAAGAACTGGACACACCTGTGAAGGACTTTTAGTTAATTGGGTCACTTGAGGTAGTAAGAGCCACCTTAAATCCAGGTCACTGGAGGTTGGAAGACTACCTTAAATCTGTGCCACAATTTTATAAAAAACACAGAAGAAGAAAGGTTTGGCTCTTTGCCTGCCTGCTCTTGCTCTCCTGGTGAGTTCACTCCTTCACTGATGTTTGAGCCTATTTCTTCGGGATTCCAGTGCATGCCAAAGACCAGCTGACTTACTGAGCCTTGTGGGCTGGGCAACTACAGAATTCTTGGATTTTCCTCCGGAAGATAGCTATCGTTAGACTAGCTTGATCACAACCTTTAAGCCACTCTAATAAACCCATAATATATATACACATATACATACAGAAATACACATATATAAATGCATACATATATAGATATATTAATATATATTAATATATAATATAAATTTAATATAATATAAATTTAATTATCTGGAGCATGCTTAGAAATCAGTGCCTACAGTTACTGAAGACTCCCCTGTTGTATGAAGAGTAGTCAAAGCCCATGGTTAGAAAGTAAAGGGCTTGCTATGTGGAATAGGGAATTTAGGTGTATATAAAACTTTTGACAATATGTGAAATATTAATGATGCTGGCTGGTTACTTCTGGCATTTCTACATAAATTGACAATGGACAAAAATAAGCTTGTGGATAAAGTTAACAATTTCTAGTATCACAAGACAGTGACAAAGGAAAAGAATGAACTTAGTGAAACAGTTGATCAGCTCCAGATGTGCATAAACAGTCTAAAGGTTTCTAAGTGTGCCCTGGAAGAGAATTTCCTCTCCAGCATCCATAGAGCTTAGGTTGCAGAAACTCAAACCAAAGCCCTCATTATATAAGATTGGACTTGAAATAGTCGAGGATGGTGCTTCACACTATATTTTTCTTTAGCTCTCCAATTTTGGCCTGACAGATGGATCATGGAGAATGACAGTTGACTGTTGAAAACTTAATTAAGTAGTGGCTCTGATTGCAGCTGCTGTACTAGATGGGGTGATGTCTTTAATTGAAGAGATTAAGACATCACCTGTTACACAGTATTAAGATATCTCCTGGTACATGGTATGCAGTTGTTGATCTAGGAAATGCTTTTTTCCAGGTACCTGTCCATAAGGACCATCAGAAGCAATTTGATTTTAGTTGGCAAGGCCAGCAGTATGCCTTAACAGTTTTACTCCAAGGATATATTAACTCTTCAGTCCTGTGTTCTAATTTAGGTGGAAGGATCACGATCATCTTTCTCTTACACAAAATATCATACTGGTCTGTTACATTGATTTCATTGTGGTGATTGGACCAAGTGAGCCGGAAGTAGTACCACTTAGGACTCATAAGCACATGGGTAACACTTGGACATCAGAGAGTGGGAAATAAATACAACCATAATTTAAGGGCCTTCTACCTCAGTGAAGGCCCTTCTTTCTAGCTCAGTGTGTGGGGCATGCATAGATATATTTTCTAAGATAAAGGATAAGTTTTGTAATTGGCCCCTTCTACCACCGAGAAAGAAGCACAGTGTTTAGTTGGCCTATTTGGGTTCTGGAAACAGCACATTCCTTTCTTGGGTGTGTTATTCTGACCATTATACCAATGATTCAGAAAGCTGCTAGCTTTGCCTGGAATAGGAGACGCTCTTCAACATGTCCAAGCTACTGTGTGTGCTGTTCTACCACTTGAATCACATGATCAGCAGACCTGATGGTGCTTGAGGTGTCAGCGGCAGATGGGGATGCTGTTCGGAGCCTTTGACAGCTCCTGTAGGTGAATCACTGAGAAGACCCTTGGGATTTTAAAGCAAGGCTTTACCATCATTTTCAGACAACTATTCTTTCTTTGAGAGATAGCTCTTGTCCTTAGTGAAAACTGGATATTTGACAATGGGCTATAGTGTTACTAAAGCTCAGTGTGACCTGAGCTGTCCATCATGAGCTGGGTGTTATTCACCAAGCCATAAAGTAGGATGTGCTCAGTAGCAAACCATTATCAGATGGAAGTGAGCAGATCCTGAGAGGACAAGCAAGTTACATGAGGAAGTTGCCTTTGGTTTCTATTCCTGTTACAGTATCTTTAATTCTCAAGCATCTTCCTATATACTCATGGGTTGTACCTTATGATTTGTTGACCGAGAAAGAAACTAGAGGTTTTTCCTGTTGGTCTTGCATATTATGTAGTCACCATCCAGGACAACCCCAAAAGACACCAGTGAAAAAATCCTCACTGTGGGCAAAACTTATGGTGGTAGTTTTGCTTTGAAGGAGAAATGGTCATATATGAGATTGTATAATGACTCATTGGTTATAGCCAGTGGTCAGGGACTTGGAAAGAACATTATTAGAAAATTGGAGAGAAAGACATTTGGGGAACAAGTATGTGAGTTGATTTCATTAAATGGGCATTGTTTGTGAAGATTCTTGGATACTTGTGTCCATTAACCCGCTACCAAATCAATAAAGGACACAGACACCTGTATTTTCACCTGCACTGGGCAGATACTAGTTCCTAATCAGTCTCATTACCTCTCAGCCCCATATCCCATGCCTTTTGCTTTAATCATTCCAATCTGGGCTACTTCTTGTCTAATATCCTCATAAGTACTTGCATGTGCTTTCTATCTGGGCTGTCTCTCTCCTTGCTAATCCAGAGTACTCTTTCCTGTCGTGTACTTCTCTCCACGCTAACACATGCGGCTCTGCTTCATCCTTGTCTTCTCGTAGCTGTCTCTCTCCTTCCCGTGATCTTTCTGTCCTCAAAGTCAGCTCCATTAAGCTATTAATTTTATTATTAAGAACCTATAATCATTACAGCAGTGATTATTAACCTGCTACACACAGGCACGTTGTGTGTGTGTGAGTATGTCTGTGTGTTTCTGGGTGTGTCTGTGATAACTTGGCGTCTGTTCTCCCTCCAGTATGTAAGTTTTTGGACTGAAACTCAGGTGTCTGTCTTTGGTGTCAAGCCATCTCTTTACCCTGCATATCATCATAGTATACAGTAGTGTTTTGTGACTTGCCTTTTTTCTCTTATTAAAAACTCAGTTCTAGACTTCTATCCCAATTGATGTCTTCACTTTTACCAAGAAATACGCATTTTAAATTTAATTGAAAAAAATTGTAGGTTTTCAGCAGTTCCTAACTAACAAACTAGATAGCTTCCTTCCTTCCTTTCTTGAAATTGATGGCCATTTTATTTTTATGCATAAAAATTGATGGAAAACCAGTACTAGTTATATAAAAGAAAATAGCCTTTGAAAAGCATAGTAAGTAAATTTAAAATACCATATTCTAAAACACAGCTTGAAAATATGTTGCATACTGTTTAATTTTAGCACAATGGATTTAAGACCAAGTATATATTGTTAACATCCATCACAGGTGGATCATGGTCATCATTTCTTTGTCTTGCAAAATTTAATAAATCAGAGGAGAAGTGAAAGACTGGTCTATACAACACTGTATTGCCAGTAATAGCACATCTGCATCAATAGTAGTTTTCTTGGCATTACTTGAATAAATTTTAGCATCATCTAGAACTGTGGTCACATATCAGAAGGCATACTTCAGCATCTGATTTATATATAACCCTGGGCTCATATGCTGTAATCCCCATATCTTCAGGATTTATGATATCATCTGTGCATCTGTGCCACAGTCCTCAGATTTGCGTGACAGACTTGGGCTATTCCCTCCTTGGATTTAATATCCAGGACTGTTTCAGAAGTGATCAATTCTCTTGCTATGCACAGGATAGCAGCCTGTGCTGAGGACCCTTTGCCAGCCTTTAATTTGACTTATCCAGTGCCTCTTGAAGGTTGCTGGAACTCTTGCTCTCTAATGGCACTTACCAACTCACGAAAAGCGTGTGGTTCCCAGTCAAGTGACTTGTAGGAAGTCCCGGAAAGAGGCCAGGATTAAGATCGTGTTGGGGAGAGTGCTTTCCTGTTGCCCGGTGGGCTTCCTTTTCAGCCTCTGTACTTCTTCATATCTGGGTGGGATAAGCAGGACTATT
The DNA here is from genome assembly GCA_028658305.1 of Pachyuromys duprasi. NCBI lineage: Eukaryota > Metazoa > Chordata > Mammalia > Rodentia > Muridae > Pachyuromys > Pachyuromys duprasi. The sequence continues at coordinate 51,486,857 of CM053764.1, forward strand.
ACAGCGCATGACTCCATGTTGCTCTAGCGTCGATGTTGCAGGTCTTGCGGTGACCTTTATAAACTCACTTGGCAAGCAGTTGGGCAACATCAGAGACAAGTTGATTAATCCTTCCTGTCATAGTTTTGATATTTTGGAGGAGATGCCCCTTGTTAGGAAGTTGACTCTTAAGTTCAGCTAACAAAGTGGTTAATGTATTGAGACAGTGTTTCTGCTTGCTGGTATCTTACTGCATGGATTGCACCATGTCTTAAAGTGAGTCAAGCCTGTGGGACGTTAAGAAGAGTCATAGGTTGACCACATCAGACTGGTGCCTGAGTGCTGTGCTCGTAGAGTGACTCAGAATCTTCGGCTTGATGATCATGAGAGGCTCCTGAGGTGTGTGATTTAAGTGCATTTTCTCAGGTTTTGTCTGTCAGCAGTGTCTCCAGTGGTGTTGAGTATGGGGACTCAAGTTTGCCTATAAAGATGTCTCCAGTGGTGTGTACGTAGGAGCTTTGATTCCCAGGAGGCAGAATTCCTTCTCAGCAGGTGAAGGATAGAGGCATCTTATGTCGGATGGAGGCTGAACTCAGCACTGGGATGCTCTTATTCTCTTCCTTGAGTTGGTGATTCACAGAAGCAGTGCTAAGATGTGGTCCCAGAAGGGCAGTCGAGGGGTCTTGATTAGGTTCTTTTTCTCTGCCAGTGAAAGAGCTAAATGGAAGACTCAAGCGTAACAGGTGGCATTGGAGACACCTCTTCACACTGTAAACATCAGGCAAGCATGCATGAGGCAGACATAGAGAAAGACTGCAAAGTAGGCTGGGACTCGGGGAGCCCAGCAGTCCGCATTTTGAGCTTGCGTTCGGGAAAGTGTAGTCGACGTGAGGAGAAGAGAGGTGAGGAGGCTGTGGAAGGTTGATGGAGGTGTTTCTCCTGGCGCTTGCTCAGAGCACTTCCAGAAGTGCGCAGCTGCTTGCTTCTGTGTTAGCAGTGCCAGGGGGCAAAAATCTCAGTCACTTTGTCAACAAAACTCGAAATGTCCAGAAATTAAGTAGAGATGCTAAGGTCTTTACAAAGTGAGGTCCAGAATAAAAACTAAGAAAGCATAGCCATACCCAGCTTATACTCTGAACAGGATTTTGTTCTCTTATAACTATAATTTGTTCAATGTTAATGAGTATTTAGGGTCAACTTTTTAATTTAAAATTCTGTTTTACACGCAGTATATTTTGTTAATATATCTGCTTCTTCCCTAACTTTTCCCACATTGTACTCACATTCCTACCTCATGTTTGTGCATGCCCCCAATCACTTCAACCTCCCCCCAAAGCAAAACAAAGGTTTAAATAAACAACCATTAAGGCAAAAAATATATATATACCAAAACATAAAGAACACAAATACCATGGAATTGTTTTGTGTTGGCCAGGTACTCTTGGGCATTGTGAGTCTCTGTTAATTCCCATCTCCTGCAAGAGAAGCTTCTCTGATAAGGGATGAGGAATGCACTGATCTATGAGGATAGCAGTATGCTATTAGAAGTAATTTTGTTTTGTTCCTTTAGCAGAAAGAGGGCCTATGAGCTATTTAGCTCCAGGTTCTTGGCTACCTTGACAGTGTTGGGTTCTGTCTCATGGTGTGAGCCTTAAGCCCAGTCGTCACCATCATCATCTGATTGGCTGCTCTCAAACCACTGTCACTGTTACGGCAGTGTATCTTGTGAGCAGGTTGCTATTGTAGGTTTGACTTTTTTACTGATATATGATAATGTGTTAAGCAACTTATTATTGTATTGGTTCTCATAGAAGTATCTTCGAGATTTATTAATTTGTTTTTATTGTATGCATATTTTGTGTCTCTGTGTGGGTTTGTGCACATGTGTGCAGGTGCCCTTGAGGCCAAATGTGTATCAGGGTCCCTGGGTTTTAAACTTTGTAGTACCTACAAATATTAGTTTAGAAAGACTAAAGGATGGTTTTACTGAATAGACAGCAGAGCCTAAAGCAGTGGACCAAGACCACACACAAAAAGGCTCTAAATAGAGAACTGAAAGCGATGCAGTTCAGTTTCACACACACAAAAAGCAAAAGCAAACGGATCCCTAGATTTGCTCATTAAACTGTGAAAGATTTTAATTACTGAGTGTTTTCATCATCTTTATGTAGACTGTAATTCTGAAATGAAACTTTGAGTTTGATGACTTGGGATCTGCTTGGCTTGCCTTCTGAATGCTGAAGTATAGGCAAACACCGTATATTTGGCTTCAGTTTGACTTTTCAGAGGAATTTCTAGTATAAAGCAATTTCAAATAATATGTTAACTGTACTCCTAGGTCCTGGCATTGAATACCTTTCAAATCCCATGCATATCTTCACATTGTGAAGTTCAGAATATAGAGCTAAATATTCAGACTCAGTTTGCCTTGAGTAAGTGATCTTCAGCTAAGTAAACATTTTGCTAGGCATTTGGTTTTTTACCTATTTTGTTTGTCAGGAAACTGAAGACTATCTTTTCAAATTGGTAAAATTGAGTGAAATTGATAAAATCTTGAAAGTAGCAATAGGTGATAAAATGTATGCTTTTCTATATTATGAAAAAATTCTGAATTTGAATTATTTATACTATGATTGATTTTTTTTTAGATACTGTGATAGTACTTGTATATTGTTTTGTGGAACTGTAAAAATATAAAAACATAAATATGTGTGTGTGTTTTAATACATAGCTCCACCAAGTATGTTAGTGAAAGATGAATATGTTCATGACTTTGAGGGACAGCCATCCTTACCCACTGAAGGACACTCGATTCAAACCATCCAACATCCACCAAGTAATCGTGCATCAGCCGAGACCTACAGCGCCCCAGCTCTCTTAGCCCCTTCAGAGCCCACCGCCACCAGTGCCGCCAACTTCCCCAGCATTCCTGTGGCTTCCACAAGTGAGTGTGTCATCAGGTGTCGTCAGTTTTTCTGACCATTGAATATTTAAGTGTAGTGACTTGAAGCTGTTGTGTTTTTTCTGGTGGTGGGTATGATACGGGCCCTCTGATGCATGCAAGGTGAATTTTCACACCTGAGCCACACCACTCAGCCTGGAGGTGAACATTTGTTAAATTGGTGTTTGAATTCATTCTGGGGAAAATGGTGTTTGTGATTTAAAGTTTCTAATACTGATATTCAGTCAAATGTGATAACTTTGATTATAATCTTAAATTGAGGTCTAACATCATTTACTATTCCATGCATAAGTAAGAAGATTCCCATATTTTTCAAATATATTTTAGAGAAATGCTTAAGTAGTTAATAAGTAATTTTTTATTTAATTTTTTATTATTGTATGTGTGTGTGCACATATATGCATAGTATGTTTATGAAGGTCAAAGGACAGCTTTGTGGAATCATTTCTTTTCCTTCCATCTTTACATGGGTTCTGGGTATCAAACTCGGGTCACCAGGCTTGTGTATTGAGCCATCTCACTGGACCAACAAACAGCTGTGAACCAAGGTGTTTATAAAAGTCTGTGTCAATGCAGTTGAAGCCTTTTTTAGTCCATTATTTTAGCTGAGTGGGTAACTTTATAATAGTCTTCTCAGTTTCCCATTGTGACTACTTGGAAAAAAGGCTCATAAATAGACTTGCTTTTAATATTTATTGCCCTGAGTAGATATTCAAGTATCTTAATCAGTTTTAGTATAAAACTAAAATCCAATCTTTGGAAGGAATTTTTTGTGGTAAAAATGTTACTTTTTCTTCTATATGATAGGAGGGTTAATCTGTGTTCTGTTCTCTCTTCTTTTTTTTTTCTGTTTTTTGTTGTGATCTTATTAGTTGAAATTAGGACCTCTTCCATGCTAGGTAACAGATCACTGAGCTACACTCCAGCCTAGGTCCTGGGATCCTAATAAACACAGCAGGATCTGGTTTTGTTTAAGTTGTTATTTGTATTTACAACATCAAAGGTTGAGCTTCCTGCTTTGCAAAGTAGAGTATTTTCCTTGATTGAGTGTTTTTAAATTTGTATGATGTATATGTGTATGTGTGAGTGGCGTGTGTGCTGTGGTATACATGCAGAAGTTGGAGGACAATCTCTGCTGTTGGTCTCATTGCATCTTGTTTGAGTCAGGGTCTCTTGTTTACAGCTGCAGCTGCCAGGCTAGCTGCCTGTGAGCTTCTGGGGATTCTTGTCTACCTCCTAGTAGGACACACAGATGCACACTATTGTATCCACCTTTATGTGGGCTCTAGGTCTTGGAACTCTGGTTCTCATGCTTGAGGAGCGAATGCTTTTACCCACTGAGACGTCTTCTTAGCTCCTAATTATTATTTTTAAATGAGGTATAGATCATATGAATAGTGTTAGTGGCATATGATTACTAAGAACATTGTTTTTAAACCTATATTGGCAAGAGATTGTTGAGTGATATGAATTGCTATTTTGTTAGTACCTAAGAGACTATTATTTTTGTTAGTATCAATTTAGACAACATTGAACTTTTAATCTTTGGGATTAATAGATTTGTTTCTGAAGTTTTTTTGCTCATACCCCGACCTTTCCTCCCAAGATCTTTCCTGTCCAAGACCAGTGTGTCACCTATGATAAGCAAGAACTTTACCCCTGTAATTGTTTTCACAGTTTCTCTTTAGTCCATTCCATCACTTGAAAGCAGCATTTTCCAATGGTCACAATCTTAGCACAGATAATTTGTGTGCACACTTGACATACATGGATATATATATATATATAGCTTTTTGGGCAGAGAGGGGTTGAGACAAGATTTTACTCCATAAGCCAGGCCAGCTTTGGACTCCTGATTTCCTTGTCTCAGCTTCTGAATGCCAGGATAACATGTATGCAGTATGTCACCTAGCGTGCATCTCTGGCTTACCAATGTTTTTATTGGGAGTGTGGTTGACAGGAATGAGGGAGATGAAGAATAAAATAGATGACATCACTTAGTATATAGGTCACTGCTGAAGCCCAGGCACAAACTTGTTTTATATTCTCTGGGGACTGAACTCTGTTCAAGATTTCCAAAGTGACTTCATCTTGACTTTTTTCTTTCCCTCCCTGCAGGATGAAAAAGATGTGAATGAAACATCCAATGCCTTAGAAAGTAGATTTTTATAATTGAAATGTTAATATTGTAGATTTTAGAACTTCGTGAAAATTTTTTTTGTATTTCTGAAAAGATATTGATAGAATTAAAAGCAAGAAAAAATTAGACAAATAGAGGAATGGGAAGGCTATTTACATGAGCTGGTTATATATTGTTTCATGTGTTGTATACTGTGATGGTAATACTTGTTATAGGTGAACAGAGTGGTTTTGCAGGGCTTAGTTTTAAGGAGTTGTGTTATTTAGGGAGAAATGTTCCTTGGGTTTTGTTTTGTTTGTTTGTTTGAGCTGGCCTTGAATTTCTCTTGCTTAGCTTAGCTTTTCCTCTGGCTGGGATTATAGCCATACCACTCTGCCTTTTTCCTGATAGATTGGATTATGATGATTTTAAGTTTCTTTTTCTGATTGCACTCCATTTATGAGAAAAGAAAAATGGTGTTGGTGACAAATAACAGTAAGAACATTGGTTTCTATATTGGATATGCATGGCTTACTGCTTGCTTTAAAGAAATACGCTTTTCCCACTTATAAAATAAAACCTTAAAATGCCAGATAATAAAACATGAAACGTATTTTGAACAGAATGGGAGCCAAATAAAACTATTTTCTTGGTGTATTACAGAGGGAGCAACTAATTTAATCTAAATCTGGCTGTATAGTGACCTTGACGAGATTCTGACTTTTAAAAACGTCATGAAAAAGTTTCAAAATGGACTGACAAAGCTTCTATTGGTTGTTTTACCAAATGCTGTTTTGGTTCAACATGGAGCTAGTTGGGTTTTCTTCTTCTTCTTCTTCTTCTTCTTCTTCTTCTTCTTCTTCTTCTTCTTCTTCTTCTTCTTCTTCTGTTTCTTGCCTTTGCCATCCTATTCCATTTAAACACTTGCCTCCTGTACGTCTTGTTGTTGTTAAATGCCATTGTCTTGTCATTACCAGCACCGTGATATGTGCCATGATAATTAACTTTCTGTTGTCAACATTTTCTTGCCTGGGTTTTGGAGATCCAAACCAGGAAAGTCCACAGTGGTCTGGGAGAAAGTGCCCAACGGTTGAGCTGATGCTTCTATAGTTGTTATGGTAGCCTAGGCGTGTAGCTCTATTTCTCAGCATTTGAAGAGTATCTGTGAAGAAATAGGCACTAATGTTAGGAAGATAATCGCTTAAGAAAGGGACATCTTGAACAACTTCTGAAGGTTTTATGGACGCTTTTAGCTTTTTTTATCCGATAGACAATGGGTGAGTTCCCCTTTTGGCCCACATACATAGTTATGGATATCATCAGACATAATTAGATCTTCATTTTTTAAAGTAAAAGCATAAAATTGCATCTATATATGTGGTATGTTAATGTCTTCTTGTTTCTCTAGGTCAGCCGGCCAGTATTTTGGCAGGCAGCCATAGTGAAGGACTGTTGCAGATAGCTTCAGGGCCTCAGCCAGGACAGCAGCAGAATGGATTTACTGGTCAGCCAGCTACTTACCATCATAGTATGTACATGCTTTTTAAAATCTTTTAAATAGTTGAGAAAAAATAGGCAGCCTTTATAAAAGCAAATTAATGCATATGGGCCTTAATTTTTAGACAGCACTACCACCTGGACTGGAAGTAGGACTGCACCATACACACCTAATTTGCCTCACCACCAAAACGGCCATCTTCAGCACCACCCGCCTTTGCCGCCCCATCCTGGACATTACTGTAAGCTCTCGTTTTCATTGTAAGCAGGGCCCTTTTCTTTTCTAGCTAGGACTTTGATTTCTTATTTTCTTAAAAAAAAATGGTTTTGCATCTTTTATTCATCTTACAATTTAATTTCATTAAATGATTAGTGCTTTTTACTTTCTCAGTATTTTTTAAACACTTCCTTTAGATAGTTATCACACCTTTGTTTTATTCTGATGTTCACTAAGTACATTCATTTCTCTGTTGCTGACGGTTCATCAACACCACATTGATTTCCATTTGTTTGTTTGCTTTATATGTGTTTTTAAGTCTTGTATGTATACCACCCCACAGTCAACTTAAGCCCTTGAGTACTCTGATCTCAAGGTTTCCCTCACCATAGAATCAATGCCAAAGATACTGTAGGTACTTAGATGTTGGATCTATTACTACTCCGTATAGGAGTCATTGGGAAGGATACCCTACAGACAGTCCAGTTTCAGACAGAATAGGAACATTGCTCATTTGATTTTAAAATCACAAGTAATAGAGATGAAGAAAAAATCAGAAATATAAATCTTACATAAATATAAAAAATTTCCCTCTCATTTTAAGATTAATAATACCAAAAATATTGGAAAGTACAAATGGCATAAACAATACAACTACATAGAATCTTATAACCCAGGCATAATTCACTTTTAGAATTAATTCCTTCCAGTCATATAAATGGGTGTGTGTGTGGTATGTATATATGGGGGAGGGTCATGCTATATGCAATCTTTCCATGTGCTTAGAATGTGATTTTTAATGGCTGCCTGGACCAGTGTGGTACAATATTGGGTTTGTTCTATGATCACTGGTCACTTACTTAAATTTATTAGGCCTTAAGGGTTGTAATTTTATCTGCTTAAAGTGATATTGTAAAAAGTGAATGTAGTAGTTTTGTGAGGTTTTTTAGCACAATGTGTTAACAAATAATAAACTTTCAATTATAGTAGCTACTGTTCCATTATATAAATGTCCCTGATTTAATAAACATAAGCACTTATTTTTAGCAAGGTTAGCAGCTTAATTCATTATAAATTATACTATTATATTACATGAATAATTTGTAACATGAATAATTTGTGATCTCCATTAAGTATTACATGTATAGCTGTAAATCGTTAAATAGCATTTATCAGATAGTCCTACGAGGTTAGTTGTCAATATCACAAAAAAAAATCAGGAAATAAAGCTTTTAAATATTTGGACATGGTATAAACTTGATCTAAGCAAGTTTTAAGGCTTATGATATTTATTTTTATGGCTTTTTAAAATTTTTAGCGATGAAAAACTTTTAATAAATAAAATGGGGTTTTTATTATGTTTTCTTTAGGGCCAGTTCACAATGAGCTTGCATTCCAGCCTCCCATTTCCAATCATCCTGGTAAGTGTATTTCAATATTGATTCTCTATATGTAGATTTTCATTGTGATAATTGACACATGTACTCCAGTGGATTATATTACAGGGTAACTAAACAGAGTGTAATATTTGCTGTGACTTAATCAGCAGTTTAAGAGTAGGTGATAGTTATACATAGACTATATTTAATTAATTTTTAATTGTTTGAAAGGTAAAAAACTTTTAAAATCAGATGCTCAGTACAGAATTGCTGGGTTTTAGCATTGACTACATAAATGTGCAGCAGAATGGAACTGAGCTTAAGTAGCTTCAGAACTGTAGCTTAAAAATCCAGGGAAGAGGTAATGAGATGACCCAGTGGATGAAGGTGCTTCCTGCCAAGTCCGATGAGACCCAGTTTGTCCCCAGGACCTACATAGTGGAGTGACAGACTTCCACAAGTAATTCTCTAACCTCCACGTATATGTTGTGTCGTATGCGTGTGTGTGTGCACTAAATGTAATTAAAATGTCAGAAGATTAAATAGATGCTGAAAACAAATAATTTTAGAACAGCCAGTGCTCTCCAGCCCCCAACAAATAATTTTAAGATAAGGTGCTAACCTGTCTAACTGAAATTCAGAAAACATTGCTTTAAATTTATAGAAGCAGCAAAAAAGAAAAACCCTAAAAACTTGAGATGTCGAAGACCCTCTAACATAAACAATAGGAATGTGAGATTTTTTTTTTTGAACGTGAGATTTCTAATTCTGTTTTTTATAACTGATTTTCTTCACTTTAGGATACACTTCGAGTTAATTACCTCTCAGTGTTTGCAGGGTTCTGATCTCAGATGCCCAGTTCTAGAGATACTCAAGTACTTTATATAAGACCATGTGGAATTTATTCCATATGATTTACACATGCCTTTTAGTATATTATTTGGAAATATGGCATCATTTATGTAAGAGGCTTTTAAGCATCTTCAGATTTTAGTGTCTGGTGGCTCTTCTAGAACCACCCTTTGTGGACATAGAACAGTTTTATATTTCTAATAAAGACTTAAAAAATGTAGCTACAATGACCCTTAACTATAAGTTAAAGGATAACTTACAGTTCTAAAGAATTGTATAAATGGGGTTTTGTTACTTAACGCTGATTTCAAAGGTTTTGTTCTAGCTGCTTAAAAGTGTAATTGGATAGATCTTTGTTTATAGCTTTTCTCATATAGAGATGAAGGTAATTCCTAGCTCAAGGGACAAAAGTGAGCTTTACTGACACCAGCAGTACAGTACAGTACAGTACCAGTCTTAAGATGCTCACTAGTGTAGATGTATCCTAAATGCATATTTGCTGCAGTTCATTTCATATTTGGAGACACTGTATCAAGATCTTAATTTGTGTTTGGATAAATACATTGTAAGGGGGGAATGCAGAGGTGCAGAAATGAGAAGTCTTGCTGGCTTCAAGGCAGAGTTCTTGAGAGTCAGTACTGGTTTGTGTGCCTGGTGGGACTTGGTGTTAGTAGGAGATGGTCTGCAGGAATAAGGATGATTCTGTTCTGAAGAAAGATGTAACACTGAATGGAATGTACAGTGGGAGTAGATAATGGCATTTAAATTTTCTTTATTTTTCTCACACTACAATGGATGATGAGGCCGAATAGCCCCTACTATTTAGAGCATAGTATATTGACTGCATGAGGATACATCTGTAGCAGCATGTATCTCTCTTTCAGTAGAACACAGAGGTGACTTAATGGTGAATGAGTCCTGAAAGAGCTTTTTTTTTGTCCAGCTGTTCTCAGGAAAGGCTTAGTTCTGCAGTTACACTTCTAAAGAAGTCAGTAGTTTAGAACTTGTCTTGTTGATGATGGATATGAAGTCACAGCTTTCTGTGAGCAGTGCCATCCCTGGGCTGCTGGTCCTGGTGCTGTAAGAGGAGCAAGCCAGTTAGCAGTGTTTCTCCATGGGTTCTGCTTCAGCCCCAAGTTGTTTTGGGGCATGGTGTGTTATCACCGCATTAGAAACTCCAAGACAAAGAGATGATACAAACATGTTAGAATCAGGAGGCAAGAAACATTTGAGACCATGTTGAATGTTACAGTCATACGGGGTTTCTGTGTCCCTGCTACTTGATGCTAACCATACTCAATTACAATTAACCAGTGTACACATCTACTTTCCTTATTGAACCAATAGAAAAGAAACCAGCTAAATATTCTTATATAGCTCTGCTTATCCTGAAATTTATTATTTAGACCAGGCTAACCTCAAATTCATAGAAATCCACCTGCCTCTGCCTCTGTCTCCAGTGTGCTTTGATTCAAAATGTGCACTCCTAGCGCCCTACCACAATTTTCTTTAAAAGCTTAGTCAGTCTAACTATATTTTCTTTAGTATCTTTGAAGTTGCTTGTGTCCAAAACCAAATGGATTTGAACTTTACCAACTTAGGTGTGTTCCAGGAGTACTTTCTTATGCTCATAACAGATGTGTAGGGCATCACATTCAAGTCAAGTAATAAAAAGAAAAATTAAGTCCAATATGTATCTATTCAGATTGTTACTATCTTATTTTTATTTTAGAAATTAAAGAAAATACTTTGGAGAGAAACATTTTTCACTACAACTGAATATTTGTGAAACCTATGCTTTACAATCCACTCCTCTTTTATAAACACTATTTAGCTGAGTTCTTACATTGTAAAACCTAATCCAAAACAACCTCCAAAATCAGATGATTGATGTCTTCTTTAAAGCTTGTTTTTTTTGCCTGTTGTGATACGAAGTGCCCATGCACTTCATGGGGTTCCCTTTGTTAACTTAGGAGTGAAACCCTTCATCTACCAAGTTCATGCCATCTACCAAGTGTTAGTGCCTTTCAGCTGAGCTGCCATTTACAGAAGCTTTCTCTGCACTGAGTAATACCAGCTTCTTGTTCATGATGGTCCTAAGCAGCTGCAGAGATGTCTGTTGTTTATGTGTGTTTGGTCCTTGAGGCAAAATAGCCTAGATAATATGCAAAGAAAAGCTTAAGACATATTTTTTGTTAGCTTTCCATAGTTTTAAAATAGCCCTTCCCTTCTGACCGCGAAGAATGGCAAGGCCCTCCCTTTCACTCTCTTAAGGCTTGGGTTTCGATCACTGGTCTATGGTGTGACCCAGTACAGTTTCCTCTTCATTTTTAACTGATTCAAATTCTTCAACTCTCAGCAGGTCAGTGTGTATTACCCTGCATAAGGTTGAAGCTCATGCAAGCATTGTTGCCGTGTGGTGTCTGGGGCACTAGGTAGACGGGAACTTGGTGGGAAGAAGTAATGAAAAGTTGAATGCGTTGCAGATATTTCATTTGATAAGGATGAAAGTTTATTTTTGTTAAACATGAAGGCTACAAACCTTCTTTTTCTTCTTTGAGTTGACTCTCACCTATAATGAAGCTTTAGCCTTCAGGAGAAACTGAGAAATATATTGCAGCTAGAAGCCGCCCCCATCCTTGTATTTATTTTATAACTAAATTTTCATACTATTTACTCAAAGATCTTTAAGTGACATTAGTTTTTATTACTGTTAGAAAATTGGGTAGTTTAAAAATTGTCTCAATTTTAGCTTCAGTCAGTATACTGCTGCTTGTTTGCTGATTATTATTGTTTATAACATAGTATATCTTCATTAAAGATTTTTTATATGGGGTGGAGAGATGGTCCAGCAGGTAAGAGCAGCAGCTACTCTTTGGAAGAATCTGGGTTTGAGTCTTAGTACCCATGTAACCGCTTACAACACATAACTGTAGTTCCAGGGAATCTGGTGCTTTCTTGCTTCTGGCCTCTTTGGGCCCTGCATACATGTGGTACACATACATACATGGAGACAGACATATTCATGAAATAAAAATAAATTTTAAAAGATTTTTACTAAAAAGATAATGGCAACTATTTCAAAACTAGTTTGTTTAAGCAGTCATTTAGATTTTTTATATGTTTTAAACAAATATATTTAAAGAAATTATATTTGCAGCTGGGTGGCGTACATCTTTAATCTCAGTACTCAGAAGGCAGAAGTAGGCAGATCTCTTTGAGTTTGAGGCCAGTCTGGTCTACAGAGTCCCAGGACAGCCATGGCTGCACAGAGAGACCCTGTCTCTTTCATACATACACAAAATTGCAGTGAATTGATTGGATTGGTGGTACAAAGTATTCAAACATTTTGAGTCATGGGATATTGCTCTGTTGCTTGACAGAGTTTTGCCAAGCAGTTATGTACTTCCACGTATTAGCTGCTTCTCTGTTGCCATGACAACACCTGAAGAAAGCAAGTGAAGGAAGAAAGTATTCCTTTTGGCTCATAGTTAGAGAATATAGTTTATCGTTGCAGAGAAGTAATGGTGGCTAATCTCTGTACTATTTACTGCTGCTGTTACTTTTCTGTAACTTTAAGCTTAGGTTTTTTGTTGTTGTTCAGCTGCATGCTTTTCATACTTTGCTTTTCCATGTTTTGCTCTTTTACTGTAGGCCTGTCTGAGAGGTGTGAACAGTAACTGTGACATAGACGGAATGTTCTTTTCTGAGTCTTATTTCATCCACCAAGTACATGAGCCCATTACTTTTAATTTTGGCCTCATTAAAGTTTGCAGAACAGAGTCTGAATCCAGCCAGAGCGTAGTTAGGCAAAAGTAATATAATAATAGCCTCTAGCCAGTTTCGGATAGAGTGCCTGGCCTCCACTGCCTGCATTTCTACTTGGCATTCTGCCCTTCCAGATTCATACCAGAATGACTTCTAAGCTCTATTTCCAGCATTCTAGGGCTTTTCTAGATCAAAGTTCCAGACTTCCACATTTCTCTTATTGCTGAGGCTTAAGAGCCATATGGTCAATATGTCACAGCAATGGCCCCGTTTCTTGGTACTGTTTCTGTTTCACTTGTTGCTGAGAGAAAATGTGTTGTATAAGAAAGGAAGGTTTAATTCCAGCTCAGGAGGGTATAAGTCATTGGGATGTCATTGTGGCAGGAGGGTTAGGAGTTTGGGCATATTGCATCTGCAGAGAGAAATCAGTACTGTGCTCTGTTCTCTTCAGTTGTTTGTTCAGCCAAAGGGGCAGCCTATACATTGGCACCATTCACATTTAGACTGGTCTTTCTACCTTAGCTAACCCAGTATAGAAGCCATCACAGACATTCTCACAGCTTCGTCTCCATGGTAATGGTAGAGCCTGTTGACAGTATTAACTATCCTGTAAAGTGTTTACTTTGTTTTTTTGTTTGTTTATAATTAAAATTTTCTTTTTTCTTTTGTTTTTTTTTGGATAGAGCTTTTCTACATAGCCCTCAGTGTCTTGGAACTCACTATGTAGAGCAGGCTGGCCTTGAGCTCATAGAGCTTCACCTGTTTTTGCCTCTGGAGTGTTGGGGTTAAAGGTGTACATCTACTATCCATGGCTCAATTAAATTTTTCTTTTGGGACATTCATCCATTGGTATTTACATCATTTCCTTTTAAGCTTTAAGTGTTAATACTTCACTTTGGGGGATAAATATTGTTTCAGATTGTTGAAAGTTTTGATTCAGATTATACAGACTTTATAACATATTGTGATATAAACAATTTTGCAGACAAAACTATTATTCCTTCCTCATCTCTCATAAGTTCTTCCTCTGGGGCCAATACAGGGCTTTTCATTTAGGTCGAGTTTTCGATACAATGTCCCTCAACTTTCTAGGCTGAAGTGTTGTTCTGTTCTACAATGGTTCTCCCCTTTCCTCTACTACCTGCCTTTCTCTTCCTCTACTTCTCTTTTCAGTGTTGCCATGGTCTGCATTCTATGTTCATTTGCTTCTACCTGCTTGAGGTATCTCTGTGAGAGACTGGAAACTCTTGTTTGACTGTTTTGCATATACTACCAAAAATTCCCTAGTTGTTCTGTATGTATTTGTTAAATAAATTATAAAAGGAAAACCAAGCAGATTACATGTATATGAACTCTCTTTAATAATGCAAATAAAATCAGAAATAATTCATTGTTTGTATTTGCAGTCCAACCCAGGCATTGTCTTTTCTTCCCACCCCACCTTGTACTTGTCATTTAAAATAAATAGTATTTAAACGAATATACTAAGTATATGTTCAGAGCTAAAATTGTACTAGTTTGCTCACTAAAATATACTAAAAATATACTTTGCTGTGTATAGGATGTATATACAAAATGACCTTTGATTTTTGAGAGACAGTTAATAATCTATGAAAAATAACTGTGCATAAGTGTAAGTGTAGGTGTAAGTGGGAATATGTTTGCTGATTAGGTACTTTCTCCTCATTAGGGATCTGTAAAAACATACTATTGACTATGTCTTAGGGTTAGTGTACTTTTTAAAATTGAAAGTTTAGACAACAGAACAGATGTGCAGTCAGATGGACTATGTACCATGATAGAAGAGTTTATTTTAGAACCCCATTTGTCTATCTGTCTCTTTTAATCTAATTATTTATTCTGCTTTTCAGGACAGGGTATTTCTGGGTAGCCCTGACTGTCCTGGAAATCAGTCTGTAGACTTGGCCTAACTCACAGAAATCTGCCTGCCTCTGCCTCTGGTTCTGCTTCTGCCCCAAGTACTAGAATTAAAGGCTTGTGCCACCATTACCTGGCCAGAGTCTGATTTCTTGAGTTCTTTAAATTCTCAGTTGACTTGGTCCTTAGGGGGTCAAGTACTATAGATAAGATATAGAAATCACTACCTAATACAGTTCTTTTGTGTGCTTCCCGACTCCTTCATCCCTTCATCTTTGTGTAGTAGGGTGACAGTACCTCCCAGTCCAGTATGTGTCTTATAGATGAGTGTTCTTTTTCCTTTACTTCTGTAGCTCCTGAGTATTGGTGTTCCATTGCTTACTTTGAAATGGATGTTCAAGTAGGAGAAACATTTAAGGTTCCTTCAAGCTGCCCTATTGTAACTGTGGATGGATACGTGGATCCTTCTGGAGGAGATCGCTTTTGCTTGGGTCAACTCTCCAATGTCCACAGGACAGAAGCTATTGAGAGAGCAAGGTATGCTTAGAGGTTAAAAGAAAAGGAATAGTGCATTAACTTGTATTCAAGATTATTGTTTTCTATGTGTGTGAGTCTTAAATATAAAGAAAGCTCATTTTCAATATTTAGAACTTGTAAGCACTCCGTTTTAATTGTAGGTATTTGCTAAACATAGAGTTATAAAAAACAGCAAGTTTTCTTTGTTTTATAAAAGCTATGATTTCTGTCTGTGCTATTCCATTCCATAGTCATTAGCTGCATGTGGCTTTTGAAAACGTAAGGTATATACGGCTCGTGAGATTGAGTAGCTGAATATTAAGTGTATTTTAAATAGCTGATAATTTGGGCAGTATAGCATATAAGCCTCAATTTTGTTATAAAAAATAGAAATTATACGGGGCTGGAGAGATGGTTTAGTCCTTAAAAACATTTTTATGCTTTCAGTTTCCAGTACCCTCAACTGCCTTTAACTGTAGCTCCAAGAGATCTGATGCCAACTTCTGACCTTCATGGGCACCTCTCCAAACATACACAGGCACACACACATACAGAGAAATAAAAATAAAATCTTTTAGTCGGGCATGGTGGCACATGTTTTTAATCCCAGTACTTGGGAGGCAGAGTCAGGCAGATCTCTGTGAGTTTGAGGCCAGCCTGGTCTACAGAGCAGGTCCAGAACAGCCAGGCCTATTATACAGAGAAACTTTATACAAAACAAAAAACAAAAATCTTTTTTAAAAGTATAGAATTTACCACATTGGGAGAGTTAAATGAAATTTGTTTGCTTCTAATATAGTAAGTATTATAACTGTTATATAGAAACTAATATATTTGTTATATACAAAAAGGAAAAGAAAGAAGGAAATATAAAAGATGTTAACAATCGCTATCTTTTAGGTGTTGTATTATATTTTTGTTCTTTATTATTGCTATGTACCTGAAATAAAACTTATAACTAAGATGAAATATGATTCTGTCTTTCCTTCCTAAGGTTGCACATAGGCAAAGGTGTGCAGTTGGAATGTAAAGGTGAAGGTGATGTTTGGGTCAGGTGCCTTAGTGACCATGCAGTCTTTGTACAGAGCTACTATCTGGACAGAGAAGCTGGACGAGCACCTGGTGACGCCGTTCATAAGATCTACCCAAGCGCATATATAAAGGTCAGTTGCATTTCTGTGTAAATAGTTTAGACTTAAAAACTGCTGTTGCTTGAAGCCTGGAAGTGGAGGTGAGGGGAGTGGAAACCTGTCTTAGGTTGATAGTTTTTGGCCAGAGGTGGTGAGACAGTCTTGTAATAGGAACATTCAGTAGGAAGAGGCAGGAGAATTGTGAGTTCAAAGCCATTCTGGGCTTTGTGAGTTTTAGGCCAGCTCATAATGATATGCTTTCTCAACAAACAAATACCACCACAACAAAATATGCATGGGGATTTGTTTACTGCTATAAGCGGCTGTCTAGTTTTGTGGTTACTCTTATTTCGTAGTGTTTTCAGATTTGTGAAATTGTTTAGAGTGATACATAGATTCTTGAAAACATGACTGAAATCTCCAAACTTGTATTTTGCAACATGAAATTGGTGAAAAAAAATCAAAGGAGAATTTCATTTTAGCTAGTGTTTGAGAGTCTATGGGTGGCCGGGCATGGTGGCTTACACGTGCAATCCCAGCACTCAGGAGGCAGAAGTAGGCCTCTGTGAGTTTGAGGCCAGCCTGGTCTACAAAGTGAGTCCAGGATAGCCAAGGCTACACAGAGAAACCCTGTCTCGAAAAAAACAGACAAATAAAACCCCAAAAAATCAACATCAAGAAAGAGTTTGTGGAAGACAATTAGAGTTCCTATTTTTTAAGAGATGGAATCTTTTCTTCAGCCTTCAGCCCTTCATAAAACTGCAAATTAAGATGCTGAGAAACAAGAGATACTTTTTATTGATTATTACATATTCAGTACACTTCAATGTTATGTTTAATGTATACTCCTCTGGGAAGAAAAAAATAGGTGCAATGACTTTAGATATATTTTCAATTTCAGATTTTTCAGCCATCGGGAACACCTTCCTTGTCAGCCGTCATCAGTGGTAGGACTGAGTGTGACTGTTACCACTTCCTTCTAGGAAATGCTTCAGATACAGATAATGTAGCCAAACCCTGTGCACAGAAATGGAAATGCTTCATAGTTGCAAATGCACCTCATCATTTCAGTTACAGTTCAGTTAAAGGATTCCTGTGGCTTAAGGTTTTTTTGGAGACAGTATTTCACTGTGTAGCCCTGCCTGGTCTTGAATGCCTGGACACACATATGAACCACTACCTGGCTTTTTCTGTGAAGCTTAGAAACATACCAAGTATAGAGAAAAATGACAATTCTGTGTACATACGGACCTTGACAAACGGTGATTTTACCAATCTTTGTTTCTCTCCATACTTTATTTATTTATTAATTTTGGTGTGGAGTAATTTCTAACAGTTGCATCATTGTGTTGTTTGATCATAGACTACTCCATTAGAATTTTTTGCAGTTTATAACTTTTCTACAAGGAATTTTCCTGTTTTGTCATTGGTATTACTATTTTTGTTTTTGCTTTGAGGGAGACTCAAAGTGCAAAGTTGGCTTGCACTTGTTAGTAGCTGAAGTTGAGCTTGAACTGCTCTGGCCTGAGTCCTGGGATGACAAATGTAAGACATTTCACTCAGTTTAATGGGATGCTAGAATTGCACCAAGGTTTTGTCTAATCTGGAAGTGGCATTGGATTTATAAGACCTGTGCTTTATTTTATTTGGCAAATTTGTTTTGAAAGAATTACTTTCTTTTAAACTTAACTTTTTTTTCCTGTCATTACTTTTCTCCATAGGGCATCTTTGCCTGCCACTGGAATCCACATTTCAGAACCAAATTTTATAACTAGGAGATAGGGACACTTTGTCTTTTGGGGAAGTTTAGTTCCCACCTTTGGGTATGCACAGAATTGAATTCTCTTGAGTTTGTTTCTCTGATACCTTTGCTATGGGGTGGATACCCTAAGGGCATATCTGAACTGTCAAATTATTTTGCTAGTACTTTATTCATTAGCAGATGCCTAGTTGTAGCCTTGAAAACTTGACTGTTGTCCCTTCTGTCTTTACCTTCTTATGTTTTTGGAAGTCCTGCTAACTTTGTCTTCAGTCTCAGCTGTGAGGTTTTCTTTCTCTCTTTCTCTCTCTCTCTCTCTTTCTCTTTCAGTATTACCAGTTGATAGGTTTTTGCTTGCTTGTTTTGTTTTTAAGTTTTGGTAAGTATTTTTGATATTTCACTGTGTAGACAGATTTTTATGGTAATCACATATTTTTGCAGTGGATGTGGGACAGAATGTTTGGCATTAAAACAGTACCCTATTTTGTTCTACTAGCTGTCTAAGATTTTAAAAGTCATTTATTTTGTTTTTTAAGACATATAGCCCTGGAAATCATTGTGTAGCCCCCCTGGCCTCCAACTATGGAGAAATGCCTGCCTCAGCCTCTTGAGTCCTGGGATTAAAGATGTGTGTCAGCATACCCAACTGCTCATTTATGTATTTTTGAGATTGAATCTTACTGTATCATGGTGTGTAGAGGAAGCTGGCTTTGAACTTTCAAAGATCTGTGTGCTTCTGCCTCTTATGTGCTGTGAATAAAGATGTCTGTCACTATGCCTGCCAAGAATTCTTCCTTTTTAACAACTAGTTTATGTTCTTCAGAATAGTTTTTTTTTTCTGTAGACAGGGTTTCTCTGTGTAGTCTTGGCTGTCCTGGACTTGGTTTGTAGACCTGGCTGACCTCAAATTCACAGAGATCCGCCTGCCTCTGCCTCCCAGAGTGCTGGGACTACAGGCGTGCGCCACTGCGTCTGGCTTTTCTTCAGAATAATATCATTAGACAAGTATAAATATATCTTAAATTGAACTACTGATATTTTCTTCTTTCTTTTGGCAGTGGTGAGTAAAGGATGTATTTAAGTTACTGTTACCCAGATAGATTCTTACTAGTGGAGTGAATTGTATGCAAATAATGTGAATCCCTAGAAGAAATGCCTACACACTAAGAAATTACACACACACACACACACACACACACACGCATTTCCCTGTTGAATAAATTAAACATATTTATTAGTGTTTTTTGTTTTAGAGATAGGGTTTCATATAGCCAGTGTCAGCTGGCCTTGAATTTGCTATGTCGCTGTAAATGACCTTGAACTTCTGATCTTCCTGCTTCTATGTGGATACTGGGATTATATGCATGCTTCATTACATTTGGCTTTTAAAGTTTAAATGAAGCATTTTTTTTCTTTCTATGGTCTTATTCTTTCACTTTTTAAAGAAAGTCATGAGGAGGCTTTTTTTACCTTTTTTTTTATGTGTGTAAGTGCCTCCATGTGTGTCTGCATCCTGCATGTGTACCTGGTATCTGCAGAGGTCAGAGGGCATCAGACCCCCTGGGAAGAGTTAGAGGTGGTTGTGGTGTACATGTGAGTGCTCTTAGCCGTGGAGCCATCTCTCCAGGCACCCTGCTCTTTCCCCTCCAGAAGTAAGCTCTATTTTATTTTGTGTTTTAGTCCTGGGAAGTCTGTTTTCAACAGCATTACTGAGATAATTATAATCTGCACATCCCACAAATATCTGTTTTAAGTATTCAGTTCAGTACTTCTTAGTGCAGTCACAGAATTGTATATCTATCACCAAACCATTTTAGAATGTTTCTTCCTTCCAGAAAGACCCATTCCCTTAGTCTGTATTAATTAGAAGTAGTGATATATTTAACTAACATTTCGAGCATACAGATAATCTACTCTGATCTTTTCTGAGTGACTAGTGTTTTGTTAGGATGGATGACAGAAGCATCCTTAACAGTAGCTGCACACTGAAGACAGTATCTCAACAGTTGTTAACTGTGTAAATCTTCAGAGAAGGCCAAGGCCCTGTGAGCTCCTCTCTCCCTCTTCCATGACAGGATACTGATGGGTTGATCTTGATGCATGGGATTGCAGCTCCTTTGAGTTTGAGTGTATCAGCCATGTCAGTGCTCAAAAGTGAGCATTGCACACCACTTTCTCTTCTCTCTAGCTCTTATATTCTTCCTGACTCCTGCCTCGTTCACTGAACATGAGAGAAGGTAATACAGCTCTCTTATTTATGAATGGCATCTAATAGTCACTTAATTCTCAGCACTTTGAACAAAGTTGATGGCAACACTAATCCATGACCATAAACTTAGGTATTTAGAATGGCATATTATGTCCATTTATCAAAACAACAATAGGTTTCCCACTAGGGTGCCTCATCTTCCCCAGCTACTGGGTTTTGGTCAAGTTTATAGTAGCAAACCTGAACTCCCTCCTGTGGAGCTTTCCTCACACATAATGAGAAGGTGGTTGGTCACTTCCATAACAGACTTGCTCCTGTTGCACCATAGGCACAGTTTGCCTCTGTGACAGTCAGTTGTGTTGAACCCAGAGTCTACAGCTGCGCGTAACAGTATTGATGTCAGTTCTCCACCTGCTGGGCATCTTCCAACTTGATAATCTCTGTCCTGCAACCAAGGCATGTGGTATCTCTAGCATAGCTCTTACCATCTCAGAGCTGCCAGATTCTAAAGGAACTTACTTTTGGAAGATCTGTGTGCTGGCTACTTTTATGTCAGTGTAATGTAAGTTAGACTCATCCTCTCAATTGAGGGACGACTCAGTTGAGGAAAATTCGTCTATAAGAACCGGCTATAGGCTAGCCTGTAGGACATTTTCTTAATTAGTAATTGATAGGGGAGGGCCCAGCCCATTTTGGTTGATAGCATCCCAGGTATGGTGTCCTGGGTTCTCTAATAAAGCAGGTTGAGCAAACCATAGGGAACAAGCCAATAAGCAGCACCCCTCCACGGCCTTTGCATCACCTCCTGCTTCCAGGTTCCTACCTGCATGAGTTCTTGCCCTTACTGCTTTTGATGTGGACTTTTGATAATAGAACTGTGAGTGAAATAAGCCCTTCTGTCCCCCTTTGCTTTTGTTCATGGTGTTTCATCACAGCAATAGTAACCCTAACTAGGACAATCAGCTAGACCAGTTTTACAAAGCCATATATATAGTCCCACTAGTGTGTGAAGGTTTCAGTTATTTATTTTTCATCAACATTAGTGGATATGAAGTGGAATTTCAATGCAGTTTTTATTAGCATTTCTTTAATATTGATAGGTTTGTTTTTGAACATACATGTATTAGGAGAAAGAAACAAGATACCTTTAAAACAAAAAGTTGTTGCCAGGCCTGGTGGTGCACGACTGTAATCCCAACACTCTGGAAGGCAGAGGCAGGCGGGATCTAAAAGTTGTTTGTGTGCAACTAGGTTGCAAAGTGTTATGAACCCATTAAGTTTAACTTATTCCCAACAGCTGCATTTTGAGGGCTGTTAAAATTACATTTCTTTATTTTTATATCTATGAGTGTTTTGGCAGCATATATGTATGTGTGCCACATGTGTGCCTAGTACTTGCAGAGGTCAGAGGACGATGGCTAGTCCCCTGGAAATGGGATCACAGATGATTGTGAGCCACCATGTAGGTTCTGGGAATCTGCAAGATTAACAAGTGTTCTTAAGCACTGTAGTCCAGTCCCATATTCTGCTTTAGAGATAGGTGACTTAGTAAATCCTTTATGCAGTCTTAATACCCAGGTGTGCATACTACACTCCTGTGTGTTTCTCCTCTAGGCCATTTCCTGATGTTAATTCAAGCTGATGCACAATTATAATTGAACCTTATAAAAGAAATGCAAATTTTGGCTCTTGATTGAAAAAGATAATATACTGAAGAAATTATACTCGTGTTATATAATGAGTTTGTAATTAACTTAGATGAGAATAATTACAGAAAACATAAATGAAAGCATAGTTAAGTTGTTCATTAGCTTAGTGGTGGGTCAGAAATACTTTTTTTGCATCTATGCTTTGGTTTATGTGAATTGCTTCTGTCAACAACTTAGATTATTCTGAAAGGAAGATGGTTTCATTTCAGTAATTGTACTTATCTTCCCATTCAGTAGGAGAATCTGCTGTGTTGTATAGCCATTCACTGTGTGAGGCCAGTGAGCACACAGGTCTTATAAATGTTGGACGTCTTGAGTGAAAACTTTTTTCCAGTTTTAGTCTTGTAGTTACATGAGTGATCTCTGGAAGAAAGGTTTCCTGAGGTGTCGGGCGCATTGCTTTCATCTTCAGATTCAAGTCATCAGTTTTCAACTTGTGGTTTCTTGTAATTTATGCTGTTAGTGTACTGTGCCTTCAGTTGTATATGTGATCATTTATAACATAAGTGCACTGTGCCCATATGTGAAGATTTTATTTGGTTGATTTTAATGATTCATGGTGGGTAAGGAGGAATGTTGAGCATTTTTGAGCCTGTGTTTAGACAGAAAATTAATATGAGCTAGGCATGGAGGTACATACCTTGTAGTCCAGTATTAGGGAGGCAGAGGCAGAGGCAGGAAGATCTCTGAATTCCAGACCAGTCTAATCTAGATAGTGAGTTCTGTACTAGCCAGGACTACATAGACTTCCCCCAACAAAAGAATTACGTATATTATACTTGAGTACAGTGATGGGTTTTTAAAAAGTGATTTTATGTAGGTAACATAAAACACACAGAACTGTGAAATTCAAATAAGGTATCAGGATTAAACCTATATTACTGTAGATAATGTTAGATGAAAAAAAATCAAAGGTTTGATTTATAAAAAACAGTAGGTAATTTGGACTTCATTAAAACTAGTTTCTAGGGTAAGGATTAGAGAAATGGCCCAGTTGGCAGAATACTTTCTTGATGAGCTTTAGTATCTCAGTTAAGAGTACTTGTTGATCTTCCAAAGGGCCCAAGTTGATCTTCATGAGCACCTTCCTGAGGTATCTCACAACTGCCTGTAATACTAGCTCCAGCGGATTGAGCACTCTCTTCTAGCTGTCTTGGGTATCTGCATGCACATTGCATACACTCACAGATACATACACACACGATATAGATGTTTTCTTATATTGTGACAATGAAGTTTGTTGTGCTTTTTCAAATTGTAAGCATTATTAAAGATGTTGGTCAGATGATCAGTGCTACCCTTTGTAGCCTAAAGAAAACTTAATAGTTTGGCTGTGAAAGGATGAGCAATTTCTTACTTGTTCATTTGACACAAATAGGTGGCTCTTCACAAGCTAGGGTCAGCTGGCTCAGAAGGATGTGTCCAGATAGTGACATGTACCTCTTGCTGATCTCCAAACTGTACAATCTTCGTAAACCTTTAAAAACTTCTTTTGAAAAATTACCTGTCTGAGTGCTTTGCGTTCAAGTATGTCTGCATCACATGAGTGTCTAGAGCCCTTAGAGGCTAGAAACAGTCACCAAAATTCCCTGGGATTGCAGTTACGTAGTTGTGAGATGTCATATGGGTGCTGATGATCAAACCTGGATACTTTGGAAATGCCCTGAAATGTAAAAACTTCCTAATTAGTTCTTTTCTTGTGAGAGGCAAATGGAACTCTGAGCTGTTGGTACATTGCTTGTTGGCTTTTGATGACAAGAATCCTTGGTAGTAGACTCGTGTTAAACTTACACTTTTGCTTTTAAAAGGTCTTTGATTTGCGGCAGTGTCACCGGCAGATGCAGCAACAGGCGGCCACCGCACAAGCTGCAGCTGCTGCTCAAGCAGCAGCTGTGGCAGGAAACATCCCTGGTCCTGGGTCTGTAGGTGGAATAGCTCCAGCAATCAGTACGTATGCTTTTGATTTTTCTGTTCAAAATGTCATAGTGGCTTTTAATCTTGGTTTACTCAGTTGATCAGTTGTTTTACACAATAATAGAAATTAATTTTTTCTTTGTACTGTGTTATAACATTTGAAATTGTAAAGCCTTTCTTCTGTAGCATTTTCACTTTGCCTGGGATAGGATCCTGTTTGTATTAGGGGATAAATGGGGTTTTCATATTTCAATCTTTTCCCTTTGGTCAGTGCTTATTACATTTGCTGCCTCACCAGCCAGGGAGTTAAGTCACTGAATGTTTGGCTTTGTGCTGATGGGAACAGCTACCACAGGTTCAGAACTGTACCTCTGTTTAGAAAAGTATGCTGAGCACAGAGAGAGCTAAGTGAGGGTGGTATTTTATAACTTGTAGACTTTAATTTTAGGGTAAAGTTGAACTGCCAGGTTTCACACTGATGGGAATTTTTTACTGCAGAGTTAAACTCCTGACTATAGACTTTTATGATGGAAACACGTGGCACCTGTCTTCCACATCTGAAGGCATAACTAGTGATTCATTCAACCCCTGTTCTTAACTTCTTCAGTGTGGTAAGCAAATCACACTGGCTAAGAAACCTGCAGTGTTCTCCACAGCACATGCAAATGACATATGTTCAGGAGTTTACACTTTAGGTATATATAAGACATAATCACTAATCAATTAAAAGAATTGGGGATCTAAACCATTTGCTAGTTTTAATGTTACAGACATATTTTCTTAAGAATTCAGACTAGTATTGAATTTCATATTTTTATCTATGCCCCCATATTATCTCAAAACTGAAAGACGGGCACAAGTCACCTGAGGTCTCTGTGGGGCCAGGCACATGAGATTACCTGCCATGTCTTACTCTCATGTGGCAGTTTAGATGCAGAGGTTCTTAGAACCGTGGACATGCCTGTCTTTTACGGAGAAGTCGGTTCTTACTCCTATACCCCGACTTCTAAAGAGGAAAACTGGTGAATGGTGGAGTGTGGTGGAAATTTACTCGGTCTCTGGTAGTTAAAATACATATATTGAATGTCAACTGTCTTAACCAAGTTTTCAGTCCCCGTTGATAGGTTTAGATATGCAGTTGCTTTTGACATTTGATAGATGTATGCTGAAGAAAACAGTAGAAAAGGCAGCATGTGGGGCAATGGGGAGGAGGACTCTGCTCCTGATATCCTCCACACTTCTTCTGTCAGGTCTGTCTGCTGCTGCTGGCATCGGTGTAGATGACCTCCGTCGCTTATGCATACTCAGGATGAGCTTTGTGAAGGGCTGGGGCCCAGATTACCCAAGACAGAGCATCAAAGAGACACCATGCTGGATTGAGATTCACCTCCACCGCGCTCTCCAGCTCCTGGATGAAGTCCTTCACACCATGCCCATTGCAGACCCACAGCCTTTAGACTGAGAGCTCACCGTGGATGCCCTAACCATTGTCAGGATGGTGGACTACGAGATGTACTCGTGTTTATAATCTGAAGATCTATTGCATTTTTTGTTCTGCTCTGTCTTTTCATAAAGGGTTGAAAGATGTGTTTGCTGCCTTGCTCTTAGCAGATGGAAACTGAATTAGAACTTTTTTTTTTTTTTAAAAGAACTTTCAGGCATGGCTCAGAGCTTGAAGATCAGGAAGAACCAATTCTTACTAAGTCTTCACTGGTTGTTATGTATGACGGAGTCATTCCAGTGCTGGGAACTCAGCCCTTTAAGTGTGTGAGAGCCCCTCACACAGAGGACACTGGTGTGTTACTCTGCAGGAGAAATTCAGTGTTCCTGATTTTGAGGCTGAGAGGTGTCAAAGCTGACTCACCTGTTACTTAGCTGGTGAGTTGTTATTGACCACATTGTGCTCAAGTGACACGAGTTGGCTTTACAGAGAGCAGCTTCACTCTGTTGTCAACCTTCTATCAGCCTTTTATCCAGAATGGTGTTTTGCAAGTTAAACAGTGAAGGTGAATTAAATTCATACTGTCTTGCAGACTTCAGGGTTTTTTCCCCAAGACAAAACACTAATCTGTGTGCATATTGACAATTCCTTACAATTATCAGTCAAAGAAATGCCATTTAAAATTACATTTTTATCCCTAATGGATGACCATTATCAGGATGTGTACTTTTACCCTGTTAAACAGTAGATGAATTCTTCTAGGCACAAGCTTGGTTATAAAAAAAAAAAAAGCCTAGGGGAGGAATTTCTTTCCCTTAATTCATAGGGAGGAGGTTTTGTATTTATAAAAACACTAAAAGCGGTGTTGCTCTGCCTGATGCGTCACTGCTCTGCAAGGTGGCAGTGCTTCAACTAAAAATAATGACTATTCTATGTTAAATACTGTGCAGAATAATGGAGACATTGCAGTTCGTAATAGGTAGTTTGGATATTTTTGTACTTGATTTGATGTGTGACTTTTTTTCATATACTGTTTAAATCATGTATGTTTTGACATTGTTTAAAATTCAGTTTTGTATCTTGGGGCAAGACTGCAAACTTTTTTATACTTGGTTATTCTAAGCCCTTTATTTGACATCATTGATCAGTCGGCAGTGACTTTGTATAGAGATTGAAGTAGAAAAGTTGCAGATGCTTTGACTGTACCACAGACATATGTATACTTTTTACCTAGTTAGTAGCGTAAATAAAACTGAGTCTCAACATACAAAGTTGAATTCTAGGTTTGGTTTTTAAAATGCTTTCCTTTTGCACTTTTGAGTCCAATCTCAGTGGCAAGACACCTTCTACTAAATGACAGGCAACAGCCAGTTGTATCGTGCAGCTCTGGTTTCCCTCACACTCTACCAGGACTTTCTCATGTACATTATGGATCATGTGTAGAGTTGCTTATTTTTTTGAACTTTTATTTTACTGTAGCAAAATAGGCCTGGGGTTTTAATAGTGTGAATAAAATCAAGGTCATCATCGAGATGTTTTTACTCTTTGCTCTGAGAGTTTTGTGTGAATTTGAAAACGCAGTAGGCATTTGAGTTCTGGAAACACTTGTGCACAGCAGGTCTCTTTGTGCCACATAATGAGCGAGTCCTGCCGCCTTCTTCAGAAGGCCCCAGAGGTCCTAGAATTCCCCTGGGAGCTGCTGTGACTGTAATGTACATCTCAGCCCAACTTACACAGCTTGTTTTGTAAGAAACTTCTCTGCCAGTTCATGTCTACTTTTAAGTACTTATAAATACTTTTGTTACAGACCTAATTATTATCTGTATCACTTTGGTGATTTTTTAAAATGTATTTGGCAGAATTATAAAAAGATAGCTTCTCTAGAAATGTTTGTCTTTTGATCTATTTCACTATGAATGGGGAATGAGAAAAACGAGTTTTAGTATAACAGACTTTTAAAAATCCAGGTTATCTGACCATGCAGTGGTCCAGTTGATGCTTCCTTTTCTACTTTATGGAGAGTTTTTCATGTTTAATCATCTTCATGAAGTATGTGGGAAATACTTGCTAAGAAGTATATCTTCAGAGCCAAGACACCTGTCATGGTTTTCTTACTAAGAGCCATAGAACTTACTTCTAGTTATTGATGATATTTGTGAGTTGACTGTCCTATGCTGTAAGGAGTCTAGAATTCCTCATGGCTCAGTTAAGCCATGGGTTTTTTGTGGTTGTTGTTGTTGTTGTTCCATAGATGTTGCTATTTTGATGAGTAAGACTTTAAAAACTACCCTAAGTTTAAAAATTGTGTCCATTTGGGATAAGATAGTTTCTGTAGTTCTTAGAGTCTGATTATGCTGTGGGTGTGATTCTGGGTGGTTTTCTCTAATTCATAGCTTGAAAGTCTCCTAAGATTAAATTTCAGTGGAAGATGAGAGATGAAGTAAGTGCACCCAGTTTGAAACCCATTCTACTTTTGTCTTGTGCCTTTCTGTGCATGATTAAAGGAAATCCTTAATGGTATTGCCTTTATTTGCTTGGAACTGTTCTACTTTATTGCCCCTGCTTGTACAAGGATGATGAGAAACCATTGCCATGAACTTGTTTTCCCACAGACACTGTCTTTTTGTATTGCCCTAACCCATTGCTCCTGTAAACAGTGCAGGTTCACAGATGCCACGAGCTGGCTTAGGGACACACCTGGAAAATCCAGCAACACATGATTAGTTGTGCTGTATTTCTGAGTTAAAAATGCAATTTTGTGGGGAATGGTGTGGTTTGTATTAGCAACTTTGAAGGCAAAGTAAACTCAGAGGTTTTACAGTCTGGAGAAGGGAGTCTTCCTGAAATGCTTGGGAAGTATCTGTGGAGGTGAAATGTATTTGCTTCTGGTCTGCTAATAACTGGCTAATTGTCACTCATTGGATTTTTTAAAATTGTTTCGCTTTGGCCAAAGTTCTTTTTGGTAGTTCCTACAAGTCCTCTTTTTAATTTAATGGTCTAGTGGTGAAGTGGTGAATTAGGTTACTGAGGTGAGTGAGAACGTGAAACCTGCCAAGGGGCTGGTGGAGACGAGCAGGCTGCACTTGATTTTGCTGCACATAGTGATCTGTAAATAGCCCCTTCCATCCTCCTCTGCATGATCCTACAGAAAAGGCTGTGAGACCCCTGTCTTTCCAGTTTCTTCTCTTGTGATACAGTAAGAAGTATCTAAAAAGCCTTACTTAGAGCAGCATCATTGACAGAGCCTCTGACCTAGCCCTTGTGTCGGTGCAGGGAGGCTGTGTATCTGGGGTTAACAGAATGAAATTCTTCATCATCTTGCCTTATTAAACAGTAAAACATTTTTTTTAGCCATTTATTGGCCCAAACTAATTAACACACAAATCAGAATATATTTGGTATACCATTTCTTTCTCACATGCGCTCTCCCTCTCCCTCTCCTGTCTCTGTGGACTTCTGGGGCTTCAGAGATTGACAGCACTGTGTAGCCTTTTCTAAATGCCCAAGGTTGCTGTGGTTTTCATGTTTTGGGTTCGAGTCCTCTTCTAATCTTCCTTTCTGCCAGCTCCCACTTCCTGAGTGGTTTGTTCGTGTGCCTCTCCTTAGTGTTTTCAAATGGATTGTTCCTAACTGCTCAGGTAAGGGAACCAGCTGAGTGAAGTTGTTAGTGTTCACCCAGGACTCCTTCATGTTGGGTTGAAAAGGACTTCAGAGCATTGCTGTTTGACATTGACTTGATTGCTTCCAGTGCTCCCTGAGTGCTGATGGTTTATATAGTTGGTGTGGAGAAATTTGTCATACTCATAGCTCCTTAGCACCCCCAGCCCAGAGTTTGAAAGGTTTAGTTTCCACTTAAGTCACTCAAAAAGCTGTTTGCTAGAGGCACCAGCAAACCACACACTCTGTTTAGAAAACTTACCTGCTTGTTTCGTGTCCTGACCCTGCTCTCTGGCCTTCCTTCTTTACAGATACTTCTGACCTATAGGTGCCTTTATGAGAACTGAGGGTCTGATATCATGCCCCAAGGAGTAGCTAATTAAGTGACTGATGTTTTCAGGGATTTTAGCATCAAACTTAATGAATGAATGAAGCTTTTTATTCCTGTTTTTCTTTTAATGTGGGAAGGACTGAGGAGAATTTCGGTGAAGACAATCATTTCTCTGTGTTGCTGTGAATACTTTTCACGCAGTTTGTTTAAAATGCTTTTTCAGTAGGACCAGAGTTCATGTTTTTGTACAACCTAAAGCTTGTGGCTCTGGATTCACTCAGACAGTTGCCCTTCTAGTTCCTGACTTAATATGTCCTTGGCAAGTCGTTTCCCTTCTCTGGGCCTCAGCTGCCTCATCTGTGAGATGAGGAGTTGGACTATTCTGCCAGCTCTGGCTTCTAAGTGCCCTTGCCCACCTTGCAGCAGGTTGGGGTTTGCTCTTTACCTTTGTTCTGCTGTTTGAGGGGGGTTCTTATTTGTTATTCAGTGAGACTAGGCTTGATCTTTCATTATTCATTCTTCTGTGGACAAGTAGTTACATATGTCCTTACGACTTACTTCCTTACCACTTATTTTTAACCAAAGGCCTAGTATCACCTTAGGGGCTGCGGTAAGTACAATATACGTGGGGTGGGGGAAAGCCTTCATTTCACTTTGCCATCACGTGTGTTCAGAGCCTCTGTAGAGGCTTTTCTCAGTCATGACATTCTGACTTTCAGGTTGGTATGCATGTGATACTGTCCTCCTAAGTGCTGGCAGTTCTTCACCTAAAATGGATTGAAATCCTATTGCTAATGCCTAGTAATATTAGAGGTCCTTTCTTTGGGTCCTTAGTTGCTTCTATGCTCAAAACAGGAAGTTCTTCAGAATTATATCAATATTTTAATTGATGCTATGAGAAACAGTACCAGTGAATGATAATTCACTTTATTTTTGCCTCT
The DNA here is from genome assembly GCA_028658305.1 of Pachyuromys duprasi. Taxonomy (NCBI): domain Eukaryota; kingdom Metazoa; phylum Chordata; class Mammalia; order Rodentia; family Muridae; genus Pachyuromys; species Pachyuromys duprasi. The sequence goes on from CM053764.1 coordinate 51,517,115, forward strand.
TTTATATCCATTTTGATTAGACAACTTTTGGCTGGATTATTCCTTTCAGAGTGTTCTCTTCCAGCCTGTTTGGATGATTATAATAACTGAGTTTGTTATTTTTAAGGACCTGGGAACCTTTCTAGGGGGTGGGCTAGGGGTGGGAGTTTGGGGAGTCCCGGTAGAAGCCAGGTCTGTGGTAGCTAGTGAAGAAGGGGTGAAACCAGCTGCTCTTGCTAAGGTTGCTTGTCATTGGTAGAAGGACTCATGGGCTTGGATTGATTAAAAGGCTAAATACAGAGTTGGCAAACTTCCTCCAAATGGGGGGGGGAGGGTTGTTCAATGCATTGAACATGTGACTTAAGAGAAAAGCATGGCTGCCTATAGGTGATGAAAACTGGTGTGCTGCAGTGTGGAAGAAGTGACTGGGGCCTTGGGGACAGATTTGGTGTTGGTACTCCCAACTTTGTCCCCTCCAGGGCTCACTCTTAAGCTTGTGCTTTTAGGAAAACCTGGTCAGCTGAAGCACCAGTTACTTCCTTTCTATATACTTTTGCCTGGTTGAAGTCTGTGGCTTAAAAAAAAAATAGTTGAACCTTTCTTGAGAACTCTGTAACAAAGTATGTTTTTGATTAAAAGAGAAAGCCAACTAAATCATTATGTGCTCATTCTTTTTCTTAAGCTCATGGATGTCTTGGATCTGAAAAAGAATTCCTCATTGCTTAAAGAATTCCACACTTGAAATCAACATTTCCTTTTCTTTGTGACTTTTGAGGTGGGAAATAATGACATTCCAGAGAGAACCCTGGAATAGCAGCCCTCAGGCTTGTGTCTCTCTCTAAAGAAGGGTTGGGGTGATGGATGCTGGAGGGGCATGAGCCCTGGGGTCCTTAAAGGAGAGGCCTGGAGTGGAGACAGTGTAGAGGAAAGCTCTTGCCCTCTCAATTTCCAGTTCTAGGAAAGGAGAAGGCAGTGTATCCGGTAAGTGTTTCTACAGTAATGGCTTATGTGACCACAAGAGTTTTCATCTTGATGGTGTAAGTTCTGGAGATGCTCACCAGGCCAAGAGATTTGTTCTTGTTTGCTAATCTTAAGTTTGCAATATTTTAGGAAAGAACTTGAGGGAAGTGGGTGGACAGTCTTGCTGAGAAAAGAATTCCTTGTGGGACACATTTCAGGAGAATGGGAAGTTGTGTATGTCTGTGTTTGTTTTATCTTTTTGCCCTTTGCTACCCTCTGCCTTTTTTTGAGCCAGGATTTCACTGCGTAGTTTTGGCTGGCAGTTGAACACTCCATTTGCCTGTGTCAGCCTCTTGTACACCAGAATTATAGGCACATGCAAGGATTTCACAAGGGGGTTGGAGGTAGTCCACTACAGACCTAGCAGTCCTAGGCATCAGGCACCCGTTGATCTGCTCTGTGAAATAGTGAAGCGGAAGGTGGAGGCTTCAGCAACACTAAGTTAGAGACTCTGGGGAACTCGCACCACGCGCAGCTGACAACGTCTGACTGACAACAGGAGGACAGAACAAAATACTCTTGTCTGGCTAACTAGTTGCTTGGTTGGTAGGTTGATTGATTTGAAGCAGGGTCTTTCTACATAGCCCTGCCTGTCCTGGAATTCACTATGTATCTCAGGCTGGCCTCAAACTCACAGAGATCTGCCTGCCTTTGTCTTCTGAGTGTGGAATTAAAGGTATGTGTCACCATGCCCACCAAGATACTCTCATACAACACAGTGCTTGGGAGTTTTAGAACATTAAAACATGAAAGAAAGGACAAATAAGGAAATAGGAAATCAAATTATACCTATTTGAAGATGACATGATCTGTATGTAAAAAGAACTAGGCCTCATAAATATCTGCAAAATAGTAGGATCCAAAATCAAGAGGAAAAAAATACCCTTTTTACATATTGGTAGTAAATTCACTGAAAGAAGCTTTACATGGGAGGTGAGTGATATTCATGATAGCAAAAAAAAAATAAAAAAATAAAAAAAACAAACAAACTCAAATAACTGAGGAATAAACCTAACCAGGAAGATGAAAGACCACTACAACAAAAACTCCATGACACCGAGGGAACATTTGAAGATACTGAGTCTCCTCTGCTGTGGATGTTAAGAATGAAATGAAAGGCACATCCAGGTGCAGTAGTGGCACCTTCATCTTGGCAACAGCTAACAGCTGTGTGAATGCACTGAAGGCCTCACAAGAGGGAGATCATGCCTGGTACCATGAACCCATCCAACTATGGCTGCTGAGGTCATGAATCTTAGAGAACCTATTTCTACCACTTTCCAGTTGTAAAATCCTAACTGTGTTCTGAATAGTTACATCCACAGTTAAATGTAGCTCTTACCTTGTATCAAAAAAGCTTTTGCAGAAGACTATTACAGAAATCCTCAACTGGTCAAAATTCAGAGAACAACTGACTGGAGTTTGAAACCCCAGTTGATACATCTATAACAATCCCTTCACCTAAGACTCAGGGGATATGGAGGGAAACAGAAACATTGTAAGAGGCAGTTGTTTTCCAGATATGACAGGGAAGTCCCACACATGAAGTCTCAACACTGTGGTTTCAAGATGTGAACAATGGCACCAGTTGACATGCCAATTTGAATAGGGCCAATCTCAGGTGGCCCCACTCCTAGGTGAAGACATAAGCAGTTAACTGCTGAACAATGGAGAATTAGTCTTCCCCAGGATGTGAGCCCCCTAATTGGTTATCCAGTACCAAGTGGTCAGCCTGGAAAACATACAAGTAATACTAAACAGACTCAGCAGATTTTTGTGTGTGTATATTTATAGTTATATATATAACTATATAGTTATATATATAAACTGAGTTATATATATAAACTGAGTTTATATATTTATAGTTATATATATAAACTGAGTTTAAGGGAGAGGTTGGAGGGAGGATAGGTGAAGAGATAAGTATATTTTAATTAAAAATGAAAGGAAGTGGCTATATTACCCAAAGCAATCTACAGGTTCATTTCAGTCCCCTTCAAAAGTCTACTTATATTCTTCACAGAGTTAAAAAGAAACAATCCTAAAATTAATACAGAAGTACAAAATGCCTGAATTCATGAAAGCAATCCTTAGCAGAAAGAGCAGTACCAGAGTCATAATATGCAATTTCAAATTATATTACATGACTATAATGACAAAACCAGCACATACTAGCACAAAAACGTGTAGACCAGAAACACACCTACATAGTTTTAGCCATATAATTTTTCGGAAAGGCTGTCAAAAATATACATTGTTGAAAAAACAGCCTTTTAAATTGTGCTAAGAAAATTGCATTTCCATATTTAGGAAAGTGGAACTAGAGCCACATCTCACCTTGAAAATGAAATAAAAATGGATCATAGACCTTAATATAAGATTTTTAAACTTTGGATTGTCTAGAGGAAATCCTATAAAACCTTTCAAGAGGCAGTCATGAAAGGATTTTCTGAGCAGGATTGCAGTAACACAGAAAATAGTACTAAGAGTTGACAAAAGGGACTATATGAAATTAAGTTTTTGTATGACAAGATAACCACCAGAATGAAGAAATAGAAACCGAAAATATTTGCCAACTCTACAGACAGGGAATTGATAGCCAAAATATATAAAGAACTGCAAAAAGTAAACACCAAAGATCCCAAATCATTAGGTCAATAAATAAACTCGTGAAGTCGATGGACAATTTCAAAAGAAGAAATGCAAATGATTTACTCAGGAAGGTGTTCAACATACTCAGCCTTCAGCGAAAAATAAAAACTGCTTTCAGTTTCCAGAGTGGGTACCATTAAAAAAAAAAAAAGCCAATGGTAACAAGTGCTGGTAAGGTTGTGGGGAACTAGAAGCCTAATCACACTGTGGGGTGTAAACTTGTAGTTTCTTGGAAATCAGTTCCCCAAAGCTGAAACTAGAACTGCCATGTGACTCAGTCACAGTACTGGGGCCCGACTGTGGCTCAACATTCCAGAACTTGGACATCCTGCTTCTGTTGTTCACAATAGCCAGGAAATGGAACCTGTGCTGATGGTCACAAACAGATAAACGAGTAAAGAAAGTGTGCCACATATACACACACAATGGAATTCTGTGCAGCCATTAAAAAAAATCATGAAGTTTTCAAGAAAATGGCTGCTACTGGAAATTAGAATGTTAAGTGACTTAGACAAAAGGGTTACAGAAATGTGCTGTTTTGTGTACATTTGTAGGTCATGAAACAAGAAAGGGCTAGGGAAGGAAAAGCTATTAAGGGAATAATAAATAGGGTAATGTATAGAACAGAAGAAGGGATTAGCTGAGGGAAAAGGGAGCTGGGAGGGCTGAGGGCAGGGGAGTGAGTGAGAATAAAGTATACTGACATGCATGAAGGTGCTGTGCTGGAATCCTTACTTAGTATGCTAACCTAAAAATGCCAACAACAACAAAAAAGTAGCAGGATCTAAATTGGGCACAATGATGTAACCCCAGCATATAGGTGACCGAGGCAGGAGGATCATGAGTTTGAAGCTAGGCTATGCTACATAACTTGATCCGATTGCACAATTTAAAAATGAAGTTTTTGAAAGGACAAATGTATCAGTATTCAAAGTTGCACTTACATTTGGTTACTTCTGCTTTTAAAATCTATCCAATAGATTCAATTCAAAAGACTATTAAAATATTCTCAAAACGCTTTAAAAAACACATTTTAAGATGTGTATGCTTTTCCAGTGGTAACACAGCATGATACAGGTTATCAAATGCACATGTTTTGACCAGTTGTTCTCTGAACACACTGTAGCTAAAGTAGCAGTAACAGATACAGGAGGTTGTCCAGACATTTGAAACAATGAATCTCTAACTTGGAATAAAGAACAAAAGCTGAGCTAAATCAGAATAGAAATGAAAACACACAGGCCTCTAGTCTGTTTAGCTAGACAACTAGCTAGACAACATGCTGTGGTGTAACACCATGACCAAAAGACAAGCTGGGGAGGAAAGGGTTTATCTGGCTTATACTTGCATATCACCTTAGGAAGTCAGGGCAGGAACTCAAACAGGGCAGGAACCTGGAGGCTGGAGCTGATTCAGAGGCCATGGAGGAGTGCTGCTTACCGGCTTGCTCCTCATGGCTTGCTCAGCCTGCTTTCTTACAGAACCCAGGACCACCAGCCCAGAAATGACCCCCCCCCCACACACACACATAATAGGCTGGGCACTCTCCCATCAGTTAGTAATTAAGAACATGCCTTACAGGGTAGCCCACAGCCTGATCTTACGGAGGCTTCTTCTCCACTGAGGCTCCCTCAAATGAATGTGCAGCTCTGGCTTGTATTATGTTGGCATGGATCCAGCCAGCACAGGAGTGTTATATTTACCTTTCTTAACCAGATGACAAAAATCCGAACAACCTGAAGGAGAGCAGACTTCTGTCTCCTGGTTGCAGAGTTCATTCATGGCCAGCTGGTTCCACTTTTTCACTGTTGGGAGGAAGAAGATCCCAGCAGTGAATGTATGACAGGACAGCTGCTTTGCTCCTGATGGACAGAAAACAAAAGGTGACAGGAAGGGTCAGGGACGTAGACTTAAGGACCTGTCCTGACTCTAGTGACCTATTGCCACTAGGTGTGTCCCACCTCCTAGAGTTCCCTGGGCTTCCAGAAATAGCACCGCATCGCAGAGAGCAAAGTTCAACTCGAGCTCCCTGGGAAAATTTTCATATTCTAACAACAGAAGTGCTGAAAGGGAAATTCCAAATACTAAGTTGAAAACTGGAAGTTTCAAGCCAACCCACTATGTTCCTGCTCCAGCACTTAGAATAGCAAAATTAAGCCAGAAGCCATCAGAAAGAAGTAAATAAACATAGATGCCCAGGCACTAGTAAAACTGTAATGAAAGAAAACAATGCAACAATGAGATGGTTCTTAGCAGACCACAATCCAGTATACAACAAGAAGGATAATGGGGAAAATATAATAATTAGTGATTTGGGGAAGCAAACGGAATGTTGTACAGACTGTAGACACCAGAAAGATGATAGGGGTCCATTACAAACACCCGAGTAAATTTGAGAGCTGAAGGAAAACAGACTGATGGCTGGGTTGTAGGAGCAGCACTACAATTCATCCAGTATGAAAGAAATTTAACCAGGCACATAGCTATTAAAATCAGCTTTAGCTGGGCAGCGGTGGTGCACACCTTTAATCCCAGCACTCATGAGGCGGCGTCAGGTGGATTGCTCTGAATTCAAGGCCAGCCTGTGCTGCTCTGTGTCCGATTCTCCTGCTCGGGATCACCAGCCCCTTGTGTACTGGACTGGGCTGGAGGGAGGGAAGCTTAGTCAGGCATGTGGGTGCAGTGCCTTGGTCGGCAGTGAGTGCCCTGAGGAAAGCTTTGGAGAGTCAAGGTTCAGTTTACTGGGGGGGAAAGGAGGCCTTTAGGATCCTGGGAAAGTGGGCGGGGTCTCTGGGGAAAGATTTGTGTTGCCAGAACAAGGTGTTGAAAAATACTTCATCATGAAGATGAAGATGAAGATGAAGGTGTGTGTGTGTGGGAACTGTGTAAGTTTAAACAAGGAGTGAAGCCTGCTAACCGTATGTTTTAGGGTTTCTATTGCTGTGACGAAACACCATGACCAAAAAGCAAGTTGGGAGGAAAATGTTTGTTGGGATAACCTTTCTGTGCACTGTGTAAAAGTTGTCTTTGTATTTTTCAGATTTTGCTTTCTGTACCAGCGGGGAGCTGAGTACTGTCCAGCTTTGCTATTGCTATTTTCATGAAGCATCACTTGTCTCAGTGCTTTCCAAACACACTTCCCTTACCATCTAATTGGTTTAATAAAGGACTGAGGGCCCACAGCTAGGCAAGAGGAAAGGTGGGACTTCCGGGCAGACATAGGAACTGTGGAAAGAATTGAGAGTGGAGATTTGCTAGCCAGATGTGGAGTAAGTTGGAAGCTCGCTCAGCCTGCTTTCTTGGAAAACCCAGGACTGCCTGCCGGGGAGTAGCACAACCCGCAATGGGCCTGGCCCTTTCCTGTTGATTATTAGTTGAGAAAGTGGCCTACAGCTGAATCTCATGGAGGTGTTCCTGATACTGAGGACCCTTTCTCTCTGATGTCTCTAGCTTGCGTCAAGTTGACCCCAAACCAGCCAGTACACCATGCTTCTATTAGGTCCACAGCTGGGGTCCACTTTTATGCTTCTCTGGGCAATCTCCTGTGTCTTTCAAGTCTATACTGAAATATACCCTTCAGGATGCATTTCCTGACTCTTCAGGCTCCCAGAAACACTTTGACATCAATTTATTTATTTGTCATTATAGCTCCAAATGTGTTGATATTTATTTAGAATATAAATATGACAATAGGAAAGTTTTCTCTTCTAGGTTGTGGGCAATTTCGGGTTCTTTCACTTTTTTACAGTTTCATACATAAGTGTATGTCTTTGATATATTCACCCTTCTATTATCCCCTCTTATCCCCTAATTTAATATATTTCTGTGAATGAGAAAATTAATGTTTCCACAGCAACATGTACCATTCACTAACAACTGTGCCTTCGTTGTATTTTCATGTTTATCAAAAAATTGGATGAAATGGATAAGATTTCCCCATGAGTTCACAAAGTAAGATTAATTTTTCTTTTCAGATTTAACAAGGAAATGTTTAGAGTTTAATGCAGCTTTAGAAACCACAAAGACAAAATATATGGGCATCAAGCATAATTAATATTTCAGGGATTCATGAGGCACCAGGAGTTTGAGAATGCAGGAGCAGCCAGGAATGGAGTGAGGAGCTGGGGCCTGACTCTGATGAGCCTTAAAGAACAGGCAGAGGGTGAGCTTAGACAGAAAGGCAAGGTCAGCTTGACTTATTCTGACATTAATGGCCTCACTGCTGCCCAAGAGGGAGCGGCCATATTCCAAAGTTAATATTCCATTTTATACCTAATATGAGAAGGAGAAACACAGGCACTTAAGCCTGGAGTAAACACGGTCATTACTGTGGCCACAAAGCATCGCCAGTGGACCAATAAAAAGGAGGAATCATGGGAGAAGTGAGCCAGCCCCTGTGGTGGGTAAACAATCAACACCCATGAATCTGCTGTCCTTCCCTGTGACTACCTAACTCCTGCTCACAAACTGGCTGCCCTTTGTTGCTGTTATGAGTTCAGTTTTGTTCCCACAAAGGACACGTTGGTTGTTTGTCTTGTGCCCTGGTACCTGTGAATGTGACATTGTTCAGGAACAGAGTCTTTGCAGATAAAATCCTGGGAAGATGAGGTCAGTATGATTAGCATCCTTATAGGAAAAGGAGAAAGACAGACTGACCCTCAAGAAGGCAGTGTTAAGGATAGAGTCAGAGATGTGAGTGGGGCAGTTACAGGTCCAAGATCACCAGGGACTGACCCCAGCACCAAAGCAAAGAAGGAGCCCCTCTTCCTTCCCAGGTGTCCCCACCTTGATTCAGGACCTCTTGCCTCCAGTGTGAGAGCATGAGTTCCATTGTTTAGGCTATCTAGGTTTTGGCCTCAGGCAATTAGTTTAATATTCGTTTGTTCATTCGTTCCTCTAACCAGTCTGTGGCCAGTCAAAACAGGCCCTGAGGACCTCAGGTGACTTTGCTGAGGGAGTTGCTGCCTGCACTGGAGGACCAAAAGATGGTCAGAGCGTCAGGCAGAGAAGGTCGAGCCTGGAGAACTTGCAACATGGGTTCGGGGAGTCTGTTTTAAACACCCAGGGCAAAGTTGGGGCAGGACTTTCCTTGTTGAAATAACTGAGGACCAGTCAAAAGGACCGCCCAGAACAGGGAGTGGAGGGGCAAATGATTGGGGGACACGAGGCTGAGATGGGACGGGGTGGGGGTGAAAGAACAAGGTGGACTGGGTAGGGCATGCCAGCGTTAACACTGACAGAGAATGTGATTTCCCACAGATGAGTGACGGGCAGGCACCGGAGGATGGGCATGACCTAGAGTCGTCTGTCTGACACGGGTCAGTTCATGGCTACGTGACTCACTGTTAGACCTTAAAACTGTTACATATAACAGTTTTATATATAGACATATCAATATATCAATCACGGCGACGCTTTCTTAGGTTTGACGTTAGAGAACTATGTAAACTTCTCAACAGTGGACGTGATGACCAGAAAGGTGAGCTGAACCCCAGCTGACAGCTTCATTAGGAGATCCTTAAAGCAAAGCCAAAATAAGTTTGGAATGTCGCCTGGTTTTTGAAAGGGATGTGCCTAATCACGCGCTTATAGGAAGGATGCGGCCTGGGCTCTGGGGCTCCGGTTTTGGAACAGGCAGTCAGAGGGTAGGTATGAGGCAACCCTGCGCCAAGGGGTCAGGAAGAAGTTGCCGCGATTGTCTGGAAGACGCTTTTCCACACGCGGACTCCCAGGGGCAGCCAGGAAGAAGGGCCAGCAAGAGCGATGCTCATCCGGAAAAATCAGGTTGTCAGAGCATAGGTATCTCAGAGCCTTGAAGATGTACAGCGCTGGGGTATCACAAGCCAAGATCCTTTAACTCAGCGCACGGCTATTTATCGGTTCCTCCGGGTCTTGGTATTCAGGGCCATCTAAGAACTGGACAGTTCCCTGGAAAGGGTTTGCATAGTGTTCGCTCCGAGCTCAGCGAGTTTCCGCGGCCACCGCTGGGTGTCGCCATTGCCCCGCAGAGGGCGCAGGAGCGTCGGTCTAAGGCGCCTCCTTTCGCCCTTTGCTATCTACACAGACACGGTCTTGGCCCAGGGCGTCCCGAGGAAGGACAGCAGCGCCCTCCACTCGTCGCCCACGGCTCACTGCAGCCCGCGCCCCGGGAGGAGGCCGAGGTCTGCGGAGCTCGGCTGCCGGGTCCTACAGAAAACAAGGCGGCGAGGAGCTAGCTCTTGGGAATGTTGTTTTGGGTCCACAAGAACCTCATTCTTGCAGAGCGAGCAAGCCAGGCCCCCGTGCTCCCAGGATCTGGCTCAAGCAGTCATCCTCCCTAGAGGCATGAGCCCTGTCGCACTCTGAGGTCCCAGTGTCAGGACATCTTTGCACCACAACGGTGGCTAACGGAAAGGGGTTACTCAAGCCCTTCCAGGACCAGCATGCTCATCTGGAGAAGGAAAGACCCGTCAGTGGGCTAGTCGAAGGACTTCAGTTTGAGCGGGAGATCCTTAGGACAGGCATTTTGTGGGCCCACCTGACTTGGGAGGATCTACACAACCCAGGAGAGAGAAGTGGGCGTCAGGAAACTTGATTACAGTAGAGCTGGTCACATACTAGGAAAGTAGCAGATGTCCCTGGCAGTTTCGACAGAGGCCACTGCTTTTGGGGGGCTGTTTCCTGCTCTTGGTTTAATTTAAACTGCGTCCTTTTCCTTTCTTTGTTGCGTGCAGCTCAGGAGGACTCTGGGGGGTGAGTGCTGGTTTTGTTTCTGAGAGCTGTGTTAATTGTCCTTGTCACAGAAGCACCCGGGGTCCTGGCTAGACAAATCCTGAGGACACCCTGGCATAGGAGAAAGCAGGAAGCCGGTCAGGAGCCCTGGTGTATCACACTCCAAGCACCACCTTGTAATCAGTGCATGGCTGCTTCTCAGTGCCTCAGTTTCCTCGTGGGAATCGGGCTACCTTTTCTTGGGAAATGGGATGCAGCAGAAAGTGCAATCAAGTGACTGCAGCGAGCTAACAGAGAAACAGCAGAACTGAAAACCCCCGTTCTTTTTCATTCCAGAAAGTAAAGTTCAACGTGTGTGTGCGTGTGTTGTTTGTGTGTGAGGAGAGGACGGCCTCCGCCGCCGCTGCTTTCATCAAGTAATATCCATTGCTTTTTGTTGTTGTTGTTATTTATTTTTGTTTTGTTCTTGAGAGGGTCTCTTCTTGGCCTGGAACTTATCAATTAGGTGAGGGTAGATAGCCATTGTGTCCATCTTCCTAGCACTGGAATATACGCATGTGCCAGGATGCTGGCCTTCCTTCCTTGCTTGCGTCCTCTCTTCCTTCTTTCTTTTCTTCTTTCCTTTTTCCCTCCATTTTTTTCCCTGGCTGCTGAGAACGTGCCCTCTGGCTTGAGAAGGAAGCAGTTTGAGGACTGAGCTCTCTACCCAGGGCATCTCTACCTTTCGTTTTGAGACTGTATCTTGTATATCAGGCCTCCGACTTGGTGTATGGCTGGGGATGACATTGAACTTCTGATACCTGCCTCCACGTGCTGAGTGCTGGGGTTGTAGATGTATGCAATACATATATCCAATGTATGCAGTGCTGGGGAATCAAATTCAGGACTTCCTGCTTGCTGAGCACCCACTATTCTACCTAAGATAGACCCCTAGACCATGAAGATTCCTTTGACTCATTTTAGCTTTGTATCACTTTGGGAAAGACTGACGGATATAAAAAGTACATTTCTTCACAGCTGTGCTAAGAGAACAGGTTGGTTACAGTTGTCCACTGCTTGAGGGGGCCCCCATGAGGAGGGGACCTGTGGGAAAGGGTGATGATGCCTCCGCCAGCAGAGATCAGCCAGCAGCCAAGGAGTCCAGCAGGCCACTGCCAGGAGGGAAAACAAATCTTGTGCCACCAGATCTATGATTTCAAGGCAAACCGGAAACTGTATTTTTATTGCTGTTTCCCAATGTTTAAAGGTTGGCAAATGATTCAAATAATTTGTCCAACACTGAAAGCCAATCCAAACAGGTCTGAGGGCCAGATGAAGGGCTTGGACTGCCAGTGGGTTGACCTGAGATCCAGATCTCTACAGGCCCAGGAGCTGCATGCTGGCTTAGGACCAGCCATCTCTTCAGGCAGTGGGAAAATACCCGGTGCTTGCCCTTGGGCTTCCCAGCTACTGTGTTGCAACAGGCCATTGAAATATTTCATTTTGGGACATAGATATATGAAAAATTTTCTGAGATTTGGTATCCATCTTTTCAGTATTTCCTAGAAACAGCTTGATATAGCTTAAATGCTCTTTAACACCACGAGTGACTATAGCCTCCTGGTCACTTGTTTCTGGGTCTCAGTTGTTTTTTTAGACAGGGTTTCTCTGTGTAGCCTTGGCTGTCCTGGATTCTCTTTGTAGATCAGGCTGTTCTCGAACTCACAGAGATCCGCCTGACTCTGCCTCTCTGAGTGCTGGGATTACCTGGATCTCAGTCTTACTGTGTGTAATATGAAAAGATCTAACTGGACATTCATCACTCAAGCCTTCATTAGCTCTAGAGTCAATTTTTTTAAAATTTTGGTTTGTTTATATGTGGCTGTGGTAATTTTGTAATGTGCTACTAAAGTGTAACACTGACTCAGGGCTTTAGTTGAGCTAGGCTCACACACCCAACAGGAACATGATGTAGACCTCAGGTGTAATTTTAAATTTTTCTAATAGTCACATTCAAATTAAAAGAAAGAAGCTGAGGGGTTGGAGAGATGGCTCAGAGGTTAAGAGCACTGGCTGCTCTTCCAGAGGTCCTGAATTCAATTCCCAGCACCCACGTGGTGGCTCACAACCATCTAGAATGCGATCTGGTGCCCTCTTCTGGTGTGCAGGTGTTCATGCAGGCAGAGAACTGTATACATAAAAAATAATCTTTAAAAGAAGAAAGAAGCTGAGAAGATGTCTCAGTGAGTAAAGTCAAGCATAATTACCCGAGTTTGTTCTTTAACACCTACCCATGTAAACGGAGAAAAAAAAAAAGGTGGGAATGTGTGCAGCCAATTCCAGTACTTGAGGGGTACAGGGATAAGGAGGACCTCTGGAGCTTGCTGGTCAGCCACTCTAGCCAAGTTGTCAAGCTTTAGGTTCAGTGAAAAACACTGTTAAAAAAAAAGGTGGAAATCAAGAAAGAGGAATTTGATGTTAACTTCTGGTTTCCGCATACCTGGATGCACACATGCAAACATGCAAGTGTGTATATGTACAGATGCACACAAATTAAAGATAGGTAAAATAGATTTTAGTGACACATTTATCTGTTGCAATTTACAAACACTAGCTCATATGTGCCCAGTATGAAAAATCCTAAGACGATACAGTATGTCTGAGACCAAGTTTTGAATAGCAAAACTCTAGGGTAAGTGTCTAGCCAGGTGTCATGATGCACATGTGCAATCCCAGCACTCATGGAGGCAGAGGCAGGCGCATCTCTGTGAGTTTGAGGCTACAAGTCCAGGACAGCCAAGTCTACACAGAGAAACCCTGTCTTGACAAAAACAAAACAAATGAACAAACAGAGGTGCCGGTAACGCTGGAATTCCTAAGAGAGACCTGAACAGAAAGAGAAGCCTGCATTCCCTCAGTGTGTGAAAGCTCCGTGTACTTTCCCCACACTCCCCTTTCCCAGATTTTTCTTTTCAAGAAGAAAGTTCTCATAGGGAAAGAAGGCCATGCCATGTTTGTCATACCTAGTATGTACTGCTCCAATGTCTAACCTTGGTCACTAGCCGCCATCTCTTTCCGCCTCTTTCTTTCTCCTTTAGAGGTTTAATTATTTTTACTTCATGCGTATGAGGTTTTGCTTACATAAATGTCTCTGTACCACATGTGTACAGTGGCCACAGAGGCCAGAAAAGGGATCCCTTGGAACTGGAGTTACAGATAGTTGTGAGTCACCGTGTAGGGTATCAAACCTGGGTCATCTGGAAGAGCAACCAGTGCTCTGAACTGCTGAGCCACTTCTCTAGGACCCAAGACAGCATCTCTTTCCACCATAAGCTTTGGGGACAGCTGAGAGAGAGGCGAGATCTGCCGGAACGAGACAAAGTTTCTGCACTGGGAATTTCGGGAAAGAATTAACCTGTGACCCATATCTCCCAGGCTCCTACCCCATTCTTTCCTTCCTTCCTTCTTTCTTTTTTTCTTTCTTTCCTTTCCCTTCCTTCCTTCCTTCCTTCCTTCCTTCCTTCCTTCCTTCCTTCCTTCCTTCCTTCCTTCCTTCCTTCCTCTCTCGCTCTCCCTCCCTTCCTCCCTCCCTCTCTCTCTTCCTTCCTTAATGAAAAATTCAGTTAAGAACATGAGGCATGAGTCTCCTCTGAGTGGCCACCAAAAGCTCTGGCTGTCTTCAAGCTTATGCTTCCTAGACTCTGGGGGCGGGGGGGACTTAAATCAGGACTGAAGCCTGTAAGTCATGGAGAGAGGAGGTAAGCAAAGGTCCTTGAGGTGAGGGAGGAATTGAGAATACTTTCTGAGGAGAACAACAGTTTTTTAAAAGTCAAAGAATGTTTTCTTAGGCTAAACCTTACCTGAACTTTTCATTTGCTTGACAAAATGTCCAGAGTTTTTGAGTTGACAAAGTGTGTCCAGTACCCACCTTTGCTTACCTCCTCTCTCCATGACTTACAGACTTCAGTCCTGATTTAAGAAGAAAAAAAGAAAGAAAAAAAGAAAAAAAGGCAGAAAGAAAGAAGAAGGCAAGCTGGCAGGTTTAGTTAAACCAGCCTGTGTCTTCAGGATGTGAGGGGCTGTTTCCAGGACACTCCTCTTGCTGTCTGATACTGTAAGTGACTCTGTCATTCCGTCTGCCCAAGCAAAGTCACACTCTGTGGACATAAGGGTGTCATCACAGCCGCACAAGTGAGCTTGTGCAAGCAGAGGTCTAGATTTGTGGCTGTGGGCTTCGTTTCAACAGTCAGTCTCTGCAAGGCTTTTGAGGATTGGGGTTAGTCAAGTCTGACTTTTCTCTGCAGTGTGAGATTTCTCAGAGACGGAATTCATGTTAACTTACTTAAAGGCTGTAGTGCTTCCTTGGCGTAACTGAGCAGAGGGTAGCTGGCAGCCCCTCCTGATTGGCAGGGAAATCTGTCCCAATTCGTTTGAACCTCTGTGGGTTCCTCACTGGTTTCCTCCATCACACTGCTCCCCACCACCTCAAAGGGAAGGCAGGGTACTGACTGGGCTGCTCGGCCTGGTGGTGTTTGTAGGACCTGACAGTTTACAAGCTTTGGAGGTAAGAGGGTTTCTTTATCCACGAAAAAAAAAATATTCACAGAGACAGGAAGCTGGAACCGACCTCTCTGAGGTTACACAGAGCCAGAAGTTGAACTTAGTTATTGTGTCATCTTTCCAGAGATGCGCAACTTCACCCAAGACCAAAGGATCCCTTCCTAGATGGCTAATAGTTACTAGCCAGTGAGTATAGTTATCTTTCAGGAATTCTTAGATTCTGCTTACAAACATGCATCTTGGAGACCTTTAAAGCAATGCATTGTATTTTGAAACATATATCAGGTACTCTTCTGAACCTCCAATCCTACCCCATTGGAGCCAGCTGCAGGTGAAGTTTCTGTTCCAGAAACTTTTCACAAGTGCCTACTATGGATTTGCTTAGCCCTAACACTGAACCTGGGAGGCCTTACTTTTTTACTTGTATAAAATATATATTTTTTACTTTTAAAAATTTAAGATTTTAGGCAAAATATATTTTTCAAATTAAAATTTTAACTGTGTGTGTGTGTACACACATGGGAGAGAGGCACACATGTGCTGTGGGGCTCACATGGAGGTTGGAGGGAAACTGCTGGAGATTTATTCTTTCTTCTCACCATGTGGGTTCTGGGGATCATCAGACTTGAGAGCAGGTAGCCCTAACCACTGAGCAATCTTCCTGGTCTCTACTCTATGTGTGGGTAGGTTTTTAAGCAATTGTTGTGTGATGGAAATTTTGGGTTCTTTGTTAACTCAGTTATGATCACATCCCACTTAAACATTTAACCCCATTTCCTCCACGCCTTCTTCCATATCACACGTTCCTTCCCCTCCCCATCTTATGTACCCTCTCTAGCTTTCTGTCTTTTACAGAGACTCCAATTAAACACAAATCTAAACAATTAAAGCTAGGGTCTCTATGTGAAAGAAAATCAATGGCATTTTTCTTGATGGGGCTGAGCTATCTTACATAGCATACTTTCTAGTTATGCCTGTTCCCTTCAAACAGCTGTCTATTCCCTTCAAATTCCAC
Organism: Pachyuromys duprasi; assembly: GCA_028658305.1. Classification (NCBI taxonomy): domain Eukaryota; kingdom Metazoa; phylum Chordata; class Mammalia; order Rodentia; family Muridae; genus Pachyuromys; species Pachyuromys duprasi. The sequence goes on from CM053764.1 coordinate 51,533,031, forward strand.
AATTGTTTTTCTGTATAGCTAAATTTTATTCCACTGTGTACATCTAGAATGTTTTCATTACGCATTCATTAGTTGATGTGCCTCAGTCAGGGTTCTTGGCTGATTCACTCCCTAGCTAGTGCGAGTAGAACAGCAATGAACATTGATAAGCAAGTGTTTCTGTAGTAAGATATTGAAATCTTTGGGTATATGCCTTGGAGTGGTATAGTTGGGTAATATGGTAGTTCTGTTTTTTGCTTTTTAAAAACACCGAGTTATTTTTATAGTGGCTTCACCAATTTACATGTGCATCAACAGTGGATAAGTGTGACCCTTTCCTCACATCCTCACCAGCATTTGCTGTCACCTAGTCCTTCATGATAGCCATTGTGACTGGGGCAAAATAGATTATCAAAGTACTTTAACTTTGCATTTCCCTGATGGCTAATGTTGTTGAACATTTAAAAAATGTTTATTATCCATTTGTATTTCTTGCTTTGGGAACTCTTTGTTCAGTTCTTGATTTACTCAGGTTCTCTAGAGGAACAGAATTTATATACATAGGTATATATACACACATATATGTATATGCATATATATATGTATGTATACGAGTTAATAGAGTAGCTTACAAGTTGTGGTCCAGCAAGTCCAACAATGGCTGTTTGCCAATGAAAGGTCCACGAATCCAATAGTTGTTCAGTTCACAAGGCTGAGTGTCTCAGCTCATCTTCAGTATATGTCCCCAAAGAAGTATTTAATGCCAGTGAAGGAATGGACTTGCTAGTGAGAGTGGGAGCAAGCAGGCAGAGAGAGCAAGCTTCCTTCCTCTGTAACCTTTACATAGGGTGTCAGAAGAAGGTGTGGGTCTTCCCACCTCAAAAATCTGGGTTAGAAGAGGACTTTGCCACTTCAAGTGATATAATTAAGAAAGACATTCCTCACAGTTGTGCCCAATCATTCGGGCTTTAGTTCATTTCAGTTGTAGTCAAGAACACCCATCACAGCTCTTCAGCTCATTATTTGACTGAACTATCTTTCTTTCTTTCTCTCTCTTTCTCTTTTTCTTTCTGGATGTCCAGTTTCTTGAGTTTCTTCATATATTCTACATACTAACCATCTGTTGGATACTTACCTTGCAAAGAATTTCTCCCCCTTGCTATCTCTTTACTTGATTGATAGTTTCCTTCACTTTACAAAAGGGTTTTTAATTCCATGACATCCACCCCTTGTTTCCTGAGTTATGAGTCCTTTTCAGAAAGTCTTTACTGTTTCTGCCATATCTTGAAGTGTACTTCTTTTTCCCCTAGCAGTTATAGGTCCTATATTGAAATCTTTGATCTATTTGGAGTTCAGTTTTGTACGAGGTATCCATTATTCTTCTACAAGTAGCTATTTTTTTCCCCAGTATAACCTGTTGAAGATGCTGGTTTTTTCCAATGCATATCTTTAGTGTGTTTGTTAGAAGGTGGCTATAGTTGTGTGGGTTTGTATCTGGGTTATCTCCTCTGTTCCAATAAACTACTTGTTTCTGTAGTGGAACCTTGCTGTTTTTACTATTATGGTTCTGTAGTGCAGCTGGAAATCAGGTATTATAATACTTCCACCACTGTTCTTTCTGCTCAGGGTTGCTTTGGCTATACAATGTCTCTTACACTTTCATATGAATTTTAAGGGTATTTTTTTCTATTTCTGTGAATAACATCACTGGAATTTTCACTGGGATTACATTGAACCTGTAGATTGACATTTTCACAATATTGATTATTCCAACCATGAACAAAGGAGGGCATTCCATCTTCTAGAGTCTTCCTCAATTCCTTTGGTGTTTTATAGTTTTCATTGTAAAGGTATTCCATGTTATTGGTTAGGTTTATTACAATTTTTTTAGGCCATTGTGAATGAAACTGTTTCCCTGTTTTTTGTTTTGTTTTTTAGTTTGTCATTGGTATCATTGGTATATAGAAAGGCTAATGATTTCTATGTATTATTTTGTATCCTGCTATTTTGCTAAAAGGTGGGGTTTTTGTAGTCTTTAGAATCTATGTATGAAATGATATCATATCATATGCAAATATAAATATTTTATTTTTATTTATATCCCTTTCATTTAGTTCTCTTGTCTTATTGCCTTAAATGATTCTTCCATTACTATATTGAATAGGAGTGAAGAAAATTTTCTTATCTGGTTTACCTTCTGATTTTCTTTTCTTTTCTTTCTTTCTTTCTTTTTTTTTTTTTTTTTTGAGACAGGGTTTCTCTGTGTAGCCTTGGCTGTCCTGGAACTCACTCTATAGACCAGGCTGGCCTCAAAATCACAGTGATCTACCTGCCTCTGCCTTCCGAGTGCTGGGGTTAAAGGTATGAGCCATCATGCCCACCTTCCTTCTGCTTTTTTTTGGAAAACCCAACTTGATTATAGTTGAATGATATTTTTGATATGTTCTTAAATTCACTTTGTAATTATTTTATTTATAATTTTTGTGTTGAAGTTCCATCAGGGAAAATGTTACATATTTTTCTTTCCTTTTTGCATTGTTGTCTGCGTTTAGCAGCTAGATAAAATTAGCTTTGTTAAAAAAAAAAAAAGAGTTTGGTAATGGCCTTTCCTTTTATCTTATGGAATAACTGAAGAAGCATTAGTGTTAGTTCTTTGAAGGTCTGATAAAATGTAGAAGTGATTCAGTCTGGGCTTGGTCTCTTTTTAGCTGTAAGATATTAAATTATTGTTTTAATATTTATCACTGCTTATTATAGATTTGTTTATATTATTTAACTTATTTTAGCTTAATTTTAGTAGGTCACATACATCTAAGAATCCACCAGTTTCTTTTTCCAATTCTGTACAATGTATGTTTTTAAGTTTTATAGGTATCTGTTGTAATGGCTCCCTTTCCATCTCCAAATATTGTTAATTTGGAATTTCTCTCTTTTTTGGTGAGTTTAGCTAAGTGTTTGTCTATCTTGTTTAACTTTTCAAAGAACAAATTCTCTGTTTCACTGATTCTTTGTATTTTGTTGTGGTTCCCACTTTATTCTTTTCTGCCTTTATCTTAATGATTTCTTTCCAGCTATTTATCTGGGTTTCACTTGCTCATCTTTCTCTGCTTAACTTTGAGTTAGCCTGCATCTTTTGATTGAGGAATTGAGGTCATTAATCTTTAAGTTAGGTTAATGTTGAGGGGAGTGTGTCAATTGCTGCCATTGCGCTACTTTTGTGCTGTATTTGTGGTCCTAATTTGTAGACTGCTTGTCCTAGCTTCCTTTCTGTTGTTGTCATAAAACCCTCTGACCAAAAGCGACTTAGGAGATGAGAGGATTTACTTGGCTTGTATTTTAAGGTCACAGTTCGTCATGGAAGGAAGACAAGACAGGTACTCAAGTTGAAACTACGGAGGAACACTGCTTCCTGACTCACTTAGTGGCTGATAGGTGGACTCATGCTTAGCCATATTGTCTTTTTTTTTTTTTTTTTAATGTTGCTTGTGTTTTTGTGATGGGATCTGGGCTTCTGGAGATAGGTTTTTGGTTTTCATGTTTGATTTGAGTTTTAAGTCCACTTGTATTAAATGGGGTTTGATTCTGTTCTGTTTTCTTATTGTTTTGATTGCCTTTATATAAGGTAGGAGGTGTGTTGTGTGTGTAGCTCAGTATTTCAGACTCTCAGTATTAATATGCAAGTGGGGAGATTCAACTAAGTGGCTACCAGGGGTGGCTGGGGTTAAGTGGGCTGTGTGAGTACTTGGGTAAGGTCTCTGGTTAGGCATCAGGGTGGAGCCAAAGGGTCTAAATATTGTTGACCCTATGAGTAGCTGTTTGGGGAAGGTGTGGGGCAGATGGAGTGGGAGGTAGGACCGAATGGACTGACCAACAGAATCCTTGAATGCTTATGTAAGTTTCTTTTTAGTTAAGTGCTATTAACCCATTCATACTTTGTATATTTTTTCTAAGAATTGAAGGAGAAACACATTGTTGTCTCACTGGAATCATGGACTTGTCTAGGATTTTGCTTTTAGTTTTATCAATTTTTGCTTTCTCTATTTTTGAGGCTATGCTGTTATATACAAATTTAGATTTGCTAGGTCATTCAGAAAAATAGATCTTTTATTGTTTTACAATACTTCTTTACCTGTAGTGATATTTTTTAATGTTAACATTGTTTTTGTTTTCCTGATATTACTAGAATCCTTTCAAATTCCCTTAGGTGTTGCACTGTAAAACCTTTTTCTTAATTTGAGTTTTGCTGAAAATTTTTTTTAGCAAAAAAAATTTCATTTTTTTTATTAAGTTTGTTCTTAGAAAATTTCATACATTCTGATTACTCACCTCCCCCATCTCCCTTTCATACCTACCTATTCCTTTCCCAGTTTCATGACTTTTGGTTTTGTTTTATGACATATCTAATTTAACCAGGGCCATCTGCCTATTGGATTGAAACTACCCGCTAGAACCCAGTGGGGTCACCACTGAAGGCAATGACTATTCTTATCCCCGAACCTATCAGTAGTCAATAGTTTAGCAGTGAAGAGTTGGGTTCCCTGGGCCTTTACACCATCAATGCCTGATTATTGATGGGCCCATCTAGTGCAAACCTAGTGCAGGTGTCTACAATAGTTGTGTCTTGCCCAGCAGACAGCACTCCACATCCGTTCTGTCTAACCTTCTAGCTCTTTTATTTGTTCCCATAGTTTCCTGAAATGTCCTCTAAGCTTTAGAGGAGATCGTATATCTTGATCAAGAGTATGGTATTAGGTATGGGTTTCTTCCTATGGAGTGGGCCTCAACTCTAATCATGGGGTGGTTGGTTACCCCCATAACAATAGTGCAACTATTGCACGAGGGGCACATGTTGCCTGGCAGATTGTTATTGCACGTTTGTAGGGTTCACAGCTGTGTACGGCTACTGATGCCTTTTCCCCTAGCAGCTTCTGTAACTATGAAGGTTAGCCAGTATGGAAGAAGCTTCCGACTCAGTTCAGGTTGATTTCTCTTTGTCATGCAACTAACACCTGTAGTGTCTTCAGCAACAGTGTTTTGTCATCTAGTGCTCATGGGCAACCAAGAGAAATGGAAAGATCGGTATTGTTTTGAGAGCCTCTGGGACCTCACTGACCAACAGCTCATAAGGAAGTACCTACCCTGGTGCTGGAACTTTTGTGTAATAACTCACAACTTCTAGGAGCAGCTTTTTCCAGGCATGCAGAGTATCTACTTTCAAACTTTACAAATTATAATTTTTTTCTTAGACTAGTGAGAAGGGGGAAAGTGTAGAACAGGAGTTCAATCTGTAACTGACTATGAACAAGCAATTGAGATAATTGACCTGGGCCAGCAGATAAATTATGCTTTTTAACATGGTCATAAGATAGGCTTCCATATGGCCTTTTCATAGTCTATTCTTTTTTCTTTGCTCTACCCATGCCCTCTTGTCTCCGCTGTTACCTGAATCCCTCCCTGCTTCAACATTTCCATCCTCAGTATTCTCCTCTTCTGATTTTATGCTACCTGCTTTCCATCACTCTCGCCCATTAAGGTCTCCCATTCCCAATGGCCTCTTTCTAGTTCCCAGCTTTTACGGCTGTGCCAGGTTGAAATGTAAAGTTAGAACTTCAGTACTAAGATTCATGTATGAGAGCAAAATGTGGCATTTGTTTTCCTGTGCTTGGGTTCGCTTACTCAATAGAATACTTTCCAGTTCCACTTAACTGCAGTTATCACAGGTCTGTTTTTTGTTACAGGTGAGTAAAATCCATCATGTACATGTACCACATTTTCATTTTCCATTTCCTAGCTATTATGACTGGAACAGCAATGAGCATGGCTGAGGAAGCATCTCTGTCATAGGCTATAGGTTCTTTGGTATATGTTGACTGTGTAAACACCAATGTCCTTGGACCTGTGATGCTTTTCTTATCTACTACCACTGTCCCTCCAGAAATTGTGACTTGGTCATTTTTCATTCTTTTGTTAGCTCTCTGATACCTGTAATGATTGTTGTTATTGTTAGTCTAGCTTTCCTAGTTGTTGAAACAATTGCTCCATCCACTTATTCTGTCATTAACAGAAGTAGAAATTTAGTACTTCTGAGTGTCATGAAGCACACCTGTAATTCCAACATTTAGGGAGGTAGAAGCAAGCAGATCTCTGTGTGTTCGAGGCCAGCCTGGACTACAGAGAGAGTTCCAGGACAGCCAAGGCTACACAGACAAATCTTATCTCATACCCTACCACTGACAACAAAAAGAAGAAGAAGAAGAAGAAGAAGAAGAAGAAGAAGAAGAAGAAGAAGAAGAAGAAGAAGAAGAGGAAAGAATAAAGGTAGGATATAGCTCAGCAATCAGGTGCCTGCTTAAGCATGTATGAGGCTATGACTAGGGCAGGGAAGTCCTATGAAAAGTGTCTGGGAAAGGTGACTCAGGGACCCAGCACATGCTCCTCCATTAGAGGTTGAGGGTGTGTTGTTAACTAGGCCTGAGAGCTGCATGTGTTGCTCATCTGTCTGAGTAAACACAGTCTTAAAAAGTATAACTCGAAAGAGCACCTGAGGCGGCCTGTGCCATCCTGAGCAGAGCTCGGGTCATGCCCAGGGTCACCGATTTTAAGCCAGAGGGAATGCGTAGGGCTGCTTCAATAGCCTGGGCTTCACATTTAGGGGTCTGGACCAAAGATCACAGCCAGCCTTTGTGCAGGGCTGGGGACTAGTGAGTGATTTCCTCTTAGAGAGAACCCTGAAGCCTAGAACAAGGTTCTAGAGTTCCACCTCCTGGTAAACTCTCAGAGGCAGCACACTTCCTTGCGCCCTTCCCTTTGCTATTTCTAAGGCCCCAACTACTTCATAATTCTCACAGCAGTCACCTTTGTTGTCAGTGCTTGTAGAGATGTGATCCAAATACAAAAGCAGGGGTTTTTAAAACTGGGTCATGCACAAAACTGTTAACAAATGAAAGCCGAACTCCCGAGTTGATGTAATTTATCTTGCTTATCACATTAAACACAAACATTATTTAATATAGACACATATAGCATTAACACCACATACAATTATGTAAGCTGAGTACTTCAACAGCTCATATCTAAGAGCACTGATAAGCATAGAAAGGAGCAAGCAAGGTCCCCACGAAACAAGCCAACCTTGTCAAGCACTTTAATGAGAGCTGTTACACTGTTTTCTGAATCTAAGCTCTGTGAAGACACCATCCTGAGGGACAATGTCTGTCTTTACTGTGACTTCACCAGAGAAGACACCAGCATAGTGTTTATAAGTGAAGTAGTTTGCTCTATTCTTTCTAAAGAGGTGTGATCTTGATTTGGTGTCCAGGCTGATCTTGAACTAAGACTGAGTGATACTCCTACTTTGCTCTCTCAAGTTCTGACAATACCTGAATCATTGCCTATGATTCCCATCCACTCTAGTTCATCAAGATGCAACAAGACTGAGTGTGTCCTTTTCCCCTGTGGCAGTCCCACCAGGGGAAATGATCTAAAAGTAACAAGTGAGTCTGTGTGCAATGCAGCCTACACTTCCTTTCCTGGAGGACCCACATGAGGCCATAGCTGCTCATCTGCTACATCTTTGTAGGGGGCCTAGGTCCAGTTCATACATGGTCCTTGGTTGATGCTTCAGTCTCAGCAAACCCCTCTGGGCCCTGGTTAGTTGGCTCTGTTGGTCTTCTTGTGGAGCTCCTGTCACTTCCAGGTCCTTTTCTCTTTCCTCCCACTTTTCCACAAGACTCCCCAGGCATCGCCCAATGTTTGGCTGTGAGTCTAGGTATCTCTTTTGAGGAGCTGCTGGGTACCATCTTTCAGAGGACAACTCTGTCAGTCTCCTTTCTACATGTTTAGCAGAGTATCTTTTGTAGTGTCTGGGGTTGGTACTCTCTGATAGGTAGGTCTTTGGTTGGGCCAGGCATCAGTTGGGCATTCCCTCAATCTCTGCTCTATCTTTATCCCTGCACATCTCATTGGCAGGGTAAATTTGGGGTTGAAGTTTTTGTGGGCAGGCTGGTGTTCTCCACCCTTTACTAGAAGACTAGTCTAGTTAGGGGATGTCCTCTTCAAGTCTCTATGGCATCTACTACCAGGAGTCTCTGCTTGAATCCCCCTCATATTCTTCCAGTTGCCTACCCTGACTTAGGTCTCCAGCTTGTCACAGGAGATACCCTCACCCTCAGTTTCTCTTTTCTCTACAGGCCTTCTCTTGCCCTTGCTCTCTAAAGGTCTGATCTCCACCCTCTTGACTCTCTGTGCCCCCTCTCCTACCTTGTTCCTTCTCTTCAGCCACTACTACCTCTGTCTATTCTAACTCCCCTTCCGAGTAAGATTTATGCGTCCTCTCTTGGATCCTCTATGTTACTTATGTTCCAGGATCTGGAAACAATCCAGATGTCCCTCAATTGGATAAAGGATAAAGAAACTGTGGCATGGGGCTGGAAAGGTAGCTCAGAGGTTAAGAGCACTGGCTGCTCTTCCAAAGGTCCTGACTTCAATTCCCAGCAACCATACAGTGGCTCATAATCATCTGGTACCTTCATCTGGCCTGCATGTACACATGCAGGAAGAATACTGTATAAATAAATAATAAATAAAATCTTAAAAAGAAAAGAAGAAACTGTGGCACATTTATACAATGAACACTACTCAGCTATTAAAAACAAAGGAATCATGAAATTTGCAGGCAAATGGATGGAACTAGAAAAGACCATCCTGAGTGAAGTTGAGAGGGCCTGACAGCGGCCCCAGCTCCTCAAGTTAGGAGCTCTAGGAATTAGGTCACAGGTCACCAATTCCAGGAACAAGGCCATAAAATTCCCTCCCCAAGGAACAGCCTGAGGACAAGCACAAGAATGGAAAGGTGTCTTATCTCAGGGTAGGGCATCTGTGCTGGGCAGCCCACCGACCTTGTAGTAGAACATTTCAAGGCACAGAAAATTCCTAACATTCCTGAGGTCTATAGATAGCTCTCTCAATGTTAGTTATGTTAGTTATCCAATCACTTTGTAACAAGCTTGCCCTTGCTGAATGTCATCCAATCCTGTAACTGCTAAGCTGGGAATTCCTGGTTCTTGCTCAAACCCCAATAAAAACCCTGCTGGGCAGCTGCTCTGGGCTCTCCTCTGTGATCCACTGCGCTGGTGATTGTGGAGAGACTAAGCTTAAGCCCGAATAAAACTCTTTGTTCTTGCATATGTGGTCCAGCTCTTGGTGGTCTTTGGGGGCCATAAGATCTGGGGAAAGCAAGGTAACCCAGACCCAGAAAATTACACATGATACACACTCACTTGGAGATTTTAGCCATGTAGTACAGGATAAGCATACTATGAGGCACAGACCCAAAGAAGATAAATAACAAGGAGGATCCAAGGGAAGACACATAAATCTCACTTGGAAGGGGTGACAGAATAGACAGAGGTGTAGTGCCTGTTGTTTTTTAAAGATATGCAGTCCTGAAGTCTATAGTAGTTTGTGAGACGGTTTTACATGTGATACGAACATTGCTTTGTAAGATTTTCATTCAAATGAAATGGAAATTGTCACAGAGAATATGCGCGGTGTTCCCTGGGTGTTTGCAGATCCCATCTTTAAAATGTGTGTATTTTTTCTGGCTTTCCCTGTGAAAAGTGCTTTGGTTGCTTCCTTCTGGGACTGTCCTCATCACTCTCAATACCCGAAGGAGCTAAGGTCCCCTGAGGAGCATGGACCTGTTTTTGTTCTGTGTTTCCTGGGTGTGGCTGGGCCCACACACTGTGTCGAAATGGACCCCAACCACACAGGGCCTGCTCAGCACTCAGCTTGTCTGTGGCTGTCCTCGGAGTAGCTTGGGAGTGGTGAGGGAGGGGCTCAGCTCCCTAGCTGCTCCTGGCTAGGATACTGGTTGCTCTCGGTGACTCCCCTGAGGGTGGGGAGTAGGGGAAGAAAGTTCAGACCTTGAAAGAAACTAGCAACTCAAAGTTGAAAAAAAAATAGCAGCTGAAAATGTACTTAAAAACATATGCACCTGCCTTGGGAATGTGACAGGAAACAGGATTTCAGAAATGCCACAAGAATCTGGTGGAGTAGCAGTCCCCTTACTTCCTCTGAGTCCCAGTCTCCAACGCACTGCTGGGCCACTCATGGGTGCAGTAGCTCCTCCTACCATACCTGTCTCAGGCTAGACTCCATGCTTCCGCGTTCAGTTCTTACCGGTGAAGACCTAGTCGCGGAGGAGAAAAGGACACAAGACCGCTCAGAATCCTGAGCCCAGCAGCCTTCCCTATGACTATGTAGCTGTGGACAGATCGTCTAGAGGAAACACATCTCCTCAAGGATCCTTGCATGTTTTTTTAGGGGAAAAGAGAGGGGTACAGTGTTCGGCAGAGCGCAGAGAGATGCAAAGGGAACGAGAGAGTAATTGTCTATGAGGGATAGTGCTTCACTGCAAAGCTGAGCAAGTCCTGACCTCTGGAGTCCTACACTGTTATATGTTCTCAAGGCTCTGGGGAGGAGGCTACTGTGTGTGTATATGCTGGCTGAACAGCTGCAACTTAAATGTCCTCCACTGGAGGGGATTTAAAGATTTAGTTATCCACTTTTAACTGTTTATTTTTATTTTATGTACTTTGGTGTTTTATCTGTATTTATGTCTGTATGAGGGTATCGGATCCCCTGGAACAGGAGTTACCGACTGTTGTGAGCTGCCACGTGGGTGCTGGGAATTGAACTTGGGCCTTCTGGAAGCACAGTCAGTGCTCTTAACCACTGAGCCATCTCCCCAGGTCCTCAGGTTGAAACTGAGCCTTGGACTGAAAATAACACTACTATGGAAATTACAGTGCACAGGCCCCAAATGCCAGGCAACAAAACAGTGGATCTTTAATCAGCAGTGATAGAAGAGATTTGGTCAAAACTGAAATAATTCAATACGGTTTCACACCTGTGAAAGAAATGTGAAAAACAAGTCAGAATAAAAATGGAGTCAGTTGTATCAACTCTATAAAAAAATAAAGTTGGAAGGATACGGAATAAGGGTTGATAATGATTGTAAACACCGCTGTCAGAATTACAAGCTTGTATAGAAGCCACCACACCCTATACAGAACACCCTTCCACAAGGGAGTTGCTGCCTAGCAACGGCCTGGCCTCACATTGGTAGCAGTCATAGTATTGGGCATTGTGACCAAGGATTACTGTTTCAAGTATCAGATGTAAGCCTTCTCATATTATTTTATTTACTGCTATTGTATGTGTTTTTTTATGATCTGTAAGTGTGAAAGGGCATGCAGAAGTCATAGGAAAACTTCTTTTTTAACTTTTTAAAATTCCCGAGGTCAATGACATTTCCCCTTCCCTTTCTTCCCTGCAAACCCTCACACATGTTCCTCTTTGCTCTCATTCAGACTCATGGCCCTTTTCCATCAACTGTTATTGTATGCGTCTACAGACAGCCTCAGAGTTCCTTGGCTGTGTGTTTCAGAGCTGACCACGTGGTGGATAACCAGGCCGTTTCTCTCCCTCCAGGGTTCCTCACTTGACTGCAGCTCTTTTTGGAGGGCAGAGGCCTCGTGGGCATGCCTGACGCTCTACCACCTCACCAGCCCCCTCCTCATTTTTTTAAGCTTCCCTTGCCTTTACCATGATTTCTATGGCATACATATTCCTATTGGAACCATCCTCCAAATAAATACCAGTGTTCTCTGGAGGATCTCTGTTCTGTTCTGGACTGGTGCACACATAGCGCTTCAAGCTGACCGTTGCACGCAGAGCATATTGTGCTACAAGAGATGGACAAGGCGTTGAAAACATGTCCATTTCATCATTGTCTCAACCTTTTAACTGGAGGGCAAGTGGGTCTTGCCGCTTCAGGTGCATCAGATTCAACAGGAGGCTTGCTTCCCTTCCTGACCAATGGGCAGGATGTGAGCACTTACACAAGCTCCTAGGAGATGCTCTGGAAACAACCACGGTCTGAATAGAGCACAGCGGTGAAATATCCACTGTCTGGAAGGAAAAGACCAGGGTCCTGTGCAGGGAATGGTGGATTCCTGCCACACAGCCCCAAGTTCACATTAGAGGCAGACTGCTATGACTTGAATGTGGCCATGACAGAGGCTGCAGAAAAGGCAGAACTGTGAGAAATGCTGTGACTGAGTGTGAGCAAGGGTGGGGGGGAAGAGGATTGTGTGGGAGTTGTGATGAGGAGCTCCTGGGGTCACTACCGAGACCCTTTGGCCCAGAAGCATCTGGGTGGCCGCTCGATATTTCTGAGTTTTTTATTTTTATTTTTGTAATGCTAGGGAACTGAACCCATGGACTTGTACATGCTAAGCCAACAGTTTACCACCAAGTAGTATCTTCAGCCCTAGTTATTTTTGGTGTTTTGAGACAGACTCTCACGTTGCAGACCAGGCAGGCCTAGAATTCATCCTGCTGGTTTTTTTTTTTTCTTTTAAGGAGAAATAGATTAATTTTGACCCATTCAGTCTTGAAGAAATATGCACCATAAAAGCAAAAAAACAATCCAGGTGGTGGTGGCTCACATCTTTAATCCCAGCACTGGGAAGGCAGAGGCAGGTGGATCTCCGAGTTCAAGGTCAGCTGTTCCAGGATAGCCCGGCTACACAGAGAAACCCTGTCTCAGAAAACAAAACAAACTCAACAATAAACAAAAAGAAAAACCTTAAACCTCAAACAAAAACAAAAACTCAAAACTCGTTCTACTTCTGATTTTTGTGTTGCCTTCTGAGGAGGTGGTTTTGGGCCTGAAAGGCTCAGTGCAGGCGTGTCTCTGTGTTAGCATGTTAGCTGGGGGCTTCTGCTGAGACAGTAGGGAATGAGCGTGCATGTTGCAAATGGGTGGTGGGGAGATCTATGTGACCCGTGTGGGGCAGGTTACGGCTACACTGCTTCTCAATCGATCATTCTGTTCCAAGGGCAGGCCACACAGGCTGAGCCAGCAGGGGGTGTGAATAAGCACATGGATGGACACAAGTCACATTCTGGTGGGACGGAGACAGGCAGACCCTTTCCATCTCCTTTGCCCAATAATACTTTCTTTTCACAGGAGGCACCTGAGAACCAGAGGAGTCACATGACATGGGATGCAGCAATGGTGGAAAGATGCCCTGCACACACACGATGGTGAGCATCGAGTTGTGCTCAGAGCACACCCACTTCTGAAGGCTCTTCTGTGGTGTCGGGCTTTTTGCATGTGAAAAAAAATATCAGAATTACAGACCTTGTGTGTGTGCTGTGGGGAGTGGGGACAATTGCCAGCAGCTTCTGCCTGGGTCCAGTATGGCCACACCTGGAGCTGCAGCCTAAGCAGTACGGAAGGCTCTGTGCACTACTTCTCATGGGGCCTGAGCACGGTGTGTCGTTAGGGTTTGTTATGCAGCTCAGGGAGCAAAGGACCAGGAGAACCATTTGGGAATCACAAACTGTGCATGCTCCACCCTCCCATGATGGTGTTAGCTTGCTTAAGTCCTCTGCTCTGGGAGGCAGAGTGCTGCTGGCCACAGATGGCCATGAACGTGGGGCAAATGTGTATCTTCACTCTGTGCTGGTTTAGCATGACCACACTCTGGAACCCCTCCGTAGGTTGCTCCACTGGGAGTTAAACTTAGGGCATCTGGTGAAGATTCGGCATTAGCATAGTCATCCATCCCTCCAATACATATTCGGCCTGTCTGTGATACTGTTAATGAACAAACACATAGAAACACAGGCTTCACTGTGGTTTTCATGCAGACAGACCCTGCCTCTGGTGGTTTCTGTGGACACCATGTTGCTGGGAAGATGAATCAGGAATTTGAAGTTAGCGGGCATGGTGGCACATACCTTTAATCCTAGCATGGCAGATGTAGACAGATCTCTGTGAGTTCAAGGTCAGCCTGGTCTTTATAAGCAAGGTACAGGACAGCCAGGGCTATATGGAGAGACCTTGTCTCAAAAAATAAAATTAAAAAAAAAAAGGAAAAAAGAAAGAGAAAAAGGAATTTGTTCACCGTGGATCTGAACCTTCCTTCTCTGCTTTGCCTTGGGTGAGCCTGTAAAATGGCAATAAAGCAACCTATTTACTCAGGGCAACTACATGAGATGCAGATTAAGTATTTCTTATCTAGAATGCAGGGAACTAGGAGTGGCTCAGGTGTCTACAGCTTTTGGGTTCTAGAATATTTCCATAGACCACCTTAGCTGTGTGTCATGTGTTTGAAAATCTGAAATCCAAACACTTCAAAATCTGAAACTTGCAGAGTATCACAGTTCAAATACCTCAAACATTAGAGCAATGTGGAACAATCTGGCTTTTTGGCCTTCTTGTGGTGAGCAAGGACCCTCGGAAATAGACGTGTGTGGGAAGAGGGGTGAGAGCTGGTGTAGCTAAGAGCAGGGGTGAGATTTCATCTGGCTCATGGTCAGAGGCCAGCCTCTGCTCTCATGAGGTCTGAGTGGCTTCTGATGGTACCTCAACTGCAATGGCTGCAGAGACTGCACACTGTCTTTGGACAGTCCCAAGCACAAGAGGTCACTAGCCAGTCAATATCTCCACCTCCTTGTCTAAAGCATCCTGTGGTGTTTTGTTTTGTCTTTTTCCTTCTCAGTTTCCTCACCTAATCTGTCATTAAGATTTTTATCCTCAAAGTACAGCTGCTGACAGGAGACACTAAGAACTACAGCCTGTGGGCCAAACCTGGCCTGGCCAGAGCCTCTCCAAATGTGGGCTTAGGAGCTGACAGTGTGAAGTTTGGTCCTTAGAAACTGTTAAAAACAAACAAACAAAAACCCTCAAATATTTATGACCTATAGATGTCTTACCAAATTCACATCCTGGTATCACTTGGTGCTGTTGTGTAATCTGCAGCTACTTTTGTGTCACACAAACTATTTGTGCCTTGACCCTTTGTGAAAAGATGTCTGCTTATCGCTGAGTTTCCTGCCTCTCAGAAGAAACTGTCTTTTAATTCACACTCATGTTTAGAGCAACAGAGACCAAAGCTCATGCCTACGAAAGGCAGCTTCCCGTGTCCCTCCTGGGCAGGAGAGAGCATAAAGTCCTGGCTTCTAATTTCAGCTTCAGCTGACTAACAATGGGACTTTGAACAAAGTGGCCACTGAGGATCTGCACTCCTGATCTTACAAAGGAAGACAATAACTAGGAAATGTTTAGAGATGGAAAGGGTCACTCCAACAGAAAGATTGGCCAATTCTAGGGCATCCTGTTAAAAAATCTAGTTTTTCTCTCTGATATTCAGCTTGACAAAATACTTATAGACCTTTGTCATTTGTGCAGAGATACTTGAACCATTTCCAAGCCACTCAGGAGGCTCCTGGTCTGTATATTTCACCTGCCAAGACACAAATCTAATTATTTCCTCATACTCTAGTGAAGCTAGGGATGGTTCTGTGTCACCTCAGGCAGACACAGGGCCTATACAATGACTAAAACGTCCTTTGTAAAGAAAGAGCGTAGACGTTTACACTGCTGGCCCCTCTGAAGTCTCAAGGGGGACTGTTCGTGAATGACACGGGTCTACTTTATTGACAGTCAGGGACCCTGGCCGGCTGTGGCAGTTTCTAGAGACTGACATGTCTGTGAATCTAGCCCCTGGGACTGGCTTGTTTTTATGGCAGTCACAGCTTCTGGTTTCTAGAAACTGTTGCTTCCAGCAGCGCTCAATGCCCACAGATCACCTGAGAAGGCCTGGGCCCTGGAAAAAGACACCAAAGCAAGTTGCAGTTTGAATTGCAACCGCCCCCTGCAACAGTCCCAAAACATGCAACAGCTTCAGAAGTGGCACTCGGCTGGTTCTATTTCAACTTTACTAACAGAGCACACGTGCTCCTAAAGACACAAACCCACATCTGGGCCCACGCCATCGATGTTGCAACAAATTGCATCACCTCCATAGTCATTGTTTATAATGACCTACGTTGGCCATGCAAACTGTCTGGTTGCGTCTGCTTAAAACCAGTGTTCCACAGCTGCCCAGAAGGGTGACGGCCAGGACAATGCTTTGAAACCTTTTTTCCTAAACTCCAGACGAAAGCTGAGCGAGAGCTGAGGACCCAGGTGGCTGAGGACACAGTCTTTTTCACGTTTGTTTCTTTAGGCTGAATGCTGGGTCTGGCTGACAGATGTGAATGGCAGGGATCAACGGAGGAGGTGGATGGGTGGATGGCAAGGAGTGGCCTGGATGAGGTGAGGTATCTGGTGCAGTACTTTCCTGAGGATCCAGGACTGAGCTGTTAGCTTCTATCGTCGGCGTTCCACCTGTCTGCCCAAGCTGACTGGCATAAGTGCTGGGGGTGAGATGAGACCGGCCAGTATCCCATTGCTGCCAGTATCCCGATCTGGTTCAGAAAACATTCGTCAACCTGTTCTCACTATTGGTCCTTGCAGTTAATGATCTGAACTGCTGGACTGAGGATCTCTGTTTTTCTCTGCTCTTCCTACCTGGTTACTCTCCAGGTTTCTGTTTCCTTAGTTAGTCCACCCCTCTCTGAAAATGCCTGCAGATCCACCCTGAAAAAGCGCAGGGCTAGTCCAGCTGCCCTGTGTGAAACTAACACACTCCCCCTCCCTCCCCCCCCCCCCCAGCTGTTTGAAATCGATGATCTGCCTCCAGGGTCTGAGTAGTTCCACAAGGACACCCCCCTCAACCATTGCACTGCTGTTTTGATTCTGCTAAGGGGACCAGGCAGGGTGCTCCAGATAATAAGAAACTGTGTGCAAAACCAAAGCAC
>CM053764.1:51549828-51607189 GCA_028658305.1 Pachyuromys duprasi
AAGAAGGCAGAGGGGCAGCTCTGTGTGTGTGTGGGGGGGGGGGAGGGTGGCCTCAGCTTCCTGCCTACTGTTCTGGTACCACAGGTCTAGACTCTCCGCTCCGGAAACTTCTCAGTTGCCTCCCTACTGTGTCTTTAAAGAGAGGTGAAGGCTCTCAGGAATTGGCAGGAAAGTCCCTGTTAATACAGCCCCGGGGTGGAATAAAAGGATAAGACAGAGAGCTTTCAAGTGTGACCTCCCCCCCCCCCCCCGCGGCGCTCCAGGCCTGAGAACTGAGGATGAAGCAGGCTCTTTCCCATGGGGCCTTACCCATCCCCTGCTCACGACAGGCAGGGGCTCCATTCCTGCTTTCTGGTTGAAACACAATGTTTCAGCAGAGTGCCTTCTGTTCCTTTTTCTCTTGTTTCTAGAAGCAACTGGCCCTGAGGTGAGAGGACCTGATCCAGTGATTCCAGGACCGGGCAGCCAGGAGCCCTAGACAAATATCACCCCTGCGAAGCTGGGCACTGTTCTTGCGTGACCCAGCAGCTTCAGGAAATGGTAAGGCGGCTTTTTGAGAGCTTGTCCCCAGGGGATTTGAACACCTTCTCTGCCATTAGTTTCACTCTTGAAAGGGTATCTATGTAAACAATTAAGGGCAGTTTTTATGGAAAACAAACAAACAAAAAACGTTCAGAGACATTTTAGGCTGGGAGAGGCGAACCAGCCCTTCCACAGTGCAGGAGGGCCTGGGAAAGCTACCTGTAGCCCTCTTTTTAAAAACTCTACTTTGTGTGTTTAGGTTTCTACCTCCATTCCACCAACCCCACAACCTTAAGCAGGAGAGAAAAAAAGGTTATTGGGGAGAGGGGGCCTACACCTCTTTACTTCTCCTGGCAAGTTAGGGTCAAGGTTTTTTTTTAGGGCTTTAGACCAATCTCTGTCAACGGCAGCTAGCAGGCTCCTCCAAGCTGCTGCGCCCCAACACGTTTCTCTCTGTCTGTTCCAAACCACCACACTGTCTCAGCCCTCCCCGTCTCTCCAAACTGCTACATGCCACACACCAACACTGAATGCCATACCAAACGCCACACAGAACGCTATGCTACACAGTCTCTTTCTCAGCCTCATATTGATAATCTCAGAGTCCTAGACCATGCTTCTCTCCCTGTGGCATGTGGAAGGCCATTATCAGCTGGCAAAGGTATGTGACAATTAACAGTTGTGGACAAACTATAGCCCATCTAAAATCCCACACTTGGGATTAAAACAAAAGCATATTTACATAACAAAGAAACCAAAACTTCCAATACATATCCCCCTTTTTGTTTTAAAAAATGGCTTTTCCTCTAACATTAATAAACTATATACAATAAGAATAATTATGAGAATTATTAGGTAAGAATTACATTTACAATGCCCTGTCCATTCATATTTGGCATCCTTGGAAAAAGTATTTCATTATCTATCCTATCCTGGTGCGTCAAAGTTCCATACTTAAATCACTTTCTTATATCTATCAACTTGAAAACATCTATCTAGACCTTAAAACATCTTTTTAGACCTAAAACATTGTCTTAGTTCCTGAACAACTAAATTTAATGTAGTGAGACTCTGACTATCTAGTCTTCAACCCCATCAGAGACTGTAGAAGGAAATAATATTACCTAAGCATATAGGAAGCATAGAGCAAACAGCTTCCATAACTATAGAAATGACAGCGACAGTTGACTGCCTGGACAGTCATCAGAGGTTGCTTGGTGTCACTGGGCATCCAATTTTCAGCCTACTGGCCCAGAATATTTGACAGGCTTTTCTGTGAAGCAGGAATTTTGAAGCACTGACCACTTAGTCTCTGCAAAGTTGGACAGTCAATTTTCCAGTGTTCTGCTTGTTCACAGTTTGCTCAGACAGCCTGCTATCAGAAGTTGAAGGGCAGTTTTGTTTTTTTTTTTTTTTTCTTTCTTTTCCCCAGTGGCTCTCTTGCCACATTTTTTTTTCTTTGATGCCCGTCATCTTCTTTGAAGTAGATTAGAGGTGCTGCCAGGAGCAGATATATCTCTCTGTCAGAAAAGCCTTTTATTATTAAAGTATCTTTATATGCCATATTCTGAAGATATCCGAAGTGTTTGAAGACCATCTATCTATCATCTATCTGTATACCTACCTACCTGTCTACCGACCTACCTACCCACCCACCTATCTATTTGTTGTTTCTAGCTATGGACTATTTAACCTTGAAACCATAAAGGAGACTAAATAAAGCTTATTTCTGTGATTAATTAAACTAGTACAAATAAGATTATTTATAGGTGATGAACTAATAATTTGCATCTTCAATCATCCTGAACAGTTTGCAATAGGTGTGGGCTGAGACCTCTGAAGGCAGAATCCTGTCTGTCCCAAGTGTTCCCAGGGGACTTCAGTGGTCAATATTATTGGTCTGTCTTGTCTCAAGGGTTTGTCTGCTGTCATAAGGCAGGTAACAGGCTGAGCACTCTCTCTCAGCATTGGGTCTGAGCCTTTTCAGGTAAGAGTGAGTTCCTCAAGGTCTGGATGATAAGAGAAATCCCCCAGGGAGTTTTGCTGGGTCACTCCCTTGTTGACTTCAAAGCCCTAGGGAATAAACCCACAGGGTTTAGGTCCAAATGGTCTTGGAACTGTCCCCCAAACTAAATACAGATGTGGGAGAGTACACAAAGACTCACTTTTAGGGGTCTCTTTTCGTTTGACAATGGGGAGCAAACTAAGGATGTCAGAATAAGTCACTGAGGAAGGCCTTGCCTGAGAGGAACCTCAAAGGCCCAAGGGACAACACACCCAAGACAATCTGAGGCCAAAAGGTGGAGGTGGGAAAAGGCCAAAGGGAAAACCAGAGAAAAAGTGCGGGTGCCCCAAGTTTTTAAATGAAATCTTGGGATCTAAGAAAAGTAGATTCATGGGAAGTAGATTCACATATAAAACGTTTAGCAGTGTGCTTAATTCTTGTTTTCTCTGTAAACAATGGATCATCATTTACCAAAGAGATTAGGGCAAACCTGATGCTGCTAGGGGAAAGTCTGTTCTGCATGGTGTTTGGTGGCTGTAAGGCCCGTCCTCAGGACACCATGGCCAGGCATACCAGCAGCAAGCTGCTCTTGGGCACCTGGGGTGCAAGACAGATTATAAAGTGGACCTCAGGTTCCACTTTATGAGTCAAGAAGGCAAGCTGTCCAGGGCAGGAAGCAGTGTGGAAGCCTGTGAAGGCCATGCATACCAGAATCACACAGGTATAGTGGGGAAGCCCATAAACTGAGCCTTCTCCTCTGTCAGAGGGTAATACTTCTCTCCCAGAGTATGGCTGTATATAAAACATTCAGTGGCATGCTTAATTCAAATAATTTAAGTGGTAGATATTTTAGCTCACTGAAAACTTTCACGTTCACTGGCCCTAGTACCTAGGGCTTGTTCAGGACAACAGGCTATAAATAAGGTCTCCATTTTCCATTTGGTTTAAGCAATGGTTATTAGGAAGGGGCAAATTTACCCTTTAGGGTGTAACCAGCAATGTCAGAAGCCAACGGTGTCTGACATTATTCTGACATCCAGTAGATGTAGAAGGCAGGGAATACTGGGAATCTCCCAACACTGTTCAGGAGAGTCCCCTGCTCACCCTGCCCTGACAGCAGTAATGCTAAGGCTGAAGCCTGGACCTAAAGAGAGAATCCGGCTTTGACCAGAGGAGGAGGAAGTGGAAACAAACAGCCTTCCTAAGACTACATGAACCATCCGAGGCTTTTCAGCCGGAATTCAAGGGAACATTAAAGACATTAGACCCAAGACCTACTCATCAGTGGATGGCTTTAAATAGCTCTTTGGCAAGATGTTGCTCTAGTTTGGGAATGAAATGTTTCTGAAGACTTGTGTTGAAGGCTTGGTCTCCAGCTTGTTGTACTGAGGAGGAGATTGGACACAAAGGCATTTATCTCACCAGCAGATAAAACCATTGGTGAATTGAATAGTCTGTTAAATAGTGAGACGCAGTGGGGAGAAGCCCGCACTTTGAAGGGTCCTATCTTTTCTGTAGTCCCCTCCTCTGCTTCCTGCCTACTAATGAGCTGTGCCCGATCCCCTCACCACAGGGCCAATGATATTCTGCTTCAACACATGTGCCTAATGAAACCAAATGATGGAGACCTCTGGCACAGAGTCAAAACAAAGCTTTCTTCCTATGTCACCTCAGGTATTTTTAGAACATGACTTTATGTGTATGGATGTTTTGCATTCATTTCTGTGCACTACATACATGCTGTATACCTGATGCTCCCGGAAGACAGAAGAGGGCATCACATCCTCTGGAAGTGGAATTATAAGATGCTAGGAGCCACCACATTGGTGCTGGGAATTGAACCCAGGGCCGCTGAAAGAACAGCAAGTACTCTTAAACATGGAGTCATCTCTCGAGTGCCCATCTCAGGCATTTTGTCATGGCAACAGAAACTAAGTTTATACAGATGTGAAAAACAACGGAAACGGGAGGATCAGAATAGAAAACTATAGGAGTAGAAAAATTGAACTACTCATCCATTAAAATCAAGGAAATCATGAAATTTGCAGGCAAATGGATGGAACTAGAAAAGATCATCCTGAGTGAGGTGAACTCAGACCCAGAAAGACATACATGGTACTTATAAACATATTTTAGTCATATAGTACAGTATAGACACACTACAATGCACAGACCCCAAGAAGATAAGCCCGATGGTCACCTTAGGCTTCATGTGGGCCAACTGGTTAGGGGAGCAGGAGATATCTTTGACATGGACTATGTTGCCTGATTTTTTATCACTTCCCCCTGATGGGACTTCCTTACCAGGCCACACGGCGAACTCAGTCCTCATGTGACTAGATGACTTGGGGTGTCTTGGTAGGGGGCTCCCCTATGCTGAGGAAAAGGAGAGAGGAGATGCGTGAGGGAGGGTCGGATTGGGAGCAGAAGGAGAGGCCTATGATTGAGATGTAAATTGAATTAATAAAAGAGAAAAAAGATTGTTTATTAACAAAGGCATTATAATAAAATACCTAATTAAAAATGTGCAGGTGGAGAAAATGGGGGCATCATGGAGTAGAAAAGTATGAGCCCCATTCCTCTTATGTGAATTCTTCCCTAGGGTGAGGCAAACTACATTCTAAAGCCTCTGAATACAAAGTGAGAGTTTGCATAGTTTTGGAAAAACAAAGCAGAGTTATCTGGCTGGGCCACAAATTGCTCATGTATACTTTAAAGACAAAGCAAAAAATAAATAAAAATAAAAATTTAAATTCCATAACAATTTGGCTGATTCTGACATTTCACTTTAATAACCAGTGAGTTCACAAAATCAACTTGAAACAAGATTTGGCCCCCTAACTGAGGCCAAACCCTTCATGGACATTAATGCCTTGAGAATACAAATTAACCGTATCTTATTAAAGTATGTTGCTAATCTGTTGATTGATAGTTCTAGGAATTGAGAAAATAAAGGAGACATTTTCAATGAAATCTTTTCAAAATGTGCTTAGACTCCAGGGATTTTAATTTTTACCTTAAGCCAATTATTTAAATTCTTAACACTCAGCTTTATTTGTTGCAAAATGAAGAGAACAGTGCCTACACTCTTAGACCATGGTTGATTATACTGTGGTGGCCACAAGGCTGGAGGTAGTTCCTAACTCAAGGTTTTTGCTTTGACTCTATATTGCTCAGAGTCATGCTGGACTTTACAGAGAACTAGAACCGGAAGGCTAGCTAGGTAAGAGATCAAGTTAGGTCCTTCTCAGCAGCTCTAGGATCCCTTTGAACTTCACACAGTCTTAGAGGTATTCTATTTCATAGATAGAGAAAACAATACCCGAAGTACAGAGTCAGCAAGATAGGGAACTTGAATTACAAAGGATGCCCAAAGACTACAGGTTAATGGAATTCTATCACCGTGTCTTGGGAGATTTGTAGGTCTAGCTTAGAAGTAACCTAGGCTCAGTTATCAGGACTTGGAAAGCATGGGAAATGCTAAGAAGTCAGATGAACTCAAAAGGTGGTATGCCTCCCTTTACTGATCAACTTCAAATAATAAAAAAAAATCTCCAAATGACAGAGACGCAGTCTAAATCAGTGGTTCTCAACCTGGGAGTCACAACCTCTTTGGATCATCAGATATTCTGCATACCACTGATATTTAAATTACAATTCTTTACAGTAGCAAAATTACTTTTGAAGTAGCAACAGAAAATAATTTTATAGTTGGGGAGGTCACCACACATGAGGGACTGTACTAAAGGGTCACAGCGTTAGGAAGGTTGAGAACCAGCGGTCTCAGTGGCCCCATCTTTTGTTTGGAAAGGATTGCATCAGTATGTCCAAATAGTAGTAGTGGGAGAACGACTGTAATTAAAGTTCTGGTTTCTTTAAAAACTCAGTTATGTTGTGTAAATGATTTTATTTTAATCTCAGGAATTTTAGTTTGTCCACAGCTGATAATTGCCTCCTTAGGGGTGTGGTCTTTGCCAGCTGGTAATGGACTGCCTCCTGCAGCACAGAAGGGGTGTGGTCCAGGACTCTGAGGAATAAAAATACAAAAGCCCAGAAAGAGAAGGGGTGGCAGTTTGGAGAGACCAGAGATGGACAGTGTGGCAGCTTGGAGGAGACAAACATTTCAATGCAGCGGCTTGAACTGCTGTTGACGGAGACTGGTATATCCCCAAAGAACCCATCAACCCTCAACAGCTGGGAGAAGTAAAGGGGTCTGTGCCCCCTCTCCCCACTAACCTTCTCTTACCCAGGGCTAAAAGGTTGGTGAAAGGGACATAGAGGATTAAATACCCCAAATAAAATAGTTTAAAAATGAGCACAAGTGATGGCTATACATGCTTTTTGTGAGGGAGGTTCTAAGAGCCAAGTCCCTTGGAGAGAGATTATACAAAGGTCAAGGACTGAAATCACTTAAAAAGTTGAGAAACAAGAGAGGAGTATCATGAAAGTCCTGTCTACTTGGCGAAAGCCTTGATTACAAGCTCTGCATGAAGATGTATCTTACAGAAAGAACTTGGAATTTTTGCCTGGGGAAAAAGTTTTGACCCTGACTTGAGTTCTCACTCAAGTCTCTCATCTTATTGAAACCTTATCTGATTGATTTAAATGTAGTCAAGAAAGGCCACTGAAAATAATTTGAGGAAAACATTTGGAAGCTGCTTTCTCAAATTCAAATGATAGCAACTCTCAAAGTAAGAATTTTGGAGAATCTTAATCCTTATGCTGAAAAGTAACTGGGCAAAGATTTATCTTCTAGGTGAGATCTTTCATGAGTTCCCATGCAGCATTTCCACTGGAGTAGCAAAAAACGTGTGGTATCACCAAGTATCACACTGGTCAAGTTGCCATTTAATCCAAACATAATCAATGGCTCAGCCATAACCCAATCTTGGTTTTCTTGTAGCCTAGATACAGGAAAAGTCCTTCAGGTAGCAAAGACTAAGTAGCTTTAAAAGCTGGGGGCATAGCTTGGTGGTAGCCCCTGCCTACAATGTACGGGTCCATTCCCATGGTCACATCAAACCAAACCAAAAGGATAGTTGGACACTCGTATGCCCAGTACTCAGGAGGCTGAAGGTTTCTGAATCTGAGGCTAGCCTGGGCTATGCATAGCAAGATCTTGTCTTGGGGGTGGAGTCACTTTAAGAGCCATTTCCTAACACCATGACTTTGCATAAAACTTAACATCAAAGCAAGTTTTTTTTTTAAAAGACATTTCTTTTTTTTTTTAAAAGATTTATTTATTATGTATACAGTGTTCTGTCTGCATGTACACCTGCATGCCAGAAGAGGAAAGCAGATCTCATTACAGATGGTTGTGAGCCACCATGTGGTTGCTGGGAATTGAACTCAGGACCTTTGGAAGAGAAAACAGTGCTCTTAACCTCTGAGCCATCTCTCCAGCCCTCAAAGCAAGTTTTTTAGAGTCAACATGAAAGAAATAAGGAACATATCTAGTTTTTCTGTGGTTTTAAGTAGTGTTTCAGAAAAATTTACCTTGTGAATATAAACAATTTATCAAGTATGGGTTATTTATGAACTCTACTGCTTAGAGATAGAATGGATACAGCTAAAACATATGTTGGTCATAACCTCACACTTTGAATCTAGCTAATTTAAAAATGTTTATTAGAATTAGCTAACTATAAAATTATCAAGTATTCTTTAAACCCTTGAGATTTATATTTTAAATTGCATTTATCTACAACACTCAGTAATTATCACACTTCAGCAGGTCACATCTGATTCAAGTAGACCTCAAACTATCCCACTTGTGTCTTGGTAATTTCCTCAAAATTGTGGGGGAGAAATCAGGTCAAAATTTCGCCAACTTTCATCTTGGGTAATGTCACAAAAAGTTATGGGCCTTGATGCTTTAGATTGGGAATACCTACAAATTAATTTCTAAATTATTCTCTTGCAGTTTCAGGATCACATAAGGAAACTCAAAATTTCACTTTTGAATACAGGCAAGTATTTGTTAACTTTAACAGATTAGTATAAGTTGTCCTACATTTTAAGGATTTATTCAGCCTTAAGATAGTGTGACTGTGGGTAGCTCCAAACCTAAGCTAGATGCACATATGCAGCACTCAGCAGACACATTATAGACATGGTGAAAAGGTCAAGTATTTGTGAGGGCTAGAGAAATATGAAAATATTCTTTATACATATATAAAACTGTCAACAAATGTTGGAAACTGAACCTACGTCCTCAATACAACCTAGGCCTGTGCTCTACCTCTTAGCTCTATTTAAGGGATTTGTTACTAAGAAAAGATTTTAGTCTGCTAATGAATTCAGTTCAGTATTTCTTCTTGAGCCATTTATAGTAAAAAAAAAAAAAGGGTAATAATTTTAAGGATATCCCAAAGGCAGGTGGAAAATTCTGTAATTCCTTTGTTCTTAGGTTACAAACAGCCCCGTTTACCAGGAGACATCATGAATGGAGATCTAGAGTCAAGTCATAAGGGCCTAAGGATATGTGGTTTCATTTTTAGATATTTTCTTCTTTTGCTTAATGATATCCATCTTTGACCAAAGAATTTTGATATTCTCTGACCGCTCTTTTTCCCAGACATGCTCTGGTACTGCACAAATGGTACCTTTTAAAATTGAGAAGGCACAAGAGAGTAGGAAAGTAGCAGACATCTCAATGGCAGGAAAATTCAATTACTTTGAATCTTTTTGTAATTCCACACGGGCAGCTTAAATAGAAAATTACTAAGAGGTCCTCAAATGGGAAGGTATTCTTAATATGTATTAAAAATATCTCATTAGACTTTCCAGTGTCCTGTATCTTTTCAACATCCCATTTCCCAGTATCTTAAGGACCAACCAACAATAAATGGCTCAGGTATAGAGTAGTCATAACAGCATTACTACAACCATTAAATTGTAGAAATAGATACAGAAAAGACAGAACATTCTTACTACTCTTAACTCCTTGATGTTTATAAGGTTTGTGAATGAGAAAAATTGAAACTTAAGGGATTAGAAGGCAGGTGGCAGGTGGGGTAGTATCTAGCTCTGGAGGAAAAGCCAACCAGAATAAGCTAGAATAATACGTTCATTTTATCTGTTTTCATTTTTCTTAACCCAATCATTCTGCTCTGTTCCACGTTTGCTAAACACTTTGCACAGGGGTTCTGTTGATAAAAATCTTGGTAAAAAGAAGTGCATAACTTCAGAACTAAATTTAAAGGCAAACTTAGTCAAAAACCTACAATAAAGACTTGCTTTGGCGGTGTCAAACCTCTACAATATGAGTGCTTTAATTACTTTACACCAATTTTTTTTTAATTTATTTATTTTTATCTCAAACTTTACACCAATCTTAAAGATGCAATATTTATTCCTTTTAAACAAATGACAACAATCTACTCCAAATCAACATCAAATTAATTTTGCAAATGGTGTAATATTTTTGTCAACCACGAATGGTCTTTTAGAATTTAGTTTTAGTCAAAAGTTTAAAACCTGTACTTTCAGACTGGTCTGCTGTGCAAGAATGAAGACTGCATGTGAAAATCACATGCAGCAGTGCATACCTGCAGTGCCAATTCTGGGGGTGGGGTGAGGTTGGCCCATTCTCTGGCCAACCAGTCTACCAGAATCAATGAGCTCTAGGTTCAGTGAGAGTCCCTGTCTAAAAAGTAAGGTACAGACAGCCACAGAAAGGTAAATGGAGGCTAGGAAAGACATGTTTAACATCAGGAGCACGCATATGTGCACACATATACACTCAATGTCCACACTCTCTCTTATAACACTACAACCAAGAGCATAAGTTAGGGAGGAGGAAAATTTAATAGAAAAGTTTCATTAAATAGTTCTTTTTTTGTTTAAGATTAGAGGATAAGAGTTATATAAAAAAACACCAAGGAGAATACATTCAAGTTAATGGAAACAAGTCTTTATTAAGTAACTTTTAATATCAGAAAAATAAAACTCTTATAATTCTCTTTACAGCAAATATATAATATCAGTGCTTTGGCCATCTTAAGTTAAAGGCCCTTTATCATAAAATATATGGTTTTAAACTTTACTCAAATTGAATTTATAATCCCTATGACTTCCCTACATATACATAACAAAAGAGTGTAGTAAAATTAGCAAATACTAAACTATATTGATAATTTATCATTCTTAGTTTGTGGTTTTTAGAAACAGTACACGCACCTAATATATGTCGATTCCTTGGCTTATTAGTTGCAGTGTACGATGCAACAAAATAAAAAAACACATGCTTGGTGACATTCGTCCATATCTACAAGACGGCAGCTAGAGATTAGGTTTCAATACTGACAATTAACTATCCTACAAGCAATTAGCATTACATCATAATATGCCATCAAGGCAACTTTTTTATACTGAAAAAAATCAAAATAAAAACCGTTATTTGTAAACTTTATACGAAATGTAACTCTTCAAGTGGAAATAAAAAATAAAATTTGTCTATTTACTATTGAATACACATAAGATTTCAATTTTTGTTATACTGAAAAAAAAGCTCTTTTGTGTTGGGAAAATAACGCTTCAAAAAATAATTAGTAGAAAACCCCACCAGTATAATGTTTTGTCCTTTCAATACCAGCAAATTTGGGGACATACTGAGGATGAAGTTAAGCATCCACAGGTGAAATGTACAAGTGTCTTTTAAAGAAATCTTTCCTTGTGATTGGAAATAGGTTTGAAATGAAGTAAACTGATTAGAGGTTGTCACAGCTGCTTTCATGAATTATGCCAAGGGCATTATTATCTCCCTCCCCATCCCCTACATTACTAAAAAATAAAAATATATTTATAATGTGCAAGACAAATATGGATTGAACATAAAATGTTTCACATTTTGATCTACAGTCTAAATATTAATTAATAGCTTGATCAGACTAATGAATGGAATGTTCGCATTCTCAAATTTTCAGCCAATACAGGTGCATCCCAAAGCCCATCCCGAAATGGGAAAACCCAGGCGGCCATTTCCACATTTACTGAGGCAATGGGTAGGAATTCACAATCAAAGACAATTGTATTCCTGATCCACTGAACATACCAGCCTTGAGCACTCTGGGCGAGATGAAAGTCAATGTAGCAGTTTTTGTCCCAAATTATTACCAGTGATCTAGTAAACTGCCATCAGCCCTATTATTACTAAGAAGTAATCACAATGCTTTAAAAAATTACTTGCAATCCTGCAGAATTAGGCAGAAGTTGTTGTAAAATAAAAAACAAACCTGTTTTGTCAAAACTGGCAGTGTGAAGAAGGCAGCACTGGAAGTGTCAGTCATCTGTGATGCCAGGCACCCTCCATAAACTCTTAATGCGGCTAGGCTTTGGGACCCACTGACTAAAATCTCAGATGTATACATTTTGCTCATAGGTTACACAGCCAAGTAGAACTTTAGCTTTAACAACTCTTATACAAGCTATGTCTCTGAGTCTACAAGATAGTATTAATAATTCAAACCAAACTAATAGACAAGAGACCACTTAGGTTTAGTGTTACCATAGCAGCCTTTTATAAGTGTACTAACAACTTTAGCCTAATCCCAATAAAGCCTGATAACAGTCATAAGAATTCATTAGGAAGTTTACTGGGGGTACCATTATACCCATGCCTTTATGAGTCCATATAGAGATATAGTATTTATGTATATATATATAGTTAAGAGTGAATTTGGATTGCCTGAGTAACAGCTGTCTGGCAAACTGGACATGATGGCGTTCTCTTTTCACAAATCTTGTTGGCACATTCCATGCAGAAGAGGTTGTGGCCACATGGAACTAGGGCAGCAATAACTTCATTCTCAAAGCAAATCACACAGTCATGCTTTCTTCTTGATTCTGGAGGTGAGCTGGAGGTGGAACCACCATTGGAAGAGGAGTAACTATTGGTACCATTAGAAAAAGCAGGGATGTATATTGGAAGGCCAACATGGTTGCCTGTACTAGGTGGGTCGCTCCTAACCCTCCGAGCAAGTGGGTGTTCTATGCTCTCAGGAAATGTAGGAGACAGACGAGGAGTTGATGGCTGACTTCCTCTACGCTGAGTCTTCATGTTACCAGAAGGATCACTCCCAAAACCAGAGAGTGGGTTAACTGGTTCAAATGGAGTCCAGATAGTTTGAGCAGATGTTGGTAAAGAGTCAAAGGCAGGAGAGTCTACTGCAAGATCTTCTGAGCCTACAGATGGTAGTGTATCTCCAAACCAAAAGTTTCCTGTGCTAAACGGGCTTGTTGGACTAAAGTCAGCTAGCCTATTGCTTCCAAAATAGGAATCAGTGGAACCACTTCCTAGAGAACTAGAGCTATCATTTCGATAGTTGGACATCATTCTTGCACGGCTGGGAGGAACCGGATTGGAAGAAAGCCATGCTGAGCCAAGAGTGCCACCTTCGAAGCTCACATCGGTACCGTTATAATGGAAATCATTTTCTTCATTGAGCTCTATGTAGTTTCCTGTACGCATGGCAATGTGCATTTCTATTTCTTCTCGTGCACGATCGACATTTTCGGGCATCCCTGTCACTTCAAAGACTGGCTCCTTATCTCTGCTCGGAGTTACTATGTATGTGTGAGTCTGTTGCTGAATTCTCTTAATTGTTGCTCCTTTTGGTCCGACCACAAGCCCTACCACACGATAGGGGACCCTGACTTGGACTGTGGTTTGACCAGGCAGATTAGGACTACACGATAACCCTCCCAGCGCAGGGCCATTTTTGTTTCGAGATGCACGGATCATAGAGAAGTGCTCTGCAGCCGAGAGAATTTCTCTTTTGGCCATGGCAACATCTTCTTTCCGACCAGTGACAACAAAAATGGGCTCTTCACCACGTACAGGTGTTTTGATATACGTGTTGGTCTTGGCTCTCAGTGCTTTAATTTTACAACCTGTTAAAAGAAAACATTTCAGAATCAGTATCTACTTTAAAAATATCTCATGAATATATCATACAATTAGTTTGTAAAGGCAAACTATGAAAAGTTCTATAAACTAAATAAATTAAATGCCCTTCAGGATACAGTTCTTAATAGTTTCTTACATATCATAAAACTTAACACTAAATGGTGACATTTCCCCAATTCCATACAATACAATGGAGATGGAGGTGTATGTGTATGGCATTATCTCTTTTGGGAAGAGAAGGAACCTTTACTGGGAGGTCACAACTAAGAGGTCTAGTTTGTTCTCTCTCGCACAAGTAGTACACTGGAAAGATGTACAGTGTATACAGGTAAAAATATGAATATAGTTGAGATATTGTTGTGCACTAACTGGACTCACAGGGTTATTAAAATATTATAAGAATATTTGTTGTTTCACTTAACCCGCTCAGAATGCTAAGAACTGGAGTATTACCTCATTTTACCTCATTTACTAAGGAAACAGAACAAAAGCTCAGAAAAATTACATAACTTGTTTTGGTTTACACATCAGTGGTAGAGGCAGAGTTGAGGTCTGTGTGATATAGAAATTGATGGTCTTTTCAGTAGACCAGGAATTTTAATTTTTACATACTCTATGACTTCCAATAGATTTTATTGCTTTAACATGACCCCTTTGTAAAAATACTGACAGTAGCATTCAGAACTAGGTTCTTTCTTCATCTAGGTTTTTCTTTTAAACTATTCTTTATTACCATCTTTATTACTATTATCATAGTTGTACTCAAGTGAATAAATTTTGTAAATTGCTAATCTGAACATTTAAAAAAATGAGGAGTGACTTATGAGGAAAAAAGCTGCTGTGCTTTTTTTTTTTTCCCAATTTGGGAAGACGACCACAAAAGTATAGGATTATAAAAAGTAATGTAGAATGCTTTTGTGTTTATTGTAAAGTTATTGAAAAACAAAACACCCAAATATTGCAAATTCATGGAAAATGGCTAGAGGAACACCAGTTCTAAATGCAAACTAGAAGCTTTGAAAGTTCAACCTACAAATGTACCTGAGGTCAAATAAAACTTTAAATTGTTTCTGTGAACTACAGTGCTAATTATGCAGATTCCATAGGTCTCCAAACTGTCAAGCACACAACTATGACTTAAATCTCAGAGTTAGTTTTCAAAGAAATTAAACAAGCAGATTCCCAGAATAAGTTTGTTCTCATGAATACATCATACAATTAGTTCTTCCAAAAAGTTAAAAAAGGTAATGCTACTGAAGACAGAAGCCACAATTTGGGCAGTTCTTTTTCGTAAGCCTTCTCTTTCTCCCTTGTCCCCAACAAATCACTAATGGGTAAGTTAAAACTAAGATGATGATTTCTCAATCTAGGATGGGTTATATAGTCACTTCTTTGCATGGGGTATTTTACTGGTTCCAGATACATTGAAGTTCAAACTATATGGCACACAAAGCACTTTTTCAGCTGGTTCCTGACTTTTTACTTTCATCCTATACCCATTCCTCCACTCTTTTACTCTGTCACATAATTCAACTTATGGCATATCCATGCTCCCTCAATTCCCCGACTAAAATCTTCCCTCTTTTTGCTTCTTTACTTCTAGCTGTTTTGTTCAACTCCTATTAACTATTAGTGATGTTCTCCTCTCCTATGGCTATATACCTGCCTCTAAATTTCCAAAGCATTGGAAAATTGAACATCCATATATACTATAGGGCTGCTATGTAACATTTATGGAAAGGATAGTTGCTAACTCTCTGTATTAGAACACTGGGCCTTTCTTAAATGTTATTTTGGGTCCCAAATTCCTCTCTTTAATCCCTAGACTTCCATCTTCTGCTCCCATATTACTAATTTCATCCATATTGAAAGGTTTTAATTTTAATTTGTCTCAGTAGGATTTTTGGTTGGGGGTGTGTGTGGTATATGGTGTGAGGGATTGAGCCCACAAGCCTCCTGCATATCTAAACATTAAAATTTAAATATTATAGCATATTTAAAACTTAACCTACCATACAACTTCTGAATCCTAACCACAAACTAATCAAGTTCGTATTCCTCCTTCAAAGAAACCATAGAACTTACAAAGAAATGGCTGTCTTTTCACTATGTGTGCTAGGTACATTACCATGAAAATCCAGACTCAGGTTCTCTGAAAACAAAATATATTCAAGCATCACTGAGTGTGACATCAAGATGGAGGAACGCCATCCTCAAAAAGCTTTTCCTAGATGTCTTAATATTTTTCTTCATTTTATTATACTTTCAGAAATCTTACTGCTGGTTACATAGTTTAAGAGAACCAATTATACCACTAGGTAAAGAAGAAACAAACTACACTCCTAACTGTCCAAACCTTAAGTAACTCCAAAACCCTAAGAAAAGCATTCAGAAGAGTAGGAGGAGGTTGTTTCACAGTATCTATCAAGAAATCACAAAATTTATACTACTGTGAAACATGAAATTTTAAATGCTATGGTAACACTACATTTACAATCAACTATATTAAAATTAAATGAGTAAAAGATGAATTAGATGTTTTTACTCTACAATAAAATGAACTAGGTGATCACAGCAAATCTTTTGCCTCTTTACACAGTCAAATCTTCCTCACAGTAGGTGCTGCCTGGGGCTAAGAACTGAGATCACATTCCTTGGACAACATGCAACTGACAGAGATGCCTATGAAAATCTGAAAGCAAACAAACAAACAAAACAAACAAACAACTAACTGGTCATATCCTATACTCAAAGAGCATCAGCAGTTACATGAGTTCACACTCCCGGCTACAATTCTGTAAGAACGCAGCCTCCTAAAAATTTCATTCTTCACCTGCAGACATGCCTTTTTGGGTAGGAGCCCTTTGTTGCACAAGCATAAAGACCTAAGTAAGTTCAAATCCCCAGTGCCATGAGAAAAGCCACCAGGTGCATTCGTAAGCCAGTGCTAACAGGGGGTGGAGATAGGAGGATCTCTAGGGTCAAGCTCCATGTTCAGCAAAGAGATTGTATCTAAATAAGGCTCCTGCCCATACAAGTATAACACATATACACACACTGAGGAAAAAACAAACTCAAAACAAACAAACAAACAAACTAACAAAAACCTCATTCCTAATAACAGGTAGTCCTGGTTCATCCTCAGAAAAACATGGCAATTTCTAATAGGTGCAAAATATTATTAAGAGTTTAGGTTTGTTTCCTTTTTATCTTTAGTAGTATCAACCAACAGACGATTAAGACAGCTTTCTAAATAACTACTGTAGAGGGCTGGGAGCATACAATGCTTGTCCAGCATGCAGGAGGCCCTTGGTTCAATCCCTACCACCACACTCCATACCACATCATACCACATCATACCACATCACACCACACCTCACAACCAAAAACCAAAACAAAACCCCAAACCCCCAAATCCCTCTGAGACAGTAATTTAAGTAACTGTCAGTTCTAGCTTGTAAGTACACAGAACACTTATTTGGCCCCATGGTTGGGATTGAAAAATAGGTATTTAAATGCATGGTCAGTGGAAAGACAGGATATGTTAGCTTTGAATCACTTCTGAGATAGGAAGGCCAGATACCTTACCACAAAGGGTAATGCACTTTGGTTTTGCAGATCAGGGGAAGGAGGTAAAAAGCTACCCTCCCAAACCCACAACAAAACCCGGTAAATATTAAGCCGGGTAAATATGAACAAACAAACAAAAAAAAACAAAAACCAAATGCAGAGGCAAGTACTTCTCTCTCCCTAAATTTTATATGACAGTTCAACACAGAAACCTCACTCATCACAACATGGCTTCTTTATGACATAAAGATGCTGAGTTGCAAATATGATTCCTAGAAACACACTGTGAAGGTGAGGACTACTTGAATAGGTAGGTTTCAAAAAATGACATCAACTTGAAGTAACAAATTCATTTTATAATTTCTTTGTATGTAGAGAGGTAAACAGAGCTTTATGGAATATTTAAGACCAAATTTCTGTTTGAAAATTCAGATACTTTAAAAAGTTATAAAAAAAACAACTGAAATTTTAAATGCTTACAATTCCTCTCACAATCAGCTAATTTTTCTTATATCCCTGCATTTCTCCACTATAAAGTAAAACACTAAACCCCAAGAGACAAACAGTTTACAGTAAAAGAAACAGTCTACAGCAAAGCAAACATTGCTCTGAAGATGGAAGTTCTTATTCTGTAGTAGCTAAGCTACTTTGCCCATCTGTCAATGTCAGCATTATAAGACGACTGCAAGTGAAAGTGGGATCATATTTAGTTGGTCAAGGTGGGTAATTTGCAGAGGGCAATTTGTGTATCAGAATTATCTTTTGCCCCTATAATCCCATTTGTAGAAGTAATACCAATAAGTGCAAGATAGTCTCAGTATTTTATTATTTATTGTTTAGGTAAGCATGAACCTAAGACTGCTGTAGAATGAAATATAAACTATTTGTAAAATTGGCTGACTTGGAGGGACAGGGACTTTTCATTGTCTATGCAAATTAAGTATGATTAGAATATATGAATAATATTTAAGACTTTTAGCTAGGACTGCTATGATTATTTTAAATTACAGCAGCAGGATGAATAATTTCAAAATCTCAAAGTCAAACCTCAGTTTTACAACTCTTAGATGTATAGGCTACTTGGAAGTTTTTGTTTCTTTGTAAACTCAGTTATGTCATGTCAATATGTTTTTGTTTTAATCCCAAGTTTTAGTTGGGCTATAGTTTGTCCACAGCTGTTAACTGTCTTGTGCAGGACGTGGTTTGTGCCAGCTGGTACTGGCCTTCCATGTGCAGCACGTGGAAAAGGCTGTGGTCTAGGGTTCTAAGAGTATACATATGAGAACCCAGAAAGAGAAAGAGTGGTGTTGGTGTGGCGTGCAGCGGTTTGAAGAGACCAGAGATGGAAGTGTGTGGTTTGGAGCAGACAGATGGAGAGAAACACTGCAGGTGCAGTGTCTTGGAGGACACTGCTGGCTATGTTTGCTCTTGATGGAGACTGGTATTGTCCTAGGGAAAACAAAAAACTCCCCTCCCCCCAAATTCCTTGACCTTAAACAGCTGGGAGAATTAAGCTCTCTCTCCCCACTAACCTCTCTCCCACCTAGGATTGGCAGGTTGAGGCCCAAACACCCTCTTTGATCACCTCCCCCTGAGGTGGGTACAGCCTTACCAGGCCACAGAGAAAGACAATGCAGCCACTCCTGATAAGACCTAATAGACTAGGATCAGAAGGAAGGAAAAGAAGACCTCCCTTATCAGTGGAGTTGGGGAGGGGCACGTGTAGTGAAGGGGGAGGAAGGAATTGGGAGGGGAGGAGGAAAGGAGCTACAGGGGGGATACAAAGTGAGTAAAGTATAATTAATAAAAAATTTAAAAAATTAATAAAGCCATTATGGAAAAAAATAAGTGCTACTATTTGTTTTCTTATAGCTAAAGATAAAACCAACACATATCAAAGTTTTATTGAAGGGAGCTACAGGGCAGAAACTAGTAAATTCTCTGCAATAAAGCCTCCAGCTTACCTTGCTAGCATATGAACCCACTTTTCCTATTATTGTTGCTAGGGCTGTTTTAGGCTAAACTCCACCAATTTCAGCCACAACTTGTCTTCTCCCTCCTTGGTGTAACAAGACATTCTATCTGGCTTCTCAAGGTTAAGAGACCCTTTCCAAAGAAAGGGTGGGCTCTGTTGTTGGAACTGGGGTTGGAAGGAAGAGGAGGAAACTCGTTTCAAACTGTGAGTTGCAGCCTCAACTCTGTTATGTTGCAAGTAGCATTTAAAAACTAACTAACCAATCCTTGACTCTTTTGTGTTTCCTGTGTTTTAGTAGGATGTGTTTATAATAGGCTGCAATGTAAGATACTTTTTGACATGGGTTACCATCATTAATGCTTATGACCTCCAGATTCAATTATTCTGAAGATCATCTTCTAGTTCCAAGAAGTATGAGACAAACATTTATATGTGTAGGTGTGTGACTGTCTGTGGAAGTCAGAGGATGACATCGGGTGCCCTATTCTATCATTTGCAACTTTCTTCCTAGCCAGGAGCTAGGCATGTGGGCCAATACCTAGTTTTTTAAATTTGTGCTGGTATCTATTCTTATCTGAATACGTACGTAGCAGGAGCTCTTACCCACTGAGCACCTCTCTAACTCTGGGATAGTTTGCCAATGCTACCACTAATTACCATTAATTGTATTTTCAATGATAAAAATTTATAATTTCAAAATACATACATATATGTTACAAAAGTCTCACACAGGTTCCAATGGGGTTAAAATCAAAACAGTGGAAGGATTCGTGTATGTGTGCGCACGCGTGCGTGTGAGTCTGTATGTATGTATTTCTGCAAGTTCTAGGGAAAGGTGTGTTCCCTGCAGATTTAGGCTGTGGCAGAGTTCGGGTTTGGTGGTTTTAGAGCCATCTACATATAGCCCTTCGGCCTTAACTCTTCAGAGCCGGCAGTTAGGCTTCTTCTCATCTCCACTCCTCAAGCCTGAGCCCACAGGTGGCTGTGAAGGTTTCTACTTTTAGGAACTTATATTACAACTGGGCCCACCGGATAATCCTAGACATTCTTTACACAGCTAAACCTATGTCCTTCAGCCCACCTGCAACATGCCAAGTGAAGCAAACACTTCAATTGTTTCTTTGGTGGTGATATTCTGCTAATTATATCACCCCTTCCTTTCTTCCAAGGCCCCAGCTTTTGAAAGATGTATTGATTGGTTCATGGGAATTTTAAACCCAATTAAGGAATAGTAATCCAATGGCCTCTGGCCAGGGAGAGGCTTGGAGATTTATAAGACAATGAAAAAGGATGGAGAGACAGTGTTAATGATCAACTAAGAAGAAAAGAAACATACTAAGTATTGATAAGCTAAGTATTGATAAGTACTAATGTGGCTCTATATAAAGGAGTTTGATGGGAAATAAACAAAAGCTAGTCTTCTGGATCTGTCTGAAAGGCTGTATTAGTCAAGGTGTCCTTCCTTAGCTAAATCACTTTTTGGGCTTCAAGAACATTTTATTAATCCTGAACTTTATAGTGCAGGTTGATGCCTGAGTTTATCCATTCAAATGTTAAACTCCCCCTAAAAAGTATACATGGTTTACTTCCAGAAGAAACTTGGTCATTTCTGACTTCAAGGAGCTCATGTCCAAGAGATGCAAGTGACAGATGCTTTAATGAACACACAGAGTAGTGGGAGCACACAAAAGGAGGTGAGTTTTAGTGCTTTAAAATACATGAAAGGAGGCTTCAAGGGCCCAGGAAATGGATGGTAAGGAGCTTGCTACACATGCTTGAAGACATCAGCTATAATCCCTGAGGCTAGCTAGCATACTAATCTAGATGAATCACTGAGCTCCAGGTTCACTGAGAGATTATCTCAAAAGATAGTGAGTAAAGACAAAAACCTAACACTGACCTCTGTCCTCAACACACAAGCACAGGCCAACTTCAAAGGCATTTTGAAGAGGCTCAAAGAAAGTAGTTTTGCCAAGTAAGGAGGAAGTGCCCAAAGCAGAAAACTGGGAGTGCACATTGGTACAGTGGGTGACATTAAAGCTAGTTCTGCATTTTGAGAGTTTCAGGTGACTAAAATGGAGAGGGAGAAGTCTCTAATGTCAGCTAAGGGACTTAATCTTGCAGAGACAAAATATTTGGGAGAAGATGACTAGCTACAGAATTGGATGTGAAGATTTCCTTATCTGAAATGAAGGGTCACTATAATTATCAGCAGATGAAGGAGGAAATGGGGGTAAGCAAGACAGAGTCCTTGCAAAACCATTTGCATCCTGATATCTAGTATATCTGGTGTTCCTAATTTTTCTTCACACAGCTGAATTTGTATTTCAGAAAAGTTACACTCACTGTATTTTCCAATTAATTAATAAATTAGTATGTATGTACAGCAACTTAAGAAAACTTAAACCCTTAAAGACAAATCTCAAAACCATGCCAAATTTCATTTCTTGTAATCCGCTGAAAATACTGGTAAATTATGCATACATTCTTTAAATAAAAATGGAAAGGGGTTACACTTGAACAATTCACATTATTAAAAAAAAAACTCGTTATCTATTTTCCTCCTAGCATTCAATGGCAAAAACTAATTTTCAGTCTCTTATCTCCTATAAATGGGTGCTGTTCCTCTTCCACTTCCGATCAGATGATCAGATCTTTAAACTTTTGGAATAGCTTCCTAGTGTACATATTATACCCTCCCCGCCCCAATTAACACAACAGAACTTGAAAAGTAGAAATTATATGTATAGCTTTAAGTTTAACAAACAGGGATGAAGGACAGCTATTGGTAAAGTACTTGTGGTGCAAACAAAAGGAACCGAGTTCAATCCTCAAAATCTACATAAAAAGAGGCAGATTATCAATGCATATGCACTTGTAATCTCAGAGGAGATAGATCCCCAGGGATGCTGTCAAGATGGGGGACTGGAGAACTAGCAGAATGAGTCCTTTCAGCTGCCCCAGAGAACCCTAGTTTGGTTCCTAGCACTCATATTAGGCATTTTACAACCATTTGTAAGTCCAATTCCAGGGGATTTGATGCTCTTCTTCTAGCCTTGTCAGGTACACACAGACACTAAAAATAAAAAATTTATCTTCAATGCCAAACCAAACCATTTCTGAGGAATGACACCCACGGCTGACCTTTGGCTTTCAGAAGAAAGCGTACCAGTATGAAACACAACCCATATACACAAACAATGGCTTAACTCAAGTGTTATAGCTACCACATGGAAATAATTTGGCCTAGTTCATAGAAAACATAAGCAACCAAACTCCCCATAATCTTCAGGACTGGATTCTAACTGACCATTAACCTGCTGTTTCCTTGTTAGGTCATTCGATATAATATCTAGGTAACCCCCCTCCTCTCCTGTTCATCAAATTCCTCCTATAAGAATTTCATCATTAATAAAAAAAAAAAGAATATCCTTTAACATCTAAAACTGTTTAGATACTGACTATGCTTCACAAGCTTTTCCTCAAGGAAGGATTGGTGACTACTGAAAATGGAAGACTGCATGGACAAATTATCATGAATCAGTGAGTGAACTTAAAATAGGACATGAAGCAGGGCTCAGCGGCACGCGCCTGTAATCCCAGCACTCAGGGAGGCAGAGGAGGGTGGATCTCTGTGAGTTCGAGGCCAGCCTGGTCAAAAAAGCTAGTCCAGGACAGCCAAGAAACAGAGAAACGCTGTCTCGAAAAACCGAAACCAACCAACCAAAGAAACAAGTAAAACAAAACAAGCAGGCAAACAGGTCATGAAGCCTCAATCTACTTGTCATGTGAGAGTAACTAATTCTCCTCATTTAGTTGTTAGAAATAGAAAAAATTAAACTAATAAAAGAGCTTACTGGAATAGGTTATACAGCTCAGTGGTAAAGCATATGCTTGTTATATTGAAAGCCCTAGGTTCATCCCTATCATCCTTCCCTCTCAAAACTAACCCTAACACAGGTTTCCCTCCACTATTTCTTACCAAGCACATGAGTAAACTCAACTAATAACAGGGAGACTAGAACTGGCTTTGAAATAATAGGATTTATAAAGTACTCAGTTTTCCAAAACCTCTCTCCTACACACATTTTCACTTATTCTTCATAGTCGAGTGCTTTGGAAAGGGCAGGAAATAACTTAGTTGACTTTTGTTGTTGTTTTTGTTTTTGAGACAGGGTTTCTCTGTTCTGTTTTGGCTGTCCTGGACTCCCTTTGTAGACCAGCCTGTCCTTGAACTCTGCCACCATGTGCAGAGTGTGTGCCACCATGACCAGCTAACTTAGTTGGCTTGTTGATGGGATCTTAGCTGCTGTTAGATCTCAGACCCAAACTGTCTTAGTTTCACACTCTTTTCATTGCTTTCTATTTTTTCCCCTAAAAACAACACTATTTCACATTTCATAATATAGTACAATGAACATGAGGAGGCATATAATTTGATTTTCTAAAGTCCTTTCCTGTTATAACAGATTATTCAAAAGCTTCTTTCACATTCTAAGAACTCAATTTCTGCATATCTTAGTCTGATGAATATTAGCTAAGTCTAAGAAGAGAGCATCTCTATGCTCACAGTGTGTTTGTGTGTGTATGTATGTGTCTATGTGTATGCATGAATTCTGTATGTATACCTGCAAGAAGAAAGACCTGAAGTTAAATCCTCAGCACCCACAAAAGCCAGGTATGGCTGCCTGTGTCTGTAACTCAGTGTTATGTCGAGGAGGTAGGTGGATCCCAGCTTACTGTTAAATCAGCCAGCCTAACCAAAATGGGGAGGGGGTACCATCTCAAAAAATAAAACAAAGATTTGTTGGGGAAGACATCGGAAAATCCTTTTTTGGCTTCTGCAAACATGTGTGCATATGCACACAGGCCCTAACTCTTAACATTTAGATTGTAAAAGATGTTAAGTATTATAAACTCTGCAAAGCTGGGACTAAATGTGTAGTCAATCTAATTGGTAATTTGTATGACTATAGGGGCTCTTTTTTGGATAAAGTTTACATTATAAGCTCTATGAAATTATCTAATTTTACACTTTAACAAGTTAGAATGTTAAAAAAAAGAACAATGACAATCCAAAAGAATGGCTCAAAGTTATAAAGTAGTAATTTTTAAGATGTGTTTTTATTATTTATGTGTGAGTGTATGCATACTTTTGTGTACAGGCACTCAAGGAGAATAGAAGAGGGCATGGATGTCTTGGAGCTGGAATACAGGCATTTGCGAGCTGTCCAATGCGGGTGCTAGGATCTGAACCCTGGTCCTCTCTTTAGAGAGCAACAAGTGTTTTTAAGAGTTTTCCTTACTATAGATCTGTTTCTACCCTTTAGAACATGTTAATAAAATTCTCAGAATTACCAGGTTAGGGATGTAGTTTAGTGGTAGAGAATCTGTTTACCATGCATGGGGTCCTATGTTAAATCTCTGGCATCATTCAGAAGCAAAACAATAAAAATTTTAAGTTATTTGTAAATGATTCTCTTCTAGACTAGCCTAACCCTTTCCTGAAAGTACATACTATAAATGTGAAGATCTTGTATCTTTTAGGTAAAAGATTTTACCTTAATCTTTTTAGGTAAAATTTTAAGTTTCATCTAGAACTTGCACAGAATGTAAAAGAAATATATTAACTACAAAAATGTTATGTGTAGGGCATAGCTGGCAGGTGCTTGTAGTACTGAAGAGGCAGTAACAGTACCCAGGAGATCAAGGATAGCCTGGGCCATTTATTTTTAGTTAAAGAGTTCATAAAGTTTACCTTATTCCTTACAGAATTTGTCATACTGTACTTTAAATTGGACATTGAATTTATACTAATGACATCTCAAATTTCACCATTGTAGCACAAGGTAGAGGTTTTGGGCAAGTCGGAATAGAACCTGGAACAGGCTTTCTCCAAATACCAAACCAAACCAAACCAAACCAAACCAAACCAAACCAAACCAAACCAAACCAAACCAAACCAAACCAAACCAAACCACCACTAACCACCATCAAAAAAACAAACCCAGAGGCTTAAAGGAAGTGATCTGTCCCAAGTCATAGCAACAGTGACCAAGTTAACAAAGTCAGAGGAAAAGGCAAAGGTGAAGACTGGTATAAAGAAGGAACAATATTCATGAACAATCCTTTATGCCTAATTTCAATTGCATCTGCAATTTTCAGTAACAAATTCTCTATTATTTTAAAACTAACCCTTACTATTTCATATATGTAGTTAATTAAGGCTTTCCTTACATGCAGTGATTTGTAGTCCTCTGCTTACTAGACAAAAGCAATAACTACATATATTGAACTGTCCTAAATTTAAACACTGGCACAAAAGACTCTATAGTTACTTAAGGGTAATATAAATTTCTCAAGAGAAGTCACAGACAACTATTCAAATCGTATTATGTTATGTATATATTTAATT
Organism: Pachyuromys duprasi; assembly: GCA_028658305.1. Lineage (NCBI taxonomy): Eukaryota > Metazoa > Chordata > Mammalia > Rodentia > Muridae > Pachyuromys > Pachyuromys duprasi. The sequence continues at coordinate 51,575,225 of CM053764.1, forward strand.
TAATTGGGCTTAGTAATTCCAGTGTTAGAAAATTATTAGCTGGGTGGGATGATACACCTATAATCCTAGCACTCATATGGCTGGGGAAGAAATCTTAATTACCACATTGAATTTTGCATTTTTCTATATAGTAACTAATGGTAAGTTAAGTTAAAAGCTGAGACAGGAGGCTAGCCAAGGGCTACACAGTGAGAGGTCACCACGAAACAAATACTTTTAGAATCACCTTTAAAAAAATGGAAGTTTTAACCATGATCTATTTACCTATTTAGTGTTTTCTAAAATAGCAGCCTACCTCTTCGTCTCTCCCTTTTCTTTTAATTAGACTGGGGATAGAACCTAGGGCCTTATGCATGCTCTTTCACTGGCCTGTATCCCTGGAGATATATATATATATATATATATATATATATATTTTTTTTTTAACAGCACATATTTTAGTTGATTCCCCCCCCAAATTTTTCATTTTGAGATTACATTACTAATAGTGAAAATCACACTGTTTAAAACTGGTCTAAACCTAGAACTACTAAATATACAAATGACCTTTTAGAACCTTAGGCCTAATCTGCAAAATGCCTATAACCACCTAACAGTTATATGGCACTGGTAAAATACCTAGTAGTACTTAGCAAAGGGGTAAAAACCAAACCCCTTCCTGAAGCCAAGGGGAAGACACCATGATTTCAGTGCTGTTTTGAAATTTTTTTCCTTTGTAAAATAAGTATGTACTTCTGGATGGGAAATCTATGCACAGCAAGACCAAGTATCCAATCTCTCCTATCAAATACTATTGACAAGTTGGAACAATGGAAAGGTTTCCTCCCCCCATCCACTAATACACACTGTCACTGGAGATCAGTGGTTAACAAGAGAGCTCAATCAATGAGGAAGTTTTCTAAATGGTCTAGCTCAGTGATATCGAGAGTATAAAAATATCAGCACAGAGATAAAAACAAAGGACCCATTTTCATTTTATCATATTTGTTAACTTTTTTGTATGAAATACATTATTATTAGCATACATTATACATTAATGTATACAAAATGTATAATGGTACAAAGTTTTTTTGACAAAGTGTGCAATGAAAAAAAAAGACTTTTCTAGACCTATAAGGTTAAAAAGTACATACTATCAATTAAAAACATTGTCAAAGTAGCTGAAAATGAACATTTATCTGAATCTTAATTTATATCACTTACTATTGTTGGTAAAAAGTAGATCCAGTGTTCTATTGTAATTCACTTTTTGGACTCCTAGACAGTAACTACTGACAAATCATAATAAAATCCGTGAACTTCAATCAAACTTGTTAACCACTATTAATGTTTTACAGGCACTACACTTAAAAACAGAGACATTTCATATTTATTAAATGCAATCTTACAGCATCTGTAGATGTATACATCTGTGCATGCCCATGCATGCCCATGTGGAGGCTGGAGGTTGATGGTGGATATTTTCCTCTTTAGTTCTTTGCCTTGTTTTTTGAGACAGGGTATCTTGCTGAACCTGGAGCCCAATGACTGGTTAAATTAGTTGGCTAGCATGTCTCCAGGATCCTCCTGTGTCAGTCTCAACAATGCTGGGATCACACCCTTACATCATCAGGTGCTGGGAATTTGAGTTCAGAAATTCATGCTTATGGAGTAGGCACTTTACCCACTGAGACATTTTCTCAGCCTTAGACTTTAACACTTATAAGACCAATTTAACATGTACAAAGGCCATATACTCCAGGGAGGAAAACAGGTCAAATGCTCTGCTGGTTTTCATTACTATTAACAGTGGTCCATGGAGATGACGGATGAAAAAAATGGCTCAGGGGTTAGGGGAACTTGAGTTCAGTTTCCAGCATCCACACAAGGTGGCTTGTGCTTGTAACTCCAGCCTTAGGGGTATCTGACTCTAGCCTCTCTGCAGGCACCCACAACTCATATACACATACAGGCACATAATTTAAAAAGAAACATGGTCTTGGGCCTGGAGAGACAGCCCAACATTTAGTAACACTCACTTGCTTCTCTTGCAGAGGACCTAGATTCAGTTCCCAGCACCATATGGTGGCTTATAATCATCCTTAATTCCATTTTGAAGGGAACCTACACCCTCTTTTGACCTCCTTGACATCAGGTACATATACATACATGAAGGCAAAACACTCATACACACACACACACAAAACAAACAAAGAAACAAAAAACCTCTGGGGTTAGGTATAGTGGTATGTTTGTGAACCCAGCAGCCAAGCTTCGTGATGAAAACCTATCTCACTGACAAAAACAAAATATGATCAATGTTTGTTTTTTGAAAGACAAGAGAACCAGAGGCTATCTGCAAGCGCTGGTAGCACTTTCTTTGCTAAACTGCATGTATGACTCAGAATTCCATTTATCCTATACTCTTTGCTTCAGAGCTGAAGTCACGAATGTCTCCATCTGTGAAATAATTATTTCTAAAACTAATTAAGAGATGTCAAATAGAAAATTATGACTTCAGGTAATGAGTAAGATGGCAGGAATGGCTGATTTTTAAGGATAAACATTTAGCTTCTCCAAAGAAAAACTCAAACTTTTAAAAACTCACTAAAAAAAAAAAAAAACACCTCACTTAGGACAGGTAATTTCACAAGAAATTTTCATACATTAAAAGGATGTGACTATTAGTCACTTAGTTCTCTATAGGAGTGAGCAAATACAGGTTTTATTACCATGCTGCTGGGGTGTGGGGGTGGTAAAGAGGTCAATGATCCACTAGTTGAGTGGCTCAAAGCAGGAAAAGAGCAAGACTATGCTCTTAAGATAAGATAGAGGAAGATGACATACTTTTAACAGTACCCTCAACTCTGGGAAATATTAAGTACAAGAGAAACAGTCAGCAATTTGTCTCCACGTTTGAAGACATTAATTCCTGTTTCCTTACTAACCAAAGAGCATGGCCCTAAGAAGAACTAAGACAATTATGAACAGCACAAAATAAAAGCTTGCAAATTAAATTTGTGTAAACACCACCAATTTACAGTTAAGGTGCTTATGATTGTAAAGGACAAAAGTTCATGTTAAACTAAATCTACCAAGATATATTACCTTGTCATGTGGTGAAACTAGCAAGCAAATGTTCCTTTCCTTTGCTATGGCAGACAAACCATGAACAGTGAATTAAGTTGTGTTGAGGTGTTTTTCCAGCATGTCATTCAGAACTATATTTCAAAGCCTCAACAATCACTTCCCAGAGCATCTGCATTTACTCCAGTTTACCAGATTCTAATCACTAATGAAATTTGGGTGACTTTCCAATCACCATCTAGTCTTTCCTCATCTTGCATCTTTGTTTGCTAAACATTCTCTATGGGTCATGTTCTTGTATGTGAGACTGTATGCCTTCATGTAGTTGGTACCATTATCATCACATTCATTTATTGCCATTCTATTAAATTGTTTCTAACAAAGAGCAGAAAGTCTGTCTAAATCAACTTCAAATTCTTAGTAGCTTACTTAACATAAACTCATTATCCAGCAAAAATCAAACATTCTTTCAATGAAAAGCAACCCCACTCTGTATCTATAAATAAACCGCACTTTTATTTCATGTACATACAAGTTTTCTCATGGACTATTAGCCTGATCAGCTCCTACAATTGGAAAGGAGGCATGTGAAAGTGATTAGCCCAACAACCTGGTACAAGCTTTTTTTGTGTGTGTGTGTCCGGATATAATATAGAAAATCCCAGCAAAAAAAGAGCCACCTCTTACATGTGAAGTCACTGTTTCAACAATTTTTTATTTATGTGTACTTTAGACCACTTGGGAAAATGAGATCATTCCACCAGCAGTGCCATCATCTCTATTTGACCTCAATAAGAGCACGTATCAACCAGGCTACCATGCAGTATTACGACAGCAGCAGCAGGTAGTATCTTCCCTTCCCCAGGTAGTAAAAGGGGCAAAAACTACACTTAGGCATATAGAACCTTCCCTAAAAATGTCGGATACAGAGGTACTCTGTGCATCTCCTTCCCCCACCTTCACAAACCTACTCTTGGAATCTGAGACATAGGTCCTTTGTCTGAACAATGTGGGAGGAGTCTGTCTGCAGAACGAGTGTGCTGGCAAGTGAAGAAAATTTATCGAAAACTGCACAAATGCATAAAGTTCCTTAATTACCTAACTGCCCAGTTTTTCCTTTATGGTACAAGCCAAAGTGTTCCAAAAGACTGGCGCTATCCCTTTTTTTGAGACAAGAAATGCATCCACTGAGTACCAACCGAGTTTGGGGTGCTCTTCAAAAGCCAAGTTTCTGAATAGCGGAGGGAGGTGGTGATTCGGCCACTTGAACACCTCTCCCCTCTCAAAGAAGCTTTGCACATGCCTCCATGTCTGTCCATTTCTCATCTGCCCAAGCATTTCTAAAGAAGGCTGATGGCTTTTACGGGCCACTCTCGGCTACATAAACTTGCAAGCTCCAAGCTTTCGGAAAACAATACCGTACTCACAACTTCTGATCTGACCTTTTTACCACCTTATTGAGGTTTCTGGTGCCGTGCCGGCCTGGTGTTCCACGAATACACCGAGGAAAGTGAGCCCCACTAGACTGGGTGACCCGGGAAACTTAACACTACTTGTCAGGAAGGAGCGGAGCGGCGTGGGTTTCCCCAAGGTGACCCATCTGCTCCTCGGCGACCCTCGGTTCCTCCCAGACCCCTTCTCGGCGGGCTCGGGAGGGGACTCTCCGGGTTCGCTCTTCCGCCGCACACTCGTCTTTTTCGTCTCCCACCCACGCCCAGGGCCGTGCCCAGAGAGTCCTCGGCGCACTCACCCTGGCGTCCGACAATCTCGGCGACATGCTCGGAACTGGGCACGGGGACGCACTCGGTGGTGTTGACGCTCTTCCTTCTCAGCAGCGCCGCTTGCTCTCCGTTCAGGGCGGCCGCGGCGGCCCCGCCACCGCCGGGCCCGTAGGCGTGGGACAGCATCGCCGCCATCATGCCCTGGGCATCGTCCCCTCCGTACAGCACTCCCGCCGCCGCGGCCGCCGCCTCCCGGGCATCGAAGCCCGCGGCGGGCAGCAGCACCGACCCCAGGGGCCCGCCCGGGATCGGCTGGGTCTGGGAGGCGGCGGCCGCGGGCGGCGACAGCAGCAGCAGCGACGGCCGGTCCTCCTCCTCCTCCTCAGCCTCCTCCAGCTCCTCCTCCTCCAGCAGGTCTCCGTCCAGCTCCGCTTCCTCCCCCTCCTCCTCGTCCTCCTCCAGCTCCAGCTCCGCCGGCTCGGAGGTCGCCGGTCGGCCCGGCGGAGCGGACTCCTCCGGAGCCAGCCCGGCCGCTCGCCGGGCCTGGCACTGCGCCGCCGCCGCCGCGGCCCTGAGCGCCGGGGCGCCGGGCTCCGCCGGGCAGGGGTCGTCGAGGCCTAGCGCGGCCAGGCGTTCCCTCAGCAGCAGCCCGTCCCCCTCGAGATCGGGGCCTCCCGCGGGCGGCGGCAGCGGAGGCGGCTGCGGCAGGGGGGCCGGGGCCGCCGCCAGGGCCAGGGCCGCGGAGCTGCCGCTCGGCATCGCGGCGGCGCGCTGTCAATGGCGGCGGCGGCGGCGGCGGCGGCGGGCGCGTCAGGCGCGGCGGGCGGCGGGCCCCATGGCGGACAGGGCCCGGGCCCTGCTCAGCGCGCAGACACCTTTCCTCGGGGGAGGCGGCGGCGGCGGCGGCGGCGCCCGCGCCCCGGGCTGAGGAGCGCCAGGGCCGCCGGGGCGCGCGAGGGCGGGGTGGAGGGGCCGGGGCAGGAGCCGAGGTAGGTAACTAGGCGGGTGGGTGGGGACGGCAGCGGCTCCCTTCTCAGGGTTTCTTTTGTTTCATGGCCTTAACCAGCCCCCGGCGCGCGCGGCGGCGGCGGCGACGCCCCACGCCGCTCTCCGAATGAAGCCGGCGCGCTCTGATTGGCTGCTTTTAATCTCCGGGAGCCCGCCCTCTCGTCCCGCAGCCTTCTTGCTCCTTTTCCCTCAGCCCCACCCCCGCCCTCCTCTCGGGCCCCGCCCCTCCGCGCCCCAGGCCGCTCTGATTGGATGACGAGAACGAGGCGGTCCTCCGAGCCGGCTCCTTCCGTCCCCCTCCCTACGCCCCGCCCTCCTCTTTCTCGGAGCGCTCGCGAGGGGAGCGGCTGTGATTGTTGGAGCTGGACGCCACTCTTTGTGACGTAGCCCGGCTGCCTGGGGAAAGAGGCGGGACGGAAGGCGTGCCAGCCGAGTGGCGGGGGCAGGGGGCTAAAGCCCAGGGCAGAGCGGGGATTTGCGCAGGCGCGAGCGGCTCAAGCGCACCCCCGGGGCTCCTTCCCCGCGCCTTCCCTCCCCGTGGCCCGCTGGGGAAGGCGCGGGGCGCGAGGCCGGGCTTTGGGGCCGCAGGCGTGGGCCGCCGGGCGCTGTGCGGAAGCGACTGTCTTCCGAGCCGTCGGGGGCGGGGCCGCGGCGTCCTCCGATCCCCTCGCGGGGGTGGTTTCCTGAGCCGCGTGGCTCCCGGGCCTTCGCAGGACCTTCTACCCGGGATGCTCCACCCTCAGGTTGGCCGCCCACGCCCGGATGGTCAGACTTCCCCGGCGGCGCTGGTTCCTTAATCTGGGGGCCGGGGAGGGCTGAGTTTTAAGTCCTCGGGGCTTTTGAGAGGAAATTGGGTTGGGTGTGCCTGCTCTTCCCACAGCCGTACCCAGGCCCTACCCCTCCCTTTAGTACCAGTTAGGCCTTTGCAGGTTAGCCTTAGCCTCCCGCGTGGTCCAAGTGAGAGAATTCGAAGCAACAGTGGAATCCTCAAGTTTCTGGTAGAAAGAAACGGCATTAATAAAACACCTACTGAAGTGCGTCCCAGATATTGTCATTTTGACATGTGCAGTCAGTGGAGTTTTTTTTTCTTTCTTATGCTAAATCTTAGAGAGCAGCGAGCATTTTCCACGTATAGCATAGGTCGATTCATTTTGCTTCACAGCAGCCACGTTTCAGGTACATTTTCCCATGAAAAACTCTCGATCTCCTGAGGTGTGAAGTGTATTTTAAGTCCCGCACTCTTTTGGATTCATTTGCTAGATAAATCATGTTGCCCAAAGTTATGACCGTAGTAGTCTTTAGTCTTGGCTCCTCTTCAGGACAGCAGCACAAAGGAAGCTTGAGTTGTGACTTCCCATTCACATTATTGTGCCCTAAGAACCAGTTGCAGAAACCTTTCCATCTCCGATCAGAAGTGCTGAAGAATTTTATCTAATAATCTCTGTTACTCCACACTCTAGCCATGCTTATTTGTAGCTGTAGCTGTGGAGCATGGAATGAAAGAAGCAATGTCAGCATGGTGGCCTAGACCTACAGTGACAGTCCTAGGAGAATGGGCTCTTGAGTGCCCTCAGGTTCTAGTCAGCCTTAGCTTCACATAGGCAGATCAAGTTTTTAAAGACAAACAAGGATCACCAGTCACATAGATAGGAAGAAGCATATTCTGAATATTTTGGTCTAGTATACATGTGTTGGGGGCCTGGATATATTTCTAACAGACAGGTTGTTCTCAAATTGCACTACGGGTTGAAAACACTGTTAAAGAGTTTGACTGGGTTTACAGAAGTCTTACTAAGGGTTTATGAAATGTGTGTTAAGTTTCAAACCTGGGGGGAAAATCAGCTGAGTTGCCTATTTAACATATCAAAATGAATTTGGCTTCTAGGTTCTCCCAGCACCCCCAATCCCTGTGTTACAGGGTATGGCTAGCATACCCAGAGCCCCCAATCCCCAATGTATTACAGGGTATGGCTGGCATACCTGGCACCCTCTACCCTGAATGGAGCCGCCCGAGGGCTGGGCTGTTCTTCCCCTAGAGGATCTTTAGTGTAATCCAGGCATTTTGATTATCTGCTCCTTTTGTACCCTTTGCCTCCTGGCTGCTACACCTGGTTCCCCTATCTCCTTTTTTTTCTCCTTCCTACATGGCCCATCTCTGGTCATGTTCTCTCTGGATTCTCCCAGATGTCTCTGCCTCCCTTTTATAATACATTTTCTCCTCCACGGTACCAGTTATGTACGTTTGTCCTTCCTCGCTTTCTCTCTCTTCAGTCACTGTGATCTTACCTGCTTTTCCAGTTAGGCAGATTTTTCACTGGTCTACCACAACGAAGATTTACCTCAAGGGCATATTTAATGGTGTCTTAAGGGACCTGAGTCTTTTAAATGTATCAGTGAATAACCAATGACTAGACATAGAATATGCACTATTTATTGCCTGATGTTTCAGCTTATTTGGGTAGGATTTTTACAAAAGCATATCCATAAAGGGGTAAAGCCAAGTAAAACATGTAGTGGATATATTGGTCACTGGGAAGGAATATAGTAGCATGCAAATAGAAACTCTTGGCAGCCTCTCTTTTTGTGAATTGTCTTAAATTCTCTTTCCCAGGACCCAAAGCAAAAGTTGTAGTTGGAATGCTGGTCTACCGGGTCCATAAAAATAAGATTCATTTAAAAATTTTAAAAAGATGCTAAATTGTTTAACTTAGGTGTTCACAATATAAAACTTGCTTTCTCTTTCACTTTCACATAATAAATGAGGTTTCATGCTCCCCATACACAAATATATATTCATGCATTAATTTATATGTGATCAATATTGTGATTTATGAACAAGTCAGGAGATATTGAAACTTACCAGCCTTCCCATTTGGGCCTAAACTTATTGTGTTAAATCTTGCTTATGAAGCAACTTCTAGTTTTTTCTTTTGCTATAAATATATGCCTGGGCTTTTCACTTAAATCCATCAAACAAGTCAGTTCCTTCTGCCCTTCCCAGCCATGCAACACATTAACTTTGCAGCTGAATAGGATTTCCCTTTTGTTCCTTAGTTGCTGCTACTGCAATTCAATAAAATGGGCATTTGTTTTGAGGTTCTTTGAAACTGTACTCTGTACCCAACAGCAGGCTGATTGTTGAACTTTTAAATCTGTCCAGTTTCAATATTAAGACTGAATCAACTACAAACCAAGGAAAACTGAAGAACTGTCCCTGCAGAAAAGCAGCGGAGAAGTGTGAAGTTGTCATGAGGACTGTTAAGAGTGCAGTACTGAAACTGAGATCTCCTCTCTTGTTAGCCTAAACTAAACACATGCTTGTAGAGGAATTTTAATTTAGAACATGGCTACTCTGGCAAGAGATCACACCCAAAGACCTAGGTCTGGCTCTGATCCAGCTGGAATGCAGACATGCCTGTGTAGTGGTGGCACACACCTTTAATCCCAGGAGACAGGCAAGCAGATCTCTGAGTTCAAGGCCAGCCTGGTATGGAGCAAGTTTCAGGTAAAGAAAAGCTTAGGTCCCGGTGTGGTGTCTTTTTAAAAAAATATTTATTTTTTTTTTCAATTTACTTTATATCCCGATTGTAGCCCCCTCCCTCATCTCCTCCCAGTCCCATCCAGTGTTACTTGTCTTTAATCCCAGCACTCAGGAGACAGAGTGCAGATCTCTGAGTTCTAGTCAATGCTCTTCAGTTTGGTTGATTCAGTGAGTTGAGAGCCAGGTTGGAGTTCGCTCTTGAGTTCAGTTCAGCAGAGGAGAGAGAGAGAGAGAGAGAGAGAGAGAGAGAGAGAGAGAGAGAGCAGTTTTTACCTGCAGAGTTTCACAGAGAGGTTGAATAGAGAACAAGCTAGATACAGGTGAAGACAGAGTGAGCCAGAGAATGAGAAGGAGCCGAAAGATTAGAACAGATTGCTAGATTAGTTTGAGGTCAAGAAGAGTTCTCAGTTAGAAACTGAAAGAAGACATATTGACTCTGTCTGGCTTGGAGAGGAGTTTGCCCCTGAACAGCTGAGTTGAATCAGCCAGCCAGAGTTCAGAAAGAACTAGAATGGGTGAGTTTATTCAGCAGTAAGTCTCAGAGGCTGAAAACATTCTAGGCCTAGATTAGATTGTATGAAGGCTAGGAGCTTCTAAGATTATGCCTAGGTTAACAGACAGAGGCAGTAAGCCTCAGAGACCATTAAACCAGGCAAATAAAAGTTACCTGAACACACTTTTTTCTTTCTCTTTCTTTCCTTTTTCCTTCCTTTCTTCCTTTCTTTTTTCTTTCTTCCTTCATTCCTTCCTTCCTGACTGCCTTTTTTTTTTCTCTCCCACCTCTCTTTCTTTCCCCGAGCTGACTATACTTTGTTTTGTTAAGGCAGGCTGAGTTTCTGCAGGGTCAGGATCAGTGGTACCTGCTTGAAGAGCTCAAAATGAAGGAGCATAACCGTGGGTGTTTGCTTCTTCAGGGAGTATTAAAATCAAGAGTATAATAGCTCCTTGGTACCTAGGGATTTAGAATTCTTGGGGATGGCTACCTTGGATTTCAGGCTCAGCAGTATGTTCAAAATTGTCCCAGAAAGACGCTCAAATCTCTGTTGTATTACAGAAATTCTCCTTTGAAACCACAGTTTCTCTTGCCACACTGTCTCATATCTACTCCAGATAAACTGTACTCAATGTCTGTTTCTTCATGATACATGACAATCTAGCCATGGCTCTCGGTGCTTCACTAGAATCATTTTTACCAGATCCTTAAGTTTGTTTTGTTTTCAGGTCTCATGAAGCACAGGGTGGATTTGAACTTGATATGTAGCCAAGGATGACTTTGAATGCCTGATCCTCCTGCTCCCACTTTGTGAGTACTGGGATTACAGTCATTTGTCACACGGAGTTGATGCAGAAACTGGTGCATGAACTGAGCTACATTCCTAGTCCTCAGTGGATGCTTTTACTTTTCTGGGGCTTTATCTACCCATGCAGGACTTGGTGCTTTTAGTTTGTTTGTTTGCTTTGGCAGTTCCTGAAAGCAATTCTCCATTCTCTTCTGTTTTTTGTTTTTGTTTTTTTCCCACCTGTTTCCACAGTGTGCCTCCAGTTATTTTGCGTGTTCACTTTACATTTTAGTACATATTCAGGATATCTCTTAGTTTGCCTTGTGCAAAGATTTGCTCCATCCCAAGGTATCTCGACAGTTCTTAGATCTGTATTCCATTACTGTTCTTTCCATTGAGTTCAGATATACACATTGTGCCACCTTATGGGTATATACACTTTGCAACTCAGATTCAACCTCAGTGTAAATTCATCATAATGAATCAGAGTCTCAGTTGGAGTTTTCCTTTTAGCTTAGTACTAAATACCACCATCATCTGTTTAGTTCATTTGGCCATAAGTGAAGACATACTTCAGGGTTCCTTTAAGTCCCCATATCCTGGCAAAGAGTCTATCCTATCAACTATACCTCCTGATTCTCAGATCACCTATCCTTGCGCGTGTCAAAAAGTGTGGTATGTAATTAGAAATATATATTTAATCTTTGTCCTTGAGTTATAGGGGTTTTATTTAAGAGCCTTTTTCATTGTAATATTTGATCTTTTTCCCTAGTCCTAGACATAGAATTTTTAAATCTCTTGAGGTTTCATGAGCAATAATAACTTTTTTTTCCCCTAATAAGGAGACTCCTTGGGATCCTCTGGGTAGTTTTCAGGATGGAGACTAGTCACCCAAAAGACTAAACATTGACTAGAACTTTGGAACTTTAGCTCTGCTCTTAACCTCTAGGGGAAGAAAGTGGCCCTGGAGATTGAGTGGTATCTGCTTGGAGAAGGCAGTCTTGTCTGAGAATCCTTAGCAGGTCTATGCTTCCACATGAGTGGTGCCAGACTATACTTAAGTTGAAAGGTAGCCAATTGTTGTTTAGAGAGTTACTTGAAGTGGGGACAAAGCCCCATGCTTTTATTGACAGAATGTTGACAGTAAAAACAATTCAGAGTCATTCTGTCCACATCTTTCTCACTTAGATGATGAAGTAGTGTATTAGTCTCTAAACCAATATTATTCATTCCAGTCTTGTACTTTGTGTTCATTTTTTGGAGTGCAGAAATACATATAATTGGGAATTTCATACATGAGCATGTTTTCATCAAATTGTTTTCCCATGCATTATCTTCCCTTCAATTCCTCTCCAATGCCCACACTATATTTCTCTCCCAACTTTGCGTGTTCTTAAAATAAAAACAAAAACCACATAATGCTTTGTGTACATGAATGGCAAAGGACTCTTTACTAGAGCATGGGTACCCTCCTATGGGCCTTGTCCCTGAAGTTCTCAGTCTCCCAGCAACCACCAGTTGCCAATAGTTCCTGAGCTAGGATTGGGGACTTCATGAACCCCTCAATCCATGCTGGGATTTTGGCTGGCTTCATCCTGTGCAGGTCTTGTGCATACAGTCACAGATGCTACATGTTCATGTGTGAAACAACACTGTCATTCTGGCAAATACTATTCTATCAAAAATATACACTATCTCTAGCTCTTATAATCATTTCACCTCCTGTGGTGATCTTTGCAACATAGGGGAAGCGTGTGATACAGATGTCCCATTCAGACCTATGTGCTCTGTAGTCTCTTATTCTCTGCACATTGATCTGTTGTGGGTCTCTGTAGTAATCGCTATCTCTTGTAAAAGAAAGCTTTTTTTGATGAGGGTTGAGGGGAAGGTTTTCCCACTAAATAGCTTTCATAGCTCTAAAAAGTTCTATGCATATTATCGGGGGAGAAAAGTAGTCAATAGTTTTACCTATCTATGCATTCTGAGCTATAATAATGATTGGCTTTACCAGATATGCCCATTGATAGAATAGCAGCACAAATGTTATAGGACTAACCAACTTAAAGATTGCTTCACAAAGTGGAATGTATGCCTGGTACCATTAACTGCCCCAGACTCATGGCTGACTAGGTCATAGACCCCGAGGGAGAACATAATACTATTATTTTGCGAAATGGCCAATTGTTTTCTTAGCAAACTTGCAAGGTTTCCTGCATCTGTTACATCTAAATTTTTAGTTTTATTTCATGCCATTCTCTTTGCATTTTGTTTTGAGATGGCATCTCACTATGTAACCCAGTCTATGATCCTCTCATCTCAGTGCCTCAGTGTGATAGTTTATTATCAGTTTGAATGGGTTGAGAGATGCCTAGAGATTAGATACTTTTGTATATGTTTATGAGGATATTTCAGAACACTTCGCATTCTGACTGGCAACTGTGGGAGATGATCCGTTCTGAGTGTGGATTGGCACCATGGGATAGGGTGGAGGACTGGATGGAATAAAAAGTAGAAACTTCCCATCAGGTCAAGGCTGCTTGCTCTCTGTTCTGTGACTGCTTTGAGGTGAGCATCTTTGCTCCTCTATGCTTTTCCACCATGGCAGTGTGCCTCAGCACAAGGGAAGCAACAGAATCAACTGTCCATTGGCTATAATTCCTAAAACGGAGGTAAAACAAATATTTCTCCTTTTAACTAGTTTTTTTTCCAGATACTTATTACAGCAGTGAAAACTGATAGTCTTCTAGTTTGAAATATTGTGTACTTTTTTATCCATTTGTTATAGCAGTCATCTTACCTAGCACAAGATACCAGACAAAACCCCCTTCATTTGTAAAAAGTAAGTGCAAATATTAGTGATTTCTAGGGGTTAAGGAGGAAAGAGGAGGGAAAAGTTGGAGCCTAATGGATTTCAATGGCAGTGAAGCTACTCTAGAGAGATGTGCAGGACTCTACTTTCTGCTAACTTTGGTGGATTTCCAAAACTGCTTTAAAAATGAAATCTACTGATAATCCAAGAATCTGGTTTGTGTAATTAGACTATTTAGTATGAATTACTTATGCTGTACAACACAGAACTATAAAAATGCTACTTCAGATAAATAGACTATTACAACATATTGTCTTGACTATGAGTTCACCTAACAGACCTTCAAACATACATGAAAATGAAAATGTGACAAAATTGAAAGAAGTGGATAAATCCATGATTGTAGTTGAGGACTTGAACATGTCTCCTCAGTACTTAGTAGAATTAACATTATTACACAGATGAATAATGTTAACAAAACTAATCAAACAACACAACAAGCCAACACAATTTAGTTGATATTTACATACTGCTTCATGAACAATATGAGAATATAAATTTAAGTACCTACTGTAACATTCACATATGTAAACCTTATCTAAATTATAAAAAAACTCAATGTTAAGAGTCAAGATTATGTGAAATATAAACTAGGTATAATAAAATCAAACTAGAACTCAATAGCAGAAAGAGAATAAAATATTTAAACACATAGAAGGTATGGAATACATAAATAAAACCATGGGTCACTGAAATGTCTCATGGGAAATAAAAAATACATTAATTTGAAGTTACTTTAAATTGTGATTTTAACACAGTTTAGAAGCACTGGGAAGAGCATCTCAATGAGGGACTGCTTAGAGTAGGTTGGCCAATAGGCATGACTGTGAGGGATGTTAACTGATGTGGGAAGACCAGCCTAAAATTGGGTGACACTGTTCCTTGGGTTTAGGTCCTAGACAGTGATCTGAGAATTGGCTAGCATGGATATATTTGTTTTTGTTCTCTGCCCTTGACATGGCTGTGACTTAGCTGCTTTGAGTCTCTGCCTCATGACTTCCCTGCAATCATTGCATGAATCAAATGAACCTGCTCTTCTGTAAGTTGCTTTTATCACAGCAACAGAAAGCTAAACCAATAAAATTTATGCAGCAGAGCTTAGAAATTTGTGGCACTAAATATATTAGAGAAAAATCTCAAAAAACCAGAATATGCAAAATAAACACATAATAGCAAATAGAAGGAAATAATAAAAAGTAGAAATAAATGAAATTACAAATAAGGAAAACAGCAGAGAAAATCAATGCCAATATTTCTCAGGAAAAAATCAACACAATCGACAAACCTTTATCAATATTTACCAAAATGGAGACACAAATTGTCAATATCAACACCAAAATGGAGGTAGTCAGTGTAGATTATGCAGCCATTAAAGCTGCCAAAGTTCAAGTCATAAGTAACATACAATCTGATAAAATGGAGCTCATAATTGGAAGACTCACAGCAAAGATGCCTTCAAGTTTCACTGGAGAAAGTTACTAATTACTTAAAGAAAAGTTAATACAATTTTATAGTCTCTTACAGAAAAGACGAGAGAGAACTTTTTATTTTATGAGTCTGGTACCCATAGTAAAACCAGATAAAGACAAAACAAAATTACAAATCAAAATATTTCATGAAAACAGACACAGGAAACTCAACAAAATATTACCAAACCAAAGAAGAGACTTTATTTCAGATATTTAAGGCTTACCTAATAGGTAAAAGTCCATCAATGGTACCAGGTATGGCACAGGATGCCCATGATCCCAACTACTTGAAGGGGTGAGGGAGGAGGACCAAAGTTTGAGAGCAACAACAGGGAAGTTAGCAAGATCCTCTTTCAAAATAAAAATACAAAGGCCTGAGGGTGTAGTTTAGTGGTAGAATGCTTATTATTCACAGGGTTCTGGGTTTAATCTACTAACACAAACACACACACTCATGCACACTCATGTGTGTAAAAAGAAAAGACAAAAACATATACAGTAATGTCCATTAGAGCAATATTAAAAAGCAAAAAAATCAAAAGCCCACAAACTAATAGATAAACAAAATGTGACATATTAATAAGCTAGAATATTATCTACATATAAGAATGAAACAGTTCCATTGATATAACGCATATAAATGTTAAAGACACTTTGTTAAATGAAAGAAATAAATCATAAAAGGCCACCCATTGTGATCCCATTTCTATCAAATTTCATGTTAGGTAAATGTAATCATAAAGATTAGAACATCCTAAGGGCTGGAGAGGAGGAAGAACAGGAGTAACTGTTCTTAGGTACCAAGTTCTCTTGGTATGACAATGGATATGTTCTCCAATTGGTAGCGATAGCTCAAAACCTTGTAATTTCACTAAAGTACAGATTACACATGAAATTGGATGGATTTCAAATGAATTATGACTTAAAAATCAATCAGTGTAGGGGCCAGCAAGATGAGTGAGCTGGTAAAGGCATTTGTTGCCATGTGTGATGACCCAAATTTCATCCCTGGGACCTTAATGGTAGAGGGAGAAAGTGGACTTTCACATGTCCTCTGACTATGGAACATATGTGCCTGCAAACACCACACACACACACACACACACACACACACACACAGACAGACAGACAGAGGAGACTAATGTAATGAGGTCAGTCAATATACTCAGTCTAAAGAGGAAGTCATAAATTGAAGTAGGAAAAACCATGTGATGACTTGACATCCATTCATGATAAAATCTTTCAGACTTGGAATAGAAGGGAACTTGAAGGTGGTTAAGATTACCTACAAAAGATAAGGACTGGGGAGATGGCTCAGTTGGTAAAATGCCTCCCTTGCAAGCTTGAGGACGTGGGTTTGATTCCTGGAATCCATGTAAAAAGAAAAAAGCTAGTGGTAGTGGTAGGTATTTATAATCCCAGTACTGAGGAGACAACCAGAATCCTTGGAATTATTGGCCAGCTAACCTAGCCTACATGATGTGTTCCTGTCTCAAAAAGATGGACAGAACTTGAACAACACCTGAGGTTGTCTTCTGGCCTTCACATGCACAAATACATACATGCATATGTGTACACTATCCTGGCTGGCTTTATGTCAACTTGACGGAAGCTAAAGTCATCTGAAAGAAGGGATTATCAATTGAATCCTGATCATGTAGTTCAGTGCTTCTCAACTTTCCTAATAATGGGACCCTTTAACACTTCCTTATGTGGTGACCTCCAATCATAAAATTATTTTGTTGCTACTTCATAACTGTAATTTTGCTACTGTTGTGAATTATAATGTAAATATCTGACATACGGGATATTTGATCTTCACCCCTAATGGCTGTAGGGCATTTTTTTAAAGGACTAGTTTGGAGATTCCAGCCCATTGTGAGTGGGGACACCACTGAGCTGGTGGTTCTGGATTCTATTAGAAAGCGAGCTGAGCAAGTCATGAGGAGCAAGCCAGTAAGTAGTAAGCAGTACTGCTTCATGATCTCTGCATCAGCTTCTGCTTCCATGTTCCCACCCTGTTTGAGCTCCTTCACTGACTTTCTTTGATGTTGAACTGTGATATCATATGGGTGTGTAAGCCAAATAAACCCTTTCCTCCTAAGTTGCTTTTGGTCATGGTGTTTCATCATAGCAGCAGAAACTTAGCTAACACACTTGCTGTGCACTGCTCTCCTGGGGCCACTAAGCTCTATATCTAACATTACAGCTAAGAGTGGAAAAATTTCTTTCTCTTTAAGATTGGGACTTGGCAAAAATGCTTGCATCCTTACTACTCTCACTTGACATAGTATGAAGAGTTTTAATAATCTTGAGAGAAAAGAGATAGACATAGATTGGAATGAGACTACTACTACTTTAGATGGACTGTCCTAATACATGTGGAAATTTAATTGAGAATCTAAAGGGAAGGGCAATCTCAATTGCAAAAGTTCAGATTTTGAAGTTAAAGGGGGGAAATTAGTACAATTGATGGCCAAATTTGAAGGGAACATTTAAAACACTCAATGTAAATTATTAGTTATTCTAATACAAAAATACTGTAAAGCAAAGCAGCATACCCTTACAAAAATGTAAAGAGCATCAACAGCACAGGTTCTAAGATCAACAATCAATAAATGGGACCTCATGAAACTGAAAAGCTTCTGTAAAGCCAAGGACACTGTCTTCAGAACAAAATGACAGCCTACAGGCTGGGAAAGGATCTTCACCAACCCTGTATCTGATAGAGGGCTAAAATCCAGAATATATAAAGAACTTAATAAGTTAAAAAGCAACAAATTAAGTAATCCAATTAAAAAATGGGGTACAGATCTAAACAGAATTCTCAGGAATATCGAATGGCAGAGAAACACTTAAAGAAATGCTCATCGTCCTTAGCCATCAGGGAAATGCAAATCAAAATGACCCTGAGATTTCACCTTACACACATCAGAATGGCTAAGGTCAAAAACTCAAGTGACAACACATACTGGAGAGGATGTGCAGAAAGGGGAACCCTCCTCCACTGCTGGTGGAAATGTAAACTTGTACAACCACTCTGGAAATCTATCTGGTGCTTTTTCAGACAATTAGGAATAACGCTTCTTCAAGATTCACCTATACCACTCCTAGGCACATATCCAAAATATGCTCAAATACACAATAAGGACATTTGCTCAACCATGTTTGTAGAAGCTTTATTTATAATAGCCAGAAGCTGGAAACAACCCAGATGTCCCTTAACTGAGGAATGGATACAGAAATTGTGATACATTTATACAATGGGATATTACTCAGCAATTAAAAATAAGGAAATCATGAAATTTGCAGGCAAATGGTGGGATCTAGGAAAGATCATCTTGAGTGGGGTATCCCAGAAGCAGAAAGACATACACTTAAGTGGATACTAGACCTATAGTATAGGATAAACATACTAAAATCTGTACACCTAAAGAAGCTAAGCAAGAGGAGGACCCTGGGTAAGATGATCAATCCTCACTCAGAAAGGCGAGCGGGAAGGACATTGGAAGAAGAAGAAAACAGGAAATAGGGAAGGAGCCTACCACAGAGGGCCTCTGAAAGACTACCCAGCAGTGTATCGAAGCAGATACTGAGACTCATAACCAAAATTTGGGCAGAGTGGAGGGATTCTAATGAAAGAAGGGGGAGATAGTAAGACCTGGAGAGGACAAGAGCTCCACAAGGAGAGCAACAGAACCAAAATATCTGGGCACAAGGTTTTTTTTTTCTGAGACTGATTCTCCAACCAAGGACCATTCATGGATATAAAACAGAACCCTTGCTCAGATGTAGCCCATGGCAGCTCAGTATCTAAGTGGGTACCCTAGTAAGGGGAGCAGGGACTGTCACTGACATGAACTCAGTGGCTGGCTCTTTGACCTCCCCTCCCCCGAGGGGGGACAGTCTTGCCAGGCCACAGAGGAGGACAATGCACCCAGTCCTGATGAGACCTCATAAGCTAGGGTCAGATGGAAGGGGAGGAGGACCTCCCTTATTAGTGGACTTGGAGAGGGTCATGGGAGGAGATGAGGGAGGTAAGGTGGGGTTGGGAGGGAATGAGGGAGGGAGCTACAGCTGGGATACAAAGTGAATAAAGTATAATTAATATAAAAATAAAAATTTAATTAAAAACCAATTCTAAGCAATTCATTTTATGTTGATATGACAGAAAGTCTACATATGTCAAAACTCATTCCTGTTTCAATTTTTCTCTTCTTGACACTGAATGACCATATGGGGATCAGGAAGAAAATCATTCACTTTTTAAAGTTCTGATTAGTTTTGTATACTGTATTATCTACAGACTCCTGTAGCCCTCTGCTGGCATAGCTGTTTTTAAAAAGTTTATCTTTACTGCTACTTAAAAAAAAAAAAAACTGCCTAAAGATGTTAAGTTTGTTGAAATAGAAATAAGTTATGGCAAATAAAACATACAGTGTATAAAAGAACAAAAATTAGCAGGAAAAGCTAAAGAAAGTGATAAAGATTGTAGGAAGCAAGGAAAGAAGAAAAATAATACTGAAATCAGTCTTGAATATAAGTAAGTGGTAGTTGACAGAGAGCCAAGAAAAACATCTTTACATGATTCAAAGGAGACCTGACAAACATGATACATTTTAAATTTACATTAAAAAACACTAGATTACACTAAAGAAACTTGACCCATAATATAGACATATCACTTCATCTGTGCTCTTCTGGATGCTATCAGCTGACTTGAAATTCTATACTCTCTTGCATTCTCCACTTTTAATTATCTCCCTGAGTTTTTAATATTTAATAATTGTAAAATTATGGTTTACTACCCCCCCCTTTTTAGACAGTTTCATGTAGCCAAGGCTAATCTTGAGCTCACTATGTATCTAAGGATATCCTTGAACTGCTGGTCCTTCTGTCTCCATCTCCCAAGTTCATCACCATATACTGAGATTTTTTTTAAGCTTCTGAGGTTTGCCAATTCACTTGAGCATGTTTGCCAAATTATCAGTTTACTAGAATAACCTAACCCATAGAATATATTTTTCTCAGGCCATGGAGAGGATTCAGCAAAGGGAATTTGCTAGTTTTTAGCTTGATGACTCAGTTACCTGGTCTATATCTCATTTATTAATTTAGCAGGTTAGTGTTAAGCCTTTTCTATGTCCCTGTTGCTGTTTTAAGTATTTAGAATAAATTAGTGAGTAAAAAAGAGATCCTTTAATTTTATGAAACTTACACATTCTACAAGGAAGACACAAACTAAATAGTGAATAAAATAATCAGTGTTAGAAGGTGATAATATTAAATATATGTCATATATGTACATATGATTAGAGATGCATATATGTCATATATGTATATATGGTTAGAGATGCATATATGTGTGTGTGTGTGTGACTAAAAATTAAGAGTGTGGTAGAGGAAGGAATGTACCAACTACAATCTTTTGGGCCTGGCTGCATTTTGAAGCATGGAGACTATCAAGAAGGCGATGCCTGCTTACAGATTTGGCAGTTAGGAAGTTTAGTCATCTGGTTGGCTGGGGAATAAGTATCCCATAAGGGTGACACTGTAGGATGTTGGAGGACCTTAGCTCTAATCCATGTGAAATGAGACTTGACTCTTAAGATATGACATTACAAAGATAATGAGAATTGGCAGTAGGAAGAGGAAATAGAAGCAAACGACAAGAAGTTGATTCGGGAGCTGGTTCTCTGTAGGTTAAAAGTGAAAGGTAGGCCATGGTCAAAACTGCAAATTATATATGTTGCAGTGAGTGCAGAAGCTGGGGTAAGAAAGGTAGATTAGAGAATAAAACAGCAGTGTTTAGAGCACTGAATGTGATAAGGAGCCTTGTAATTGGATATGAGACAATCAAACTGAGCAGATCAAAGGAGGGACAGGACTTTGGGCCCACAACAGCAGTACGACTGCCTCCCTTCTTCCACAAGACTCCAAAAACAAACAAACAAACAAACAAACAAACACCCCACAAACATATATAAAGCACCATTGTCTTTTCATATATTTCTGCTTCTAATGCAGCTACTTGTTGCAGAGTGAATTGTAAGTAAGGATAGCTCCTAACAAAGGCCTCCACCTGTTCCAAGAAAGAGACTACAGACTATCCTGTAGACAGGAGCTTCAAAGAACAACACCGATACATCTTGGGAGCTGTACAAATTTAGTGTGTTTAACAGCACTTGGGACACCTGCAAGGCCAGAGATAGCAACATCAGCCAATGACTAGTAGCTTGGAGGGAGTCAAAGTCAACAGCTAATGAAGCACAAGTCAGAGATGGACAGAGGGCCTTCAAAATCTCCTCTAGCTGGATGGGCTGCAGATGAGCAGCACATGGTTAGGGGACAACCATAGTGTGTGTATGCCCTCCATTGGCTTGGCTCATGATATCCCAGAGAATTAAACAATTTCAATGGAGATTAGCATAGCCTTTGTCCAATTTCTACCACATAAAGAATTTTGGGTTTTTTTTTTCCCCTCTCTTTTGGGAATCTTTCCAACTTTCAGGAATTTCTATCACTTTCTTTAATTTCTTATTTTTTCTCAATCTCCCCCTTTTCTGAAAAATCTTAATAAAGTTTGCTCTGTGGCTTCTGCACAAAAGTCTGCATCTTTAGTCTTCATTGACTTGAGGCAAGGAACTCAGTATTACTGTCTCAGGCTAACCTTTGGGGTGACTGTTGAGTGTCCTGCATCAGGACACTGGGACAAGAATGATCCTGCTGTACTGACAAACCCTGCAAGAAAGCTATAGGTAGTCGGACATATTTTTGAAGACAGCCATGTGATGACAAGATGTTTGCCTACACAACTGGCAGGGCAGCATTGCCACCACTGGGAGAGACTGTAGGCAGCCCGACTAGGGCCAAGCGGTTCTGTGCTTTCAAGAATTTCATGCCCTCTGTGGTCTGAGTCCGAAGATATCGTCTCTGGTCGGTACTTCTCACCAGCTGTGTTCTCAATCCCCCCTTCTCCTTGGCAACCGGCTGGGCAAGAAGACCAGCCTAATTTTGGCAATTTTAGCAACCTCCCTCCCCAAAATTGTCCTTCGGGGCATGTCTTGGAGAGAATGTGTGATTCTTATCTGAAAAATAAACTCTTGCTTTTTCTTAAAATGAATGTTTTTTTTTTCTTTCATAAAAATCATGTTTGGGGGCTGGAGAGATGGCTCAATAGTTAAGAATCCTTTCTGCTCTTGCAGAGAAGACACAGAGTTTGGTTCTCAGAACCCATGTTGAGGGGCTCACAGTGACCTGTAAGTGCAGCACTAAGGGACCTAACACCCTTTTCTAGCCTTTGTGGGTAGCTCCACA
Source organism: Pachyuromys duprasi (assembly GCA_028658305.1). Lineage (NCBI taxonomy): Eukaryota > Metazoa > Chordata > Mammalia > Rodentia > Muridae > Pachyuromys > Pachyuromys duprasi. The sequence goes on from CM053764.1 coordinate 51,597,496, forward strand.
CAGGTATACATACAGATATACACCTACGCACATACATATGTACAAATAAAAATACAGTTTCAAAATTATGTTTTGTAGTAATTTAGTTTTTGGAAGCAAATTTGGAGATAATTTTGAAACATTGGAGGATTCACTTCTTTAGGTAAGAGGAATGTGAAAACATTTTGTGAAGTATTTGAATGTTGACTTGGTTTAAAACTTCTCTTAAGGATGAGTATATATAATACCATTGCCATGTCAATCTTGCCTCTGGTTTATTTGTTTTGGGTCACATGTAGAAGTCATTGGATCCACTGTGAATAAAATGAGTTTTAAAATATACCAGCTGTCCACTAGGACCTGAGGTAAAACTATTAACTTATTTTATTCAGGTCCTTGGGTAGCTGTGATACAGACAATGGTCCCCCTAGTCGGGTTTGCACTAAAGTCATTGCACAGCAAAACTTCCCCCAGGCCGTATTCTTATGTTTCATTTTCAAGATGTTGGTGCCATAGGAGCAATTAAAAATTGTGAATAATGTATTTTCCCCTCTTGATGAATAATGTGGATGGCCTGCAGTCTGCTCATATGCCTGGCTAGGGATTTAACAGGCTATTGTGTTAGGAACAATATGGATGCAAATTGTAAACATTCATCATCTCCAACGTTTCATGCAATTTTCAAAACAATGTCAGTTGAAAAAGATACTCCGACCCCATCTCCATATAAACCACTGTTTGGATGCTTTTTCACAGTTTCCAATACCAGTTTATTTTCTAGTACTTCTATTTATTGTATGAAATATTTTAAAGCCTACCAGAAAGCAAACAGTAGTGGATAAAAAGCTTAATAATGTCCTGTAAAATTAATTTCCCATCTCCTTAGATGGTATGAACTATTTAAAGGTGTATTACCCATACCTCACATAGAGTGGAATTTAGTAGTAAATTCCCTCTCTATGTTTATTAGCATGTTTATTACAGAGCAAATTGAATTTATGAGGTGAAAACTTCCCAATGTTATCCTTTTTGTTGCTTTTTGTTTGTTTTGAGATAGGGTTTCTACGTGTGGCCTTGGCTGTCCTGAAACTCAATCTGTAGACCAGGGTGGCCTCAAACTTATATTTACCTGCCTCTGCCTCTGCCATGTGCTGGAATTAAAGGCGTGTACCACCACCACCTGGCTCCCAAGGTTATCTTTAATCTTAGAATTTTATGACAGTTATTATCTTTATTCATAAAAACCACGGATCCTAATTGGGAAGTCTGAAGATTTGAAAATCTTAAGATTTTGCCAGGGATGGGATACTCTGAATCATTCTGACTCAGTAAAACAGTCTTGAGAAGGACATGGGCAATAAGGACTAGCTACCTTCTTCTAAGCCTCTGACTTAAGCATGCAGGCAATATGAAAATCTAAGTCATGGCTGAGGTAAGAAGAGACTCAAAATCTAGTTGGCAGATTGGTCAAAATGTAAGACACAGGAAGATATAAAAAAATAAAAATTTAGTAAATGGCCATCACATAAATATATTATAGATTTCCTAAGAAGAAATACTATTTTCTGAGAAGCAAAGATTTCATAGAAAAAGTAATATTGAATGAAGATTTTTTTGGGGGGGGGGAAGTGTGAACTCTAAATTTCTGTAGTTGCTTTTATTCATGTGTATGCATTCCAAGATTCCTATAGATGCCAAAATATTATGTATAATGTATTTTTCCTAAATATATCTATGAAGGAACTTATAAATTAGGGACAGTAAAGACTAACAATGACTAACAATTAAGTAGGACAATTATTGCAATATTATTGCAACATATAACTGCTAGTATTACTACTCCTGTGCTTTGGGCTGTCTATTAAGTAAAATGAAGGTTACATGAATATACATATTATGATATTATGGCAGCCAAGTCCATGCCTTTGATGGGTACGGAGTGACTAATGAGGACATGGTGTATGCATGTGGAGGGGGAAATGCACGTTGGTTGGAAGTTGCAAAGACAAATAAAAGAAGCTCACAGAATTGGGGGCAGTAGAGAGAGTACTGGGAATGGGTTTCGTTAAACAGAAACGGAAAGATGGCAATAAGAGGAAGCAAAGTCAAGACATTTGAAAGAGCTGAGACACACTACTTTAAGATCTGTCTGCTGTGTCTCTACATGGAGAGGACTTAAAATCCCTGCTCAGATTTAGCCCATTGACTCAGACTCCAAGTGGGTTCCTTAGTAAGGGGATCAGGGGCTGTCTCTGCATGATCAGTGGCTGGCTTTCTGATCACCTCCCCCTGAGGGGGGAGCATCCTTACCAGGCCACAGAGGAAGGCAATGCAACCAATCCTGATGAGACCTGATAAACTAGGGTCAGATGGAAAGGGAAGCAGACCTCCCCTATCAGTGACTAGGGGAGGGGCATAGGGGGAGAAGAGAGACGGAGGGTGGGATTGGGAAGAAATGAGGGAGGGGGCCACAGCCAGGATACAAACTGAATAAATTGTAATAATAATAATAATAAAGAAAGAAAATATTGAAGCAAAAAATGGTTTATTTGGAAGGCAGAGGACAGGAGACGATGTAAATATAGTACCCATGTACTATATTTCAAATTAATAACATTTCAAATTAATGTAACATTTCAAATTAATAATATTGCATAAAGAAAAAAATCTGTCTGCTCTGGGTTGACTGGTTCATGGGTAAGGACGCAGGCAGGAAAGGACAGGGTTCAGCCCTACTACATAAGAGCAATATAATTTATATGACTTAGTGTCTTTGAATTCGTTCCTCTTCTATGCGGAGGAGATTAATCTAGTAAGCAGAGGTGTGAGGGCTGCATGAAATAAGTGTTCATTGTGACCAAAGGAGCTCTGGTCATATTAGCAGTCACTTCCTATGTGGTAGATTGGCAGGGTGAACACACTGAGGTCTTGTGCAAAGGGAAATGATACCACTAAAGAAGTAGGTGTAGACTTTGGGGAGTGTTAACTTTGGAATGATGTGTCGAGTGAATTGAAGAAAAAGTCATGTGTGTGTTGGGGTGAAGGGGGTAGTGGACTACACTGAGGGGAGGCTAAGGATGACCGTACGGTAATGGAGAACAGCAGGAGAAATGAACTTAGTATTGAAAGGAAGAATGAAGGGACCAAGAGAAGAGTGATAAAGAAAAAAAAGGACACCCAGAAGAAAATGTTAAAGAAAAAGCATCAAACTAGTAGAAAAAATTGTAAAGAATGATTTATTATTATTTTTCTTGTTTAATTTTCCCAATGGTCCATTTCCTATCTCCTTAGTTTGGTGACATGCCTTTTATTCATCAGCTTTGAGTAATTAATTTTGTTGACACTGATCATTGGTCTGAAGGTGATCATGTCAGAAAGTCGAGCCTGTTTCCTTACAACATTTATACTCGAAGACAAATCCCTATGAGCTCTCTGGACACAGAGGTAAAAGGTTTTCAAGCAGGAGAAAGCCTCTGGAGTATAAGACTATGAAGCCAAATGGAGATTAGAGGAGAAGCAGCAAACTTAGAGGTTTTGTGACAATAAGATTAGTTAAGGCCCACAGAGTTGGCAGTCTTTAAGTTTTTGTAAGCTAACCATGCCTTTTCATTTAAGCTAGGCTGTGTGATGGAAATGTTAATACATTTGACAGCATAAGAGAAAAGTTTCTGCAATGCAAAATATAACTGAAAATCAAGTCAAAAAATTGGGAAGCATAATAGACACAATTTGACAAAAAGGTTATTATTTTTGTTTGTTTGCTTTTGAGACAGGGTTTCTCAGTTTAGCCTTGGCTGTCCTGGACTCTCTTTGTAGACCAGGCTGGCCTCAGATTTGCAGAGATCCATCTGCCCCTGCCTCCCAGAGTGCTGGGGTTACAAGCATGTGTCACCACACCCAACAAAAAAAAAGTTATTCTTATTAAATGGAAAGAATAAATTAGTAAGAAAATAACGTTGTGAGAGAGGAGTAATAAAGGCCACAAACACATCTATAAAAAAAAATTCCTGCACCCAAGGCTCAGGGAAAATTGCAGAAGAAGGGGTAGAAAGACTGTAAGGGCCAGAGGGTCAGCGAGCTTGCTGAGAGACTCTCTGCTAGTAATGTCAGAAGCTACACCCATAAACTCTCACCAACATGTCTGACCAAACACAGGCTGAACAAAAAAGGACATCAATGAACATGCAAACTGGAGAGGGAAAGCTCACAGGGCCTCAGCCCTATACAAAGAATTATAGGCACTGAGGTAATCTGGGAGAGGGAGAGGCATCTTTCTCCAGGGAAGAACACACTAGTTGGTTTTCTAGGGCCAAATGGTAAGCCTTGAAAACATACATACAAGTTACATTGTATGGATCGAACAGGTTATATTTAGGAATATATATGTATATAGTATGCATATATGTATGCATAATAAATAGTGAAGAAAGGAGGCCATGAATTTAAAGGAGATTGAGGATCTGAAATGGGAGGGATTGGAGGGAGGAAAGGGAAGGGAGAAATGTAATTACATTATAATAAAAAATGGCTCCAGAAAAAAAACAACAAGGTCAAAAGTTCAAGAGGGAAGAGAATTGTCTCCAATTATGTCTAATAAGCAGCTCATTGTATCTGTATTTCTGTTGGAATACCCTTTGTCCATATCCCTCTTCATGTATATCCATACTATGCTCTTTCACCCTCCTTCCTGAGAAGATTCAGTGACCTCATAATTGCTATGTATTCTGCCTGTCAAATTCTGTTTCATCTATAGGGCCATCTTCTCAAAACAGGCTCTCCTTACTTTTCATCTCTGCCCAGTTGTTCTAAAACACCTCCTTAGCTCAGGTCAAGCCAATTTCTTCATTGTCTCTTACCAAAGAACAAAGGTGACTGCTTGGGTTCTTAATTCCTCATCTGTTTAAATTGCCAACATTTCCACTCACCTTGGGTTCATTCTTCCTTTTGTGTGAGGGTAGAACACACTTGGTTTGGTAGTTGGTGATATATCAAGCAAAGTTCTCAGTTCTCTCTCTCTTCCCCTCCCTTCTGTCCATGAACAATGGGACCTGCTGTGTGTGTTTGTGTGCATATTCTTATGATCTAGTCTATATTATTTAGGATAGTCTCAGAAAATATTGAATTGATTGCTCTTAAGTAATTTCCATGGATTTGTTCAATCTGATAATTCATTATCAAACCTACTAGGTTTCTGGAACTTAAGCTGGCCCCTGTTTCTTTTCTGAATCTGATAAATTTTCTAGACCGTGTTTCGTTTTTTTGCTTCAGGTTATAATTATGTGAAAATAATTTGATATTATATCTTATGTAGTATAAATAGATTTAGATAAAAAGTGAACCATTTATATCAATTTAAATCAATTTGTACTTACAATAAAAAGAAACACTTTTATGTTACTATTAACATGTAAAAGTTACGTTTTGAACCTCTAAACAAGTTTATTAAAAATTCTGGAAGGTTGACAACATGACTTAGTGAGTAAAGGCACCTGCTGCCAGGCCTGGAGACCTAGGGCCCCTTATGGCAGAAAGAGAGAACAGATTTTCACATTCTGTTCTCTGACCTCCACATGCAGGCCGTGGCATATTCATGCCTTCATATATATGTGCATGTACTCACATGTACACACAACAAATGTAATGACATAACAGGAAACTTATCACATCTCTAATTCTGCCATATTGGAATATCCCTTCTGCTTGACATTTAGGAACAGTTTCAGGGAACTCAGAGTTTCCTGCTCTTAATTTTGGGAAAAAACTATAAATTTAGACAACCTCTACACAAGCTAAGTATCAAAGTATAAATAAGATAGATTAGATATTGGCAGGGGCCAAGCAGTTCTTTCAAGTCTGAAAAGGGCTACATCCAATAGGGATGATTGTGAACTTTTAGAGCAGGGCTTGGACTTGACCTCATCAACATTAGCAACTGTACTTGTCATAATACTAATGCAGCTTTAGATTTTAAAACTCACATTTAACCGTACTTAGAAACTCAGTCTTAGGTTACTCAGTTACCAGACTTTTCTTAATTTGTGCCCCTCTTTCATCACACCACCAACTCCATTGTTTTATACAACAGCAAGGCTGAAGTAGATTTCACAACACCAAGGCCTGGCCTTGGTCTGAAGATCAGCTCTGGAGGAGCCTAAGACCCAGAGGTAGTTAGGCTCTTCTGCCCCTGGCCCCTCTCTTCACAGGCTAGATTTCCTGTCAGACCCTCTCTGTTCCCACACTCCTTCTTAAAGTAAAGTACCCATGATTTGGGTGGTTGCCTACCGTTGGGTTGGCAGATTGCAGAAGAAAGGGGACCTGGCTGTTCCTGCTGGTGGCAGTGGCAAAAGCACGTGGTTTACTGGAATTCAGAACTCACTTCTCCATAGAAACCGTGCTATACTGTTAGGTAGGTTCTATAGCTCACTTAGAACTCTAGATGGGGATTTGGGTCAAATGGACTTTCAGCAGTTCTGGGCAATCTATCTACCTCTTTTAAACAAGAATGGAAGTTGTTAGGAGGTCTTTTGGCTCAGCTCCTAAATACTGTACTGTTCTCATGTTCAGGGCATTCCAAGTCTTATGCCAACAGGTAGATGTATGCTAAGAGTCTACCATGGAGCAGAGGCCAGGAGTAGGGTTGCTTGTAACTGCTGATAAAACAAATTAGAAGTGTGTATGTGTGTGTGTACAATGTTGTGAGAGATCAGCATGTGTATGTGTGCCATGTGTGAGTACATGTTGAGAGATCAACCTTTTTTTTATTACTGTGGGGTGTATCAGTCACTTTTCTGTTGCTTTAATAAAACACATGACTAGGGCAACTTGTAGAAGAAATATATATATATATATATATATATATATATATATATATATATATAAATAAAAGTGGGGCCTACAGTTCTAGAGAGTTAGAATCCAAAATGGTGGCAACATTGTGGCAGCAGGTAGCAGACATGGTACCTTCTCACATCACTAGCACATGAGTATGAAGCACTGAGAGAGAGAGAGAGAGAGAGAGAGAGAGAGACAGAGACAGAGACAGAGACAGAGACAGAGACAGAGACAGAGACAGGGAATGGTTCTAGGTTTTTTAACCTCAAAGCCTACCTCCAGTTATGTCCCTCTTCCAAGGCTGTACCTCCTACACCTCCTCAAACAGTACCAACTGGGGACAGTGTTCAAATACATGTGCCTATGGATGGATATGCTCATTCAAACCACCCTTACTACTTGGGGTTTCTTTGGGGGCAATTGCTCAGCTGAAACAGAAAATGTTTCTCAGTTATTGCTGAGGTCATACCAACCTGATGCAGTCCGTACATCCGGAAGAGTCGAGCCTTAGGAAATGAGATCTAGATCATACAGGTCACACTTAGGGATAAACACTCCATCACTTGTTCTTGGTCCTTTGGCCAATAGAGAGTCTCTACATTAATTGCTGCCCATTGCAGCATCTTTGATGAAGACTGAAATCTGCATTAATGTATGGACACACATGTGAGCATTTAGAAGGCAGTTTGACCACAGGTCCATTTAGCAGAACAGTAGTAGTGGATTCCCCAGGCAAATGGAATATTCTATAGGTAAATGTTAAATCCAACTGATCTATTTGATAATTAAAACTCAAATTTTTTGTTGATTTTTAGTTTGGAGACCTCTCTAAAGATGAGAGTGGTTTGCTAAAGTTTCCCACTATCGCTATTATTATTTTGAGTACCTATCTGACTTTTCATGCCTTTTTAGTGTTTGCTTTATAAAAATCAGGAGTCCCCAAATTTTGTACATACATATTCACAATTTTACATATCCTTGTTGAATTAGTGTGTAGTGGCCTGTGTTATCTCATCTAACTAATGTCGATTTGAAGTTTATTTATGAGATTAAATATGGGCTATAGTGGCACATGTTTTAAATCCCAGCACTTGGGAGGTGGAGGCAGGCAGATCTCCATGAGTTCAAGGCCAACCTACTTTACAGTGAGAGAGAGAGAGAGAGAGAGAGAGATTGATTTCCAGGACAGCCAAGGCTACACAGAGAAACCCTGTCTTGAAAAACAAAACAAAACAAAACCCAAAACCAACCAACCAACCAAACAACAAACAAAAATTATGAGCCACACTAGTTTTTGGTTCCATTTGCTTTCTTGGTTGACTTCCATTCTTTGGCTCTGCTGCCTATATCACATATCTCTCTTGAACCAGTTCCATTCCACGCCCACAGCTCTCCTTGATAGATAGCCTATGTTTTTTACAACACTAAAATACTGGAGTTTCCACTGAAACCTTGGCTTTGTCTTTACAGCCTCATGCAATGGTCTCTCAAGACTCCCTTGCTAGGATTCTGATCCTGCCACATGCCTCAGCTACATGCTGAAACTGTGGAGCAAGGCTGCATTTTTGAAATATGTATTTCTCACTATGGTATTTTGACATTTTTTCAGTTGTCTTAGAGCTACTTCAGAGTCACCATGTTTAAAATCATATCCTCTGTCTTCAAGACAAACCTGATTTAAATGTTTTGCCATCATCATGGTAATTTTCATTGTGAACTTGACTGGGTTTGGAATTACCTTGGAGACGCACCTGTTAGCATGCCTCTGAGGTATTTTCCAAAAAGATTTAACTGAGGGAAGACCCACCCTGAATGAGAACAGTAATTTCATGGGCTGAGGTCTAGAGCTGAATACAGAGGGAATAGGAAGTGAGCCCAGAGTCAGCCTTCATCAGTCTCTGCTTCTGGACTGTGCCTGCAACATAAACCTACTGCCTCATATCTGAGAGCTGTGCTAGCTACTGTTCATTCCCCATTGTGATGGATTGCACCATCAAGGCATGAGCAAACACTCCCTTTCTCCCACGAATTGCTTCTTGTTATACATTTTGTCATATCGATAAAAAATTAACTAAAGCACACCTGATTGTTTCTGTTTCAATCTCACTTAGCAGGTCATCCCTCATTCCATTGGTTCCTCCCTTTTCCACCCACAAATAGTCCCTTGTGCATTCTGTATGTGAGGGAATATACGTGACACTTTCCATTCTGAATATGGCCTATTTCTTTTAATAAATGGACTAGTTCCATTCATTGCAAGTGACATCATTTCATTTTCTTTTATAGTTGAATAATATTCCACCATGAATATATAGCATGCTTTATTTATCCACTCATCTGTTAATGGACATCTAGGGTAATTATATATTTATTTTTATTATTTTATTAATAACATTTGTTCTTCCATACTTTCATACATGTGAACTGTATATTTGGTTCTTCTCGTCCTTGCTATCTCCTGCTCTTCTATCAGCTCCCTTTGCATGTCTTTTTTTTCCTTATTAGTTAGTTTTGGTTTTATCTAGTGTCCTACAGAATTCAATCAGAGCTGCCTATGTCATTTTGAGTTTGGAGCAAACCACTAGAGTCCTGTGTGCTCACCAGCGGATACACAACCGGACACCATGCCACCCCTCTTCCAACAGGCTGGCAGTAGGTGGTAGGGCCCCATAGATTCCCTTCTCCTCCATAGCTGACTGTTAGGAGGGACCAACATTTGTGGATCCAGTGCCAGTATAACCCTTGAACTTGAAAAGAGCGCCATGGTAGACATGGGTATAGGGCATTTCTAGTGTATACACGCATCAGTCTTAACATGTCCTTAACCTCACTCTTACTATCAGCTGACCTATCATCAGTCAGAAAAAAGTTCCTCGGCATTTCC
>CM053764.1:51607689-51622986 GCA_028658305.1 Pachyuromys duprasi
CCTCACTCAGGATGATCGTTTCCAGGTCCCACCATTTGCCTGCATATTTCATGATTTCCTCCTTTTTAATTGCTGAATAGTATTCCATTGTGTAAAAGTACCATAATTTCTCTGTCCATTCCTCGACTGACGGACATCTGGGTTGTCTCCAGGTTCTGGCTATTACAAATAAAGCTGTTACAAACATGGTTGAGCAAATGTCCTTGTTATGTACTTGAGCATCTTTTGGATATATGCCTAGGAATGGCATAGTTGGGTCTTGAGGAATCACTATTCCTAATTGTCTGAGAAAGCACCAAATTGATTTCCAGAGTGGTTGTACAAGTTTGCATTCCCACCAGCAATGGAGGAGAGTTCCCCTTTCTCCACAACCTCTCCAGCATGTGTTGTCACTTGCATTTTTGATCTTAGCCATTCTGACAGGTGTAAGGTGAACTCTCAGGGTCGTTTTGATTTGCATCTCCCTGATGGCTTTATTCTTATAGGACCTAGGACCACCAGCCAAGGGATGGTACCACCCACAATTGGCTAGGCCTTTTCCCATCAATTACTAATTAAGAAAATGACCTATAGGCTTGCTTTCAACCTAATCTTATGAAGACATTTTATTTATTTTTTGTCCTCTATTTTTTAATTTTTTATTAATTATACTTTATTCACTTTGTATCTCCCCTGTAGTTCCCTCCCTCCTCCCCTCCCAAATCCTCCCATCCTCCCCCTTCTCCATGCATGCCCCTCCCCAAGTCCACTGATAGGAGAGGTCTTCTTTTCCTTCCTTCTGATCCTAGTCTATTAGGTATCATCAAGAGTGGCTGCATTGTCTTCCTCTGTGGCCTGGTAAGGCTGCTCCTCCCTTAGGGGGAGGTGATCAAAGAGCAGGCCAATCAGTTCATGTCAGAGACAGTCCCTGTTCCCATTACTATGGAACCCACTTGGACACTGAACTGCCATGGGCTACATCTGTGTAAGGGTTCTAGGTTATCTCCATGCATGGTACTTGGTGAGAGTATCAGACTCAGGAAAGAACCCTGTGCTCAGATTTTTTGGTTCTGTTGCTCTCCTTGTGGAGCTCCTGTCCTCTCCAGATCTTACTGTTTCCCACTTCTTTCATAAGATTCCCTGTACTCTTGACATTTTCTTAATTATGATTTCTTCAACTCAGAAAACTTTAGCTTGTGTCAAGTTGACATAAAACTACCCAGCACAGCTATCTGCTAGTGTTATGGGTTAAGAGAGTTTGGATTTCACTTATTTTATGAGACTAGTTTGTTGATAATGTTTCAAGAGGGCAGCCAGCTGGGCAGCTACAGTGCCACTTACAGCAGAGTGGAGGCTTTGAAACCAGCCCGCATGGGTCTATTTCCTGTATGAGATATAATTTTCTTATTTATAAAATGGGGATAATAAAGGTACTTAACATTTTATACTTTTTTGAGGAATAATTAAGTTAATAAAGTATGCTAAGTGCTTTCAGAATACTCAAAACAGTTATGACTTAATATATATTAGCTTTCTTTACTGTGGCTTTGAAGAGACAATGACAAGTATTCCTGTGGGATCTGCCCCCAGGCTTCTCAGAGTCTAATTGGTGAGTGCATTCATTTAAAGTTAACAGTGCAATTCATGCAGAATGTTTCTTAAGCAGGAAAGAAGAGCAGTACAGAAGTGCAGAAGTCAGCATCAGAGAAGTGAAAGGCCAAACGCTGGTAGTGGGCTAGTGTGACAGTTAATATTTTTTTGTCTGAACAACAGGATAGAGAATCTCCTAGGAGACAAATCTCTGAGTTTGACTGCGAAGGAATTTCTAGGCTGGGTGACCTGAAGCAACAAGACACGTGTGGGTGGCACCATATCACAGGCAGTGGTCGAAGACTGAATGAAAAGGAGACAGTGAGAGGAGCACAGCCGTTCGTGTATCTCTTCCTCCTGAACGGCTGCAGTGTGAGAAGCTCCTGCTCCTGCTGCATGCTTTTCCCACTGTGGCGAACTGCACCCTCAAACTCTGGGCCAAACCCCCTTTTCCTTCCTCGTCTTTTGCCAGATATTTTTTCTGAGAAAAATAAGTAATATAATTGGTCTCCTGGAGAGGAGTGGTGGTGAGAGACAAGCTGAGGTCTGAACCCAGTGCAGTGTCTGTTTCTCCATTTCATTTTTTTTCCTTCGAAGCATCCTCACTTCCTAGCAATGCTATGAATTAGAGGAGCCAGGACAGGTGCTGTGTCCCCACCCCACAGGCATGTGAGGGTTCTGATGACTGCTGACTGAGTTGATGATCCAGGTGCTTCCTGGGCACGTGTCTCACTGAGGACTAATCAGAGCAAATGAGCTCTTCATCTTAATGCTTCTTGTTGCTTTGGCCCTCAGCGAGGTGAGCAGAATACTTGTCATCATAAGCAAACCTGCTCTTGCAATGCTAACACCTGAATTGGTGGCATGGATGCCCTCCTAGACCCTTCTCTACTGCCTCTGGATGATCATATTTCTGTCTTTATGTCTAAACAAGATGTATATTATAACAATAGAAGAACTAAATTATGTAACTGAGAAGAATAAAGACAATAAAATTGAGAGGATTATCCTATTCATGGACTAGGAAACTCAGTGGATTCCATATATGATTTCTAGGTAGTGAACCTAATCCCAATCAAAATATCAGCATTTTAATTTTGAAAAATATTGTATTAACTATTATTAATATTAATTATGATTAACTAATCATTTGAGAATTGCAAACAATATATATATATATTTATTTTATATTAATCACAGGCTATATACTTTGTATCCCAGTTGTAGCCCCCTCTTGCATTCCCTCCCTATCCCCACCTTCCCTCCCTCATCTCCTCCCTACACCTTTCTAAGTCCACTGATAGGGGAGGACCTCCTCCCCTTCCATCTAACTCTAGCTTATCAGGTCTCTTCGGGAATGGCTACAATGTCCTCTTCTGTGGCCTAGCAAGGCTGCTCCTCCCTCGGGGGACAGGGAGGTTGAAGAGCCAGCCATTGAGTTCATGTCCAAAATAGTTTCTGTTCCCCTTACTAGTATACCCACTTGGGAATTGGGCTACCATTTGCTACACACAAGCAGGGGTTCTAGGTTATAACCATACTTGGTCCTTGGTTGGAGAGACAGTCTCATAGAAGACTCCTGTGCCCTGATATATTTGGTTCTTGCGGAGCTTCTGACCTTTCCAGGTCATACTAACTCCCCCTTCTTTCATATGATTTCCTGCATTCTGCCAAAGGATTGGTTATGCAAATAATATATTTTGATAACATTCATTATCAGTCTTTTCTCTAAATCCTCCAAGGTCCATCTTTGCTTTCTCCCTCCTAACTTCCTGTCCTCTGTTTTTTTTTTTAATAGGTACCAAGTCCAGTAAGTGCTTGTAATATACTCATGGGCGTGGGGCCATCCATTGGAGTGTTTGACCTAGGAGCCACACCCTTATAGAGTACTCTTCCGTAAAAGCCATTGTCTGTCGATAGCTCCTCAGTTAGAGGTGTAGGCTCATAAGCCCTTCCCTCTTTTATGCTATAACTTTGGCTTGATTTTTGAGTAGGTCTTGTGTAGGCTGCCATGAGTCCATGAGTGCAATGGTCGTGTGATGTCCAAAAGACAGTTTTGTGGTCTTCTCTGACTTCTGGCTCTTTCTGTCCCTTCTTCTGAGACAGTCCCTGAACCTTGGGGAGGGTGATATTGAGGTACCATTCATGGCAGAGCACTCTATTGGCACTCATCCTGTGCACCTGGGTTAGGTGTGAGATTTTGCATTAACCGCTAGACACTGAAACAGAAACTTCTCTGATCAATGAAAGCTCCGTAGAAATATGAGTTTAGAAGGGAAGTTTAAAAGTATGTCTATTTAACAATAAATAATAGCAATAAGTTCACTCCTGGTGCCGTGAATCTGAGGTCCTTGGCCAGAATTTACAGTACCAGGCATGTGTTTTCTTCTGTGGAATGGACATTAAGTCCAATTAGAGAGTAGTTCACTATTCCCATAACATTTATGCCTGTATTGTGCCTGTGTTAATAAGTGTTCTCTAGTGGAATAGAACTAATATAGTAAATCTCTCTCTCTCTCTAATATATATATGTTAGAATGGTATGCAGGCTGTGATCCAGCTAGTCCAACAGTGGTGGTCTACCAACAGAAAGTCCAAGAACCCTGTGATTGTTCTCCAGAGAAACAGAGCTTATAGAATGATCTCACCAAGTGGGAGTAAAGACCAGTACCCAAATTCTTTGGTCAAATTAAGCAAGCTTTATTTTCTGTCAGCAGGGATATATCCATAAGGCAGGGTTTGAGAAAACAACATCAAATACAGGAGACAGTGGGGTTTATATAGTCCCCAAACTGGAAGACTAAGTGGTTTTCAAGGGTTTGTTAGGTAGGAACTTGGATGAACATTTTACAATTATTTGGCAGAATGTCTTATCATGATGGATATTAAGGTATAGGGTGTGGAACATGCCAAATTCCAGAAACTGGATTAAGACCTGGTCAAACTTAGCTTTTATAGAAAACAGGCATGAACTTATTCTGACCCTGTATCAAGATGGATTTTAATCTTACAGTTGAGTCAGGTTGGTCCATCAATATATAATGAATATATTTGTCAAATTAATATGTGTTCTAATAAATCCCACACACACAAATAAAATTTGTTAGAATGGCTTACAAGGTATGGTCCCAACTACCCAAACAATGACTGTCTAACAAAAGAAGTTCCAAGAATCCAGTAGTTGTTCAGTCCAGAAGGCTGGATGTCTCAGCTCGTCTTCAGTATTACAACAGAATCCTGAACACGCAGGCTTGAACATCAGTGAAGGGATAGACTTGCTAGGAAGAGGGAGAACAAGCTTCCTTTTCCCATGTCCTTTGTATTGGTTGCTAGAAGATGTGGCTCAGAATAAGGTGTATCTTCTCACTTTAAAGGATATGAATTAAGGGTGGATATTTTTACTTCAAAAGATCCAGATTAAAAGTGCATCTTCTCTGGCTGGAGAGATAGCTCAGTGGTTAGGAACACTGGCTGCTCTTCCAGAGGTCCTGAGTTCAATTCCCAGCAACCACATGGTAACTCACAATCCTCTATAATGGAATCTGATGCTTTCCTCTGGTGTGCAGGTTTACATGCAGCTAGAGAACTCATATACATAAGATACATACACAAACAAATATTCAAATGATTTAACTGAGAAAAATCCCTCACAGGTATATCCCAGCCACTTGGGTTTGAGTTAATCCCAGCTATAGTCAAGTTGGCAACCCAAAAAGCCCTTAGCAGGTCTTGGTTTGTTTCCTTCATCCTTGAAATTATTCATATCTTCATTCATTCTGTGCCCTTTGTCATCCTGCTGAGATTAGTTTGTTGTGGTTTCCCATTGCTTTAGTCACATGACACAGTAGCACTAAGACACACCTTGCAGGAGCCCCTGCACTGCAGATATACTCTTGTTTGCCTACACTGTGGAGAAACAACTTAATTTTCTCTTGATAATTTGGATCAATCACTCACCTTATCACTGTTACTCCTTTACTATAGGGAGTAACTAACTATAAAGGAGTTTGAGGGCATCAGAAACCCAATACGGCCAGGAGGAGGTCTGAGCTAGACATCTAGTTCAATGGAATGCTGGTTGAGTCACCAGGCTGGCGTGCTCTCTAGAGCACTCTAGAACCAAAGTGCTCTCTAGAACCAAGACTTCTAGGCCAGCAGAACTTAAGGTCAAAAGGATCTGGAAGCAAAAATTTTCCTAGTGGGTCACTAGGGATCATAGTGAGGGGAATTATTCTCTTTTCCACCCCATGGATCCTGGCTATGGGAGAAAATGTACCATATGTTGGATGCTGATTCAAAGCATATACTGCCTTTTGGAGAACCCTTCCCTGGAACTCCAGGCTGCTGCTTCCCAATTGGAGCTGTAACTATGTCTTCAAAAGGCCATTCCACTTATATCTGCTTTTGGATTGTGGGTCGTAGAATAAAAACAGTGGACTCCATGATCATGGGCCCGCTGTTGTACTTCTCTGGCTGTAAAGTGGGTTCTTTGGTCTGAAGCACTGCTGGATAGAACACCATAATGGTGAATAAAGGCAGTCTGTAAGTTCATGGATGGTAGTGTTGGCAAAAGCATTACGTGTGGGAAAGCAAATCCATACCAAGAATAAGTATCCACTCCAGTGAGTACAAAGTGTTCTCCTCTCCATGGAAGAATTGGTTTGATATAGTCAACCTGCCACTAGGTCACTATGTCAACAACCTGGAAAATTGTTCCATCTGGGGCTTACTGTTGGCCTCTGATGTGGGCAGATCACTCAGCAACAGATGTATCCAGGTCAGCCTTGGTGGGTGGGAGTCCATGTTGTCTCACCCACACCTAACCTCCCTCTGTGCCACTACAGCTGCTTTGTTCATAGGCCCATTGGGCAATAACAGGGATGGCTGGGGAAAGATGCTGATTGCAGAATGGCCACCCTATCTGCTTGATTAACAAACTCTGCTGCTGAAGTTACCTTTTGGTGAGCATTCACATGGGACACAAGTGTCTTCACATCATTTTCCCTTTTGGAGACATCTATCCATATACTTCTTCCCCAAATGTCATTCTCACCGAATGTTCAATCACACCCTTTCCAAGTCCCTGACCATGTAGCCAGTCTACTGGCTACAGTCTACAAATCCGTGGATAATTGTATACCTCGCCATTTTTCCTTTCAAACAAAATATATGACCAACACATATGCCTGAAGTTCTGCTCGCTGTGAAGATTTTTCCTTTGTTTGTGTCTTTCAGGGTTGTAATGCTACAGCTAACTTCTGGGTGGTGTTTTCATAATATACAGAACCATCAGCAAGCCAGGCTCTAACCCTCTCTTCATCAGTTAACTGGTCACAGGACACACCCATGAGGCTATTGCTGCATTCTTGGCAGCAGACAGTATTGTCATGAGAGAGGAAGACCCGCCTTTTTAACTTTTTATTGAGTCTTGGTGAATTTTACATCATGCACCCCAGTCTCACTTATCTCCCCATCCCTCCGTATCTGCTCCGCACCCTTGCAGCCTCCCTGTAAACTAGAAAGAAATCTCACTGTGGAAGCTGCAGTGTGTCACAGCAACTCTTTTGGCCCAAACAGCTTTACTTGCAATTTCTCATTGCAGTGAGTCATTGATCTGGCTCAAGGCCTCTGGCTTTTGCTACACCATCAATACTGGATTGTCACATGGGCTCCCTCTTGGATATCCTGTTGTTGCCCTGTGTCATGAAGGTCCTGCAGCTTTGGTTCTGCAGGGCTGGCCCCTTCATGTTCTCCAGCAGCTCTCCCACCAGGCCACCAAGGCCAGTTCTCCGGCACTACTTTCGTGAAGAGCAGGAACAGCTCTCCTGTTCTCCACCCTCAGTGGCTCTTCTGTGCCCATATCATGGAAAAATGCACTTTTTGTATTAATTTTTATTTTTTAAATATTAATCACAGGTTATTTACTTTGTATCTCAGCCATAGCCCCCTCCCTCATTCCCTCCCAATCCCACCCTCTCTCCCTCATCTCCTCCCTGTCCCTTTCCAAGTCCACTGCTAGGGGAGGTCCTCCTCCCCTTACATATCAAGTATCTTCATTACTGGCTGCAAAGTCCTCCTCTGTGGCCTAGCAAGGCTGTTTCTCCCACAGGGCGGATGGGGTGTGTGTGTGAGGGAGCCAGTCATTGAGTTCATGTCTGAAATACTCCCTGTTCCCCTTACTAGGGAAACCCACTTGGATACTGAGCTACCATAGGCTACATCTGAGCAGGGGTTCTAGGTTATATCCATACATGGTCCTTGGTTGGAGAAACAGTCTCATTGTGCCCTGATATATTTCGTCCTTGTGGAGCTCCTGTCCTCTCACAGTCCATACTGACTCCCTCTTTTATCATGTGATTCCCTGCACTCTGCTGGAGGTTTGGTTATGAGTCTCAGCATCTGTTTTGATATGCTGCTAGGTATAGTCTTTCAGAGGCCCTCTGCAGTAGACTTCTGTCCTGTTTCTTGCTTTCTCCTACTTCCCATGTCCATCCTGTTTGTCTTTCTAAGTGAGGATTGATCATCTTACCCCAGGTCCTCTTTCTTGTTTTGTTCTTTAGGTGCACATATTTTAGTATATTTATCCTATCTTATAGGACTATATAAGTGAGAGTATACCATGCGTGTTTTTCTGCTCCTGGGATACCTCACTCAGGATGAGAAAGATCCACTTTTAGTCTGGATCTTTGAGGTAGGAAGATATACCTCTAATCTGGGCCACACTTTCTCTTGGCAGCCTGTAGAAAGAAGATGGAAGAAAGAAGGTTGCTTTCTTTGATGCTTGTTCTTGCAAGTTCATGCTTTTACTAGCATTAGAGCCTATGTCTGTGGGATTCTGGTATATATTGACTACCTGAGACATTCAGCTTCATGGACTGAACAGCTACCATATTCTTGGAACATTTGTTGGTAGACAAACATTGTTTGAGTAGCTGGACCACAGCCTGTAAGCTGGTCTAGTAAATCACACAACACACACACATACAGTGCATATATATAAATGTGTGTGTGTATGAATGAATGAAGTACATGATTCTATAAACTTTGTTCCTCTAGAAATCCCTGACTAATATAGATTTTTTACTGGAAGTGGTTCTAAAACAACAGAAGTATAAGAATTACTTTTTTAAGTATGTGGAATAGGCTTTGCCAACACCTACAGTTACTGAAACCTCTTCAGTTACTGAAGGGTCTCCTAAAAGCTTGGAGAGTACTAAAATCCCATGGTATGAACTATTTTAAAAACTTAAGGAGACAAATCCATTTGATTATTCTGATTCACCAATTTTGAGAGGCAACAGATTTGATGACTCTGTATATGAAACTTTTGAGACTTTGTGGAAAAATAAGGAAAATTATGGTACTGGTTCATCTCTCCTAGAATCTCTGGATAAGCTGACAAAGGAAAAGAATGAACTCCATGATAAAAATTAACTAACATCTAGCATCTCAAAATATGGTAAAGTAAAACAATGCACTCAGTAATTACATTTCCTGGATCCAGTTGCAAATAAATGTTCTAAAGGTTTCTATATGTCCCATGGAAGAGAATCATCTCTCTAGCAGCCACAGAGCCCAAGTTGTGGAAAACCAAACCAAAGCCCTAATATACACTGGCCGAATTACAAGAAAATTCAAAACTCAGCTGTAGAGGGTGTTATCACTTAAAGGGCACGAATTGATAAAACATGGGAAACTCTAATCTGGGATGAAGATATGTAGGAGGTCCCTATGGAGTGCTGTCCAGGTCTGCTTTTTTCCTGACATATACAGGCACCATTGTGCACCAGGGTGGACTGGAGGGAGTGAAGCTTAGCCAGGGTGGGTGGGTTAGGCACAATCTTGGTCACAATCTTGAGCGATGGAGAAACAACCTTCTCCAGAACCAGTTTTCAGTAAAACAGATCTCTTTGTTTGTGGGGAAGGACAAGTGATATATAAACCTTGGGGTAGAGGTAGGGGTTTTTGGGCTGAGTGTGTATTATTGGCTGGGGCTGAGTTGCTAAGAATTCTTTGTTTGCATGAAGAGGAATTTTAGGTGCTTGCTGGACATGTCCTTATAAGGAGAGAGGAAGTTTACCCTGAAATCTGGCCACCTGGCTATGTGACCACCTTAATGGTGGCAAAGGTGTGTGTGTGGGGTCATGTGCGCTGGGGCATGCAGGCTCAGAGCAGGGAGGAAGCAGTCTTATTCCTCATGGTCTTGGATGAGATTTTGGGGGTTTGGACACTTCTTGACCTCACTATTGCTTCAGACTGCCTCTGCTGGTCCCTCAGCTTTCCTGGACCCACAGTGGAATTTAAGAACTTTGAACCCTCAGGTTCTAAAGGGGTTATCTCATCTGAGGAAGTAGTCTTAGCAAAGGACGTACTCCCATCGCACTCCCTGAAATATTGCCCTTTCTGCCTTTAAATGAAAAAAAAAAAATCGACCCTTTATTGTCTACTAAAGCAGCAGTGACATTCCCTGAAAAAGATGCCAGGCAAGGCAATAGTGATATCTCTCAGGGCCCACCAAACGTTTCTACCAAACTGAAAGCTAAGCAGTTCCCTAAAGAGGAGATACAAAATGTAGTCCATGAGTTTGTTAATTCATTCAAACAAAATCCAGGGGAATGTATGTGGAAATGTATTTTAAGGAAATGGGTAATAGTGGAAGAAACATAAAATGGAACCAGGCTAAGTTTATTGATATGAGCCCATTGAGTGGAGCTTCTAGGTTTAATATGGAAACACACATAGTTAAAAAAAAAGGTGTCAAAATTTTGTTGAACTAGTTGGCTGAAGCATCTGTATAAAGATGACCTACTGAAAAGGGGTTGGAGATGCCTGATGCCCCTTGGCTTAGTGTGGAAGAGATTTTAAGGCTCAGAGAAATTGCAATGATGGAGTGGGTACTCTGTGTAAAACCTAATCACAATGGGAAAGCCCAGAAGACATGCCCTTCTCTAATCTCTTGAAAGGCAAACTGGTGAGAGGGAGCACCAGCATGTTTGAAGAGTTTTAGTGTCATCCTTCTCCTCGTGCCCAGCCTTAGGATCAGAGATAGTCCTGCTCTGATGGATGAATTAAGTACAGTGTGTTTAATTGGGCCACAAAGTACCAGGGACCACATGGTGGCACTGAATTAACAAAGGCAAGGCGGTTGTAGTTATTCTAATAGGCAGAATAGATAAAGCAGTGTCCATAATGGCCCAATCCATAATAAGCAGCGCAGGGAAAGTAATTTATATAGTGGCATGACTCCTATGGACCTTTGGTACCAGCAAATCAATCATGGTGTTTTAGGGCATGAAATACATAGGAAGTCTACTGTGTTTTTACTTGATCTGTATAAACAGAAAAATCCTCAGACAAATAAAAGAAAGACTATATTAGATCAAGGCAAAACGGAATCTCATCCAGTGAACCAGTTTCCAGATTTGAGCCACTTTGCAGACCCAGAAACCCTTAAATGAAGGGGTAACCAGGCTCCCCTGGGAGGGATCCTTGATAAAATACCTAAGACTTTTACTATTAGCTTTTCTCCAGTCCTTCTACAGAGGGACTGATGGCCTTTCACAAGGGTAACTGTATGTTGGGGAAAAGGAAACAGACTTTCTAGGATACTGGTTCTAAACTACATGGATACCTGGAGACTTAAGGAAACATTGAGGTCCTCCAGTTAAAGTAGAGGCTTACAAGAGTAGAATATCCCATAGGATATTCCTTCCTCAATCTCAATTTAGCCCCAAAGAAATGGAAGAAGATATAAAAATATAGACATCATCACTTGAGTGAAGAGCTGGCACACACCATGAAAAAGTATTCATCAGCCATACATCTGACAGGAAGTCAGTATCTAGAATATTCCAGGAACCACAAAAGTGAAACATTTGTTCCCTGCCTGTGGGAGTACAAACTGGTACAGCCACTATGGAAATCAGTGTGGGAGTTCCCCCAAAAGCTATACAACACTTGGTCACACACCTGGAGAACTTTATACTCTATTACAGAGATACCTCCTCTCCTCTGCCTCAGTTTAACCAAAAAGAAATAAAAGAAGTTATAAAAATTTGGAGAGGCCTCCTTTGTTCATGGATTGGTAGGATTAGTACTGTAAAAATGGCCATCTCATCAAGAGCAAGCTACAAAAAAATCTTTAGTTTCATACAGGAAGACAAAAGACCCAGGATAACCAAAACTACCCTGAATAACAAACAAAACCTGTTCAAGATAGCAATATGACAGTTGTGAAGTCATACTGAAGAGCTACAGTAATGAAAACAGCATTCCCTGTCAGGAAAACAGTCACTGATCAATAGAATAGAATAGGGTAGCCACATAGAAGCCCACACTCCTACAGCGACCATATTATTTTTGACAAAGAAGCCAACAAAACACAACAGCGCCTTCAACAAATATTGTGGGTCAAACTGGGTAGCTACACAAAGATGAATGAAACTTAATCCTTAACTCATGCCCAGCACAAAACTCAGTTCCAAGTGGATCAAGGACCTTAACATAAAACCATATATCTTGATTCTGATAGATGGTAATATAAGGAATAAATTTTGAATTTTTTGGCACAGGAAAGACCTTTCTGACTAGGACCCCTATAGAACAGGCTAACATTTAATAAATGGAACTTCACGAAGCAAAAATGCTTCTGTCCATCAAAGGACACTATCACTTAAATCAAAAGATGTCCTATACAATGGCAAAAATTTTTACCAGCTTTATACATGTGTATAAATATTATATACAACAGAAATATACAGTATCTAGAATAATTAAATAAATAAAAACAAACATCAAGAGAACAACTCAATTAAAAATGAGGCCCAGAAGTAAACGTCTCAAAAGATAAAATACAAATGTTTGAGAAACATAAAAAATATTCAACATCCTCAGCCACCAGGGAAATGAAAGTTTAAACTACTTTGAAATTTTATCTTATCCCAGTCAGGACAGGAAAGAGAAAACAAACAAACAACAAATGCCGGCATGGAAGTTGGGAAACTGAGACACTTGCTCACTGCCTGTGGGAGGCGAGCTGGTGCAGCCGCTAAGGAAATTAGTATGGGCGTTCCTCAAGAAGCTGAAAATGATCTAGCTACACCGCACTTGTTCACATACCCAAAGCCCTCTATGTCCCCTTATAGAGACTCTTACTAATTCATATTCATTGCTGCTCTATTCACAATGGCCAGGAAACAAACAGCTTAGGCATCTGTCAACTGATGAATGAACAATTAAAATATATGGCATTTACATAATGTAATATCCAGTTATTAAGAAAAATGAAATGTGCAGATAAATGATGGATCTGGAAGTGATCATTCTCAGTAAGGTAATCTGGAACCAGAAAGACAAACATCACATATATTCTCTCATTTGTGGATGTTAGCTTTGTATTTTCAGGCATTTGTACTGAAATATTTGGAATATTTGGAATACATGTAGGACCAGGAAATTACTTAGGGGCCATGAAGAGGAGATTTCAAGGGAGGAGAGATAGAACTTATGGTAAAAAAGGTTAAAAGGCTGAGCAGGGCACAGGGGTCTTATATGAGACAATTTCTCCAACCAAGGACCGTATATGGATATGGCCTAGAACCCCCGCTCAGATGTGGCCCATGATAGCTCAGGGTCGAACTGAAGACCCTAGTAAGGGAAACAGGGAATGTTTCAGTCATGAACTTGATGGCTGACTCTTTGACCCTCCCCCATACATGCCATACATGCGAGGGAGTAACAGCCTGGCTAGATCCCAGGGGAGGACATTGCAGCCAGCCCTGAGGAGACAAGATGAGCTGGGGTTGGATGGAAGGGGAGGAGGTTCTCCCCTGTTGGTGGTCTTGGAGGGGGCGGTGAGGATATGAGGGAGGGAGGGGGAGGGTGGGAGGGAATGAGGGAGGAGGCTACACCTGGGATGCAAAGTACCTAACCTGTGATTAATATAAAAATAAATAAATTTAAAAAAAGGTTAAAAGGGAACAATGGGATAACAATATGATAATTTCTTGATGTATATTTGTCTCACATCTCTTACAGTATTATTGTTTCCACATATCATATTAACCTCATTATTTACACTTTGCCATTAAGGTTGAATTAACTCCTCTGTGGAACTGGGGAACTGACAAAAGCAGGCCTGGATGGAGGAAGAGATGCTAACTGTGATCCATTTCCTCCTCAGAATACAGCCCGTTGGCACAGTGACACACTTCCTCCAAGAAGGCCACACTCACTCCAACAAGGCCACACCTCCTAATAGTACCACTTCTTATGACCAAGCATTCAAACACATGAGTCTACTACAGAGGCCATTCTTCTTCAAATCACCAATCTCATGTTTCCTATTGCAGCTCACATTCCTTCCTCACTCCTATGATCTTTTTCTGGAGCACCCCTTTTCTCAGGTCTCACCCCTAAACCAATAGTCAGTACTGTTTGTGGTTCCCTGAGCTGACACAACAGGTCAAGGAGAGATAAGACAATCTGCAGAATATTTTATATGGTAGACAACATTGTTCTTATGTGTGTGTATGTTTTTTTCTCTGGCCTTACTCTCCTTCTGGCCTTGGTCTATGCTTCTTTGTCTTTCTGTACTATTTCGTTCCAACTATGTGTCTTTTTTTATTTTTAATTTTTATTTTATA
This sequence comes from Pachyuromys duprasi, assembly GCA_028658305.1. Lineage (NCBI taxonomy): Eukaryota > Metazoa > Chordata > Mammalia > Rodentia > Muridae > Pachyuromys > Pachyuromys duprasi. The sequence goes on from CM053764.1 coordinate 51,621,903, forward strand.
TTAATCACAGGTTATGTACTTTGTATCCCAGCCGTAGCCCTCTCCGCATTCCCTCCAAATCAACCCCCCATCCCTCCCTATCTCCTCCCTGTCCCTTTCCAAGTCCAATGATAGGGGAGGACCTCCTCCCTTTCCATCTAACCTTAGCTTATAAGGTCTCTTCAGGACTGGCTGCAATGTCCTCTCCTATGGGCCTAGCAAGGCTGTTCCTCCCTTTGGGGGTGTGGGGAGGGTGGAGGGTCGAAGAGCCAGCCTTTGAGTTCATGTCTGAAATACTCCCTGTTCCCCTTACTAGAGTACCCACTTGGATACTGAGCTACCATGTGCTACATCCAAGCAGGGGTTCTCAGTAAGGTAATCTGGAACCAGAAAGACAAACATCCATACAAGGTCCTTGGTTGGAGAAACAGTCTCATAGAGGACCCCTGTGCCCTGGTATATTTGGTCCTTGTGGAGCTCCTGTCCTCTCCAGGTCTTACTAACTCCCCCTTCTTTCATATGATTCCCTGCACTCTGCTGAAGGTTTGGTTATGAGTCTTAATATCTGCTTTGATACACTGCTAGGTAGAGTCTTTCAGAGGCCCTCTGTGGTACCTTCTTTTCCTGCTACTTGTTTTCTCCTACATCCAATGTCCATACCGTTTTTCTTTCTAAGTGAGGATTGATCATCTTACCCCAGGTCCTCTTTCTTGTTTATCTTCTTTAGGTGTATATATTTCAGTATGTTTATCCTATCATATAGGTCTATATAAGTGAGTATATACCATGTATGTCTTTATGCTTTTGGGATACCTCACTGAGGATGATCGTTTCTAGGTCCCACCATTTGCCTGCAAATTTCATGATTTCCTCCTTTTTAATTGCTGAGTAATATTCCATTGTGTAAAAGTACCACAATTTCTGTATTCATTCCTCAACTGAGGGACATCTGGGTTGTTTCCAGGTTCTGGCTATTATGAATAAAGCTGCTACAAACATGGTTGAGCAAATGTCCTTGTTGTGCACTTGAGCATCTTTTGGATATATGCCTAGGAGTGGTATAGCTGGATCTTGAGGAATCACTATTCCTAATTGTCTAAGAAAG
>CM053764.1:51633028-51652357 GCA_028658305.1 Pachyuromys duprasi
TAAGCTAGGGTCAGATGGAGGTGGGGGAGGTCCTCCCCTATCAGTGGACTTTGGGGAAGCAGGGAGAAGATGAGGGAGGGATGGGAAGAGTGTGAGGAAATGAAGGAGGGGGGCTATGGCTGGGATACAAAGTACATAGCCTGTGATTAGTATAAAAATAAATAAATTACTTAAAAAAAGAAAGGAAAAAAAAAAGAAATTAATCACTAGAGACCACACAACCGATGTCATAGACAGTCCAGCCCTGAGGACCCTAAAACCCCTCCTTACTAATTAGGTGTTTTAAAAATTATTTATTTATTATTTATACAGCATTCTGCTTGCACGTGTGCCATCACACCAGAAGAGGGCACCAGACCTCATTCTGGATGGTTGTGAGCCACCATGTGGTTACTGGGAACTGAACTCAGGCCCTTTGGAAGAGCAGCCAGTGCTCTTAACCTCTGAGCTATCTCTCCAGCCCCAATTTATTTATTTATCTATCTATCTATCTATCTATCTATCTATCTATCTATCTATCTATCTATCTATCTATCTATCTATTTATTTATTAGTTTTTATATTTTACCAGCTTCCCCCAAATTTACCTTTTCTTAACTTGCTGCTAAGATTGTGTACATTTACAGGATTTGGCATGCTTTAGGTCCTGAATGTCCTTCAGAGCTCACATGGTAAAGCTTGGTCATTGATCTTTAACACTGTCGGGGATGAGGGATGAACCTTCTAGAAGCAGGACCTAGTTGAAGAAAATTAGGTGTCACTTGGGCTGTTTTCTTGAAGAGAATATACAAGCTCCACCCCTCCACTCTCTCTCCTTGTTTCCTGACCACTGTGACGTGAACACATTCCTCTATCACATGTTTCCTCCATGTGGTAATGTGCTATGCACAGGTCCAAAGCAACACTGAGTGACCATGGACTATGACCTCAGAAACTGCAAACTAAAGAAGTCTTTGACTTTTAATTTGACTACTTCAGTATTTTGACCCAGTAATGAAAAGCTCATTGCTATAGGATTTTTTGTGAGGACAAAAATGAACTAGCATACGTAAAGTGACACTAAATGGATACATTCTGGAAATTCATTCCATTTAACCTATGTATAGAACATTGCTTCTCAAATGCATGCTAATTTACCTGTTAAGATCTACCCTGTGTGTTTAATACAGAGATGCCACTGACAGCCTCCCTCCCTGTTGCTCAAGTGGAAACTGTCTCAGGATCCTTTAACCACTGCAGCTAAGTGAATACTTTCTGGTGACTGTGCCTGAAGCACTGTTTTCATTTTTTCATCACTCAGTGTGTTTCACAGCTGCAGAGAAGGGATCTAGGTCTCTTGTTTTATTATAGTGTATCATTAAAAAAGAAAACCTCCAATTTCTGAGCATGGATGGCTCTTCCTAGGCTTCTAAGTGTGTGATCTTGAGAAGAAAAAGATGAGAATAAATCTCCACTCCCTTCTAAGAGGGTTGGGGCCTGCTGGGCTCCCTCCCACCTCCTCTATATCAGCAAAGATGCTTTCAGATGCCGTGAGTAATAGAAAACACAACTAGAAGTGACATGAGCCTGAGGACATTCATTATTTCATTTAGAGTTGTACGTGGGAGGCAGGTAGTTTCAGATTTGGTGCAATGGTCCTGCCACATCATTAAGACCCAATGGCACCTCGTTTGTCCATTTTCTCATCCTCTACATTTTGACAGTCTCTGTTTAAGATCACGAGTGTGCACAGGGTGCTCTGCGATACTGCTATGGTTTGAAGACAAAATGTCTCCCATAGGCTCATGCGTTGAAAGCTTGGTCCCCAGAGGGAGGTGTTATTTGGGTTGGGGGTGAAGGTGAGGGCTAGTTGGAAGAAGCAGGTTTTGGAGGCATGACATGCCCTAGAAAGACATATTTTGTCCCTCACCTCTTTGCTATTCTTTCAGCCTCTTAGCTACCACGAAGTGAAGTGACCTCTGTCACACACTCCAGCCCTGTGGTATTCTGCCTTACTCCATGCCCAAAGGAATGGACAAAACTGACCAGGGGCTCTGAAGTAAGCCAAAAATCAATGTTTTCTCCCCTTAAACTGTTTCTTTCACAATAACAACATTTAGATTAGTCCAGGTAGCATCTGCTCACATTTCTCATCCATCAAGCAATGCCAGGTTCAGAATGCTCTCCACTCTGCACAGGCAATGGTTAGCTTACACATTCACCCCCAAGCTGCAAGGGGAGGGAATAGTAAAAAGTGAGAGACCAGCAGTTCACTTGTGTATGATGGGCTCTTCTTCAAGGAAAATGGACCAAAGAAGCATGTGGACATATGCTTGGTAGGCAACCAGGATAACCTGTCATGTTGCCCTTTGTGTCTGGTTCTCCACACCTTAGGTTGATGCCAAGTTCAATAATTCCTGCTCATTTGACTTTTTCTCTATGTTGGAAGTTGTTGCTGGAATGCGGAGGTTCCTGGTCATAGCTCTCGGTGGCCCACCATCTCTTGCCATCATCTTATCCTTTTGCTCATTGTCTGAAGCTGAAGCATATCTGCCAGTCAGTTGGATGTTTGTCTGTGGTTCTAATATGTGTTTTGTTGTTCTCACTTCTTTCTTGCAAATCTGTCTTCCTATTGCACCTGTAGCCAAACAGCTCCATCCCACCAAATGGAAATGCAGTTGTCAGGCAGATGTATGCCTGGATCCATGACCACATTTTTAGAGCTACCTTAGCAGTGTCTAACTGCGATTGCCTGACTTCGTTTTTTACCCACTCTCTTACGAGTATGGGAAGCCACAATCCATAACAACAGCTCTAATTCCTGTGAATGCACCCTCAGGAGTACTTTGTTGTTGCTTTTCTCTTGGTGGATTTGTTTCCAGGAGATCTAGTGTGCACTTTTCCAGTTGTGTTTTGGACTTCTCTGCTATAGTTATATCTTCCATATAAAACAGAAACATGGTTGTGATAACCGAAGCAAAGCTTTCTTTTTTCTCATGCAAAATGAAGTCTGGAAGGAGGTAGTTTATAAGGGATGCAATGTATCCACTGTAGTATTTGAATTCAGGCTTCAACTTTTTTCCTGCATGGGGTGACAAAGAACTTTTGTCCTCTTGATTGCAAATGACTGTTTCATTTTGTCCCCAGGAAGCAGAGGAGAAAGATCAGTAAGAATTCTAAGAATCCCATTCCATTTCTTTCTCCCCTCCCCTCCCCTCTCCTCTTCCTTCCCCTCCCTTCCTCTCCTCTCCCCTCCCCTTCTTACTTTCCTCTCTCTTCCCTCCCCTCTCCTTTCCTGCCTGTCTATCCCTTCCTTCCTTTCATTTTTCCTATTCTTCTTCACTCCCTTCCCTCCTTCCTTTCTTTCCCTCCCTCCCTCACGCAAGCCTATTCCTCTGCGATGAATGTACCACCACTGCCCCATAGCACACAGCTTAGTTGATGACTTGACAAAACCTAGAATCACATGGGAAGAGAGTCTCAGAGAGGGATCGTTCAGATCACGTTGGCCTGTAGGCATGTTTGTGCTGGATTGCCTTGACTGTGCTAATTGATGTGAGGAGAGCCAGTCTGAAAATGGGTGGCATCATTCCCTTGTCTGGGGCCTGGACTGTATCATAGTAGAAAAGGCTAGCTGAGCACCAAGGATGCATGCAATTCATTCTTTCTCTTCTCTTGTCTGTTCATGCGACTTCACCACAATTGTGGGCAATGACTGGGAATTGGAAGCTAAAATAAACCTTTTCCACATAAGTTTTTTTGGGGGCGGGAGGGGTCAGGGTGTTTTATTGTGGAATAAAAATGAATGGAAGTCAGGCCCACTAACATTCTCTCATACAGGGAGACAAGTTATAAGGTCTGGAGATCCCTGAGGCTCAAGAGAGGCCTGCCTGTCTCCTCCCATTGAGTTCCGTTTCTACCATGTAAGAGGTAAAGGTTGACTGAGGCAGGGCTTCTCAGTGGTGTAGCTGCCCTTCACTGGCCCTCCACATGATTCCTCAGTGGTGTAGCTTTCTGTAAATCACATGCTTCTAAAATTAACTTCAATAGAAGCACTGGCTCACCGAGCTAGATTTGGAGAGAATCCTTTCTTTGGTTTGCTGGCACTTTCTCTAGTCTTACAGGGACTTAGCTTTATTCTCTGTTTGAATAGTGCATTGTCTGATAAACTGATGTTTTCTTAGTAAGGGAGAAAAAAAAATGGATACTGAACTGCTAGTCAGCAGTGCCTGCCATGGGAACTAAACCTGTAGGTAATGTGAGTTCTGTGGAAAACAATAATATACCCGAGTCATGGAACCCTCCCATTTCCCTATTCCTACTAGGTAGGAATGAAATGAAGACAGGCCCACTAACATTCTTTCACAGAGGGAGAACCATAGGGTCTGGAGATCCTGGAGGCTCAAGAAAGGCCTATTATTCTTCTTCAGTGAGTCCAGTTTCCACCATTAAGATGTAAAAATTGACTTGGATAGGGCTTCTCAGTGGGTAGTTGCTTCCCCATAGCCCCAAAGATTTCCCAGTGGTGTAGCCTGCTGTGGGAGAATACCTTGCACACTACACAAGTTCCCTATTATATTGGTTCATTTTTGCACAGGGATACTTCTGCAGTAGTCCAGTTTCCTGAAAGGCTTGGCATACTGCAAAATGAATTAATCATTCTGTATATATTAATTAATACAGGAAATATTACAGTAGCAGTTATTCATAAACCAGGTATTAAAAAAGACACAAATTTGTTGTATTTATAATAAGCCTTAAAGATCTGGAACTGGGCAGATATCAACCCTCTAAGCTTTCTTGTATGCTTCCCATCCAAAATCCCAAATATTTGTATATGTTTCATTTGGGCAGCTTCTGCTTCATCAGGCCAGTCCTCAGAGCAACCTGCTCTTGGTTATGTGCTCCTGGTTACCCCATGGTAACCTCCTGTTTCCTTTCCACCTTTGTCCTCCTCCTCTGCAAGGTTCTCCTTAAACACCAAACCCAAGAACTTCAGCTCCTCCTACCTTTTTTCTGCCGAGTCCAGGATGTCATCAAATTTATTAACCAATCAGGGATAGCTGGGGAACATTTCTTACATCACATGGATACAGAGGATAGGTCAACACACACAACAATGTCTGTGGCAGGGCAGTGACCAGATCTCAGGGCACTGAAATCAGCATCTGAAAACAGTACACAAGGCTTTCCTCCAACATCTCTCCTGTCTAGTCCAATAGAAAACTCCTTTCTGTTTTTATAATAACAAGCCACACACAGTAAGAACAATTATGAAAAAGTTAGGAAAACTATATATAAGAATTACATTCAGTGTCCAGTTCATTTGTATCTGGCAATCTTTGGAGAAAGAACTCTACTATCTTATCTTGGTGAGTTCAGAATTTTGTTTCTAACTCAGTTTCTATCCTAACTTTCATTACCAACCCAAAACATTGTTTTTAGACCTAAAGACATTCTTTTAAATCCTAAACAACCTAAGCCTAATTGTGAGACTGTCTAGTCTTCACTGTATTAGAGATTGCTGCCCTTCCTCCTCCTTTTCCTCCCTTCCCCTCACTACTTTCTTTTCTCTTTCATTTGTGCCATAAATCTTGAGTCCTTAATCTGTGTCAGAGAGTGCCAGGCAGTTAGAGACACAGGCAGACATTGCCTCCTTTTCTGGTGAGTCAATGCCAAGTTTGGCCTCTGGATGCCAAAGAAGACTTGTGACTCTCCAGGGAGGCACTGCTTGTCTAGAAGAAGGCAGGCCCAGTAATCTGCTTGTGGCCTGTAGCCCTTAAGGAGATGGTTGGCAATGTGTTTGAACAGCTTCTCCCTTTCATCATTGTATAAGGTTAATCTGAATGGGAAGCCATAGCCTAGCTTGCCCAAAGGGCTAAAGTTGTTTCCTCCTTCAGGTGCTAACTTTGCACATGTGTGTGGAAACCTGCCTTCCATGTCACAGAAGACTAGACGAGTTCTGCAGCCCGGAAAGACTGTGTTACATATTTGCTGCCAGCTCCCCATTTCCCTCAGGGAGGCATCTTGCTGATGACAGGTGTCAGGGGAACCCCAGATGAGAGTCAGAACTAAGGACACTGTGGCAGGAGACTTATAGGTCCATGTCTATATCTCAACTCATTGAAAAGTTTTAAATCTATAGATAAAGATGGAAGTACATGATACCCAGTTACCCAGGAAAGAAAGAAGGTGTCTACTGGATAACTCTGAGTTAATTAGAAATAACATTTTCCATTGTTAATGACCACTTACATTGATCTAGCAAAGTATGACTTTCAGATTGATAATATATACTTCATTTCATTTGATCTTTATAAGAATTTTACTGTGAAATTCATTTCATAGACTATATTTAAATATTTATGACTCTCTTATTACCACCCAACAAGGACAATAAAATGTCCACAGACACTGGATGTTAATATCTCAGGAATACTAGCCCTCAAGTGAACTTTCCTTTCTATTTGCTTTGTCAAGACCTTGTTTTTCCCCTTTGGGGGCCAGTGTTTTGGGTCAATCCAAGGTCTTGTGCTTTCTTGTACTTCCATCTTGTTCTACTTTGACCTTTAAACATTTCTATTATCTTAGAGCATTTCTACCTGTGATAACACTTTCTTGATACTCCACTATAACTTAGTAGTTAATTTTGGTTTCTCTATTTGATTTTTTCCCTTATTACCCATGTGATATTAGAGATTGAACTCAGAGCCTTATATATAGTATACTTCTTGCTTTCTGTTAGGCAATTTAATTAAGTGGAGTTGGCATATAAAATAACCACATATATTACAAAGTGACAACTTGATCCACTTTGACATATGTTCAGACTCAGGAGACCATCACTGTATTCAAGAGAGTGAATGTATTTGCTTCAGATGGTCTTAATTATTTGTAAACAAAAGAAACCTAAGATATGACTATATTGGCATTTTCTGTTTTTTGACTATGTTTTGAGAAGTTCTCTTCCTGGTTCCTTACCACCTTGAGGTGGATGGTTGATTCTGGCTCTTTTATCCTGTGGTCCATGCCTCACAGGCTTACATTGCTCTTTCAATGAGTTCAATCATGTCATTGAGGTCATTGAAAGAGCACGGTATATACCTAGAAGACCCAAGTCTCTGCTTTGCTCCATTTCACATGCTGGCTTTGGACAATAGTGGTAACTGGCACCAGGTTGTTCAGAATACCATAGAATCTCTTGGTGTAGTAGGCAATAGAACTTTTTATATAGCCGCCATGTCGTAATACACATGCTTTTCCACTCCGTAGCAAGTTTACAAGGAAACTTTCCATAAACCACTTCAAGGATTTTGAACTTTTTGTTTAAGCATAATAAAATGAGTTGAGAAAAGAGAGTGGGTCCTAGGAGGTGCATTAAGAGAATTGTTTTCTTTGGAGAAAACTATTGCCCTGGTGTATATCCTGTCTGCAGGCCCAGTAGGAACCGGAGGCTTGAAGGGGAGTTTTCAGAGAGCTTGTACGTGTCCCCTGCAGCTGCGGGCACAGATCTGAGGATGCCTGAGGGAGACAAAGAGGTCTAGGGAACAGGCAGATTGTTGTACACACAGTATTGTAAACCAGCCGTCAGTTTTGTGCCTGTAGATTCATCACTAGTGGATCCAAAATTTTGGGAAAAAAATACTCATGTCCATATTATTTACATCCAGGCTTTTCTTAGTCACTAAAACCCGACTGTTTACATATTAAGTGGTATTAGGCATTATGAGTGATCTAGACATGATTTGAAGCACACAGGAGGGGGTGCTCTGCTGATATTCAGATACTTTGCCACATTTCAAAAGGGACAGTATCATCCAAGGATCTTGGGATGTTCAGGGACTCCTGAAACTCACCCACATCAATCCTGAGGGATGATACAGGAAGGTTTCCTGGGGATTAGTAGTTGGCCTTAAAGCTAGAAATAGCTGGAGACTTGCTGCATCTTTCCTGGCTCTGTAGAAAGCAAGGAGGAATGCCAAGGAGGCCCTGACCATTTGTAGGGAGTGAACTGCAGGGTTGAGGTGAGATTAGTCCCACCTAGAATGCAAGGCAGGGTCTTGCCAGCTACACTATTGCCAGAGTGTAGCTAATCAGAGGCCCTGAACTGTGGTCACAAGTGAGCCCAAGACAGCTTCCAGCCAGAAGAGACAATGTTACCAGTCACGGATAAGCTTCCCTGTCTCCCCCACTTCCTCTTTTCCTGCCCATTTGTCAGCCTGTCAGAACAAGCAGTTTTCCATATATCTGCCAAGGCTTTGTAAGTGTTGGTGAGGACTCTTTGAAGGAGTCTTGTAACTTCTGAATTGAGAGATGGTCCCAAGAGTGAACAGAAAAGTTCTCAGAACTACCATGTTTTCATCTATGGATGGGAAAAATTTATTCCTATATTTTAAAGAAAAGGCAAAAAACAAAATAGAATTGTATTTTAATTATGTATGTGTATCCTAGAAATAATATTCCTAAACTGTAAAACAATACACCAATCTATTTGTGATCAATACATCCTTAACCACCTCTCCTGAACATGAGAGATATGGTTCTGCACTATAGTTCACTGAACACCAATCACTGGTGTCAAAGTCCAGAGATTTGGACTCAGTGTGTCTGGAGTGGGAGACAAGGAATTTGCATCTTGAACGTATTCCCAAGTAGTGGTGGGGCTGCTGGCTTGAGGGCCCTCAGAGAGGACCACTGTCCAAAGCTTTCTTTCTTAACCTTTCACATCCTTGGGAGATTTAACTACTACTGATGTTTGGACTTCCTTCAGGCATCCAATTTAATTAATATGACCACCATTGTAAATTAAACACTATCCAAAAGGATCATGGGGAAGTCCTTACCTCAAACCTGACTTTTCCCAATTTAAGACTGGCAATTTGACTTTTTGTCTTGCACAGTTTTAGCATCATTTGAAAAATAAAAAAAAAGGATTTATTTATTTATTTTATATATAAGCTCTATTTGCATGTACACTTGCATTCCTGAAGAGGGCATAAGATTGCATTATAGATGGTTGTGAGCCACCATGTAGAGGCTGGGAATTGAACTCAGGACCTCTGGAAGAGCAGTCAGTGCTCTTCACCTCTAAGCCATCTCTCCAGCCCCTAATTTTTTCCAGACTTTTAAAACTTTTAAAACGTTTAATTGATCCTTTGTGAGTTTCAAATCATGCACTCCAACCCCATTCATCTTCTGTCTCTTCATAACTGTCCCCTGCCTTTGCAATTGCCCCTCACTAAGGAAAACAAAAAATAAAAACAAAAACAAGCAAATAAACAAACAAAACCTACCTAAAACACCTTGCTGTGGAAACAGTGGTATGTCACGGTGTGTCACAAAGTACATCCTTGTTCCCCAGCAGCTTTACTTGCAAGTGTTTATTGTAATGAGTCATTGGTCTGGTTTGAGACCTCTGGCTCCTGCTACACTATCAATACTGGACCCTCACGGGGACTCTTCTCAGATACCCTGCTGTTGCCCTGTGCCATGGAGATCCTGCAGCTTTGGAGCTGTAGGCTTGGCCCCTTTATGCACTCTAGCAGTTGATAGATAGGGTAGATCCTGAGGTGGGTCAAATCAGAGTCCTGGATCTGGGCCTGGGTGAAAGCTGAGTTGGCCAGCCTGCCAGCAGCTTTTCTGTGCCCTCACCAGGGCCAGTTCTCCTGCTTTTCTCAGGTGATGGGCAGGGCTGGTTCTCACACTCTCACACCCTTGGGGGCTGGTTCTTCCACATGCCACTTCCACCACCAGGGCAGTTCTCCTGTGCTGCCCAGGCGAAGGGTAGGGACATCTCTCCTAAGTGTGGTGTCCCATGCCCCAAGGGGCAGAGCCAGCTCTCCTTCTGAAGATGAGGACCATGCTCAGCACAGTGCTTGGACATCACATCACCTTAGGCAGCAGCAGTCCAGACCAGGGACATCCATATGGCATTTGGTGGTAACCCAGGCCATGGATGTCAACACAGATCCTAGTTTCAGCAGGACCATGGACCCACATGACCCTTAGTGGCATCCCAAGCCAGAATGTCACCATGGCCTCAGATGGCAGCACAGGCCACTCAGATCAGTACTCCCAACCCCCAAACATCAGCATGGCATTGGCATCAACATGGTCTTAGGCTGCAGCCCAGACCACTGACATCCAGATGGCCTTTGATGGCATCATGAGTCACAGACATCAGCACAGGCTTCTGTTTAGGTAGTGCCATGGACCCAGACATGGTGCTTGGCCTGGGCCCAAGCCTGTGCTTTATTATGGCCTCATATCCTACAGTTCCACCTCTCACAGTGAACCAACCACTGGAATTCAGTTTCTTTCCCATCTCTCCACCACTTACTCCATCTTTCCCATCTCTCCATTACATATTTGGTCATTATAGTGTCACCCATATAGGGTCGGGGACAGAGCTTGGCTGTCTTTCTTCCAGAAAAAACTAATGACAGATGCATGAGATAAGCAACTGTGACTTCTTTCTTCCTGTTAGTTGAGTACATCTTAACACATACCATAACTGCCTAACCTCCAAAAGCTGGGCTCATCACCTCCTGTAGTTCCTCTTATAATTTAAAAATTTCTCTACCTGTCTAGTAAATTACAGATCACTCCAAATTTTATAAACTTTCTCATACCATAAAGATTTATTTGAGTTATTACTATAGGATGTTTAAAAGGACTTGTATTATATCTTATGCTCCATAACCTCTAAGTTTGCTCTCATAAAATACAGAAAACCTTACCAATATGCTTCCTTTTATGGTGTGCATATTCCAGGAATGTATCTGTGGTTAGATGACATGCATTCATGTGTCCTCTAAATTAATAGAAACCACTATTAAGGGCTTATACTGTCTCAGACACTGAGAGTTACTTCCATTTCAAAGATCAGGGTGTCAAAGCCCCCAAGAAGTGAAAATTCATATATAAAATATTCTATAAGACTTATCACTCCCCTTTTGTCCAAATGCTCACTGACTAAATACTGTTAGTTAACCAAGAAAAGGAATACATTTAACTTTGACTAGGCCAGAAACCCACTTTGTATTTGTTTGGCCTTCCTAGTCTTATCCTAGAGACCCTGTTTAATTTTTGATGACTTTTCATGTACACACCTTTAAAAAAAAAAAGACAGCCAAGATACTTTTGCACAAAAGGAAGATGTTTTTGGAATGCAGTTGTACCATTTGTCATTTCCCAGGCTTCCATTTACAACATCGTTATAAACATGGGCCAGCTAAAATTTTCTTTCTTTCCTGCTCGTTCTGTGCAGCTGCAAAGCACCACTTTAACTTGATTCCCTTCCTATGTTATTGACCCGAGGAAACCCTGCACCCACTCCCCTTATAGACAATAATAAACTCTCTGGACATTATGCTTTATTTTGAGTAGAAAAACAACATCTAGTTTCTTTTTTCTCAGGAGCACACCAACTGTGACTTTAATAATTTCTGCATTGTTATTTCTACGTATTTCTAAGTTATGCCCTGCCTGGATGGTTGTAACGTTATTAAGAATGACAACTGCTTCCTTTGATTTCTCTTCCCTTCATTGCTCCCATCTCTGGGTCTAAAACTTATGAACCGTCCTCTCTGACCCAGGATTCCTGTTTCCTTAGGGATTTTTTCCTTCTTATTTCCTTGTTCCCCCCCCTCCCCCCCGTGGAGTAATTTAGACAAAGTTTCCTGTGCTTTCCAGAACCTTCCCGAAAGCTTTGGGCCATTAGATTTTATTACTTTAGTATTTTGCTACTTTATAAGCTCATATGAAATTCATTGAACATTTTCAAGTCACATAGAATTTTAAAGGATTTTATAGTGAATATGCACATACCCACAATCCACATTCCAACACTGATAGTTTAGTACTTAACTGGTCACAAATCTATATCGCTGCTCTTATTTTTTCACCTATTAACTCACCTTCTTTTAAAAAGTAGATTAATTTAAATGCAGGCACCCATACCTATCACTTTTAACAACTTCAGAGGAGTATAATGTTAGAGTTCAATATTTGTTTATGTTCTTGTTCTTTAGAGGTTTTATGTACAATGAAACATTTAAGTTTTAAATTTACCATTTGATATTTTGACAAATAATCTCACTGGTATGAATTTGAACCCCTACCAAGACCAAGATGATTGCCATGATTTTTTTCTTTGTTTCTCCCAGCAAAATTTGTTGTAAACACTCCCTTAACAATTTTGTTATTTGGGGACTGGAAACGAGCCCTAGGGCCTCACACCTTATAAGCATATGCTATGTCATCATGTAACATCCTCAGCTCCCCATTCTGATCCTCACCCACCCACTATTTATTAGTTCAAGCCTCCAACATGAGCATTCTTTGTATCTTCTGTACACAAGTCTTTTACTCAGCATGCCTTTTGGGATCCTTCACGTCATCTCAAGTCCTGGTATGTGTTATGTGTTATGGCTTAGCTTCATCATTATTTTTTTAATGTTCCAATAAATTGTTTATTGACTATAGAACAAACAGCTGCTTAATATGGCCCAGGATCTATCATAGTCTAGAGTTTACATTTCAAAGTCTTTTTTTTTTTTAATGATCTTTTACTCCTGACCTTCTTTCATTTTCAGATGTACATTTTACTGTTTGTTCCCAGGTGGTGGTGCTACTTGGGAAGGTTGTTAAAACTTATCAGAGGTGTCTTAGTTAAGGTTTATTACTTTGAAAAGACACCATGATCATGACAACTCTTATAAAGAAAACTGGGGCAGGCTTACAGTTTCAGATGTTCAGTCTGCTGTCAGCATGGTGGGAAGCATGGCTGTGTACTGGGGAGCTGAGAATTCTACATGTGGATCCACAGGAAGCAGGAAGGGAGAGAGAAACACACTGGGCCTGGCTTGAGCATGTGAAACCCCAAAGCTCATCCCCAGTGGCACACTTCCTCCAGTAAGGTCACACCTACTCCAACAAGGCCACACCTCCTAATCCCTGTCATGTAGTACCACTCTTTAATGACCAAGCATTCAAACATATGAGCCTATGGGGGCCATCCCTATTCCAATCACCACAGGAGGTGCTGCAGCTGGCACATTCTTATCTGGTGACGGCTTGTGCTATTTGTTAACCTAGAGTCACCCAGGAGGTGGATCTGGGAGTGCTGTGGAAGGTTTCTTTAATTGAAATAGATGAATCCACCCATTGTGCATGACATCATTCCTGGTAAGGGATAAATAGACTGGATTGTGTAAATGGAGAAATGGATGAGCATCAGTCTGTGTTCATCCCTCTCCATTTCCTGATTGCAGATGTGATCTGGCCAGCTGCTTCAAACTCTTATGTCTTGGCTTCTCTGCTGTGATGGAGTATAGTCTTGAATTGTGAGATGAAACAAACCAGTTATCTGCTCAGTTGCTTTTATTCAGGAATTTTGTTGGAACAATAGGAAAATAATCCAGCCATATGTGGTCCCTGGTTCCTGCCATTCTCTCTGCTTCCTAGCCTGTTGCGACATAAACAGCCTCTGCACCATGCTTTCTCAGAGCGAACAAAGCTGTTTCTCCTCCTCCCCACCATGACTGAGTGAATCTCTTTAAAACCAAGACTCAAACAAACCTTTCCTCCCTTCATTTATTTTTGTCAGGTATTGCAGTCATAGCAATGCCACTGTAACCAGTACAAGCAGCTTGTTTCTGTATAAAGTGATTTGCTGAGGTAGCACTACTCTGTGAGTGTTAGTTCCAGGTCTACACCTATAGAGGCAGCAATACATCTTCACACTGAGGACAAACATGTATGAGAGCAACTTTCTGATTCTCTGAGAAACACACATTAACATCAAAGGTAGACATCACCTCAGGGTAAATATATTCCAAGAAAATGGACCTAAGAAACAAGCTGATGTAGCCATTTTAATATCTGAAAAAATAGACTTCAACTCAAAAACTAATTAGAAAGTAGGGAAGTATTCTATATACTCATCAAAGCAAAAATCTACCATGATGACATTAGAGTTCTTAAATCTATGCACCAAACACAAAGGCACCCACCCAAGTTCATAAAAGAAACACCACTACAGCTTACTTCACATGTGGACCCTCACACACCAATAGTGAGAGACTTCAACATCCCACCCTGATAGACAGGTCATACAGACAAAAATCTAAAAATAGAAATGATGGAGCTAAATGGCATCATAAGTTAAATTTCTTAGCAGATATTTATAGAACATTTCACCCAAACACAAAAGAATATACCTACTTCTCAGCACCTCATGGAACTTTCTGCAAAATTAACCACATACTGGGATGCAAAAAAACAATCTCAAAAGACAGAAGAAAATTAAAATAATACCCTGCATCTTATCTGAGTACCCTGGGTGAAAGCTGGATATTAACAGCACCAGAAACAGAAAGTTTACAAACTCATGGAAACTGAACAACTGACCACTGAATGAAAAATGGGTTAATACAGAAATTAAGAAGGAAATTAAGGATTTTATAAAATTGAATGAAAATGAATACACAACATATCCAAAGTTATGGGACATAATGAAAGAGGTTCTAAAAGGCAAGTTCATAGCACTGTGCCTACATTAAAAAAAATTGGAGGGCTCCCATAATAGTAACTGAATAACACACATGAAAGCTCTAGAACAAAAAGAAGAAATTACATCCAAAAGGAGTAGATTGTAAGAAATAATAAATATAAAAAATAGAAACAAAAACAATAGCAATAACAACACAGGGAAGGACTCCAAATTGGTGAATCGAGGGGCTGTGGAACCCAAAACAACCGTATGAGGAGCCTGGGGAGAAGGGGGACAAAACCTGATCTGAGTCCAATAGGACACAGGTCAACCTTGGACATCTCCATGCACTTCTCCTGGGCAATCAATTCTTGGGCACTTCCCCATAACGGGCAGAAGCAGCTGCAGATGTAGCCAAGCCTGCAGCAGAGGAAGCAGGGGAAATACCGAAGCCAGCAGGAAGGCAGCAGTGGAAGAACCCCAACCAACACTGAAGCAGAGGAGGCAGCCCGCAGTGCACACAGCAACCTGCAAGGAGCACAGTGCTGACCGCTCCAAGCACAGATCTCTGGCATTCCCCCACAGCCTTGTCTGAGGGGGTAGCTGCTGAAGAAGCAGATAGCGCTTCCCATCTCAGGGAGCAGAGTGCAGCCTGCCGGGCTCACAGCTTCCAGCACAGAACTCAGGGCCAGGCTCAGAGAGCCTACAACAGGCTAAGTGTCCTGCCCACAGCATCAGCCTCAGACCTCAGAGAACAACCTGCTGATCCCACCACAGACTGAAGACCACGGGGTATTCAGGAAGCCTGTGCAGGCGAGTTACACCTGCAATCAGTGCCTGCTAAGTGCACTAGCATCCACATTCCCTCCTGTGCTTGCTCTCAAACCATATATCCCAAGCAGCTACACACCCTAGCACTCCCCTTCAAGACAAACAACCCTGTGAGCATGCATGCGTGCGTGCGCGCGCGCGCACACACACACACACAGAGACACGCTTACGATTCTGTGCCAGCAGCTTTCCCTCCCTCAGGTACAACTGAAGCAACAACACACACTCAAACCGCTGGACCTCCCTGATCATCCTGAAGAATTCTACAGATTAAGAATTCTACAGAGTAAGACGGTTCCAGTCCAAAGTTCAGACTCAGGGAACAAACAGCGAAGATTATATAAAAGCAATGGCCAAAGGTCGACACAGGAAGTCACCCAACAAAAATCAGGACACCATTGCCCCACCAGCAACACCAAAAACAAATGGATATTTTAATTCAGCAAAAACACAGAAAAATGAATTTAAAGCTGTGATTATCCAGTTACTACAGGAACAAAAAGAGGAAATGAAAAGAGCTCTCAAAGAAATTCAAAAGAATATAATGGCCCACATAGAGAAAAAAATTAGAAACATATAGAAAGGAAACAAATACAAAAATAGGAGCCACATTCAATCAAATGAAGGAAATGGTACAAGGCATGAAGACAGAATTAGAATCTACAAAGAACACACAAACAGAGAAAAACCTGGAACTGGAGAACTTAGAGAAAAGATCAAGAACCACAAAGCATCATCAATAGAATATAAAAGATGGAAGAGAGAATCATGGGAGCTGAAGATATGCTGGCTGAAATTGATTCCTCCCTCAAAGAAAAAGTAAAATCAGAAAAGTCCCAAACACAAACCATTCAAGAAATCAAGGACACCATGAAAAGACGAAACCTAAGAATAATAGGAATAGATGAAAAAGAAGACTCCAGGCTCCAAGGACCAGAAAATACTTTTAAGAAAATCATAGAAGAAAATTTCCCTAACTTAAAGAGATGTCCATAAGCATACAAGAAGCCTACAGAACACCAAGTAGACTAGACCAGAAAAGAAATACCTCTCGTCACATCATAGTCAAAACACTAAACCTACAAAACAAAGAAAAAATATTAAAGGCAGCTAGGGGAAAAGGTCAAGTAACATATGAAGGGAGACCTATCAGAATCACACCAGATTTCTCATCAGAAACTATGAAAGCCAGAAGGGCCTGGGCAGAGGTCATGCAGTCTTTAAGGGAATACAGATGCCAACCAAGACCACTATACCCAGCAAAGCTTTCAATCAACATAGATGGAGAAAACAAAATATTCCATGACAAAACAAAATTTAAGCAATATCTACACAGCAACCCAACCCTATAGAAGATACTAGAAGGAAAACTCCAATCCAACGAAAACAACTACACCAAAGAAAATATAGGATACAGATAATCTCCCAGCAAAAATTAAGAGGAAAAAATAGAGCTATGAATCATAGTAAGACCACCAACTCCACAATAAAAGGAAATAACAGTCATTAGTCACTATTATCTAGCAACATCAATGGACTCAACTCTCCAATAAAAAGACACAGACTGACAGAATGGTTGTGGTAACAGGATCCAACATGCTGCTGCATCCAAGAAACACACCTCTGCAACAAAGATAAACACTACCTCAGAGTAAAGGGCTGGAAAAATGTGTTTCAAGCAAATGGACACAGAAAACAAGCTGGGATAGCAATCCTAGTATCTAATAAAATAGACTTTCAACCAAAACTAATCAAAAAAGATGAGGAGGGGCACTTACTTCTCATCAAAGGAAAATTCTAACAGGAGGACATCACAATTTTGAACATCTATGCCCCAAATACAAGAGCACCTACATTTGTAAATGAAACATTGTTAAAGCTGAAATCTCCCATTGATCCCAACACCTTAATAGTGGGAGACTTCAACACTCCACTCTCACCAAGGGACAGGTCATCTGGTCAGAAGCATAACAAGGGAACAAGGGCACTCACAGAGACCCTAAATCAAATGGACCTAATAGATGTCTACAGAACTTTTCACCCAAAATCAAGAGAGTATACCTTTTTTTTCAGCACCTCATGGAACCTTCTCCAAAACAGACCATATAGTTGGTCACAAAGCAAGCCTCAGCAGATACAAGAAGATTGAAATAATCCCTTGAATCCCTGGTATCTGACCATCATGGTCTAAAGCTGGACCTCAACAACAGCAGAAATAGCAAAAAGCCTGCACATGCATGGAAACTGAACAGCTTGCTAGTCAATGACAGCTTGGTTAGGGGAGAAATAAAGAAGGAAATTAAAGACTTCCTAGAATTCAATGAAAATGAAAGCACAAAATACCCAAACCTATGGGACACAATGAAGGCAGTGTTAAGAGGAAAGTTCATAGCACTAAGTGCCTTCAAGAAGAAATTTGAAACATCTCATACAAGCAACTTAAAGGTTCAACTGAAAGCCCTAGAAAAAAAAGAAGCAGATACACCCAAGAGGAGCAGATGGCTGGAAATAATCAAACTCAGGGCAGAAATCAATCAATTAGAAAGAAATAAAACTATTCAAAGAATCAATGAAACCAAGAGCTGTTTTTTTGAGAAAATCAACAAAATAGACAAGTCCTTAGCCAAACTAACAAAAAGGCAGAGAGAAACAATCCAAATCAGCAAAATAAAAAATGAAAAGGGAACATAACTACAGATACTGAGGAAATCCAAACAATCATTAGGTCTTACTACAAAAGCCTATATGCCACAAATTTGAAAATCTAAATGCAATGGACAATTTTCTTTGTAGATTCCATCTACCTAAATTAAGTCAAGATCAGATAGAAAAATTGAATAGACCTATATCCCCCAAGGAAATAGAAGCAGTCATCAACACTCTCCCTTCCAAGAAAAGCCCTGTGCCAGATGGATTCAGTGCAGAATTTTACCAGACCTTCAAAGAAGTGCTAATTCCAATTCTCTCTAAACTATTCCACAAAATAGAAACAATAGGAACATTACCAAACTCATTCTATGAAGTCACAGTCACCTTGATACCTAAACCACACAAAGACCCAACAAAAAAAAGAAAACTTCAGACCTATATGTCTTATGAACATTGATGCAAAAATACTCAACAAAATACTTGCAAACCAAATCCAAGAACACATAAAAAATATCATCTACCATGACCAAGTAGGCTTCATCCCAGGCATGCAGGGGTGGTTTAATATACGCAAATCCATCAATGTGATCCACAATATAAACAAACTGAAGGAGAAAAACCACATGATCATCTCTTTTGATGCTGAAAAAGCATTGGACAAAGTCCTACATCCATTCATGTTTAAAGTCTTGGAGAGATCAGGGATACAAGGCACATACCTAAATATAGTAAAGGCAATATACAGCAAGCCTATAGCCAACATTGAAGTCAATGGAGAGAAACTAAAATCAATGCCACTGAAATCAGGGACTAGGCAAGGGTGCCTATTGTCTCCATATCGCTTCAACATAGTACTTGAAGACCTAGTTAGAGTAATAAGACAAGTAAGTGAGATCAAGGTGATACAAATCGGAAAGGAAGAGGTCAAAGTATCCCTATTTGCAGATGATATGATAGTATACATGAATGACCCCAAAAATTCAACCAGAGAACTCCTTCATCTGATAAACACCTTCAGCAAAGTAGCTGGAAACAAAATCAACTCAAAAAAATCAGAAGCCCTCCTGTACACTAAAGAAAAAAGGGCAGAGAAAGAAATTAGGGAAACAACACCCTTCACAGTAGCCACTAATAACATAAAGTACCTTGGGGTGACTCTAACCAAGCAAGTGAAAGATCTATATGAAAAAAACTTCAAATCTCTGAAGAAAGAAATTGAAGAACATATTAGAAGGTGGAAAGACCTCCCGTGCTCATGGATTGGTAGGATTAACATAGAGAAAATGACCATATTGCCAAAAGCAATCTACAGATTCAATGCAATTCTCATCAAAATACCTTCGCAATTCTTCACAGAACTTGAAAGAAAAATACTC
>CM053764.1:51652857-51683153 GCA_028658305.1 Pachyuromys duprasi
GAATCCGTGTCTTTGACACTGATACTCTACACCATTCTAAGATACTCATTTTGCTTAAAGAGCATTCACAAATGGCTTACTTGAAAAAAAATTAGGCCTCCCATTAAGTGTTATTTCTTTGATAATTTAGAAAAATAAATAGCCAAACACATGTGAAATGATTTGAGAGAAGAAATATGGTCTTGAAAGTTGTTCCAAGGAGAACACTCTTACATTGCTGGTGGGAGTGCAAATTTATACAACCACTGTGGAAATCAGTCTGGTCGTTCCTCAGACAATTGGGAATAGTTTTACCTCAAGACCCAGCTATACTATTCCTGGGCATATACCCAAAAAGATGCTCCACCATACCACAAGGACACTTGCTCAGCTATATTCATATCAGCTTTTTTCATAATAGTCAGAAACTGGAAACAACCTAGGTGTTCCTCAACTGAAGATTAGATAAAGAAAATGTGGTGCATATACACAATGAAATACTACACAGCTATTAAAAATAAGAACATCATAAAATTTGCAGGCAAATGGATGGAACTAGAAAAGATTATCCTGAGTGAGGTAACCCAGATCAAAAAAGACTCAAATGGGATGTATTCATAAGTGGATATTAGACATTTAGTATAGGATAACCAAGCTATAATCTACAGACCCAAAGACACCAAGTAACAAGGAGGGACTAAGGCAGGATGCTTCACTCTCGCTCAGAAGGAGAAATAAAATATACATCTAAAGTTGATAGAGGGAGGGAAGTGGGTAGAAAAGGGTAGGGGGGAACAGGGGTCAGGATCTGAAGTGGGGAGTTGGAAGGCTGGGAGAAAAAATGGGAGTCTATGAAGGGATCTCTGGAATGCAGGAGGCTTCTAGGAGTTTACGGGGTGATCCTCTCTGAGTATCCAGCAGCCAGAGATACATAGCTTGAAGAGGATACAAGGTAGGACTTTCAGTGTATGAAGGGCCACACCAACTGACCCACAAAACTTTTGCCATAAAATTTGTCCTGTCTACAAGTAGTGCAGAGATAAAAATGGAGCAAAGAATGAGGAAATGACTAACCAATGCCTGGTCCAACTTTAGACCCACCTCATGGGAGAGAGCCAACCCTTGACTATAGGCATAAGGTTATTGTGTAATTCAAATGTTGATTTCTCTACCCCCACATCTGCAATCCTTGTTACGAGAATCTCCTGTTTCAATGTTGTGTAAACACTGCTACCCAAATGTCCTCTGACCTGCCAATGAAGGAGCTTATAACCAATTGCTGAGCAGGGTAGAGGATAGGGCTAGACTTCCTGCCAGCCAGGGGAGAAGGAATTAGCAGAGAAAGTAGGGGATTCAGCTACAAGGAAGGTCCAGGAAACATCAGGAGAGAGGAAACAGGAAAGCTACAAGGTACATGCATCTCTGGGATGCATGCTGGGAGGAAGCCAAACTAGCTTAGAGAGTTAAGAATAGAGTAATAACTGTTCAGTTATTGTATTGTGTAGCTTATTACTAAAACAATACAATAGAGTCTCAATTATTTGTGTAATAGTTGATTTAAGAGAGAAACTGAGAAACAAACACAATTATATAAAAATAACAGCAACACCTCATACACTGTGCTATGCTTGCAGACAGAATCCTTGCATAAATACCTTCTGAGAGTCCCCAAGCAGCATCTGATGGAAACAGATGCAGAGACCCACAGCTAAGCAGTAGATGGAACTGAGAGAACCTTGTGGAAGAGTGGGAGGAAGGAGTGAGGGAGGCAGAGGGGCCAAGAACACTGCAAGGAGACCTACAGAGTAAACTAACCTGGGCCCATGGGGGCTCACAGAGACTGAACAACCAGCCAAAGAGATGCATTGGCTGGACCTAGGCCCCTACACATATGCAGTAGGTGTCCAGCTTGGTCATCAGGTGGGTCCCCTAACAATGGCAGTAGTGGCTATTTCTGACTCTGTTGCCTGCCTTTGGATCATCTTCGTCTAGTTGGGATGCCTTGTCTGGCCTCAGTGGGAGAGAATGCACTTGTTCCCACTGAGCCTTGATCCATCGGGGTAGGTTGGTACCCATGGGGGGGAGGGGGATCTTCCGTTTTATGAGGAGATAGAGACGGGTGAACGGGAAGAGTGGGGTGTGAGGGTGGGACTGGGAAGTGAGGAGGAAAAGAGGGAGTTGACTAAATAAATTAAAGGAGAGAAAAAGAAAGAAAGAAAGTTGCTCTACCAAAGTAAAACAACAAACAAATAACCATATAGCCCCCATGTAGAGAATTCCGGAATGCTCTGGGAAAGCTGCAGGTATAGTGAGAAGAGACTAGAATAAGACAAGGT
The DNA here is from genome assembly GCA_028658305.1 of Pachyuromys duprasi. Lineage (NCBI taxonomy): Eukaryota > Metazoa > Chordata > Mammalia > Rodentia > Muridae > Pachyuromys > Pachyuromys duprasi. The sequence continues at coordinate 51,655,173 of CM053764.1, forward strand.
GCAGTAGTTTTCTGAAAGTACCTGTGTCCCTGGTGTCTGACATGGCTGCATATTTTTTAACATTTTTATTTTATTTTATATTAATCACAGGTCATGTACCTGTTATCCCAGCCGTAGCCCCCTCCCAAATTCCCTCTCTATCCCCCCCCCATCCCTCCCTCATCTCCTCCCTGCCCCTTTCCAATTTCAACAGGCTGCATATTTTTGACCATGCAGGCTTTGCTGTAGCCTGGCTTAGCAAGGGTTAGGGCAATTTATTTTCTATTATCATCCTATTAAACTTCCGAATGCTAAAGCTCTGCTAGTTGACTGTATTAGGCTTAATCTCCAATGTTCCACTCGTCTCATTTAAGCTGCACAGTTAATCAACTAAGGGGTAATTGAAAGAGAAGCATGAAATGTGTGGCGGGTGAAGGCTGTAATACAGACTTTAAGTTCTAAATTTCTGATTAACTCATTAATGGCTTTCCCTTTGATTACTAGCCTTTGGTTCAGGCCAGTGAGTTAGTGTCCAGTGTGGGCTTTTTGGAATCTTCTCTTTCTCCGTTCATCTCCCTTCCTGTCTCTCTGCCTGTCTGTCTGCCTGCCTGTCTGTCTGTCTGTCTCTCTTTTTCTGTGTCTGTCTCTTCTCCTCCCCTCTGCTATCTATTCTCAGAAGACTAGTTTTCTCTAACTGTTCACTATCTTAAAAAAAAAATCAATTCTTTTGGAATGAGCCCCAGAAAAGCAGTTAGTTAGCCTGTCTGATTTTGGTCTAAATAAGTGGCAAGCTGCAGACTCACAGCAACAGTGGGCTCCTCCGATGTCCCCACTTCCTTCTCACCAGGTACCTGTTCGCCTCTGTATAGAGATGCTTCCTGATAGTGAGGGAAGCCTACAGCCCCACACATTCCTCCATCTCAGTTGAGGGCAACACAAGGTCTTCTGTTCGGTGATGGTGAAACAGAAACATTTTACATAGAGGGTGTAATATTCATTCTCATAATCAAAGTGGGAAAATGAGTCATTGTTGATTCTACAGTCTTGGATCTATGAGAGCTGGTTCTCATGTGATTCTGGAACTCAAGAGACTTGCTTCAGGTGGGTCATGTTTGTGAGCCCATCAAGACCTAGAAACAAGCAGCCAGGCCAAGGGATGAGAAGAAAGTTGTGGAGATGGTAGTGAGTATACCAATGTTTTGAACTAGTTCACATAGGACATTGTATTACTAGATGCTCTTGGATTGTGAGATGTGGTGAGAGAAGTGGACTGTGGAGTAGGAGAAGGTGTGGGGTATTGACCAGTCTCTGTATTCTGGCTCCTGTCCTGTGACAAGTGTGTCTGGCCTTTTGGAAAAGGGCTGGCTGCTTCTGGGCTTCAGAGTCAGCAGTGCAGAGAGTGTCTGCAAGGGACCTTGTGACTATGAGAGATGACAGTGTTCAACGGGGGCTCCAACCTGCACCAGTGCTCAGAAACAGGAGGAAACACAACAGCAGACCACAGATGGCCTAGGTCAACAAAGAAGAGTGCATTGGGGGAAAGAATCACAGTCCCCATCCCTTCTCAGCATGGCCTGGCAGCACCCGCTCAGCTGACTTTCAGCCATCAGCTGCTCCGCTCAGTCCTCCCCCGCTATAAATAAAACTGAAGAGTGTTTATTTATAGAGCTGTAGCTTACAGATTATATTCCCCCTTTTCCATGGATTTGCATGCCCAAACCAATTTGGGTGGGCTAAGAGGTAAATCAGAAAGCAGGAGGTAGGATTCTACACGTGTGCTCATGGGTAAATTCAAAGGTGATGGTGTCCTTTATGTCAGGGTGACTGATGCTGCTGAAGTCACATGCCCAGAGTGTGCTCACATGTGGCAAGAGGTTGCAGTTAGGAACACTTGTTCCTGTACATGGACAACAGCTCACAACTCAAGCTGAAAGAAGAGAGTGACAGACATGGAAGGACATTTGTCCCTGTCTTTGGGTGATGAAAGTGACATGAGAACAGGACCTATGACTTGAGTTCTGCTGCATTTTATATTATTTTGAATTACTAATTAATCACCTTTCCCGTATCAACATTTCAAAATGTGTGTGTGAGCTATGAGCACTCTCTTGCTGCAGAGCACGTGTGGAGGTTGGGGGAAACTTGGGATTCTGCTCTTTGCTTCTTATCTTGCTTGAGACAGTCTCTTGGCCATTGATTATGCCAGGCTAGCTGACCTGGGAACTTCTGTGTCTCATGCCTTTGCCTCCCATTTCTCATCAGTACAGGGATTATAGCTGCTTGGGCTGTATTGGGATTTTATGTTTAGGTTCTGGGCATTGAAACTCAGGAGATCAACCTAGTGTGGTAAGTGCTTTTACACCTCCCCAGCTATATAAAAAAATCTTTACAATGATGGTAATGTACACAGATAAGGGCTTTGTCATTTTGACCACCAAGTTAAAATTTCATAACACTAAGGGCAGTTATACTTCTGTGCTGTTGTTAACACCATTTGCACCACGGTTTCTTTCATCTTGCAAAGCTGAATGTTCTACAAAGTTCCCTGTCCCCCATCTTTGATTTCTAGGAACCACCATTCTACCACTGTTCCCATGAATGTGGTCACCGTAGACCATGAATATGGTCTTGCTGAATATGGTTCATCCATGCCATGTCTTATGTCAGAATCTTCCTTTTTAGAGCTAAAAACAATGCTCCATTCTATGTGTACACATTGTTTCATGTGTCTGTTGATGAACATTTGGGTTACTGGTTTTTATGTTTGAGTAATGCTGCCACGCACATTGGTATTCAAGGTTTGTTCATTTTCCTTTTTAAATTATTTTGTGTGCATAAGAAGGCCCAAGAATTCAGTAGTTGTTCAATCCATGAGGCTGAATGTCTGAACTGCTCTTCAGTATGCACCAGAATCCCAAAGAATTAGGCTCTAAAACTTGAGGAAATGGACTTGCTAGTGAGAGCAAGAGCATAGAGGCAAAGAAGCAGCAATCTTTCTTCTTCCATGTTCTTTATAAAGGCTGCCAGCCTTTATAATCTGTGACCAAGATTAAAGGCACATCTTCCCATCTCAAAAGGTCTGGATGGAAAGGGCATCTTCCCCCCCCCCCCCTTCAAAGATTCAGATTAGAAGTGGCTCTTCCCATTTCAAATGATTTAATTAAGAAAAATTCCTCACAGGTGTGGCCAGTTCTTTGGGTTTTAGTTAATTCCAGATGTAATAAAGTTAACAACTAAGAATAGCCATCACACCGTCCTAATGGGCACCAGGTTAATAGCTCACTGAGGTTTTGGTTTGCATTCCCCCAATGATTTTAATGAACATGTGTGTTTTGTGTTGTGGTGTGCGTGTATGTGTGTGTTATATGGTCAACATTTTACCAGATTTGAAACTATGGTTCACAACATGACCAAGAAGAGGCCACTTAAAAAAAGCATCAAAATTAGTGCTGGACTGATGTTTTGACTACAGTTCTATCATTCAGGAGGCTGGGGCGGGAGGACCTAGAGTTTGAGGTCAACCTGATGTATGTTGGGAGACTTTGTCTCTAACCAAACGAAAACAAAACAAACTCTCCCCAACTGAGATACAAAGTGAAGAGAGTGAGGGCAGCATGGGTTAGCTTTTGAACTGTGAAGACGTGACAGATCTTGACAGGCTCAGTGCCTCACATAGGTATTACAGTGGGTTTGAGGCCAAGCTGTTGTCTCCTGCCTCTGGTAAAACTCATGAGGAATAACTGTAGATACCATCTTCCAGATATTCTGATGGAATGAATCCAAGGGTCTCCCAGATGAAGCCTAATAGTTGAGTGTACTAGGTGTCCGGGGTGGTCAAGTATTTAGAGCCACACCCTACACTTGTATAGCTTCCTTCCTGAGTTCAGAAGTGGACATGGTGAATTTGGGGGTTTGCCACGGTTACAGATTATGGTCATCTTGGCATTTGAAACAACACAGTTACCTAAGTCAGGAGGTAGAAATCTCAAATGGATCTCACTGGGATAAAATCCTAGAGTAGGTAGGGCTGGTTTCTTCTGGAGGTACTAAGACAGTGGTTCTCACCCTTCCTGACACTGTGGCCCTTTAATACAGTTCCACATGTTGTGGTGACCCACAAACATAAAGTTATTTTCGTTGCTACTTCATAACTGTAATTTTGCTACTGATATGAATCATAATGTAAATCTCTGTGTTTTCTGGTGGTCTTAGGCGACCCTTGTGAAAAGGTCAGTTGACCCCCAGAGGAGTCACAACCCATAGGCTGAGAATCGCTGCTCTAGGGGAAAATCCACCTTTGGTGCTTTTTCTGGTTTCTCAAGGCTAAGTGAATTATTGGGCTTGTGGTCCCTTCTTCCATTTTAAATATCAACCACATAGCATCTTCAGAACACTTGCTGGCCTGTCTCCTCCTCTGCCTCCCTCATTTTAAAGGTCCACTAAGATGCTTACCTGTCTAGGTCAGCACAATCTCTTTATTTTATATTATTATTGTTATTGTTTCCATAGTGCTAGAGATTTAGCCAAGGCCTCACATATGGAGAACCAGCACCAACCTATATCCCAACTCATTCCAACTCAGCTGAAAACCAAACAATTCAAATTTGCCCTCTTAACTCACCTTTGCATGTACTATAACCTGTTTCTGGGCTCTGGGAATAGGAATATTGACATGTATTATTATTATTATTATCATCATTCTGTCTATAATAACAAGGAAAATGATGAGCAGGTTGGAGCTTATGAAGGACATAAAAGGGGAAATTTGTGTGAATGCTCTCTGCCCATACCTTGTCTCCATCTGCCCTCCTCTAACTCACAACTATTATCTTCTCATTGACAAAGAGGAAATTTCATGGTAGAAAATATTTATATGGCACTGTGATAGTTTCTGGGATTGTGAAGAGAAGTTACTGACAATCAATGGCATCCAAAGGTGTCTGCATCTCCACACATCCATGCCTATATGTGTCAATCTAAGTGCATAATGAGGGACAAAGCTAGGTCATGGATTTTTGCATAGTCAATTTCATACAATTTATTCAGTACATTTAAAGAGTTTTAGGTAGCACTGTGCTCTAAAGAACAAAAAGAAAACCCAAGAAGACCTGGAGATATGTGGGAAGACAAATCTACCAATGAGAGAGAATCAGAGAACAATGATAGTCATTATGTGCTAACAGCTAAATCAAATATAATAGAATTACAGTATACTCTTTTAGTATAACCTGGGTATTGGAAAGAGGCAGTGCTCATTGATCTTGGCTGAAGCATTAAAAAATTACAGAGGCTTCATGGAAGAGGAAAGCCATGTTGGACAGATCAGAGTGGGACAGCAGACAGGCAATCTGGGGTCATAAGATAGATCTAAGAATGTTCATGAGTCAGAAGAGAGAGGAATGCAAGCATCAAGCATAGTGTGTTCTTCTTCTTATTTTTACTGTTTGAGAATTTCATACATGCATTTAACATGTCTTGATCAAATCTCCATTCTTTCTTGCCAGTCCTTTCCTACACATCCCCACCTCTTTCCTTCCAATTTCGTGTTTTGCTTTGTTTTGTTTTTAAACCTGCTAATTCCCCTTGGAATGGGTATACCACCATCTATTTGAGCTGAGTAGCATTTCAGGCATGACATCCCTGAAGAAAATGCTCTGTTTCCCAGCATCTGCGATGACAATCTTGATGAAACCTAGTAAATCTCCAGGGTTGCCAGCTTGCCTTTACTTCAGAGAGTGGGAAAATACATGTGAAAACTTGTATCTGGAGAGAAATGTTTGCTATGTTAAGCTTGACCTTAGCTCCATTCAGATTCCCTACTCTGGCCTTCTCTACTTTTCTCATTCCTGAGGAGAATTGTTGGTTCCTATTTCTATATATAGCCTCTGCTCTGTGTGTATACTGTTAGGAAATTCTGTTCTCCTGGTCCATAAGAGTCACCATTGACTTGGCTTTTCTCCAAAGATCCTTTCTTAGCTCCCAGCTCTGGAAATGATAAGGGAGACATATGGAAAGTGACCTGTGTTGTCACACAGCTCAAAGATTCCTGACATGAAGGTGATCCTACAGTTTGTCTTTAAAATGCAGATTTTGTGAGAGTTTCTATCTTAGTGGAAAATTACTAAATCAAAATTCATAGGCTCAAGTCCTGTGGCCAGGTTTTTGTTGTGGTCTGCAAGAGAAGGTAGGGAGCAAGAGATGGAAAATTTCTGTTAGGATTATGCAGCTTTTCATTTTTATTTTCTATAACTTTCTTTCTCTGTGTGGTTACATAGCTCTAGCTGTTCTTGAACTTTCAGTCTGTGGTCTTAGCTACCTGGGTTCAGGATTACCACTATAGGACTTCAGGTATGTGCCACACCACCTGGCTTGTCCTTTTTTTTGGTTTATAAGGGTTTCTTTATAGGACTGGTTTTGTAAGACTTTGTTTGTAAGATTTGTCTTATACAGAAGGACTTCTCTTTATAAAATAATGGAGCTGTTTGATTTTGAACCCCTACCTAAATATCATTTAAATGTGATGGTTGGTAGACCTACTGTGCACTAGTAGAGTAACCTTTGACACATACAGGGTGTTAAAGGGGACAGACACAGTGTTGTGCTGGCACTGCAAGCAGGTACAGAATTTACCAGGCTTCTGTTGGTTTTGTCTCTGCCTTTCTTTTCAAAACGTGTTCTTTTAAAAGGAGCCTACCCAAGGTTAAGAGTGGATAATTTGTTGCATTTGCCCAGAGCCACTTCTTGTGAAGGCTGTTTTCCTGGGCTGTGCAGGGATGCTTGATAAGGATACAGCTTTATCTTTGAAAGCGTATGCCTTTTTCAATTGCTAGTGCCCAAACCTCTCTGGGGTTAATTAACACAGCTACAAAGTAGAAATAAGAAATGGCAGCAGAGAGGAAGAGAACAGCTAGCTTCTCACAGCCAAAAGCAAGGGGGAAAGACACCTCTTTTCTCCTGGGAGTATACAAGTGTGACTCTAGCTGAGACTCCATGTAACAGGCTCATGGAAACTGAAGAGGCCACCCTCTAACTAGACGTGATTCCTAGTGGAGGGAGAGGAATACTAACCCACCCATAAAACTTCAACCCAAAGTTTACCCTGCCTACCAGATATTCAGGAACAAAAATAGATCAGAGATTGAGGGAATGTCCAACAAATGACTCGGCCCAACCTGAGACTCACCCAGTGGGAGACAGCCAATCCCTGACACAATTAAAGATACTCTGCTGTGCTTATAGATGGGAGCCTAGCATAGTTGTCCTCTGGGTTGCTCCACCCAGCAGTTGAGGGAAACAGATGCAGAGACCAACAACCAATCATTGGGTGGAATGCAGGGAGCCTTGTGGAAGAGTTGGGGGAAGGATAGAAGGACCCAGAGGGGACAGGAGCTGTACAAGAAGACCAACAGCCAATCAACCAGGGCCTGGGGAAGAGGGGGCTATGAAGACTTAAGCACCAACCAAGGACCATGCATGGGCTGGACCTAGGCCCTTTACATAGATGTAGCCAGTGGGCAGGTCAGTCCTCATATAGGTTCCCTAGTAAGGGGAGTAGGGGCTGACTCTGACACGGACTCCGTTGCCTGCTTTTCGATCACTTTCCCCTGGTGAAGGTACCTCAATAGGCAACAGGAGAAGAGGATGGGCTTAGTCCTGGTGTAGTTTGATATGCTTGGGTGGGTGAGTGGGTGGGAGCCCCCCTTCTCTGAAGAGTAGAGGAGGTAGGATAGGGGAAACTGGGAGAGAGGGTGGGACCAGGAGGAGGGAAGGGATGAGACTATGACTGGGATGTAAAAATAAATTAAAAAAAGAAAGAAACATATGCTCTCTCTCATGTGTGCATCCTACCTTCTAATTCTGTATATGTATATTTGATAGAATAATTCTCTCACTCACAAAGTACCACCCCTTTGATCTGCCAGTTACTTTCTTTTCATTGGGTAGAATTAGGTCTAGAAGAGATGTTTCTCTAGCAGCTTCATTTATCTTTGGAGTAATCAATGCTAAACAAGCTGCCACATATTCTGCCTTTTTTTTTTTATCATAGACAGGGTTTTTCTGTGTAGCCTTGGCTGTTCTGGAACTGCTTCATAAGCCAGGCTATCTTCCAACTCACAGAGATCTGCCTGTCTCTGCCTCCTGAGTGCTAGGATTAAAGGCACAAGCCACCATAGCAGCACATACTCTTGCTTTTCTTTTCTTTTTTTTTTTAATTTCAATATGATTTCCACTTTCCAAAGAGCTGAGGTCTCCTCTTCCAACTGTCTTTTTTTCTTTACATTCTATCTCCAAAGCAAATCATACATTTCCCCATATGTTGGTATAATGATCTTAGGGAATGTATAAAATGCTGATTTCTATACCCCACTATCTGGTTTCAGTCGGGACATTGCATTGTGATGCTTATTCTAAGCATCACGTGTCTCAAGTTTGTGTAAACATGCCACCATTTGTTCTCTGTATTTTCAATAAAACAACCAGCCATTGCCGTGAATGGAGAGAATAGGGTGGGTCATCCTGGTCTGGAGGGGAGGAGAAGAAAGCGAGGATGAGTTGGAGAACAGAGATTGGCAGGAAAGAACTTAGAACCATGAGGAGAGATGAACTGCAACTAAGATGTGACTAAAAGCAAATATAATGTTGGAAATTTTGAGTGGGAGGAAGCTATGCAGGTTTGGAGGCTTAAGATGGAGTAACTGTTGCCCAGCATTGTGCTCTAGGTTAATTAAATAAATACTAGTCTCTTGTGTGGTGATTTGGGTATACATCTGGTTTAGGAATAACTGCTGCTTAACTAAAAGATAAATCTATGATAAATATTAATAACCTACAACACCCATGCAATTCAAATGTTAAGGAGTGGTTGGCAGTTGACTTGCAACCACATAAGAAAGAAACTTTCACATCCTCTGGCAAGTCGAGCAAGTATGTCATACAGGAAGAGATCAGAGACTCACACATGCACTCAAACATCCACACCTACATCAGCACTCCCCACTGTGTAACCTAGCAGCCTTTCCTGTGGTTAGGACTTTGGCAAAGGCTTGGCTTATCCCACATCAACCCCACCCCGCTCTAATGACTAATTTTCACATAAGCAGTAACACACATTTTGAGATACTGTTATCAGGGATGCCATATGGAAGGGGGGGAAAGTTGTTCCCTATGTTAGATGTGAGGCCAATGATATCCAATTATTATTGTTATTGTTATTATTTATTGTGTGCTGTTGAAAGGTGGAGGGAAGAGAAATATTCTCTCTTTAACTTGCTGATTATGGGATCAATTTATCCAGGGCCTTGTTATCTGCCTATATCACTTCTTTTCGATCATCATTTCTTAGTTAATGAGTTGACATTTTGATCTGGTTAGGGTTCTTCTCAGTGGGAACTGAGATGAGAATTCACCTTCCCTCACACGGGTGAAATACTATCAGCCAAGTGGGAAACAGAGATCCCAACTTTCCATGGTGGAGGAACATTGTCTTTTGTTTTGTTTTGTTTTGTTTTGTTTTTGATATTGACCTTTTTGTAACATATAATTCTTCTGTTGGCCTTTTGTTACATATAACAAATTCTTCATTAAGGTGCTAGCCTGGTCACTGAAGAACATTCACCAGCAACCGTGATCTATTTCCAGAAGAGCCTAGTACAATTGCTCACTTTTCTAGTTGTGTCAGTCAAGAATATCTCTAGGTGAAATGTTTCCAGAAATACCTGGTTGTTTCCTGTTAACAGCCACTCTTTCCCATTCTTTGAGTCTTTAAGGAAATGACTATGCATGGCCAATTACCTGCTATTTGTAATATAGTGTATTAGTTACTTTCCCCATCTGTATGAGAAAATAATCCAACAAAAGCAACTTACAGGAGAAAGGGCTGCTCTTGGCCAATGGGTCCACAGCCATGAGATCAATGGCTTGAGGTAGCTAACCCTATTTGCATCTATAGTCAGAAAACACAGAAAGGTGAATCTTGGTACTCAAGTACCCTCATTTTGTTCTGTCTATGGTCTCAGCCCATTGGATCTTTGTTGTCTGTGATTCTTGATCACATATAAGGTTATCTTAATCTAGTTTAGATAACTTCATACAGACATGCTCAGAAGCTCATTTCTTTGAAATTCTGGAACTTTTCAAGTTGACACTCAAAATTAACCATCACATATAGTTTCTAACAATGTAATAAAAAGAATCACATATAAACATTGAGCTAATCAATTTGTGCTTACAAAGGGCTGTGAGATTCCCAAACTGAAAACAGTTATAAGGCTTCAAATATCGTGACAACAATTTGTGTCTTGTTATTTAATGTTATGAAATGGCTAAGGTTATGTAATTTACTATCCAAAAGCATAGGAGAGCTCACTGCATGCCAAAATAGAAATATATAGTAGATACAGCAATATATCTATTGCACATATTTTAACAGGGAGCCATCCGCTCTCATTTATTGGCTGTGTTATATGAAGGTGAATTATGAGATCTCACAGAAAAGCTGTATCTTTTTTATGATCTCATATTTTAGAAATAGTGGCTGAAATGGTCTAGAGAATCTTTTCCCTCTTAAAAAAAACAAATAATGAAAAAACAAAAAAGGTAGCACAGGAATCAGGGCAGCTTGGGAATTTGGATGCTCCAAAAGATTTCTCTGTCAAGGGGTGTACTGAAGTCAGTACTAAGAAAGTAGATGCAAAGAATAGAAGGCTTTGCCTTTATTGGTGTGGTCTAGTGTTATAAGACAAACAAAGGACATGGCTATTGGGAGGTACCAGGCAGTTTGATCAGGAAGGTTATTTTTATTTTACAGTTTGAAAAACTGACACCCAGAAGGATATTTACATGGCAGAAACTGTTTCAGCTCTGATCATTAAAAACACATGCTACAATTTATTGAGTATTTATCGTGATACTGAGCTTGGCACCTGGTAATTATGCTGCCAAAGTGTCACTTTGCCTGGAAAATTTCACTGAACCTTCGTATTAGTTTTAAGCAAAAGTAGCATTGCCACCTTTTTAGAAATATAGAATAGAAACATAATGGTTAAACAAGTCATTAATGGGTCAAAACACAAAACCATGTCCTTCCAATTCCAAAGTACTAGCCACCAACACTGGTTCAATACAGGAGCTGCTAACGACATGTCACTAGTGAACAATTAAACGGTAGCCAGTCAGAACTACATGATATACATTTGATTTCCAAGACAGTGCTAAACAGTATAAAATACCTAAGATTATTAACACAGTGAAACTGAAAAATAAATGTACACTATTAAATTTTATTTCATTTATTTCTTCTTACATTGTTCTACTGTGGCTGCTAGGAGTGTTAAGTTGTTTTGTGTTTTTGTAGGACACTGATGTCAGACCTTGGTTGCAGCTGACCCTCTGCACTTTCTGCCACTGTTCTCTGAGCAAGTCTTCAGTGTGCTCAGTTTATCTTACTTAAAACATCACTAGAAGCTAAAGAAGAACGATGACAGAAGTTTCCAAGTGATTTCTTCTAGCTAGAGTTGAATGTAGCTTTAAAAGCTAGGAAGACCACTTCAGATGAGACCTAATAGACTAGGATCAGAAGGAAGGAAGAGAAGACCTCCCCTATCAGTGGACTTGGGGATAGACATGGGTGCAGAGGTGAGGAAGGGAAGGATTGGGACCGGAGGAGGGAGGGAACTACAGGGGTATATAAGGTGAATAAGGTGTAATTAATAAAGAATTTTTAAAAAGCTAGGAAGACAATTGGTGATTTTGTGGGTGGGTTGGTGTTCTCCTCCCTCCACTAGGAGTCCTGTCCAGAGGGTGGCCTCTTCAGTCTCCATGACCCTGTTTCTAAGAGTCTCATCTGGAGTCATCTCCATAACTTCCCAGGAGCCTATCCTGTTGTAGGTCTTCAGCTTGTCTTAGAGATGCTTCTGCCCATAGTTTACAAAATGTGCAGAGATAAAGATAGCACAGAGATTGAGGTAATGTCCCACCAATGCCTGACCCAACCTGAGACCCACTCCATTCAAGAGAGCCAACCCCTGACACTGTTAATGATACTCAGGAAGCTTAGCATAGTTGTCCTCTGAGAGCCTCTATCCAACAACAAAATGAAACTGATGCTGAGACTCATAGCCAAACATTGGGTGGAGTGCAGGGAGTCTAATAGAAGAATGAGGGGAAGGATAGAAAACAGGGAGCAGGAGCTCTACAAGAAGACCAACAGAGCCAACTAAGCAGGGCTTAGGTTAGTTGTGGAGACTGAAGCACCAACCAAGGACCATGCATGGACTGAACCTAGGTCCCCTAACACAGATATAACTGATGGACAGCTCAGTGTTCATGTGGGCCCTCTAGTAAGAAAAGCGGGCACTGTCTTTCATGTGGACTCTGTTGCCTGCTTTTTGATCACCTCCCTCTGGGGGCTGCCTTTCCAGGCCACTGAGGAAGAAGATGCGCTTAGTCCTGATGCAACTTGATGTTTTGGGCTGAGTTGGTTGGGATGGGGCTCCACTCTTCTGAGGAGTGGGAGAGAGGATGGGGGAAGAGGGATGGAGGGTGGCACCAGAAGGAGAGGAGGGACGGGGTACAATTGGGGTGTAAAGCGAATAAAAAAGCAAAACAAAACAACAACAACAACAAACAGACTTATAAGGTGACAAGTTCCAGGAACAAGGAAGAGTACCATTGTTTCTCCCTCCCTCTGCCCATCTCTTGTGTTGTTCCTTGCTTCATTAACAGATGTCAGGAACACTTAGACTAGTCTAAGCATAAGTCTAACACTGAGCAATACCCATCATTACAGAATCCATTCCCTGGATTGTTCAAATTACTGATCTGTTTTGCTAAGGCTGCATTAAGAATGCAACACAGTTTAGATGGCTAAAACAGTACAACTTTTCCTCCTCTCTTTGGAAGCTTGAAATTTGAGATCAAAGTATTGTTGGGGTTGGTGCCATCTCTCTTTCTTGCTTCTAGACAGTTGCCTTCTCCCAATGCCACCATCTTGTTTTTTCTCTGTACATATCTGTGTCCAAGTTACTTCCTTTTCTGGGGATATTAGCCACATTGGGCTTCTTAGTCCACTCATCTGGCCTTGCTATAACTTGATCATCTTCATGAAGGCCTCATTTCCAAAAACCATTTATACTTTGATGCTCTTGGGTCAAGACTTTTGTGGGGACACAGTGTAGCCTACACCATGAAGTAAATGCTACGAGCATGTGGAAAATGGAGCATCTGATTAATTCTTCATGGGTCGCATGCTGAGGGTGTTCAGGGGTGTTTGTACAGTTGAGGTGGACCTGCCAACCTCTGCAAGATTAATTCCTCTCTGTCTTCAATCTGGTGAGCTACATCTGCTCAGTGTAAGCAAAACTTGATGAAGCTATTGATGGCTGCTTGGATTGAAATGTCCCTTTCCTATGCTGAAATCTTAATCCTCAAAATGAGTATATGTAGAACTGGAGTGTTTAGGAAAGTAGTTAGAGCTTAATGACATCAACAGGGTAGGACCCTAATCTGAGAGGGTTGCTGTTCTTCTGAGAGGAAGAGATATGAGTGACTGCTTTCTATATGCACAAAGAAGAGGCCATGTTCACACATGGAGAGAAAACAACTGTCCTCAGACCGGAAGAGAGGCCCCTTAATAATTAATGTACCAGCATCACAACATTGAAGTCCCAGCCTCCAGAACTTTGAGGATACACATTTCTGCTGTCAAGTGGTCACTCTGTGTGTTTTGGTTTAGAAGCCCAAGCTGAAGAAAAAGCCTGCACCAGTCCTAAAGATGATCAGTGCTCTTTAGCAACTTAGTGGAGCTGAACATGATGATGGAAGAGGCTTTTGCTACAGACCGAGAAAGGAATAAAGCCCTGAAGGCACAAGAGTGTGGTGCAAAGTCTCTGCACCATGCTAAGTAGTCTAGACTCTGTCTCACAGACCCTGAGAGGACTGAGGACAGGAGCTGTTAGGATTTTGGAACCAAACCTGCTTCTGGGTTGCCTAGCAACTTATGATGTCATCATGTATCGCCTGGCCAGGTGGCCACACCTGGAAGGTGTGGTTACCTTGCCCCTTAAAGGGACAACCCAACAGGTGGTCCCTCCTTTGGTCCTTTCTCTCTTGGTCCCTCTTGCTCCTGGCCTCTTGGCCTTCTCCCCTTTCTCTATTGGGGTGCCGCCTCTCTCTTTCCCCTCTCTCTTTCCCCCATCATATCCTGCTCCCCTCTTCTCTCCTCTTCATATCCACCCAATAGAACTCTTTCATATAGAAGATCTGTTGTACGCCTAATTGTCTTTATTTAATTTGTCCCATAATGTTACAGGAGCTATGCATCTTTAGTTGGGGAATGATGGAGGTGGGAGAAATGAATGCCAGGAGAGCCAGCTACTGCCAGAGCGATGTCTGAAGGAGGGTTTCTAAAAGGGGTAGACTTCTGCCACTCGAGCTACTAGATGGGAGAAAATCGTTAACTTTCTTTTATTTATTTATAACCCCAAAGTGAAAAACAAAAACAACAACAAAACCAACCACCCCTTACTGGGGTTTATTTGGAGGTACGATTCATTTATGCTTCTCACAGTCCGCATCACACTCCATTTGTCATACAGGACTCAAGCATGCTGAGGCACAAACAGAGGCTTCCTAGTGGCTAACAGCAGGTCCCTGCTCTGCCGGATTCTAGTATGTTACTTTCTGTACATTTGCCCAATTAAGTGGATTTGCAGATTATATTAACATGGTTATAGCTCATGCAGCACACACACACATAACGCACACACACACACACAAAAGCTTATAGAGTTCTGAGATGCATTTGGGATTGAAGGTGACACTTAGCACAGACAGGAAACAGCACAGGCACGAGGGAACCACACTTCCGCTCCTGTGCAAGTGTCTCTTGAGACAGACACAGGGTGAGATAATCATCCATGAGAGGCCGCCCACAACGTTGAAATCAAGATATTTATTTTAAATATGAGTTCATATCCTCTGTTACTAATGTTAAATCTTACCCTGAATGTAAAAAATAGGATAATACATGGTAATTAGCCTATATATTATTTAGTTCTTTATTAAATCTTTTAAAATATGTTATTTTATTTTTTAATATTACTTACAGTTTATTAACTTTGTATCCCAGCTGTAGCCTGCTCCTTCAATCCCACCCAATCCCACCCTCCATCCCTCATCTCCTCCCATCCCCCTCTCCAAGTCCACTGATAGGGGAGATCCTCCTCCCCTTCCATCTAACTCTAGCTTATCAGGTTTCTTCAGGACTGGCTACAATGTCCTCCTCTGCGGCCTAACAAGACTGCTCCTCCCTTGGGGGCAGCGGGAGGTCCAGTCACTGAGTTTATGTCAGAAATAGTCCCTGTTCCCCTTACTAGGGTACCCACTTGGATACTGAGCTACCATGGGCTACATTCGAGCAGGGGTTCTAGGTTATATCCATACATGGTCCTTGGTTGGAGATACAGTCTCATAAAAGACTCCTGTGTGTGCGCACGCACACACACACACACACACACACACACACACACACACACACACACACGTGATGCACATGAGCTGTGCCCAGGCCTTGAGTCTTCAGAGGCCATGTAACACAGTGACAATGATGAGCTTTTCCACAAGGTCTTAGCCCAAGGACACAATTTACATACCCTTCGGAGGTAGTGGTGATGGAAAGGATGTTATAGAAAGCAGTCCCCATACCAGTCTTTGGGCCATGCTGGGGACCTCAAGCTGTGCAAAACAGGTACATTAGAGTGGGCAGATAATCATCTGATGATTACTGCTAAGCAAAAAACACTTAAAGGACGCCCAGGAGGAAATCAGCAACCCACGGCCCTGGGTACTCTTGTTGTAGCTTGTTACCCAAATCCATAGGCTCCAAACTTCTGTAACTGAAAACCCACATAACAAAAAACTAAAACACTCAGTATCTAATGATATGTATTTACCTAGTCATGAATTATCATTGTTCTAACAATATTATGCGTGTTATAAAACAAAAGAAAATGAATATCTTAAATGTTGGAGGTACAGGTTGGTGTTAGGATGCTTGCCTAGCATACATAAAGACCTGTCTTCAATCCTTAGTACTCTTTAAAAAAAATCTGTATATATATATGGATTGGTGCCTAGAATACTCTAGATTTTGACACAGGACTGCTTTTGTTTGGCAACTTTCTACTCTGGTTGATTCTAGCACAAATCCTGTATTCTTCCAACTTGCAGATCCTTTGTTTTTGTCACACAGCTCTTGACTAGGTATGGAGAGGACAATAGCCCCATAGCAGAGCTCTGAATCTCAGCAGCAAAGCTTGCCTGTTCCCCCAGGGTACGAAAGGCTCAGGGATTGGTGCCTTGAAGCCTTTACATGGGCTTGGTGATGATGGGAGGAAAGATGTATCTATTTTCTTTAATTAACTTCAAATTCTGGACCAAGGTCAGATCAAACTGCCTCTTCTAAAGTAGAAAAGCCTAAGAATGCGTAAAGTTAGATGCATTTTAGAAGAAAAACACAATTGAAAACCCAGGTGTACTTTAAATTCTGTCCTTTCAAAGAACAGCTGGAATTTTCTGTTTCTTCTTCTGCTCCAGTTTGCTGTGCTGATTTGTGTTGGAGATTCTGCCAGAAGGGACCTGGGATGTAGCATCTTTTGTAACCTTCCAGGACGTGTGACTTTGTCCTAGACAGAGGGGTTCTGCCTGCTCAGGCTGCCAGGTCAGTTCCAACTCTGCCATTATTGCACTGACTGAGAGGGGACTCCTGGGCGTAAAAGATGGGAATTAACTGCTTAGATCACAACAGATTGTAGTCTTATTCCATTTGAAGTACCTATCCTGTAGTTCAGCTGGGCCACAAGCCTCCTTGGCCTGAGCTCTTCTATTCTTTCTTTCTTCCCTTCTTTTTCATGAAGCCTTGCTGTTGGAGAATCTACAAGATCATACTATAATTTCAATTCCCAGTCTGGAGAAAGAACAATCTTGTCCTTTCCAGAATCCTTAAGTCAATTCTCATGAAGGATTTGGATGGTATTTTCTCGGAACTCATCTCTGTAACCAAGGAATTGGGAAGCTCTGATTGACCACAGCTTGGTCAACACCTTAGGAGGTGTTGATCAGGTCCTATCTAGCCACCCAGAGTGGGTTTCCAATTGTAAAGAATACTCCGCTAATGAGAAGGAGTGGCTAGGACAGAAACTGAGCTCTCTGGTGGTGACTTCTTTTTTTTTAATTAAATTTTTATTTTTTTGTATTAATTACAGTCTATTCACTTTGTATCCCAGCTATAGCCCCTCCCTCATTCCCTCCCAATCCCATCCTCCCTCCCTCATTTCCTCCCATGCCCCTTTCCAAGTCCATTGATAGGGGAGGTCCTCCTCCCCTTCCATCTGACTCTAGCTTATCAGGTCTCATCAGGACTGGCTGTAAAGTCCTCCTCTGTGGCCTGGCAAGGCTGCTCCCCACTCAGGGGGAAGTGATCAAAGAGCCAGCCACTGAGTTCATGTCAGAGACAGTCTTGTGGTGACTTCTAAGAGGATCATTTATACTACATTTTGTCTCTATGCTACTAAAGCCTAGAAACCATATTACTAACCAATATCATAAGATGTAAGAATGTAAAAGATGCATTATTGCATGGCCTTCATTTGCCCACAGCTTTCTGCATTCCTATGTTTTAATCTGTACAGAAATCTGACAAGGTATGCAGAACAGCCACTCAAAATAGAGGCTTGTGGCTGAGAAGCTCACCCACAGTAACTCACAGGCACTCACCGTCTTATGAGATTCGGCTGAGTCAGCGCTTTCAGCCTTTCACAGTCCTCATTTGTAAGATTACCATGTGATTTACCATGACTTTGGAACTTAGTTATGAGTTGGAGGATGTTCTGAGGCAGAAAGTGAAATATGAAACCAGCATTCCCCTCCAATACCCTGGCTTCCTCAGCTTCCTTAGTCCATTATATATATATATATATATATATATACACACACAATATTGTATATATATATATAATATATATAATATATATTTATATTATTATTTATATTTATTTTTAATAAATATTTATATTATTATTTATATTATATATTATATTATTATAATATATAATTATATATAATATTGTATATATATAAAAATATATATAAAAATATATAATCGACATGTAATAATTGTACACACGTATAAGCTATAACGTGATTTACTTATATATTTATTTACTTTGGTTTTGTGAGACAGGGTTTCTCAGTGTAACCTTGGCTGTCTTGGACCTACTTTGTAGACCAGATTGGTCTCAAAATCACAGCGATCTGTCTGCCTTGCCTCCCAGAGTGCTGGGATTAAAGGTTTGTGCACCCCACTCCTGGCATAGCATGGCATTCCAACGCATATTCGCAGAGGATGCTGAACAAACCAGGGTATGGCATTTCTATTTCCTTATGTTTTCTTTATGCTTAGAGCCTTTGAGTGCCTCTCTTTCAGCTCTTCATAAAATACCCTATAAGTCCTTGTGAACTGTTCAGACTCTCTTTAGGATAGTTATTTACCATGGAGCTTCTTGGCATTTGCAACCGCTGTGGTTCCAGTGGTTCTGAGGCATCTTTAACCTTATTTTCCCTTGGTTGTATAGTAGTGGGGGGGCAGAGATGCAGCCCATTTTCAGTTCTTTTATCTGTGGCTTTAGTACACTAGCTTTGTTGTCTTCTCTTCCAGGTACCGGGGAGGATAATTTCCTCGCCCTCACTCACACAGCTGGCTAAGCAGAGCTGCCCCGCTTCTGTTCTTTATGTACTTCTAGAGTGTGTTCTGGGCCTGAAGCAGGCACAGGCAGTAATTTCTGGTCCTTGTCCCCAGCCTTTGTATCTTACTGGCACATCATCAAGTCCTCTGGGATAGGCTTCTGGACAGTTAGGTTCTAAGCCTGGGTCCACACTCTACGTTGAAAGACTAGGAACCCCTCTACTCTTCAGTCTCAAGTTAAGGCTAGAAGCTGTGGGGATCCAACAGCTTTGCTTTTCAAGTGTATCAAGGGTACTGTGAGAATCACTTTCAAGCTATACAAGCTCTTGTAAATATTTTGTTCTATTTAGTGTAACTCACTGTAAGTCTTCAACAAATGCTCTCTTAAGTATTTTCTTTTGAGATAATTGTAACATTTCTCCCTTCCTGTTTCTTCCTCCAAGCTCTCCATTTTTACTCTATTTCAAATTCACGGCTTCTTTTTCATTAACAGTTATTTCATCCATAACACACACATGCACACACACACACACACACACACACACACGCACACACATATTCCTAAATATAGACTGCTTAGTCTGTTTGATGTTACTTGTATGTATGTTTTCAGGGATGACCATTTGGCATTGGATAACAAATTGGAAGATGCTTTCTTTCACTCTTGATAGTTTTTACTTGCCTGTAGTTCTTTGTGTGGGGCTGGAGCCTCTTGCCCTTTTCCTTTTCCACTTTGTCATATATATATTGTTGTCCTTGTCCATCTCAGGCAATCATGTTGGGGACTTTATGGGCATAACTTTGGACATTGCTAGAAGATAGTCTTAGAAAAAACTTGTTGGTCTGGCTCTTAATTTTTCTACCTTTTCTTCTAAAATGTTCCCTGAGCCTTAAGTGCAGGAGTATATGTATCTGTTGGGACTAGACTTCACTCTGCATTTTGATTGGTTGTGGTTTTATAGTCATCACCATCTATTGCAATGAGTCATTTCCTTGATGAGGGGTAAAGATTACACACTTATCAGGTTTTGACATTGGAGGGAGACCATGGGCAATATTTTCTTAATAAATGGCTGTATACAGAAACACTTATTTCTAAATCAGCTCCAGGACCCAGCAATGGTCTCCAAACAGCATTTCCTTGGAATTTTTGCTGATAGTGCTTTATCCACTTGGATCTCACTCAGAAGGTGGTAATTCTAAAATGGAACTACTTTTCACGCATTTTCAGGAAAGGTTACTGGGTATTTTTTCAAGAAAGGTATGTGGAACAAACTGTGGTGTGGCAGGATATTTTGTAGACCTTGTCCAATTCAGAACCTTCTCTCCTTTGTGAATCTTGACATTGATGGGGTTAATACTACTAGTGGTAACCAAATAAGCAGATTTTCTTTTGTTCCCAGGCTAAAGAACCCCTAGTGAAGGCCACCCTGTTCCACTCTCCGGATTTCTGTGTGACCTTGACTCCTGGGAATGTGTATATAAGAGACATCAGGAGAACCAGCTGCCCTGCCTTAACTTTTCTTCTTTACTTGGACTTGTTAGTCCAGACCTTCATGATTGGAGCAAGAGGTTATAGAGTTAGTTCTTTGGACTGGGCACTCTTCCTTCCCAACCTCACTCCCATCTCAACCATGATTAAAAAGATTTATTTGGCTTGAAGATATTAAAATACTTATAGTCAGTATTTTAAGAATCTAAGGCTTGGCTCAGTTTGCATTTCCAGCATCTCCTGTTCACTTCAGTGTTGAGCCCTGATTCCAGAGAAAGAAAGTCTATTCTCTAATTTGCAAGCGTTGTAGTCTTTTCTTGGGTCTTTGGTTTGTTTTCCCAGTGTTGTAGATCCAAACCAGGCTATCACTCATGCTAGACAAGTATTTCCCCATTGAACTTGGACCTTTGATAACACCCCTCTCCATGCCTATTAAAAGAATCCCTCTCCTTAGGTACTGCAAATATCCTGCTTATACAAACCTGTAGCTTATACAAAGAATTTTCTTTTTCTCTTAATTCTCTGTACATGTACTGTCTAATTATCTCTCTCTCATTTATGTACATATCTATCATTTATCTATCCAATCTAAAAGAAATCAAGTCAATTTTGTAGCTTATAATATAAAGGCTGTATCTTTAGATCATTGTTTCTGTCAAAGCAGCTTATTTTAACAGTTTTCAATGTGTCTAGTGAGGATTATTTTAGTTAAAAGAAAAGAAATCTATCTCCAGACAGGTTGTATGAGAAGGGAGGGAAGTAGAGAAGAGAGGGAGAGAGGGATGGTGAGAGACAGAGGGAGGAAAGATAGGAGGAGTATGAATTGGAAGAGTATTGAACACTTGGGAACTGAAGATATCTTTCTGGTTATGAAAAGGCTGCCCTTTTCAAGGTTTATATCTTCCCATTCAGCAAACCTTAGGGAAGTGGTGCATCGGTGCGAATGTGCTTGAGTCTCTCTGCAGACAGAGCCAAGCTTGGCTTCATTCTTCTGTGCTGTTTATTCACTATGACCAGTAGTGTAAAAAATGCTCAGTTCCATGCTCTCCTTTATTGCTGTTGAGAGCTTGAGTCAGGGCTCTGCTATCCAACAGACTCAACATAATCCATGATAATTTCAGTCTTTTCAGATACCCTCTATTAACTCTGCCATGGGTTAGTTTTTACTCAGACTCCATTTACTCCTCCTTTAGTGTTCAGTTTATGAGCTCAATTCAGAAGTCCGTCTTGGTCACAGCTGTCAATGTGCTGAGCCTCCTGTTAACTCTACCAGCATTGAGTGGCTTCTCACACAGAGAGGCCACTGCAATCCTGATTCTTGGATCATAGCAAAATGTCATTTACTTCTGTCCCATCCAGGCCATTTGATTTTGCCAACCTTCCTTTCAGAACCAGAAACCAAGAGTGACTTTTTTTGATCAGGTGTATTCCGGGGGGTGGGGGGAAAATCATGTAGGCATATTAAGGGACAGACCAACTGAGTCCGCTCTGGCAACCTTACAAACTACCATAGACTAGGGTGAACCAAAGCATTATCTTCCCTCCCACCCCCTGCCCCTGTGGAAACTGGAAGGCAAAGATTAAGATGGGACAGGTTGTTTTTTTTTTTTCTGATGTCTTCCTCCTTGATTGGCAGATAGCTTTCTTCTCCAGTGCCATCACATGTGTGCCTGTGCCTAATCTCTTCTTACAGACACAATAGGCATACTGGACTAGGTCCCATGCTAATACTTCCATTTTGCCTCTATAAAGAGTCTTTCTAAAAACACAGCTGCAGTACATCATGGAGTGCTGGGACTAGAACCTGGACATACAAACTTGGGGGTACTCAACTAGCCTCAGCTAACAAGAATGTGGGGTGTGTGTGTGTGTGTGTGGTGTGTAGTGTGTGTGTGCATGTCTGTCTGGGGTTAGTAATGGCAGGCTAAAATCACAGAATAGAAAGAGTGACTTGGGAGACTTAGGTACCTAGAGTTAAGATTAGTTAGCTAACTGGAATCCAGTAGGCAAATGATGACCACTCCAATGCTGATGCATGCGTTGTATACTGCATTCTTGTTTCCAAACCATCAAGTCTCAGATAACCATAAGATAGGTTAGAGAACAAACGCCAACATTTTCATCTTAAAATAAAATTTCCGAGACTCTAGGTAAGTAGTTTTGAAGTAGGGTTGGAGGTCTGGGATTGAATGGAGCAGCCCTTTCACAGGTGTAGCAGATCAGATATCCCAGAAAACAGATATTTACATTCTGATTCATAACAGTGTTGTGGAAGTTTTGGTTTATGATATGTAAACATGTTTTTTGTTTTAATTCCAGGTATTGGATATGGGACTGACTCAGATGGTCCACTATTTGCCTCGTGTGGGCTCTGAGAGGGGCTCTTTCTCAGCTGCAGATAGTTTAACTCTGAGGACTCTGGAGAAGGAATAAATTCAGAGCACAGAGAGAAAAGGGGCTCCAAGGAAGAAGAAGGCTGCTGATACTTCCCCCCTGCTGCTTCTGGCTGCTGTTGATGCAGTTTAACAAGAAGTTGGAGATCTCTTGAAAGGAAGATTGGACTTACTCCAAGGAATCCTGTGAGTCTAAATAGTGGGAAATAGCTAAGGAAAACTATGTCCCCTCTTCCTGCTAATGCTCCTTCTCTCCTACACGGTGTTAGGGTGTTGGAAGGGATTGAGGTGGAGTAGGGAGAAAGAGACATAATAAGCCAAAATAAAATAGTTTAAAAAAAGTAATGCCAACGTAACAGTATCAAAATTACAGTTATAAAGCAGCAACAAGATAATTTTATGGTCGATGGTCACCATAACATGAGGAACTGCATTAAAGGGTCGCAACATTAACAAGGTTGAGAACTACTGTTGTAGGTCAACCCAAAGGATACCTTAAGTGGAAACTCTGATTTAAGATTTTGTTTGTGATCAGGATGATGGAATAGTAAGCGGTTCTGTTGGGTTTGCTGGTGACACTGGACAACACTAAATAATATGCAGATCATTAACTAGGAGTGTAGACAGGACACTCAGGTTTAATCATTTTTATTACCACCCCTGGGTAAACCTAGCAGCATAAATGCCCTTACACTTGGCATGCAGAACTGCTCTGAAATGCAAAGTTTGACTCAGCCAGCAAAGTAAAAGAAACTGTAATCGTCTCATTTCTATCTTTTTGAGTAATGATATGCCAGTTTCCTAATAAATTGCATGAAGGTGAACAAGAAAAATAAGTCTTTGACCTTTCTCATCTATAGCTACACTTGGTATTTCCTCTCATATCCTATGCTGCTCACACAGTCTTGCCTAGGAGATTTAATTTCCTGCAGTTTCAGGCATTAAAATGGATCGGACCTCCTTTCTTCTTTCCCTTTTCCTAAAACCTGAAGCTTCTTCTGTGGCCTGTCACTCAAGATAAAAAAAGGTAGGAGTAAATGAGGGCCCTTCTTCTCTAAGCAAACTGTCCCCACAGCATGGGGCAAATAGGTACTGATGAGAAAACCTGTCTGTCGGGTGTGGCAGTCACACAGCCCTGGGTGATGAATAGCTTTTATCCAGATAGATGTACTTATAATTTGTTAGTTTAATTACTGAAGCCTTGCAAAGTCTTGAGCCAGTAATTCCTTTCTCAACAATTTGAGGACTTAAATAATTCTATCGCAAGATGAATTCCCTACTGCAGTTTTTGGACATTTCTTTAAAACATAATTCCAGAACTCATTTGGGTGCCATTAATAATTCGGTATGGGTTGCGTTGTGAGCTCTTCTCTTCTTTTTTGGAGTGGCTTCTGTATTTCTAACGCTGAAACATAAATCTCTTTTCAGTAATTACCATTCTTAGACCCCTCTTAAGATAGAAGAAAGCTTTCATGTTTTCCAAATGTCTTAGGATTTCCATTGCTATGAAGAAACACCATGACCAAAGCAACTCTTACAAAGGACACTTATTTGGGGCTGCCTTATAGTTTCAGAGGTTTAGTCCATTATCATCATGGCAGAAAGTATGACACTATTAGACATGGTGCTGGAGAGGCCAAGAATTCTACATCTTGATCTAAAGGCAGCCAGGAGGAGACTGGCTTCTTCAAGCAGCCAGGAAGAGGCTCTCATTCCACACTGGGTGGAGCATGAGCTTAGGAAATTTTAAAGTCCACCTCTACAATGACACACTCTCCCCACAAGGCCACACCTCCTAATAGTGCCACTCCCTGTGGGACAAGCATTCTCAAAAAGTGATCGTCTTCTGTGCAGTATAATTTTGGTGTTGGGTATATTTTATGGTTTTCTGATTCCCTACAAATTGGATACCATGTATGAGGTGTAATTTTCTAGTTAACAAACAGCATTTATGAAGTGGGTCTCGATCCTTTTTCAGTGGAGAGGTAGAAAACAATTCCTAGGTTTAGAAGACCCCAATGGTGGGTCTAAATCCAAAGCTTCCTTTTAGCTCTGTTGAACTATAGATGGCTTGGGCAGAGATTCAGAAGTGGTAGGGTTGGAATCAGAGGCCCAAAGATTCGTGTTCAACTCTAAAAGTTGGATAGATGGAATTGAACAGGTCACATACATGTCCAACTCATTCCTGTGTAGGTAGGTGAGTGTAGGTCAGAGCAGCTCTTTCCTGGAGGTTTGAGGTATGGAGAGCAGATAGAAGATAGACCTAGCAAGGCAAACTTTTAGACACGGAGCTTTCCACCGAGATCACTGTCATTCACCCACAGTCACATGGTGCAGATGAAGGTGGAGATGGCTGGTTTTTGAACTTATAGCTAGGACAGGTAACTGTTCTGCTTGTGACGGATTCCTACAGCAGTATTTGAGTGACCATATGTCACTATGTTTGGCTGGGGGAGACAGTTAGGTGCAACCCCACAGTTTTATTGCTGTCTGTCTAATCTGAATACTAGATTAGATTAGTGCCATTTGACTCCAGGCTAAACTCCCTTGTTTCTGATAGAACCACAACCATCCTAGTCTACCCATCTTTTTTTTTTTTTTTTTTTTGCCTAGACCAGCATCTCCTGTAGAGAATTAACTTGTTATCAAGTCACTCACAATTTTTGTTTGTTTGTTTCTCCTGGAGAGGGCACCTAAAGGGGTGGTGAAAGTTCATTCCCCCGATTTCACGTATATAATTCTTTGTAGCATACTACTCAAATATCTTAAAACAATAATGATTCGTTATTTTTCATGAGTTTGGAAAGGTTGACTCATTTTCATGGTTTACTTTGGGATCTCTCATAGTGTCATACAGAATTTGCTGAGGAAATGGCTGGAAGGCTCCAGAGGCTGGATATTAAGGGGCTGGTACTGTCTCCAGGGCTTCACTTGTTTTCCCTGCCCCTCCTTCCTCCTCTTTTCTCTGCCCCTCCCTTCTCTCGCTCTGTTCTCCCCATCCCTATATCTCATCCTGAAGTGCTTTTCCATGTGATCCTTCTCAGTAACATAGCAGCTTGGACTTCTTTCCAGCATAGTAGCTGAGTTGACTGAATATAATAACTATGGTATATTACTACTACTACATGATAACGGTTCCTAACAGCAAAACAAAAACTATTTATATATAAGCCACCTCTCTGACTATGAGCAATTTTCCTCTTGTTACATTTTCCACATTTGCTTATCAAAATCTTGGAGGTGCTGATAATTTTAGAAGTTATATAGATCAAAATTTCCATTTATCAGAAATGCATTTAAAGCAGAATATTGGCTAATGCCTTGTCTAGTTCCCTCTGCCAATTGGAGAATTAGCAGCAGATCATAGAACTCCAAGTATCTAGCCAACCAGTTTCTTCCCTCCAGCCTTCGGTGTAGAATATTTTAACTCATCTCATTTTAACATTAAGAGCTAACAATGCCAAGAATTGTTTAATAGGCATAATGCTTTTAAATAAGTAAGTTAGTTTTCTATGTCAGAAATGTATGGGAAGAGAGAGAGAAAAATAGCAAAGATAAAAGTTAGAGAGAACCGGCTTAATTTAAATACAGAATCTAAGCATCACAGATATATGCACGTAAAGAAAAACAAACAAATGATTTGAGATGGTTTAAGTGACAGCTTTTATTAGTTGTACATATTAGGATGTCATTGGGCAGAGACTGGCTTCACCTTGTCTACTCAGTGATCTTTTTGTCTGGCAGTGGCACATCCATTCTGTTTTTGTTTATTTCTGTGGGCAGCCCTCTTTACTGTAGCCCACTAGTTATGGCGGTTCTGGCAATCACATCAGCTTATTTTTATAGCCATAGGTATTACTGTATAAGTTGGACACTAGAACCAATTCAACCAGTTGAGTTTTACTCCAGGGTTGATATATGCTCAGAGCAGAGGAAGGAAGTCACTTTGGACAAAGCGGGCTTACTTTATATTATTTTCTAGAGAAGCCTGGCATATTCAGGATATCTTTGTACACATTTTTAAGAAGACATCTTTGGTCATGCTCCTGGTTTTTACATTTTCTGTTATTCATTAATTTGTTAAATATCTAATGACCATTGTAACTAGATTGTAAGACAATTGTAATTTTTTCACCTGTGGAATTTGTTCTGGTACATGATATAGACAATAAAAAGGCAAGTTAACTCATGATGGTAAGTTGTGGTAAGAGCCTGACCACATTCCTGTCCTAGAACTTGTGACTATGTTGGCTTACACAGTAAAAGAGACTTTGCAGGAACTCTACACAGGAAAATTAACTCAGGGCACTGCTTCTCAACCTCTCTAATGCTCTGACCCTTTAGTATATATAGTACCTCATGTGATGGTGATTCCCCCAACTTTAAAATTATTTAGTTGCTACCTCATAACTGTAATTTTGATTCTGTTAGGAATCATAATCTAAGTATATGACATATGACCCCAAAGGGGTCATGACCTACATGTTGATAACCAGTGTCTTAGATAATCTGCGTGGGTCCTTGTAATAAACAGGTGAGAGGGTGGCTTAGAAGCTGCATGTTGATGCGACAAAGGAAAAAAATATCAGAAGAAGAGATAACAGAATATTTTTATGAGAAAAAGAGCTGAAGAAAAAGGAAGCCAAAGTGAAATCTACAAAGTCTGGTGAGAAGTAGCCAGGAAAGCCTTCTAATGGGTACCGTGTTACATCTGTGCTACTTGAGATCGGCTGGGGTCATTGGTAGCGGCCGTGGAGGTGCTGACCCTGGACTCTGTCTGGCGTGCTGGAGGAAGACTGACAGGGATAAGGAGCAACCATGGACTGGACAAACTATGGGTGAAGAGAGGGAAGCGAGCTGGCTTTGGAGAGTGTGAAAGAAATGTTCTACACATTTCTGAAGAGTGTCCCAGGGTGGGGAGACAACCACTGCCACCACTGCCCGGGAGGGCAAGGGCACAGGGATGTGAATGGTGTGCCAAACTTGCTGTGGTGCATATGGAAAGAAGTTGGTTGCACGAGAAACAATTATACAGTTTTTCATTTCAAAAACCTGCAGTCTCCTTTTGATCATGCTATTTTTAATCCTCCTGGATTTCCAGAGCCTCTTGGATTTAGCAGAGGGGGTTCACAAGCATGTCTATCAGAATCAAGAGGCTCTTGAATCAAAATCCCTTTCCTGCACAAGTGATATTATCTATAAATCTACTTGCTGCCCTCAGGACTTCCCACAAGACTTTCAGCTTATCATTCCTCCAGCAACACAGCCCAAATCCTCTAGGCTGTCCTGATGCCCACTGCAGTTCATGGTAAAGATGACTCAAGGGAATTCTGACCATGCCAAGTAGAAGATTCTGTGTCAAAAGTAGGCAGCCTACA
>CM053764.1:51683253-51705383 GCA_028658305.1 Pachyuromys duprasi
CACCCTTCCCTCCCTCATCTCCTCCCTGCCCCTTTCCAGGTCCACTGATGGGGGAGGACTTCCTCCCCTTCCATCTAACTCTAGCTTATCAGGTCTCTTCAGGAATGGCTGCAATGTCTTCTTCTGTGACCTAGCAAGGCTGCTCCTCTCTTGGGGTTGGGGGGAAGGGTCGAAGAGCCAGCCATTGAGTTCATGTCCAAAATAGTCCCTGTTCCCCTTATTGGTGTACCCACTTGAGCATTGAGCTACCCTTTGCTACATACAAGCAGGGGTTCTAGGTTATAACCATACTTGGTCCTTGGTTAGAGAAAGAGTCTCATAAAAGACCCCTGTGCCCTGATATATTTGGTCCTTGCAGAGCTCCTGACCTCTCCAGGTCATACTAACTCCCCTTTCTTTCATATGATTCCCTACACTCTGCCAAAGGGTTGGTTATGTTTCTTAATATTTGCTTTGATACCCTGCTAGGTAGAGTCTTTCCGAGGCCCTCTATGGTAGGCTCTTGTCCTGCTACTTGTTTTCTCCTACATCCAATGTCCATCCAATTTGACTTTCTAAGTGAGGATTAATCCTCTTACCCCAGGTCCTCTTTCTTGTTTATCATTTTTAGGTGTATAGATTTCAGTATGTTTATCATATCTTATAGGTCTATATGAGTGAGTATATACCATGTATGTCTTTCTGCTTTTGGGATACCTCACTCTGCCCCTCTCCTCCATATCTGTTATTGTAAGATTAGAGCTCAGTCTTGTAAACCAGATGTTTATAACTGTTGTAGGGTGGGAGGAGGGAGGGGCCAAGCCTACCATTAGTCTCCATTGCTTGAGGCTAGGGCATTTCTTATTACCACTGGATGGCATGGTGTTCTGGCTTTCCACATAGGCTCCACTGACCACAGAGAAAGGTTTCCTTGTCATTGTGTAGGGGTGAATGTCCTAGTTTCCTACTGGCTTCTCTGGCCCTACTTAGTGTGAGGTTTCAGAAAATTTGCTGTAGCTTGGCCATGGTGGGATACAGAATTTCTTATTGCCTTTACAGGTGTGTGTGTGTGTGTGTGTGTGTGTGTGTGTGTTTTGAAGCTGAGTCTTGCCTGTGGTGTTTGGGTACAGCAGTTAATCTCTTGAAGTTTTATTTTTCTCTGTTCCTTCTCCTGGACTTTTGGCTATAGCTGAGTTTTCTGGGCTTTTATGTAATTGGCATTTTAGATTGCCAGGAACATCAGCTAGAACTCAAACACACGAGGCCACAGGAAAATCCAGGGACTTATTGCCATGCCATTCTTTGGGTCTTAGGTCTATCACCCCTTTTGTCTTTTCCTATGAACACTTTCAAATCTTCTCACTTGCAACAATCACTACTCAGATGGAGAAATAGGGAAGCAGCTGTTAATTTTCGAAAGTAGAAGTTTCCAGGAGTTGTCTTTTTTTCCAAACATGAGCA
Organism: Pachyuromys duprasi; assembly: GCA_028658305.1. Taxonomy (NCBI): domain Eukaryota; kingdom Metazoa; phylum Chordata; class Mammalia; order Rodentia; family Muridae; genus Pachyuromys; species Pachyuromys duprasi. The sequence continues at coordinate 51,684,694 of CM053764.1, forward strand.
ACTGTAAACTGTGCCTTGCTTGCCCTTTTCATACTACTTGCACCATACTTTGTGCCTAACTAACGAAGTATATAAACTGACAGAGTTCGCCTATATACAAAAATAGAACTTTGGCCTGCAGCAACCTGTCCAGAAACCACTTATTTCCAACATGCAGCCCAGGATGTACACTTGCTGCAAGTTAGACTTGCAGGAAGCCAGATCCCCATCCCCAGTGACAATTCAGAAAGCTGAATGATAACGTCTGTCTGTTTGTCCGCCCCAGATAGCAGGCTCGCAGCAACAACAAACAGCTTCCCTAATTTTGGCCCTACATGCCAATGGCATCATCCAGCAAAGCCAATTGTGAACCTCTTGCAAAGGACGCTCTGCTCACTGCTTGTTAACCCAGCTTCTGCTGCCATGCCAGCAGCCCCAGGCAGAACACTCTGAAGCCACTCCCTCTCTCCACTCTGAACCATCCTTTCCTCTTCGCCAGTCTTTGAGTCCTTGCCAAAACACAAAGACCATGGCTGTATCCCTTGCTATAGTAAGCCCTGAATCAATAACTTTGCTTTTTTTTTTTTTAATTAGATTGCTGGAGGTCTATTTTCTCACTGTCTTTCTAGGCTGCCCTTTTCCTGGCCATTTCGTTAGACAAAGCAGGCTTTTGCAGGGCTGTTTTGTATTTTGTTTTGTTTTGAGCATAGATGCATTCATTTGTGTCTGGGTTTTATGTCAGTGCGATTGCTTTCTGACTACTATCATTTTTATACTTAAAAATAATTTGGTTTTCTCTTTAGTTAAAAAAATTGTTTTGCAACCAAAAGACAGCATGCAAGCAAATTGTGTGTAAATTATGCTTTATGTCCTTAAATGTTCTGTATTTTCTCTACCACTCCCTACCAACTTATAAAGAGTATATATTATGAATAATAAATATTATATATCTAAAATATTGTTTTGGAATACAATATATTTTGATCTTGATTTTCACCTCTACTAATTCCTTCCAAATTTCCCCACCTCCACCCAACCTGACTTTCTGCTCTCTCTCTCTTTTAAAACAAATTGACCGGCTCCCCCCCACCCCCCGCAAAAAAAAAAAAAACTATGGAGTTTGTTGGGTGTTGGCCAACTACTCCTGTGCTTGGGGCCTTTCCGGAGTACGGCTGACATACTCAGTGACACTCCATTGGAGAAAACCAGTTTTCCATTTGCCAGTAACTATGTGTTGCAGACACCCTCTTGGTTAGAGGTCTGACTCATGGCCGTTTCCCTGTCTCAGTGCTGGAGCCTGTCTGGCTTGAACCTGTGCAGGTCTTGAGCATGCTGCTCCGGTCTCTGTGAGTTAATAGGTAAGTCAGTCCCGATGTATCTGAGAGACACGGTTTCCTTGGAGTCGTCTATCACTTCTGACTCTTTACTCTCTCTCTGCCTCCGCTTACATGTGAATCCCTGAGCCTTGGGAGGGAAGAGTTTTATGAAGACATTCCATTTAGCACTGAGTGTTCCCAAGTCTCTCATTATCTGCACATTGTCCAGTTGTGAATCTCTGTTAATTCCCATCTACTGCAAGAAGATGGTTCTCTGATCAGGCCTGAGTTAAGGAAAGAACTATGGTTTAAGCAATGTGTCAACAAGGGTCATTGATTGTTATATTTCTTTAGCAGGATAATAGTAGTGGGTTTTCCTTTAGGCTCATGACCTATCGAGTGTCAAGTTCTTGGCCACTTAAGCTGTGTTAACTATAGGTTACATTTCAAGGAATGGACCTAAATCCAATTTAAAAAGTTCTTAGTTAGTCCCGTATTATTTCTCTTTTTTAAAAAAGGCCCTCTTTTCAATGTCCTCAAGCCATAGAATGAGTACCATTAGGTGTCCTGTTTTTGGTTGAGCACTCAACCACTGTTCTTATCATCTAGAGTAGCTATGAGGCTCTGCATTCACTGCTGTTTATTATAGAGAGAAGCTTCCCTGATTGAGACTAGGAGTAGTAGCGGGTATTTATGGGGTGGTGGAAGTTGCTTGTTTCTGTTTTTTTTTTTAATTTATTTTATATTAATCACAGGTTATGTACTTTGTATCCCAGTCGTAGCCCCCTCCCACATTCCCTCCCTGATCTCCTCCCTGCCTCTTTCCAAGTCCACTGATAGGGGAGGACCTCTTCCCCTTCCATCTAACCCTAGCTTATCAGGTCTCTTCAGGACTGGCTGCAGTCCTCTTCTGTGGCCTAGCAAAGCTGCTCCTCCCTCGGGGTGGGGGGTAGGGTCAAAGAGCCAGCCATTGAGTTCATGTCCAATATAGTCCCTGTTCCCCTTACTAGGGTACCCACTTGGATACTGAGCTACCATTTGCTACATCCGAGCAAGGATTCTAGGTTATATCCATATATGGCCCTTGGTTGGAGAAACAGTCTCATAAAAGACCCCTGTGCCCTGATATATTTGGTCCTTGTGGAGCTCCTGTCATCTCCAGGTCTTACTAACTCCCCCTTCTTTTATATGATTCCCTGCCCTCTGCCAAAGGTTTGATTGTGTGTCTTAATATATGCTTTGATGTACTGCTAGGTAGAGTCTTTCAGAGGTCCTCTGTGGTAGGCTCTTGTCCTGTTACTTGTTTTCTCCTACATCCAATGTCCATCCCATTTGCCTTTCTAAGTGAGGATTGATTATTTTACCCCAGGTCCTCTTTCTTGTTAATCTTCTTTAGGTGTATACATTTCAGTGCCTGTTTCTGTTTTTACCCTTGATATTTCTAGCTTGCATTAGATCCATGTCTGTCATGTGTGAAGAAAAACCATCCTGTCATTCTCAAGCCCTTTTGCACCTGCCTTCTCTCTGCTTCTTTTGTAAAATGACTAGGGATTTTAGTTGCACATGGCAGAAAGAATCAGTAAAACATCACCTTCTCTTTTGGAAGTAAAAATTTAGGACACAGTATATTACAATCTGCCCTTGTGGATCTACCTAACACACCGGCCACACCACCCAGCACCTTTCATGCCTGATGCTCAGGTGACAAAGCTGCCCATGAACCAGCCTGGCCATTCTTTCCCTAACACAAGCACAGACTTAGGCAGCACTCATTGTGTACCAGTCAGCACTCATGATGTCCCAGGCTCTGTTCTAAAGCATACAGTAATGTTAAATGCTGTTATTCTAGAAACGAAGGCACTCGGGCCCCAAAGGATAAAGCAACACATTTACGCTTGCCCAGCTCTCAAGTTGTAGAGCCTGGAGCTGGGACCAGGCAGATTGGCTCCACAGCACATCCCTAATAGCTCCACTCTGCTGCCTGCTGCTAGCCGACTGTAGTGCTTATCTAACTTGAGTGCTTACAGAGTCCTCTGAGCGCTTGAAATCACAGATTGCTAGGCATAGCAGTCAGGAATTCTGATTCAGGATGTCTGGGGAAAGCCTTGAGAATTTTCACATTTAACAACCTTCCAGGGGATGCCAAAATTGATTTCTGGGGTTATACTTTGTGAAGCAATCATATTTCCACCCTTTCCTCCACCCCTCTCTTCTCTGCTCACTGCTGGCAGGCTTTTAGAGCCCGCAGAGGTGTTGCTCATCTGACTTCGACCTATTCCTGATCTTGCCAGCCTCAGTTCTTTCTCCCAAGCTCCCGAAGCAGACTCTGCACATCTCAGTCACCACAGACGCCAGCCTGAGTGGAAATTATGTGTTCACACGTCACACTTTCATCTCTCAACAGCGTTGAGGGCAAAGAGTTCAATTCAGGGCTAAGTATAAGGTCTTGTGATTTTTGTAAAATCACCTGGTGCCGGGGTGAACGTTCATTCTGAACAAATGAGCTACATGATTCTGATACAGTTGATACACTTTTGAATATTACTCAGACACTTTGCATTGTACTTGGTGCTGAATAATCATTTAAAAATTGGATTTGTGTAGTTGAATTTTGAAATGAGATGACAAGTCCTCATCTTTTCTATCCCCTAAATACTATGGTAACAATTATTTTTTTATTTGTTCCTTTAAAACCGTATGTTTCTCTTTTGGTCTCAAAATTTCTTTCCTTCTGAATCAGAACTTTTACATGTTATAAGGAGAAAGATGTATTTGGCTTTTATTCTTGGTTCCTGACATAACACTTCTTAAATTGTTGTAATTTCCCAAGTAATAGCAATTGATATGAGTGTCCCTCTTCTGAATTCCTAAGCCTGGTGCTAGGAACATTGATTCTGTGACTCTTATTGGGGTCCTGAAAATCCTCAGTATGGAACCTGATCATCAGGCAGACCAAACTAGTAGTAGAAACTTGAACCTTTGGAGAGTACATGGGTATAGACTCATTTACTAATCTATGGCACTTACAGGGTAAAATCCCTGAACTACAATGTTCAGAGGGCTTCTGGGGTGGTGAAAGCAACCACATGGTGTGAGGTAGTGTAGTCCAACTCTGTGGCGACAGAAGCTCTTGTGCCTCGAGGCTTTCCAGAGCTCACCCTGCATGCTCCTTCATCAGATGCTCAATTGAGATCATCTGTAACGTCTATTGTTAGGAACTGTAAGAGGTCAGTCAATGTTTCCTGGATTTCTGGGAGTCATTCTAGCAAATCGAGGAAAGACTGGTATAATCCCCATCTTTACTTGCCAGAAGAGTGAACGGCTCATGATGGCAAGTGGCTTCTGAATGCGGCTGTCTTATGGGACTAATTCCTTCATCCAGAGAGCTTGGTGTTAACTCTGAGCACTTATTGCCACACTTACAATCCTTTACAGGACACAGTTGGTGTCTGAACAGTTGAACTGGTGGTGCTGGGGATACCTTCCTTCCCCTCAATTTGATGCCATCAGTGTGATGACTCAAGGAAGAGTTTTGCCTTAACTTGCTCAGTGATTTTTAGCTGGCAGTGGGATGAACTAGGATACATTGAAACTGTATTTGTTGAGGGGACAGAAGCCCCAACTAGCCAAAGTCTTGTGTCCCATAGATTCAGTTATCTGTGGTTTACTGTAGCAAAAACCATTAACATTTATCTTTACTTTTCCCAGAGATACTCACCTAATTTTTACTAGTTTATTGTTATGCTTGTTCTATTTCATTATTTATCATTTTTGGTCTTTTGCTGTGCTTAAATTCTAAGTTTAACTTTATTATAGTTATGTTCATGTAGAAAAAGAAAACAATACCAACTTTCTCTTGATGTCTGGGATCATATTTGTATCCTTTTACTGGATGTATTGTACTGATATGCTTACAGTGGCTTAAAGTTCAATTTTTTCTTTACAATTGCTCTTTTCTCAGTCTTAAAATATTTCGTTACACATTTATTTGTGTGTGTGTGTACCATGATGCACATGTGGAGGTCAGAGGATGACTTGTAGCTTTCCTCCTACTACCACGCATGCTCCAGGGACTGAACTAGGTCTTCAGGTGTTGTTGTCTACTGAGCCATGGCACTGTCTCTGCTTCTTCTCAGTGTTGTAAACGTCAACATCATTCACCTAGCTTGATGTCTCCTTCCCCAGACTCCATATCTTTGAGTCTGTCTTAATCTCTTGACCATGGCCTTTTATTTCTATATTTATATTTCCTTGTCTATGTTTTTATCTCATATTATGTTTTGTCCCATGGAGAAAACATATTGCTACTAGTGTTGTTTTTCAACCTTACCTCCATCTTTAAACTGGAGCCAACTGCTATGAGGACAAGGTTTCTGCTTTTTAGTGTGGCTCATAGAACCCCCCCCTGAACCCCCCTGGATCTTTGTCTTTCTCCTGGTTAACCAGTATTATTTTCCAGGTTTTATTATTCATCATTTGTTTTACATGTGCTGACCATTTTCCCTTTCTATTTTTAATAATATTGTTAATAATGGATATTATTGGTTAACTAAGTGTATTTGGATGGGCTTTCCTTTATAAAAACGGAAAAAGATAAACATATTCTTTACTGATTTGAAGATTAGGTGCCCCTGGTATAGTGGTTTGAATGAAAATGGTCGCCCATAGATTCATAGGGATTGGCACAATTAGGAGGTGTGGCTTTGTTGGAGGAAGTGTGTCACTGGGGATGGGCATTGAGGTCTCAGATGCTCAAACTAGCCCAGTCTCTCTCTCTCTCTCTCTCTCTCTCTCTCTCTCTCTCTCTCTCTCTCTCTCTTTATGCTGCCCACTCATTCAGATGTAGAACTTTCAGCTCCTCTCTACCTTCATGTCTGCCTGTGTGCCACCATGCTCTCTGCCATGACAACAAGGAACTAAACCTCTGAACTATAAGCCAGCCCCAGTTAAATGTTTTCTTATAAAAGTTGATGTGCTCATGGTATTGCTTCACAGTGATAGAAACCCTAACCAAGACACCTGTCTTCTTTCTTTCATCTTTATTTTTCCCTTGGAGGAGGTAGAATTTGTACAGAATATCCGATGAAGGTTTTGGGGTCTTCATATCATGTTACTAGGGGTTTCTATAAAAAATTTCTTTTGATATAGTACAGTACAGTTTTTTTTTAGTTCCAGTGTAAAAATGTCAGAAGAAAATATTTGAGTTTACTTTATATTTCCAACCTTCTTAACTTTGGCACTTGAACCTCATTTATTAAGTTTGGATGATATTATCTGTGGTGCAGAACTTTTAGAGAAATAAATGAAAAGATGCATATGGAAACCATTAAAAACCCTCTCACTAGCTTTTATAATGTCTGAAAGTGCTAGGCTTCTGAGAAAGAACAGTAATCAACAGTATTACCCAACTGTGAACTCTGTGAGCTACAAAAATATAGCTAGCTTGGCAAGATACGTTGACTGGTGAAATAGTGGCATGGATGTTATGAATGTAATTAACCACTTTCAAAAGTTGGATTTAACCCTTGCTCCAAAGAAGAAAATCCATGCCAGTTATTGTAAGCTTGGCCAAGAACCCATGGCTGAGGAAAGGAGATCATTTGTTGACCACTGTGTTTTCCACAGTAAAAATCCTAGGGAAGAACCCACTAATATTTTGCTAAATGGAAACAATACCATACTGCCTTCCAAGCATCCATCTTTATACCTACAGGTTAGTCCAGTACTCAACTCTCATCAGAGAAATTTCTCTTTGCAGGGGATGGCAGTCAATGCAGAGACCTGTAACTGAATTAGCTAAAATGCAGAGAATAAGTGCTTGTGGGGTGCCCAGTCCTATTGTGACATCTTTATCATAGCCTTATCCATCAGGAGACAATGTAGAAGAAGGAAACGAAGGATTATTAGAGCCGGAGGTTGGAAAGATTGTTGTAAAACTGTCTTTTGGTTATGATAGTATTCCTAAACCATCTATGATAGAACAGCACTTACATCCCCCAATTTGTTCATATTTCAGGACAATTCTGGGCTCATAATTATTCGCCTGAGAAGAGTTATCCAACTTACCAACTTACACAGCTTCTCTGTTGTTGGATTTTTAACATAGTCTTCCTGTATAACATTGTAAACTTATTAACCTTTAGACCTGGAAAAAATAGGACTATCCAGGTAGTCATATTTTTAGCTGTTTTTCTCTGAAAGGAACATCAATCATACAAATGTCTTTGACTCCCATTTAGTTACTGCACCAACAATGGAGTCTAACTTTCTAAGTTAGAAGGAGATAATGGTTTCTTGGGGTAATAAAGCTGTCAGGAGGACGGAGACTTTCATCTAACTCAATAAAATATGTGAACACATTGGGTAGTAGCACAAGGACATGGAGGAGAAAGCAACATCTGGATAACCTAGAGACTTAAACTGCACTGTAATTTACAGTTCTCAGAAAGATACCCTGAGCCAGTGACCTGAAAAACCTGGATTCTTCTTCATCCCCAGAACTGACTTCTGGAATGACCTTGGGCAAGCTTCCTGACCTTTATTTGCTTCTTTTATTCATTCTATAGGCAAAGATTCTAATACCCATATATTTATTCATTTATACTTAAAGAGAGTTCTCTCTTCCTCAGTGGAGAGATGTGAAACACCACTTAGAAGTTGGTTCAATTCAAGGTCTTACTTTTATCACACATATTTACTGAACACATGCTTTAATTTATGTTATTAAGTATTTGTCAGATAAAGGATACTAAAAAAATTCACATCGAGGCCATGCTAGTTTTTTTTAAAATAAGTCTATTTATTAAAGTAACTTCCAGAGTGTAGAATGACTACAGACAATTTTAAGGAGAAAGAAGATGCAGTTTCAAGAAATTGATACTTGCAGAATAAGAACCTAACGTATGCATGAATTATAGTTTTTTTTTCTGTTTAGTAACAGAATCACAGGTCAAAAGAAAATTCTTGCAAATAAAGTCAAAGGACCTTGAGCATGCGGTAAAATATTAATTATTGGAAAATGGGTCATACTTGTTGTGGAGTGACAGGTATTCACGCTGTAGTTGGGGATAACATCAGAGTGGAATGGAAACTGGATTAGAGGTCAGCGCATCTCCCTCAACTATGCAACACCTCCAAGCTACCACAACATGCTGACCTTAGAACACGAGGGTCCTCTCATCTGTTGCATTTATTTTCAACTAAATTCTGTTTCTTAAAATAGATTTCTTTGTTATAATTTGAGTTTTAAGGATGGTGATTCACAATGTTGCACATTTATTTGCATACTTCATTTCACAAATAGTAAGTGCCCATGTTACTTCAGTGAATATGACACTTTAGAGATCAGAGGTAGGAACTGCTAAGGAATACCTTCCTTCATGGATCTTTGTGTCAAAAGAGGGAGGTGGAGGCCAGTTTTTTTTTTTGCCTAAGAATATTTGATTGATAGAAATTAAGTACCAATGAGAGGAAGCAACAGGACCCAAAAGAGAAGTGGTGAAGCTCTATAAAAGATTTCAAGTTCATTCTCTCAAACTTCTGCTCCTTCAGTCACTCACTCATTTTGTGTGTATGTGAATACACATGTTCATGTACTTATGTTTGTGTGGGTATGTCTTGAGTTCAGAGACCCCACTGAGTGTTTTTATTCTGGTGCCACCTAGTTTGAGACAGACTTTCTCATTGGCCTGGTACACACTTAGTCACCTAGGATAACTGTTCTTGAGCCCCATGGATGTAAAGATGTGCTAGTCTCTTCCTCCTCAGTGCTATGATTTCAAGTGTGACTACCACACTCAGTTTTTTTTTAACATGGGTTTTTGGAATTGAATGTGAGTCTCTCTGCTGGTAATATAAACACATTGTAGACTGAGTCATCTTTCTAGTCTCCATTTTTCATCTTTCTTGAGTTCACTCTTCCTGCCCCACTAACATCCATATCTTGTAGTAAAATGTACATTAAAAAATCTTTTGTTCAGCCTGCCCTTTCCAGAACCTGATGCCACTTGCAAACCCACAAGCCTAGTTTCATACTGGAGGCCATGAACACTCTTTATTTGTGAACCTCATTTGCTCAGCCTACCTAGGGACCCATGGTTTGGAGGCCATCTTTTCTTGGTCCAATTAAAAAGCCCACCTGCCTGCTTTGCCTAACCTAGCTCATGTTGTGCATCTCCTGCACTGGCTAAGTATAAGGAAGGACAGATTACCACACCAGATACACAATGAAGGAAAGAAGTCCAGCTTCTAACTAACTTTTATGTTCTATGAAGTTTCCGCGATGAGATGTTTTCTATGCTGTGTTTTGTTTATTTTGTATTTGTTTGTTTATTACTTTTTGGGGGGCATTGTAAGGGTAGAAGGTGGATACGGGGGGATGGGGAGATGAGTGGGATTGGGAGGGAATGCTATGAAACTCACAAAGAATCAGTAACAAGTGTAAAAAGGCCTAAAGCCAAACAGATAAAGAAAAACTGAAATAATCCCATGTATTCTATTTGAACATTACATCACTAAAACTTAAAATTAACAACAAACAAAACTCTGGTAAAAGTATGAGCTCACAGAGATTAAACAACTCATTACTGAATGATGAGTGGATAAAAGAAAAAAAAAACCAAAGTATTCCAAGAACTAAATGAAAATGCAATAAAACAAAACCCCTGGAACACATCAAAGCAGGTTTAAGAGGGAAGTTTATAGTTCAAAAGCTTTTTCAGTACTTAAAATAAGAAAGAACACAAATAAACACAAATAATGATACAACCTAAGAATTTGGAAAAATAGGAACAAACCAAATCCAAACCCAGTAGAGGCAAGAAATAATAAAAAATCAAAAGCAGAAATTAATAAAATAGAAATAAAAGAAATATCAAACCTTATTAAACTCTTCAAAACAAAAAAACAGGAACAGAAAAATCATTCCCAAAGTTGTTCTCTGAAGCCAGTATTACTCTAATACCTAAACCAAGTAAAGACACAACTGTCACCACCACAACAAAAAATAAAACTACAGACCAGTATCCCTGATGAGCATGGATGAAAAAAAAATCTCAGTAAAACCAATAAATGGGACCTCGTGAAACTGAAAAGTTTCTGTAAAGCAAAGGACACTGATGTCAGAACAAAACGACAGCCTACGGATTGAGAAAGGAGCTTCACCAACCCTATGTCTGACAGAGAGCCAATATCCAGAATATATAAAGAACTCAAAAAGTTAAACAGCAATAAATCAAGTGATCCAATTTAAAAATGGGGTACAGAGCTAAACAGAGAATTCTCAATAGAGGAATATCAAATGGCAGAGAAACACTTAAAGAAATGCTCAGTGTCCTTACTCATCAGGGAAATGCAAATCAAAACGACCCTGAGATTTCACCTTACACCCATCAGAATGGCTAAGATCAAGAACTAAGTGACAACACATGCTGGAGAGAATGTGGAGAAAGGGAACCCTCCTCCATTGCTGGTGGGAATATAAACTTGTACAACCACTTTGGAAATCAATCTGGTGCTTTCTCAGACAATTAGGAATAGTGCTACCTCAAGATCCAGCTATACCACTCCTAGGCATATATCCAAAACATGCTCAAGTATATAACAATGACATTTGCTCAACCGTGTTCATAGCAGCATTATTCATAATAGCCAGAACCTGGAAACAACCCTGTCCTTCAATTGAGGAAGGGGTATAGAAATTGTGGTACATTTACACAATGGAATAATACTGAGGATTTAAAAACAAGGAAATCATGAAATTTTGCAGGCAAATGGTGAGAACTAGAAAAGATCATCCTGAGTGAGGTATCCCAGAAGCAGAAAGACACACATGGTACATACTTACTTATAAGTGGATATTAGACTTAATATAGGATAATCATACTAAACTCTGTATACCTAAAGAAGCTAAGCAAGGAGGAGGACCCTGGGTAAGATACTCGGTCTTCATTTAGAAAGGCAAATGGGATAGACATTAGAAGAAGGTGAAAGTAAGGAACAAGAGGGGCTACCATAGAGGGCCTCCGAAAGACTCTACCCAGCAGGGTATTAAAGCAGATGCTAAGACTCACAGCCAAACTTTGGGCAGAGTGCAGGGAATCTTATGAAAGAAGGGGGGAGATAGAAAGACCTGGAAGGTTCTGGAGCTCCACTAGGAGAGTGACAGAACCAAAAAATCTGGGCAGAGGTGTCTTTTCTGAGACTGATACTCCAGCCAAGGACCATTCATAGAGATAACCTGGACCCCCTGCACAGAGGTAGCCAGTGGCAGCTCAGTCTCCAAATGGGCTCCCTAATAAAAGATCAGTTCAAAAGGAGGGATTAGGAACACAAATACCAAGGTTGTTTGGTAAAGCCTGAAGGAATAATATTGTTTTATATTTACCTGAAATTATACACAATACATATATGTACATGTATGTTTGTGTATGTGTACGTACACATACATATGAATATTTATATACACACATATTTTGGTATAATGTTCTTGTGGAATGTATACACTCTACTCTTGTTTCTTCAATGCTGATTTCTCTACCCCGCTATCTGGTTTCAATCTGGACATTGCATTGTGATGCTTATTCTAGGCATACCTTGTCTCAAGTTTGCGTAAACACGCCACCGTTTGTTCTCTGTAATTTCAATAAAACAACCAGCCAATGTTGAGCAATGGAGACAATAGGGTGGGGACATCCTGGTCCGGAGGGGAGAAGGAAGCAAATGGGAGGAGTTGGAGAGGAGAGATGGGCAGGGGAGGACTTGGAAACACGAGGAGGGATGAACCAGACCTAAGATATGACTGAAAGGAAGTACAATGTGGGAAATCTGAATGAGAGGAAAATATGTGGGCTTGGAGATTTAAGATAGAGTAACAGTTGCCCAGCATTTTGCTCTAGGTTAATTAAATAAATCCTTGTCTCTGTGTGGTGATTTGGGTATACAGCTGGTTTAGTGTTAACCTCTGCTTAACTAAAAGATAAATCAATAATAAATATTAATAACCACCAACAAATGGCTTACCAATGTGTGGCAGAATTTACAGTAATTAGCAAGAACTTAAATAGAAAGTAAAACTATAGAGCAGTTTTTTAGTTCTGTTCCTTAAAAACAGGCAAAAGCAGATCCTAAACTAGGACCTCACAGATTCTTGATTAGACAGACCCCCTGCGAAGCAGCAAGGCCTCCAGCAGGCTGCAGAAAAAAATAATTGATACATACAAACCCCAGAGAGGCAGTTTCTTTAGGAAGAGAAAAAAAGTGGCTCTTTGACAAGGAAGCTTCTCAAAGCCAGACTTTGCTAGCCAAAGCAGGAAGCGAAATCCCTTTGAGAAGGGGTTCTTGCCAGTTTGAGGAGCAAATTTTGTGGATCCAATAACTTCCCAGAGTGAGGAAGAGGTCAGGATCTAGTGAGAGAGGCAGCAAAAATACCTCTCCTTGGAAGCAGGAGCCAGAGACTGAGGGAGAAGCCGAAAGCATCAGAACTGGTAAGGTCTGAAAGGAAATCTGGGTCTAAGAAAGTAAAGTCCTTAGGGAAAGGGTTTGAGATTTAAAAAGATGAAGTTCTATGGTTGAAAATGGAGGACGACATGATGACATAGTGCTTCTGGGTATCACTTGAGTTTGTTTTTCTTATCATACAAATAATTTTTTTGCTGATGATTTCAGTTTTGTATATCTTCTTTAGGAGAGATCAGGTTAAGAAAATAGATGCTAAATTAAAGGCCATAGAACAGAGGTTGGGGGAATTTTTGAATCAAAATAGAGAGCCTTCAGAGCAATCCAGTCTGCTACTTACAGTAACACCAAAAGAAGTGGTTCCAGATGAGAAAAATCCACAGAGGCTTGAAGATATTGCAAAATAGCAGCCCATTGAAATGCTGGAGAGAAAGCTATGGCAACTTGGTCAGACTGGATACTGTATATGTATTCATAAGGTTCAATTACTAGGTCTATATGATAAAGTAGAAATGCAGATCCTATTTAGTGTTGTCTTGGAACAAGGTCGTACAGTGGCTGGGTGTGCTGCATTTTATAGAGTTTGGAGAACTGAAATAAATGCACCATATGCTAGGTTCATATTCAGAATTCCAATGGGCTTTTGCCTTAATTTCTGGAGAGCATGATTCTAAGGTTACAAATTTGTTAGAGATGGTAAATGTTTTGGAGATGCCCTTGCAAATTGGGGCTCATGGCGCTTCAGCATGTATATCTTTTGGAATGCAACAATATTTTAGTCATGACATGAAACCTGTTACAGATATAACCTGTTACAGATATAATCCTACAGGTCAAACAATTATGAAAATTTCTAACAGTATTTTTAAAAAGATGGTCATAAAACAGAAGGGAAATGTACTATTTCCTTAAAATAGATTAAATAATGATTTATCAATTTTGAAAATTTTAAATGAGATATATAGTATATCTGCTAAGAAACAATGGGATTTAGAAAGGACTGCTGAATTAGAGCAGCATATAAAGGTACTAATTCCAAAATGGAAAACAGGGAATGTGTTATGCTGGGGAAGAGATTTTGCAAATGCTCATACAGGAGAACAGATATTATGGGTTCTATTAAAACTAATAAAAATCAGATATGACAGAGGAAGGCCACCTGAAGATCTTGGCCACACACAAGAAGATACAAATCAAGAATAAAGACTAAACAGAACAGGTAACATAAATTGATGATCCCTTCACATGGGAACAACTCTGAAACTGACTGAGACATAAAAAGTGTCTCTAGCCAGAACTTCAACAATACATGGCCAACAAATCCTTGGCAATAATATCCTCAAAATTTATTATGACTTTTTAAAATTGACATTGATAAAATTGGTTTACAGTTTAGTTTCATCCTGCACATCTCATACATTTACAATTTTAGGACTGTATACTGCTTGTGAGAAATTATATGATTTCAGAACAAAAGGACTAGATATTGGAGATGCTGCATCAAACCTGACAGAATTCATCCTTCCAGCATGCTGAGACATTGACACATCTTTTCCAGCATCTTGCATATTCCAGCATTCTGCTTGTTTCCACCTCAACTGCTTCAATTGCTGTTTCTCATCAAAGCCTGCTCCCCAGACAGCTTTGAAGAAAGCTACTAATCTCAGTTGGTCCAGCATTTTGGACTGTTCCAAACAGGACTTCTATTAAGCCTGAAATTTCTCAACTTTCAAAGACTAGACCACAAATGTTAATACTTGCTTAATTAACCATTTTTCCCAATTTCCTTTGGGCCCCCAACAGGATTCCTATATGTCCAAAAAGTCAGTTAGAAAAAAATTCATGAGAACAACGTCCAATTTCCTTTTAAGGGGGTTTGGATAAATTTTTGCTTGTTTGCTATGGCTATGGATGTTTATTGTCATTGGAAGATGGTTGTAAATTATTAATGGTCTTATTCAGAGAGAAAACAAGGTTAGACTTAGGGATTTCTCTCTTTTCCTTTTTCTTTTCTCTATATTTCTTTCTTAGATAAGGAGAAAAGGGACTGAAAAGAAAGAAAGGGGAATACAGGGATATCTTATAGGAATAATAAGACAAAGGTAGATTATTGAATTTACTCAACTTAAGGCTTTGTTATTCTCAAATAAGGTTATTTTTCACTCTGCTATAGGATTTTGTATATTGATGCAAAAATAAGTCTATATTTAATACATTGGTAAATTTTAGTACATTGATACAAATTCAAGGTTACTTCCAATACTTTTAAACTGCTATTACAAACTGTTTAGGGTATTAGGTAATGCAAGTTAATTGCTAGTTAATCAACTCATAGTCATGTCAGACACTAGTCTAATTTATCACAGGAGTATACATCCTAGGTTTAACAGACAGATATAATTCTGTAGACAAGTCAATTACATAACGATAGGTAAGTCTTCAAAAACTTAAGAGATCTACAGAATATGGACTTTAAAAATGTCTTTATTATTTTAAAGATTCTTTGACAATGAGACAGGCCATCTCCTTGCAGTACCCTGCCTAACTCAAAGATGATGATGAGCATCCGGGAACCTCCATATGGAGATGGCGTCAAATGTGGCAAACGAGCCACCCAGGCAAAAAGAAAATGCCCTCGTTTCACAACAGACAGAATTTTGCCAAAAAAGGGCAAGCTTAAATGCAGGACAAGTCAACTGCCGAACTCTGCCAAGACAAAGTAGGCAAGTCCTAAATAGTTCCTGCCTCATATATATGTATGTCAAATATACTGAGCCAAAAGGTTGAAGATGATACTCCAACATTATAGAGTTATGGGTGACTGTTCAGGCAGCAAACTGTCTCTGTCAATTTTTTATATTTTGGAAGGTGTTAACATGAACTTTCTATTTACTCAAGTAACTAAATTTATTTCTTCTCAAATCTCTGGTGGGATTGAAGACCAAATAGTTATAGTTCCACAATTAAGCTTAAGCTGTTTAGAATTTAAGAAAATGTTTTCATATAGGTAATACCAATAAGGATAAATGTTAATTTAGGTGTAGAACTGTAAAATTGTCAAGATAGGATAGATAATCAAATACTTTCTCCTAAGTTGGCAAATGCATATGGACTGGATGTTGCACATGTAAATCTTACCTAATAGTTTTCATAACTGTTTTATAATTATTATTGTATTTAAAAGAAAAGAAATCTTTTATTGGCTTTAAAGAGGGAAATGTTGGTATATTGTTCTTATGGAATGTATACACTTTACCCTTGTTCATTCAAATGCTGATTTCTCTACCCCGCTATCTGGTTTCAATCTGTCTCAAGTTTGTGTAAACATGCCACCATTCGTTCTCTGTAATTTCAATAAAGCAACCAGCCAGTGCTGAGCAATGGAGACAATAGGGTGGGACATGCTGGTCCGGAGGGGAGGAGAAGGAAGTGAATGGAAGGAGTTGGAGAGGAGAGATGGGCAGGGGAGGACTTGGAACCATGAGGAGAGATGAACCAGACCTAAGATATAACTAAAAGGAAGTATAATGTGGGAAATCTGAATGGGAGGAAACTATGTGGGCTTGGAGGTTTAGGATGGAGTAACAGTTGCCAGCATTGTGCTCTAGGTTAACTAAATAAATCCTCGTCTCTGTGTGGTGATTTGGGTATACAGCTGGTTTAGTGTTAACCTCTGCTTAACTAAAAGATAAATCAATATTACACTTCTAATATTCAACAACACACATATGTGTATGTACATATATGTACATATTTATGTAGCTACATATCTATATCTCTAGCTTTACGTATTAAGGAAGTTAAGCCACTTGTGCTGACAATACTCACCTCAAGAGCCATAAACTAATAAAACTCCCAGAACCAGGCATGAAAAACATCCTTTCAAATGGTTGGCTTGGGTAGTCCCAATGACTCCTAAAATAATCTATAGGTTATTGATGTAGCCCTTGGTTGCTTCCCAGAGGTTGAGGGCAGGTCCCTGTTTTTAAGACAATTAGGACACAAGACTTGGATGGTTTATACTGGATCTGACCTGAAAGTCTTTTCTCTGTGGTCTAGCTTCCATATTACCAGAAAATACTATGCAAGGGAGAACTATAGGCAACTAATGACTGCTGGGAAATGAGCATCACCAGGGAGATAGTCTCCTTATTGGTTTTCAAATCCAGATTTTTTGGCTTTACCATGCAAACAACAAAACAGACTATAAATTGAGAGAGAGGGTATGTATGGCATACATGGCAAACCATATACACTGAAACAGTAAAACAGAGTCTTCAGATTGTGTGTATGTATTTATGTATGTATATACATATTTGTGTGTACACATAAATAACCTATGCACGCAAGAATAATACAAGGAAAGTGGCTGTCAGCTAGAGAGTTGGTGGGGCCATGGGAGGGAGAAAAGAGAGATGGGACAAGGTGGGGAGGGAATGATAGAATTCTATTTCAATTAGAACCTATTTGCAATCTTTGTTCATTTTTAATTTTTATTTTGAATTTGGTTAAAAAATTTAAGTCTCACACTACCAGCTGGTAGTATAGGTCCTATCCACACTGCTTTGAAACGGATCTCCTGAAGCTTTTCATCTCTCAATCCTGAAGCTCTCTACCTATCAAACAGCTCTCCCCTCCCGCTCACCTTCCCCTGGCACACCCACTCTGTGTGTACTGATCACCTTGCTGAAGCAGAATCATACAACATTTGTCTGTTTGGGACTGGCTTATTTCACGTAGTGTTGTATTTTCAAAGTCTATCCACGTTGTTGGCCATGTCAGGATTTCCTTACTAAGGCTGAAGAAATTGCATGTGTGTGCCATTATTTATGTGTTTACTTACCACCAGACATGTTTTTTTCCATGTCTTAGCTGCTGGAAATAATGCTGCTATGGTCATGGACATTCAAATATCTCTTTAATATCCTGATATCAGTTTTCTTGGCCATATCCTTAGAAGTAGACTTGCTGGATCATATGGTAACTCTACTTTTAATTTTTGAGCAATGTGTTTGCATTTTGTCCTTGCTTTCTGTTCCTGCTTCATCCGTTCCATCTTTGACTGGTGGCTAAGGCGAGGCCTCTCAGACATGTATGTAGTTCTTATTTTTCTTTCTCTCTTAGGAGGATTGTGTCAGACCTATGATGCACTTTGTTTTGTGCTGACCTATTCAGACTTAGCTTAGTCCCTCAAGAAATATCTCTGATTAAGGCACGTGTACACTGTCTTTTTCTGGTTCTCAGTTCACTGAATCACAAGTTATGGTAGATAAATGAATGCAAGATTGCCAGACATGGCCTGACAATATATTAGGTGAAATAAAAGCTGCTGCATTAAAACTAAATGTAGAAAAAGAACCAGAGGCACAGAGTAGCCATGCCATCACTCCATGCCCACAAGCTCCCACTGGTAACTTACTTAATTAGTTCTTCTTTTCCTCAAACACCAGCATCCAAGATAATGGCAAAATAAAGAAGGCATTTCTTATTTAAATCTACTGTCTTTCTGTGCCATTTCATTACCAGTCTCAAACATTCTCTTTTCTACTATTCTTCATGGCAAATGTACAGAGTTTCAGTTACATTATAATCCTTTCCAACTTTGGGATTCAATAATTTTATACTTTGGAACAAATAGGCCTTTTGAGACCCAACTTAAGAACTTAATCATAGTGGTAAGTTTTGCTTTCCTCCTTGGGGAAATCTTCCTCAAGGCTTGAAATGTAACCAACAGACATATAAGGAATATTTAGTATTCTATAAGTTGGTTCATCCAGATCATAATTTATTTTTGGTACTGGGTTGTTGTTTTACATATGCTTGTCTTTGCCACAGGGTCTATTACAGCGCCTTCTACGCAGAGCAGAGAAGTCTGTGGACACTTAACTGAATGACAGAAAGCGTGGCTCTGCATCATCTTGGTCAGGAATTAATTGTGTGGAGAGAAATAGGATCAAGGATGTCATTTCTTCCTGTAAGTGGAAGGGAGCAGGGCCCCGTGTAAGCCGGAGGATGCTGAGAGCAGCTCAGTAAGGGGATAGAGTGGCCGGGCATGCACTGGGGAGATGCAAAGCTGTCCAAACAATCTGAACCAGAAGAGAATGGATTCTGCTGCTTCTCACGACTTTGGCTGCCACAGAGAAAGCAGATTTGCAGGCCCATCATTTAGGTAGTGTTTGTCTAATCAGAGTATGATGCTGAACTCCATTAAGAAGTGGCTGTGGAGATTCAAAGAGAAAATGGAGAAGAACCTCACTGAATAATATTGAAAAGGCTTCATGCTTTGGAAACAAAAGAGAGGGTATCCGTGCAATTGTTCCCCAAGTCTCTGCTTTTTATGCTTTGTCAGTTGGTTAGTCATAGAAATAGGAAGCCTTGTGGGAGTGGTGTGCATGTCTGAAAATGATTATTGCTAAGTGCTTTTAAGAGATCTAAATAAAGAGAGTATAGGCAGTGAAGGCCTGAGTGTGATGTTGCAGCAGTATGATACTATCTAAGCATTGACCGTAGAGTGGAGAGAGACTGTACACTGGGAGTTCTGACCAGTGAGTCTGAGGAGAGGCTGTTCTTCTGTCTTTTGGGCAAAGCACAGAACACTCTGGAGAAATGCTTTAATCTAAAGTGGTGAGTTTGGTAGAAAAGATGTTAAGTGGTGACCACTGTTTTAGACAGCACCTTTGAGGGATTGCAGTTCCCCATAAGCCACCATGGATGGAGCTTGTTCTGTGCTCTTCTGCTTTAAGAGCTAATGAAATCTTTCACAGAAATGCTTACGATATCTAAGTTAATGATTCTGTGAGACTAGTTTAGCAGACTATAGTTTTCTCGGCCGTTTTGATTTATTTTTTAGATGTTGAAGAATTCGTTTCTATACAGAAACTCCTAGATGGCCTCCTGGCATCAGCACAGACCATCTGACAGTGAGCCAGAGGATAATCATGACATATTGAAGGCCTTGGCCTTACCAAACACGTGTTGCCTTTATGCAACGTCTATGTGTGTTAGCCAGCTTTGCATTACAGCAACCAATACCTGAGACAAGGGCTCCATCCTCTCCCAACAGCTGTGCCAGAGGGAGACCAAGCCGTTAAACACACGTGCCTTGGAGAGATGCTAATCCAAACCATAGTATATTGCATGGATGTGATTGGCTCCATGTATGAAATGAATGGTACTTTTGGAGAGGTTGAGTAATTTAGGTAATGCCACTTAGGAAATAAATGGCAGACTGGGGAGTTGGATGTCTGGCTCACACATTTCCCATTTGTTATTACACAACTTCTCTTTAGTGTTGAAAATAAAGTCTCCTAAACATGGACAAGGCCGTATTCTAAAACAAAGAACCTAGTCCACCTTCTCAAGGCCACTTTGGGATGGAGAGAAGTAGACTTTGGAAACTTCATAGAACATAAAAGTTAGTTAGAAGCTGGTCTTCTTTATCTAGAAAATTAAGTTAACCAGAACATTCCATTCCTGGATGTTCTTGTAAATCTTTATACTGCTCCACAGGGGGCAGGGAGGGGAGTGAGAAGGTTTCTCTGGGAAAGAAGGGGAACAGTGCAAGGCCTGAGGCTCCCTCAGGTTTTATAAGAGAGTTATTTTACTGAGATAAGGAGTCTCCTTGTATTTTAGCTGTTAATGACTTTGAATTTAACCAAACTCTTTCACAGAACAATTGCGGTGTCTCTTGTGGTTTGGAAAATTGTCTTGGTCATCTTAGGCTGATCAGATCCCTCGTTCCCCTGATGCCTTTCCATCAGGTAACCCAGTGGTTACTTGTTTTACTTTATATTTGGACTGAAGAAATTTTAAGGTATTTATGACCTCTTTGGTCGAATAGCTACCTTCTTAGAAGAGACTGAAAGAAGGAAAAGCCCAGACGTTTCTGAGCCAATTCTTTAACTGCACACGTTTGATAGTACTTTGGTTATTTTTAAACAG
>CM053764.1:51705883-51738926 GCA_028658305.1 Pachyuromys duprasi
GGTTCCATAGTAATGGGAACAGGGACTGCCTCTGACATGAACTGATTTGGCCTGCTCTTCCATCACCTCCCCCTGATGGGGGAGCATCCTTACCAGGCCACAGAGGAAGACAATGCAGCCTCTCCTGATGAGACCTGATAGACTAGGATCAGAAGGAAGGAGAGGATGACTTCCCTTATCAGTGTACTTGGGGAGAAGTACACAGTGGAGAAGGGGGAGGGAGGGTGGGACTAGCAGGGGAGGAGGGAGGGGTTTACAGGGGAATACAAAGTGAACAAACTGTAAATAATAAAAATTAAAAAAAATTTTAAAGGGAGGTCTCTGTCCTTCTTGTGGCAACTGACACAAGTACTCATTACCCTGGGAGGCTGCCCATTCCCTGAGCCTGTGGTGGGAGAGCACGTTTTTGCTAATGCTTTCTATCTGTGCTTGATGGAGTTTCCGGGGTTCTGGCTTCTTTACCAATCACTCCGGGATCTGTGAAACAGATAGAAAGACCAAAGAACTCGGAACCTGGGGTCCTTAGCCAGCCTGCTTGCTCCTCCATCTTTCAGATATTACAGTGGTTTGTGTGTGTGTGTTTAGAACACAATGTCCAATGTTTATAGCTACACTCAATGGGAAAAAGAAGGAAATTAGGGTCTTTACACAAAATATTTACTGCTTGGAAGTTCAGTGTTATTATTATTTAAGATTTTGTACCACGGTGTGTCTCATAAAATTATATAAATATTCATGTACTTTAAAGCATGTTTATCTTTTTAAAAATTTATTATTATCCATTTTGTGCATGTTTGTATATATATTTTTGTGTGTGTGTGTTTTGCATGTGTGTGTGCTAACAGTTCTGCGTGTCCTACTGTGAGTGTGGAAGTCAGAGGATTTTTGGAAGCTGGTTTTCTTCTACCCATAGTTTCTATGGACTAAGCTCAGGTGAGCAGGCTTATGCAGCAAGGGCCTTTCCCAGCCATTCCATCTCACAAGTCCTAAATATCCATGTGCTGCTTAGTGACTTCACAATTCATCTTGTACTAAGACTTCAGCATGCATTTGTCACTGCATGGCCTCTGGACTCTAGTTTCTGGGCTCACCTGCATAGTCCTGAATTGGAATTTCTGCAAGCATCTCAGTTCATAAAGTTAAATTTAAATTTATAAGTCTTTTTATAAATTTATAAATTAAATAGATGCCAAATTTTGAGATCTGTTCTTTATTCATTCTATTTTTTAACATTAACAAATTATCAGGCAAGCATTCCATATATATACATATATTTATATATAATTAGACAGTTGTATTATAAGCATTTATTAAATTATTCTTTTTCTTCACTAATTTAAAATGCCAGCATGATAAAATATTAAAATATTAAATTTATATATAAATATAAATACAAATATTTGGATCTCTTTCCAGATGTTCCATTCTGCCTCATTGATCTGTCTGACCATTCTGGCGCCAGTAACTTACTCTTTTAAATTGCTATAACTCTAGTCTGTGAAGGCTGGTGGATGTTGCCCCGCACAAGTCTCTAAAAGCCTCATAAGAAGCCATTTTGTAGGAGCCAGATGACTCATGCGTGAAGACACTTTGTAAACTGCAGAGCTCTCTGGCCTCCCACCCCACCCCTGACACCAGCACTTCCTAGAGCACTGATCTCATCCTGTCCCTTCCTGACTCCAGAGCCTTTCTCATCAGAGAAGTTGCATTATCCTGGGCTGCATGGCACTTCTGCCACATCCTGTTCTTTGCCTTCTTTTTCTACATGTCTTTTGTCTTCAACAAAATCTATCCAATTGAGAAAGTATATTTTTCTCATTTGTTCTTGGGGAATTTTCCACGATGCATTTTGATTGTATTCACCTTCCTCGCCCACTCCTCTCAGATATCTCTGTCTTTTTTAGCCACCTACCAAGTACAGTTTGTGCTGGCAGAATGCTTTTTGATGTGTAGCCTTCACTGGAGGGTGATCAACTCCCCCCCCTCCCAGGGGCTACATTAGTAAAGAAAAGTGACTCTTCGCCCCCTGGCAGCTATCAATTGCCAACAGTTTCTTAGGTAGGGACAGGACTTTAGGAACACTTCTTTCCATGCAGGAAAAGTTTATCTGATCTGAGCCTGTGCAGGTCTTGTGCATGCTGTCCAATTGTCACGGATTCATATGTGTGACTGCCCAACTGTGTCCAGGAAACACTACTTCATTGTAACCATCTACAATCTGTAATCTCTTACAATCTTTCTGCCACTTTCTCTGTAGTTATCCCTGAGCCTTGGGAGGCGATGTCTTATTTAGGGGTGACACTTCCCAGTCTTTTAGTCTATATGCCTTGACCAGTTGTGATTTTCTGTGCTAATCACCATCTCCTGCAAACAAATGCTCCTCTTATGAGGCTTGATTGATGCACTAATCTATGATATAAGGGTAAGTCATTAGGATTTGGTTTAATACTATAAACAGCTAGCAGAATAACAGTAGTAGGGTCTCTCCTATGGCCTGTGACCTGTCTAATCACAGGTTCTTTGTCCTGAGAACAGTGACAGGTATAGGTCTCAACTTGTGAACAAAACCTCAAATCCAACCAGGAAGTGGTTGGTTAGTTTCATGGTATGTTGCACCAATTGGCATGTCTTGCCAGTCAGGCCATTGATAGAGTTTACTAATTAAATCTTTTAATCAGATTTTCCTACTACCTGTTTCATAGACTTGCATGTTTATTTTCACTTTTGTTTTTGTTTTTGAAGTCCATTTCTTAAAATTATGTCTTGTCATTAAAGGTTAAGTTCCCAGGAAGATGTTTGTCAGAAATTTCCAGCTTTACTGGCCCTTCCTTTTACATAAAGCACTCACTTTGAGGGTAGTATTCAATGGCCAATGAAAGTTCTTGCTTGAAGCAATTGATCCAGTTATACCTTCTGCAGTGTATGTATTACCCCAGTCAATGAGCTGTACTATTGTTATACACAGTCTACTATACTTTTTCTAGCAAAGTATGAGGCAACCAGTAGACATGTACTCAATACATGTCTAACAGCTATGTAGAGAAATAATGTGCTGGTTAGTTCTAATTGCCAACTTGGACCAACCTAGAATCACTTGAGAAGAGTGTTTTAATGAGGAATTGCCTAGATCAGGGTGGTCTGTGAGGTATTGCCTTGATTTTTAATTGATGTAGGAAGATCCAGCATATGGAGGACAGCATATTCCCTAAGAGACTTACATAGTGTAAGATAAAAGAAAGCTAGCTGAAAGCAAGCAAGCATTTGTTTTCTTTGCTCTTGTTTAGGGATGTGAGATGAATAATTTCTTGAGTTCCTTGCTTGACTTCCCCCAAAACAATGAACTGTAACTTGGATTTGTAATCCAGATGAATCATTTACACCTTGTGGTAGTTTGAATAGGTATGGCCCACATGGACTCATGTGTTTGAATACTTGGCCCATAAGGAATGGCACTATTAGGAGGTGTGACCTTGTTGGAGTAGGTGTGACCTTCCTTGTTGGAGGAAGTGCATAACTGTGTTGGCAGGCTTTGAGGTCATATATACATACACACATATATGTATGTATACATACATACATCTATATCTGTTTCTCTCTATATATCTTGAGCTATATGTATATATACTCACTCTATGCCCAGTGTGGACACAGTCTCCGTTTACTGCCTTTAGATCAGCAGATGTAGCTCAGATGCAGAACTTTCAGCTCCTTCTCCAGCACCATGTCTGCCTAGATGCTGCCATGCTTCCCACCATGACAGAACTTCTGAAACTGTAAGCCAGTCCCTATTAAATGTTGTCTTTTATAAGAGTTGCCACAGCCACGATGTCACTCCACAGCAATACAACCCAAACTAAGACACTGTGCATGTTGCCTTTTGTTAGAATATTTGTCACATTGACAGAAATGAAACTAGAAGCAAAGGGTAGTGTTAGAATGTACTGAAAGCCCATTGTTTAGTGTTGCTCAAACCCAAGCAGAGGATGGTTACTTTATTTCTTCTGGTCTCTAGGTTGAATTAATGGAAGTTACAGGTAAACCCTGTGTTCTTAGTGAAATGTTTTATATTAATCAGCTGTAGATATTTATCTCATAGGTTATGATGGTAGCACACAGAGATGTGGGGGTCTTGAAACTTCTGGAGAATAATCTCTCAGTGGCACAGGATAATTTCTATCAGACAGAACAAGCTGTTCTTTAGGGTTATGGTGCTTGTCTGCTCTGCTCATGTTCTCTTCTGAGGGAATTTACCCACCGAAAGCCCTTGTCGCCTCAGCTGTCAGGTTTCTGTTACTGGAGCCAGTTCCTCATGGCACAGCTGCTTGGATGATTGAAGGCTGTCTAGTGATAAGGGAGGCCAATCAGACTCCAGTTCTGGTATGTTGCTACTAAGAAGCACAGAAGATCCTTGCCAGTGGGTATAGAGCGTGGATCCCTGGAGGAAGTGTCGGAGGTTCTGAGATTTTTGAAATGCCCAAGTCCTGGAGAGAGGAGCAAGAGGAGCCTGAGGGAAAGCAAGAATAGTGCAGAGTGTGAAGTTATCTGTCCCAGGGTCTACACTGATTCCTTAGATACTCTGTTCAAACTTTTAAGCTAACATTTCCCCTCTAATATAAGTCTCCTCTATTCCTGTCCTTGACTCTTCATGAGATCATTTGAGCTTAAGCATAAACCTGGCGTCTCTTGGCAGCCTTGAGGAAACCTGGCATCTCTTCTTCCAACCAAATTAGCCTGGATAAAAAAAGGTAGTAGTGCAGGAATGTCCATCAGCTGTTTTCTGTCTGGAGAATGTATATTTAATTAGGGGATGAGTCACAAAAGTCAGAATAGCTGACAAACTTTAAAAAGATTCAACTCACAATCTGATTCAAAGCTTTTAAATCTTCTGAAGGATTTCAAACATGCAGAAAAGTAGAGATCAGTAGAATGAACACTGATCGATCTGTTTTCTGGATACAATAATCATTAATATTTTCTTATTTGCTTCACTATTTTTACCACATAAATTGAAAGTTCTGTACTTTCTCTTAATACATCACTTTGAATCTCTAGAATATATATGTCAACGCACTGTCATATGCTCCGTGCATTGACATTACTTTCCTTGTATCAGCCAAAACCTATCCCCAGTGAAGTCCTTATTTTCCCAAAATAATCTCTTTGTAAGTGTTTCTTCTTTCTTTTTTAAAAAGCTAGGATACAAACCAATATCACACTGTATCAGTTTGTTAATGCTGTGTTCTTAGAACTCTGTTAATTTAAGACAGTTTCTTCTTTGAGTCGATATTGAGCCAGGTGTCATATAGAAAGCTCCACAAGTTTCAACTTCTTCTGATGGTTTCCTCTCTTCCTTGTTTTTCCCAATAATACAAACTACATTTAAAGGGTTGTTGGATTAATTAATAGTGGACCTTATTTGGTGCAGTACCTTGTAGGTGGTGATGCTGAGTAAGACATACTGTCTCGTAGTAGGAGGTACATAATGTCATGGCAGTGTTCTCCTATTTGTTATGCTACATTGATCATGGTGGTGTTGACCAGTCTTTTTTGGAGAAGAAGACAACCCCCTTTGTGATCAGCATATAGCTTATGGATGATACTATCCAGTTTCCACAAATTTTTTTACCTAATGATTTAAGTATCCACTATTGATCTTTCTGCAGATGTGTGAACATTTTCCCCAGCTGATTTTTTTTTTTTTTTTTTGGCAACAGAACAGGCTACAGGGATGTAAACAGAGGGTATTCCAAGTTTCTTTTATTGGATGTTACTTTGCACGTTATTGTTAAGGATATACTGGTTTTGAACAATTGTTTCATTTCTTTGTGGGTCAAGGACTTGGGAAGGGCATAGATGATTGCTTCTAACTGGAATTCAATCACACAAAGCTGAACAGGCAGGGCAATAGAACAGCAGGAGGTTGGCAAGACTTTTCTGTGTCCGTGTAGCCTGTTTACATGGGTATGTTAGGGCATCCTGATGTATGAAAGCCCAAGGATGGTAAAGCTTCTTATGTGGTAGCCACCAGGGTCTGAAAGTTTGAATCCCACTCCGATTTATAACCTGAAATCCTAAACCCCCACAGTGAGAAATTAGGAGATAGGTGTTTGGGTAATTACATCGTTAAAGTGGAGCCCTCATGAACTGGATTAGTACACTTATAATAAGAGGCCCCTGAGAGGTGGTCCCAGAGAATCTCCATCAGGTGAGAATGGTATTTGAACTAAAGTCACTGGACACTGGGTCTACTAATATCTCAGTCTTGGGATTCTTGTCTTTGGAATGGTACAAAGTAAATATCTGTTTTTCATAAACCATCTTGTTGTAATGCAGCTATTTCCTCTTAAATGGAATGTTCCCTTCTTGAGGGAAAAGAGATTCAGAAAGCTAATGAAATGACAAGACTCTAGGCATGTGTGTGCACACGTGAGCGCGCGCGCATACACACACACACACACACACACACACACACGAAAAGAATATTGTCAAAGCCACTTCCGAAGGTCATATAAACACTAAACACTTGCTTGAAGGAGACAAGACCCTTTAGGGAAGCTGCCTGCAGGTTGTGCAGAGAGGTCCACAGATGCAACACTTGTGAATTGTGGGTCTTTAGTGATGGAGTTACCTTTGACTCATCCACACTTCTATAACAGCTTCTCACCTGTGTTCTTGTGAGTACTCCCAATAAACTCACTTGGTTCACTTGGCTTGAATTGGCTATTTGATCTGTCCCAGGTGTCTTATTTGCTCATGTTTCCCAAAGGAAAAGTCACACAACACCTACTCAAAGTACTTTGTTATGGTGGCTTCTACAGACTATGCATTGGCTCAGGATTCTGGCAAGTTTCTAGTGAGCCAGCTGGAAAGAGCATCATTCTTTGGGATCTAGCCTGGGAGTTCTTGTAACATCAATAGCATGGTACTGTTTTAGTGGAGCCGTCATGGAAAACATCCTAGATTCAAGGAGAATGGAGGACAGACATCCTACTTCTTGGTAACAGAAATGTCAAGAAATTTTATAGACATGGTTTAAAACCACTGCATCTTTATTTTTTAAATATAAACGTACATACAACTGCAGGTAGTAATACTTACCCTTTAAGAAAAAGGAATTTTCTGTTTAGCTTTGTACCCCATTTTTAAATTGGATTACTTGATTTGTTGCTTTATAACTTCTTGAGTTCTTTATATATTCTGGATATTAGCCCTCTGTCAAATACAGGGTTGGTGAAGATCCTTTCCCAGTCTGTAGGCTGTCATTTTGTTCTGATGACAGTGTCCTTTGCTTTTCAGTTTCATGAGGTCCCATTTATTGATTGTTGATCTTAGAGCAGGCAAATAGTGGGATCTAGAAAAGATCATCCTGAGTGAGGTATCCTAGAAGCAGAAAGACACACATGGCATATACTCATTTATAAGGGGATATTAGGCATATGACATAGGATAAGCATACTAAAATCTGTACACCTAAAGAGGCTAAGAAAAAAAAGAGGACCCTGGGTAAGATGATAAATACTCAGAAAGGCAAATGGGATAAACATCAGAAGAGGGAGAAAACAGAGGGCCTCAGAAAGACCCTGCCCAGCAGTGTATCAAAGTAGATGCTGAGACTCATAGCCAAACTTTGGGCAGAGTGCAGGGAATCTTGTGAAAGAAGGGGAAGATAGAAAGACCTGGAGCGGACAGGAGCTCCATAAGGAGAGAAACAGAACCAAGAAATCTGGACCCAGGCGTCCTTTCTGAGATTGATACTCCAACCAAGGACCATTCATGGAGATAACCTAGAACCCCTGCACTGATGTAGCCCATGGCAGCTCAGTATCCAAGTGGGTTTCCTTAGTAAGGGGAACAGGGACTGTCTCTGACATGAACTCAGTGGCTGGCTCTTTGATCACCTCCCCCTGAGGGGGGAGTAGCCTTATCAGGCCACAGAGGAAGACAATGCAGCCAGTCCAAATAAGACTCGATAGGCTAGGGTCAGAGGGAAGCAGAGAAGGACCTCCCCTATCAGTGGACTTGAGGAAGGGCATAGAAGGAGATGAGGGAAGGAGGGTGGGATTGGGAGGGAATGAAGAAGGGGATACAGCTGGGATACAAAATGAATAAACTGTAATTAATATAAAAAACTAAAATTAAAAAAGAAAAAGGATTTTGAATAATTAATGATAAAAGAAATGGATCAACAAAAATGGTAAGAGTAGGGTGTAGGGCATACTCCTTTGATCCCAACACTTGGGAAGCAGAGGCAGGAAGATCTCTGTGAATTCAAGGCTTAGCCTGGTCTACATAGCAAGTTAAAAATGACTGAGGGTTGGAAAGTAGGCAAAGCACCTTTTGTGCAAGCATAAAGACTAGAGTTCAGATCTCCAGAGCCAGCTTAAAGTCCAGGTGTTTGTGGCTCTGCCTCTGATGCTAGTACTTGGACGGAAGAGACAGTGGATCCCACGGATAAGGATATCCACGATAGCTGAACTGGGCAGCTCTGTGTCCAATGTGATACCCTTCTGTAGTGATTAAAGTGAAGATTGATCAAAGACAGATGAGAGTGATGTCAACTTCAGATCTCCACATTCACGTGTGCGCGTGAATACACCAAACCTCGTATGCCCACCCACATGTACACCCACACTTCACACGGAAGACAAAAATAAATAAATAAAAACCAAAAGGATTAAAGAAACAGATGTTCCAGATACCTGTCCTGACTGCAGTTTGTTTTGTTGGGAACATTCACTTTCTGGCCGTGAGAGTATGAGTCTACAAAACTTTGCTGTTTGGAGTTCCAGTTGTTGAATAAAAAGTAGTCTTCCAGTTTATCTAGAGTCACTTTGTCCACTTGGCCTGGACTTTGCAGCTATTTTATACGTGTGCTTTCATCAGGGCCTTTGAAAAATAGATCAGTCATTGTCTGGCTCTGGTTGTTCAAAAGATAGAGGGGTGCTGTTGAATTGGGCACTTGTGATGCTCCTCTGTGAAGATGGAGCTATGAATACCAACACAAGCTTTTATCCCATTTCCTGGAGGAAACTAAAATATGATGGGCATAGGGTACGCTGCTTTCTGCCAGCCTAACCCTTAGCCTAACATAGTCTGGCTCTGGTAACCTACAGAAGTAAATATTCAACTCTTGGAATCACAGGATGAAGTTTACAAACCTCATACCCCTCATCCTAGGACTAACTGGGGAGGGCGGGGGATCTCTGAAAGTAAGACCCGGGCATCATTTATTTTTTTTAAAGCTCCAAATGCGATTCCAATTTTCAGTCTGAATCATGAGTCATTGTTAGAGCAGGGTGGAAAGCTGTTTCTGAGAGGGCTGTGCAGTAGACATTTTTGGTTCTGTGGCCACACAATTTGTTGACGGTTCAGTGCTGCCTTTGCGGAACCATATCGAGCAACCCTTAACGGACTGAAGATAGTATCCTAGTCACACTTTATTTAACATATTGGCAGGAACTGTATTGGGCTTCTGGGCCCTGGTTTGTAAACTGACTTCTATTTAGTGAACTGTTTATGTTCTCTTCAACAGTTTCATCTTTATTAACAGCTCTGATTGTGGAGATATGAAAGGAGTGACTGTTTTATGTCTAATGTGATGGATATGGTCATTTGGCATGGAAATTTTAATTGTTCCTTACTATCTTTTATTTTTGTTTACTTATTATTACTTAGTGGCAGTATTGGAGGCTGGACATAGTGATTCATTCCTGTTTGGCATCCAATCTACCTCTATATTCTGAGCCCTTTACATTTTTTTTTCACCCTGAGAAATGGTCTTGCTAAATTACCCAATCTGATCTTGAACTCATTCTATAATCTAGGAAGGTCTCCCTGACTCTGTTGCTTATTTGTTTTTGGAGACAGGGTCTCATTATATAGCCCAGTTTACCCTGAAACTCTCTAAGTAGTCCAGGCTGGCCTTTAATTTACAATCCTTCTGCCTCCCATGGGTTGGGGCTATAAAGATGAGTCAAAGTTTGGCATTATTGTCTGTTTTGAAAAGGGCATTTATTTCTCAAGCTTAGTCTTCATAGGTACTCCTATCTTCCAGTGTTCACAGTGAGATCAGTGTTCACAGTTAGATGCTGCAGGGACCTAAGAGATCACCCATCCACACACGCAGGGTTGTGATTGCCCTGTGTTGCTAGGGCAGGGACTGGAGGGTGGAGACAGAGCTCATTTCTCTAGCAGTCACCTCACACTTTTCCTCTGTCCTTACTGTACACTCATGGTGGATTCCTTTACTGTACACTCATGGTGGATTCCCACATTCCATAATCTTTGGGCACCAGTATGCCCACTGCCCTGCTTCTCTGCTTCATTAGAACTCCTGCCACTTTGGATCCAGGAGCTTGTCAAAGCTTTGAAGTTTGAGGGTGGAACAATGCACTGTCCTACATCTCTACATCACAGCCTCACATCTCAGTGTTCACTCTCAGCAACACCCTCTTTGAGTCCGAACTCAAATGTTTCCTCCACAGAGGCTGGAAGAGGATGTTGGATCACCTAGAGCTGGAATGATTGTGAGGCTCCTGATGTGGGTCCTGGGAACTGCACTGTGGTCCTCTGGAAGAACAGCCAGTGCTCTTAACCTCGGAGCCATCTCTCCAATCCTCTTTAAAGTCCCTTAATTTCTCTACTTACTAAGGATGGGCAATCTGCTCTATCCCAAGCCTATGCCTGTACCCCTTTCACTTCTGGCTCTGTGTGCAGAATACTCTGTAGGCTTTTAGTATCTTCTAAAAGACAGGCCACATTGTGTTACTGCCATGCTGGCTTAGTCCTGGGCACATTTCCATCAGTGTAATCTTTTGTGTAATCTCATCTGTTCTTGCAATTTTGGATTCCAAAAATATACAACTTTCTTACCTCCGTTGGTATTATTGCAGTTACCCACTGGCTAAACCAATCTATTAAAATTATTGTCATATATCAGAGGACAGGAGTTACTTGTTCACATCTTGCCTGCATTTATAGAATAATGCTACACTGGCTAATGCTTTTATGACTTTTTTCTTTAACTTATTCTATATGAATCAATTCCTGTTTGTGTGAGATATAAAGTTATTAAATGAAAAAGTGGAAATTTTTAGGGATCTTGATTTCTTTTGGTCTTATTTTACTGACTCTTCAGGATCTCTGTCATTTCATTCTGAAACCATTCCTATGGGGCAAACACTCTACACATAGATAATAGATAATTAGACACGAAGCTGAGGAGATGGCCCAGCACTTAAGAACACTTGTTCCTTTTGCAGAGGACCCCGGGAGTTCCCTTCCTAGCACTAGCACCCACAGGGCACCTCACAACCTTCTGAAGTGACAGCTCTAGGGGAGCTAGTGCCCCCTTCTGGCCTCTGTGGACACTAAGAGTAGACATGGTGCACAGATATTCATGCAGGCAAGAACACAAAATAAAATAAATAATTAAATAGGGTTTCTTACCTAGTAAACCGTGTTGATTGTTAAATTAATTATTTTCTGTGCTGGTAATACTCTGGCAAAACTGGTCGCAGGGTAAAAGTGAAGTAGTTTGGCAACCCTCAAGGCTGGCGTTTCTACAATCAAAACGCAAGGTGTGTCATGATATACTTTAGTTTTAGTTTTAGTTTTCTTGCTCAGAACTGAAGCTTCAAGGACACCAGGAAAAGTTTCAGGGCCTTTAAATTTAACTCAGACTTTTTTCAACTGCAGAGGCCCATTTCAGAACCTGTGCCTTTTAAAACTAAGTAAGTGTGCTGCCACACAGCTCAGGTGGACATGTCCCCAACTCCTAACTGAAGCCTTCACTTAATATACCAATCTAAGCAGAGGAGATGACCCTCCAGTTCTCGATGGAAGGCAGAATGGGGCAACTCGTTTCTTGGAGAGCTCTAAGCATGGGCAGACTGTGTTTTGCTCCTAAGAATCCAAATAGCCAAATGCTACTAATGACTACATAGTTAATGTTACTGTTATCTGAGGGAGCAAAGCGATGTATATAGAGGAATTTAAAACACAGAAGCTTACTGTAAGAAGCCAAACTCTAGCTTCACAGAAAGGAATAACTGAAAGGTTTTTAGAAACTATAAAACCTTGGGGTTCTTATTGACACACAAGGAAACTGAATCCTGTAAATACCTGGCTTAAGTTCATTGTTCTTATGTTTTGAATCAATTGTTTGTTTTTTACTATGGCAAAGAAAGGACTAGAAATATCTTAGTACTCCTTACCCAGTACTCCGCCTTCTTTCTATTTTCTGATATTGCAGAAGAAAATCTAACTGGCAGGCTTCTTGCCGTTGACACAATTGGCTTTTGGAGATAGCTAGTTCTGAGCTATGGAAAGCTGTGCTGTGCCCTCCATGTGCCTCCATACATACATAATGGTGGCATCCAAACATATCTCAGGTGTTGTGAAGTGTTCTCCAAAACCCACTGCCACAATCCAAGACTGACACCAATCTGACTGCAGTTACAGAACCATCTACAAAGTAAGGACCAAAGAGTAAATATTTTCCAAGCCCAAAGTAGGGGTCAAGGGCTTCAAAAAGTACTTTTCACACCCTGACTTATACATAGTGGTTGTGTGAGTATGTATGTGTGTGTGTTTGTTGCTTTAAGTTATAAATAAATGCTTAATCATAAAATTCTGTTTGCTTACATACCTCATATAGGTCACCTTCATAAATGCAATAATTAAGTGTTTTGAGGAGTGGGGCGTATGGTTCATGGAACTTTTCTCGGAAACCCGGTGTCTTCACAGCTGGCCACCATCAGTTACTTTTCCCCCTTACTGTCCTAAGGATTCTATGGGAAAGGTGATGTTTAACAATAGGGCATTCACAAAACATGAAGTTCAGCAGGGACCGGGCTAAGTGTCTAGTTGATTTAAAACAAGTAGGCCAGATCATTCGCAGTTCCAAAACATTTCCCGATTCAGCTATTATTCAAACTGACTCTCTACCCTGATTGAATTGTTTAGAGTATTTCTTTCTCCTAATATTATGTCAAACCAGCTGAAGGGGCTGACAAATTATTCTTTTCTGCTTGTTTACGACCCCAAGTGTGTGTGTTACAGGGCTGAACTTGATCTGACAGCTTCCATCCCTCTTTCCCATGTGAACAATAATGTTGATGGAACTATAGAAGCGATCCCAACAATGAAATTAAATAATTTTAAGGTCTCTTGCTTACGGAAGCTAGGCAGCACTGGAAGAGCACAGCATACACAAATGCCCCGTAGAAACCTCACCTCTTCATTAGTGCCTTAAAGTCAGCCAGCTCCTACTTGTTTATCTTTCAGTTTCCTAAGTGGACTGGAAACACATTGCAAATAACTCTCCACAGTTTCTCATATGTAAGTGTGGGGCTAGATGACCTCCTCTACTTATTTTCAACCTAGTGCAAATGCCTACTATATCCTGGATGTGTCTGTCTTACTTGTCTTGAAAAGAAAGCTGTTAGTTTTCCTTCTGGCACTTTGAATAAGTACTAGCTGAAGATGTCACATGACTTTCAAGTCTGTACAAGTTAATATTTCTCTCACTTCTTAATAAAGTAAGCCTGAAATATTAAGCATGATGTTATCTGTCATCCAACATATGCCTGGCCATGATAATGAAACATTTCTTGCCTCATTAAAATTTGGAGACCTATGTTGAGTAAATTTGGCAGTCTGATTTTCCTTAGCCTTTTCATTATGTATTTTAAGTATTTTACCCAACAGTGTGACATACAGACTTGACATGGCTAAGATAAATTTGGTGACATAATTACACTTAATTATTTATCATCCTGATAACTTCTCTTCCTTTCCTTTCCTACTGTGAGGTTTGTTGCTGAGCATCTGTTCCAATCTTCCTAGCTCTGGTTAAATCTGGACCTGCGTTACTTTTAATTATACCTTTGTTATATCCTTCAGGGAGCCAGCTTCTTCTGCAGAGCTGTCCTGCAGAATTCTCTAGTTCCATTAGTGTCAGACCCATTAATTTTTCCATGGATTTTCAGAAAAAGTATACAAGTTCACTGATAGGCTAAGAGAGATGAAAAACAACACTCTATATCAGAAGTAATTTACATGAAAAGAAAAATCTTTATAAGCTTTTGGCCCTGTGAGACGGAATATTATTAGTCTGATTATATACTAGAAAATAATACTATTCAAATAATATCTACTGGAACTTTTGATTGATTTCTTCTCATATTTTCCTGGGAAGAATATAAGTTTGGTAAAGGACTCACTACCTTTGTGTGAAGACCATGTTCAGTCAGGGTTGCAAAGTGAGAAATTATGGAAGTCAGTTTTCTGATGCTAGATTGATCAACTTAAAAGAGAAAAGGTTTATTTTGCCTCATGGTCTCAGAAGTTTCAGTCATGGCCACTTGGCTGCACTGTTCCTGGAACCCTCCCCTAAAGAGTCAGAGTGCCATGGTAGAGAGGATGTGGTAAAATTCTCCCTTCATGACAGCTTGGAAGCAGGGGGATGAAGAGACAAAAAAAAAAAAAAAAAGACAGACAATTACACTTCCTCCAATTCCTGGTCTCCACCAGTCTCCAGGAGTCAACTATAAGTTTATCAAAAGTTTATCAAAAGTCTAATCAATGTGGTGAAAGCCTTCAGGATCCACTCACCTCTCAATACTGCTTCATCAGTGATTACATTTCTTTCAATAGGTAAGTCTTTGGGGCACATCACAGATCCAAGCCACATCATAGTTACTTGAGAAAAGGGAACTGGTATTTGAGGGTCATAGAACGTGTTAATGTTTTCACTCCAAGTGGCCCTTGAGAACTTGGTTGTTTAAGATTAAATCAAGTTGAATGTCTTCTGCTACGGTGCCCAGACTAATTTTTTTCAGGATGACCAATTATATCCAGCCATCAAGAAAATCTAGTAAAATGAGTGTGCATTTCCAATATCTGGTTGAACATGGGCCTTATCAGATGGCAGTTTGTTACCCCCATAGCATTCATTTTATTACTTGTACCCATGGGCATATCCTGCCATGCCAGTCATTATTGCAGTTCAAAGCATTCATTGTTGGGTAAAACTATAGGTGAGCTTTCTGCACATGCAGTACTTACTAGTACTGTAAAATCTATGCATCAGGGAAGAAGCTTTCTGGCCAGCACTGGCTTGATTTCTTCATGTCCTGCAACAAGTATATGAAGATGGAAATTCCCATGTTGTAATAAAACTAAAAATAAATGTAAGACAATGCAGACAATTGTTAGTGACGACTAGAAAGGATGAGCTGAAGAGATGGCAACAAATATAAGCTCCTCTCTGTATATATTATTATTCACATTATTAAAATGTTCATATTATAAAAAATATTCCTATCATTCAATAGTCAACGAATAAAATTCTGGTTAAAGTCCTTAGAAACTTTAAAATTAACTCCTAAAACATGAAAGTAAATTTCATCTAAATGTGAAAATGTGTGGAAAAAGGAAGAACAGTTTCTAAAACAAACAATGCACGTTCACGCACAGCTATAAACATTTGCTCAATGAAAAGAATACATTCTAATTCCAGGTTTATATGAGGAGAACACAACCAGAGCTTCAAAGCAGTGCGGGAGGAAGACTTTGCCCAAAAAATGCACAATAGGATATCCATTCACATAAAAATGGAGTTATCTCTGCCTTAACAAAAACCCTAGCAAACTATATATGGATTGTAGAGCTTCCCTTTTCATAAAAACAGTAGAAGAAAATTTAGGTATATGTTTTAGTTAGGATTACTATTTCTGTGATGAAGCACCACGACCAAAGCAACTTGGGGAGGAAAGGGTTTATTTGGCTTATACTTCTACATCATAGTCCATCATTGAAATAGTCAGGACAGGAACTCAAACAGGTCGGGAACCAGGAACTAGGAACCAGGAGCTGATGTAGAGGCCATGGAGGGTTACTGCTTACTGAGTTGTTCCTCATGGTTTGCTCAGCCTGTTTTCTTATAGAACCCAGGACCAGCCCAGGGATAGCAGCACCCATGATGGACTGGACCCTCTGCCATTGATCTCTAATTAAGGAAATGCCCTAAAGGCTTGTCTACAGCCCTATTTTATGGAAGCATTTTCTTAATTGAAGTTCTCTCTTTTCAGATGACTTTAGTGTTTTTCAAGTTGACATAAAAGCACAATGGTGCCAAATACATAAAGTTGCTTAAAAACTAAATATAGAGTTATTCCATGCTTTGCCTAGCTTTTCTGTTGCTGTGATAAACTGCTTCGATCAAAAACAACTTGAGGAGGAAAGGACTTATTTCATCTTATCCTTCCAGGTCATATCTTTGAGGAAAGTTAGGCAGGCACTCAAGGCAAGAACATGAAGGCAGGAACTGATGCAGACATCATGGAGGAACGCTGCTCACTCTCTTGTTATTCTGTGCTTCCAGCTTTCTTGTACAATCTGGGGCCACCTGTCTAAAGGTGGTATCAACCCACAATGGGTTAGCTCCTCCCACATCAATCACCAATCAGGAAAATGCCCCGTAGGTACGCGCAGAGGCCATTTTGATCAAGGGGATTTCTCAGTTGATGTCTCTCCTTGTAACCTTGGGTTGTGTCATGTTGACAGCTAAAACTAACCAGGAGAACACGTGATGCATAGATTTTACTTTAGGTATATGCTTAAAAAAACAAACAAACAGGGACCCTAATGGATACTTGCATATCAGTGTTTATACTGGCATCATTCACAATAGTGCTCAGGTTGAAGCAGCTTCAATGTCCATCAGCAGGTAAATAGCATACTCCTTAAAAAGGAATAACATTTGAAACATGGTGCAACATGGATGCACCATGAAGACATTGTGCTAAATGAAATAAGCCAGTCACAAAATGGCAACTACTGCAAGACTCCATTTTCCTGACAGATCTAAAACTCATAGATGCAGAATGTGGAGTGATGATTATAAAGGGGAGAGCAAGGAAATAATTGAGAGTTATATGATGACTTCAGGTTTCCAATTTGGGTTCTGAAACTATTCTGGACATGGGTGTTCTCATTTCACCAAATAACAGTAAAATGGTTAACTTTATGTGACATACATTCTACAACAATAAAAACTAAAACAAAGCAGAAAAGCTCCGTTGGTAAAGTGTCATAACACACATGTGGACTGAGTTCAATTCCTAGAATTCAGAAAAAAAAATCTGTGTGTGGTATCCTGAATCTGCAATCACACTGCAGAGATAGAAAGATGCCCAGAGCTTGCTGGCGATTCAATCTAGTCTAATTAGGTGGGCCTCAGGCCAGCGAGGCCAGTTGTCCCTCAACAAACAAACAAACAAACAAACAAACAAAGAAAAAATGCCATGGTGAATTGGTGCCTGAGGAATACAAGGTCATCCTCTGACCCCCATGTCTATGTTCACATATGGCTACAGCACACACATGCGCTTCACGCATGGCCACATACACCAACACACACTTACCTGCTGTCAAATGAATGCACACTCACACACCCATCATGAGGGCTGGGAAACACTGTCACAATAAAGCGAGCATGGACAGGCCAAGTTCTCAGTTCACTGAGAATGAATACAGATGCAGAGTGGGTAGAATTTAAAACAGGTAACATAAAATGTCACTGAAAAAGAAAAGGAGAGAGAGAGAAAAAAAAAGAAAAAAAGAGCAAAAGAGGCAGCCTGGTTAAGTTTTTAAAAATAGAAAACAATAGAAGGAATGGCTTTTCACTGAACATAACATAAGATTTTCGAATAGGGCATTAAAAATTTCATTTTAAATGAAGATTTAACTATTGGTTGAAACAAAAAGAAAGAAAAGTGTCTTCAGCAAATTTATAATAGAGCAGAAGAAATTTTTGCAATCTTGCAATGCTGCACTCTCTCTGAATGAAGATTTAATTACAATCAAGAAATGTCAGTTGCTCACAGAAACCTCATATGCAATTACTGGAATGGAACAAAAGGCTGAATAAATAGCATGCCTCCCCACCACATACATGTTGACAGAAAGCTTTTGAGTGATGTTCTCAAGGACAAAGCATAATAAAGTTTCCCTGGCACAATTTTTATTGAGGAAAAAGAACATTTTCTAAGTTCACTAGGAATAATTTCAAAATTTAATGCTAAAATGGCCAAACATGGAAGATGGATAAATTAAACAACAAATTATCACTATCTGGGATGGAGACTTTGGTATATAATTATTAATTTAACGGGTAATTAAGTGGGGAAGAATGCCATGTATGAAAATTTAAGCAGTCTATATCACTCAGTTCATTTAGATTATGGCAGGGACAAAAGGCTACACACTTAACATTTATTGTGTGTATCATCGGGACAGAAGAGAAAGGTCAGGAGGTGGAGGTGAGTGTTTCATTGGCTTTATAACTGTTGCAAAGAGGTTCACAAACACTTTAGTGATTTTCTGTATTGCTTTGAGGGTCTGAGGGGTTTCCTGGGCCAACAACCTGTAGGTACACTGCCCCCCCCCCCCGTCATAGGATTTACATTTGATAACCTATGGCTTTTGGGTTATCTACCCACACAATGTCTGTTCCAGTTCTTTTTTGAAATGTTTTTATTAGCTTACTAAGCAGCATGATATTTTACTACTTTTTAATAGTTTTGACCCTCACTTGATGCAATCCTCCTCTAGGTTTTTATTTGTGGTTGAGCAAAATCCTCTTGTTTATATGTATCACTATTTCATTATGATGTTTACACCTATAGAACAGAGCTATTGCCAGCGTTGGTCAGAGAAGTTTTTTATGCAATGGTCAAAAGTGACTTCAGAGACTTAATCAAAGTGCCAACAACAAAGGGGTGCAGAGTGCCCAGACATAAACGCGATGCTAGAGCTCTCCCTGCAGT
Organism: Pachyuromys duprasi; assembly: GCA_028658305.1. NCBI lineage: Eukaryota > Metazoa > Chordata > Mammalia > Rodentia > Muridae > Pachyuromys > Pachyuromys duprasi. Next base: position 51,724,717 of record CM053764.1, read on the forward strand.
GCTCAGAGGACATTACAGAAGAAGGGGTGGAAAGAATGTAAGAGACAGAGGAGGGAGTCTGGGAATGGCATGCAATGTTGACATGTGGACATGGCCTGGCTGTCACACTCCTCAACTCCAAGAAGCTGTGATCACCTGCACAAAATTGCCACGAGACTGTGTGTGTCAGCACCATGTCATGGAAGTAGGATGGGTTCTTGAGGATCTCCCCTCCCCCTTATGCAGAAATTTACGCACAGATGCTGGTTGATGGAGGGAGGAAGAAACATTTTCTTCAGTGGTGCGATCAACGTAATGCCTAAACTTCTGTAATGTGCACCTGCACTCATGCCTATAACCAACCCTATGACACACACACACAAGCACTACACACACACTCACATAAACACACAAACACATACATATGTACACACACAACAAACACACACACTTAACAGAAGTAAAAAAAAACATTTTTCTTTAGACATTAGGTAGTGATTTAAAAGACAGAGGAGGGCAGAGTAGAACAATCATTCAATCACACTGACACTGTTGGTAAATATAAAGGAGGGCAAGCTAGACTTAGGGCTAAAATATCCCCAAGGATTCTCTGTGCCAGGTACTCTGCATAGACTCAAGCTTGTTACTAGGAGAGATGGCCTCACCTATGCCAGTTGTGACCGCTTTTGTGAAGAAGAGTTCAGTGATTTTACCTGAGATGAAACAGCAAAAACTGGCATATTTTGAAGCAATTCGTACTAAATTTGATCTTACAACTGCACCTAGATAGCATGGTTGGAAAATGTTGCAACTACAATTGGATTTAATTTAGATAGAATACAAGGTACATGAGGAGACTTAGGCAGTGTAGCAGCAGATCCTCAAATCAAGGGAATGTGGACTTTGGCATAAAAAGAAATTAATGTCAAACCAGAGTTTGAATATTACTTAGCATAATGGTTGAAAAGGTTATAAAAATGTCACTGAATCTAGTCACTTTAAAAAGTGTTAAATAATTTCAAAATCTCAATATAGTTTTCTGAATCTAATTAACATGAAAATAGGTGACATATCAGTTACTGCAAGGGCTCAGATTTGTGTTGGTTTTGGAATTAACTCCCACAGAGACTATTTCTTGAGCATCTTAGACAAGACATTCAGAGATGGAGCTAAAGGTGAAAGACTGAATAACATGCTTCTAAGACAAAATAATGTTTTAGTTTTCTTTAAAGTGTAATACAGGATGACATGAATGCATCTGTTGACTTTCCAGGGGAATCTGGTGTCCCCTCTCTTGCTGTTGGAGGGGTTCATGACAGAATATCCCACCCCAGTTGTGCCACTTTGGCTTAAGGATTATTTTGAGCTGAATAAAATAAGAAGCCACAGATTTCTCAAGAGCTCATGGCCTTTAATCCTCAAAGCAGTGCATAGGGCTTCCTGCCGTGAGGATCCACCACTGAATTCTGGGGAGTTCTTGTCTGTGGGGACAGGAGATTGGCGCTACAGTGGATCTGCAAGAGCAAGCACTATTAAAATCACCTCTTCTTTAGCTTCCCTGTATGCTTTGGCATACTTTACTTCCTCCAGAAGCACAAACTCTGTTTTTTTTCTTCGAATGAGTATATATATAATACAGGTTCACTTCAGCGAATCTATACTTCTTTTGTAGCCTCCATGGATGTAAAATTTAGGGCAGTAACATCACATAATTTTTGTGTGCTCCCCCCCCCCTCCCTCCATCATTCTGACTTTTGGCATCCTAATTTGTAGGCTTGTTAATCTTGAACATTTATGTTCATTATTAAGCGATTGTCTCTCAGCTCTAATGTTTGAGAGTGTGGCCTTGTGCTGGTGTTGGAGATCTTTACACCCACTTCTGCTTTCACGCTTTCATGATTATCTATGATGCCAGAAGGTGTTCTGCCTCTTCCCATTAGAGGCATCTCTGGTTCTCACATCCTGGTGGCAGCAGCAACACCCAGTGAAAGCTAAAGTATTTCCCCAGCGCACATAGAAACAGCCTCATGAGGCTCCACCTTTGTCTGTTCTCCTGTTTCAGGGCCTAAAGCCTTGAGGCCCTTCCTTTAAGTTTGTAACTTTGATTAATTCTAACCTTGTTTACATCCTAGGTGTGAGTTGTTTTTTATAATTATTTTTATTAATTACAGTTTATTTACTTTGTATCCCCCCTGTACCTCCCTCCCTCTTCCTCTCCCAATCCCACCCTCCCTCTTCCCCACCCATGTCCCTCTCCCAGTCCACCGAAAAGGGAGGTTCTCCTCCCCTTCCCTCTGAGGCTAGTCTATCAGGTCTCAACAGGAGTGGCTGCCTTTTCTTCTATGGCCTGGTAAGGCTGTTCCCTCCTCAGGGAGAGGTGATCAAAGAGCAGGCCAATCAGTTCAGTCCCTGTCCTTATTACTATGGAGGTCACTTGGACACTCTGTGCAGGGGTTCCAGGCCATCTCTATGAGTGGTCCTTGGCTGGAGTAGCAGTTTCAAAAAAGACCCCTGTGCCCAGAATTTTAGCATCTGATGCTCTTCTTGTGGAGCTCCTGTCCTCTCCAGGTCTTACTATCTCCACTTCTTTCATAGGACTCCCTGCACTCTGCCCAAAGTTTGGCTATGAGTCTCAACATCTGCCTCAATACCCTGCAGGGCAGAGCCTTTCAGAAATGTTCATCATCCTTAGCCATCAAGGAAATGCGAATCAAAACGACCCTGAGATTTCCCCTTAAACCCATCAGAATGGCTGAGATTAATAACTCAAGTGACAACACATGCTGGAGAGGATATGGAGGATTCCTCCACTGCTGGTGGGAATGTAAACTTATATAACCACTTTGGAAATCAATCTGGCTCTTTCTCAGACAATTAGGAATAGTGCTTCCTCAAGATCCAGCTATACCACTGCTAGGCATATATCCAAAAGATACTCAAGTATACAGCAAGGACACCTGCTCAACCATGTTTGTAGCAGCTTTATTTGTAATAGCCAGAAGCTGGAAACAGCCCAGATGCCACTCAGTTGAGGAATGGATACAGAAATTGTACATCTACACAATGGAATATTACTCAGTGATAAAAAAAACAAGGAGATCATGAAATTTGCAGGGAAATGGTGGGAACTGGAAAAGATCATCCTGAGTGAGGTATCCCAGAAGCAGAAAGACACACAGGGTATATACTCACTCATAAGTAGATACTAGACATATAATATAGGATAAACAAACTAAAATCTGTACACCTAAAGAAGCTAATCAGGAAGGACTCTGGCTAAGATGCTCAGTCCCCATTCAGAAAGGTGAAGATGATGGACATCGGAGGAGAGAGAAAACAGGGAACAGGATAAGAATGAGTTATTTCTTATACTTAAGATTTATTTATTTATTTATTGTATGTACAGTATTCTTCCTACATGTGTGCCTGCATGCCAGAAGAGGGCACCAGATATCACTATAAATGGTTGTAAGCCACCATGTGGTTGCTGGTAATTGAACTCAGGATCTTTGGAAGAACAGCCAGTGCTCTTGACCTCTGAGCCATCTCTCCAGCCCTCCTTAGAACTCTTTTAAAATATTTTTTTTCTCATTTTTAATGGCTAAATGTCATTCCATTGTGTAAATGTATCACAGTTTCTTTATCCATTCTTTGGTTGAGGGACATATCTAGGTTGTTTCCAGATTCTGGCTATTACGAATAAAGCTGCTATGAACATAGTTGAGCAAATGTCCTTGTTGTATGGTTGAGCATCTTTCAGATATATACCCAGGAGGGTCTTGAGGTAGCACTATTCCCAACTTTCTGAGAAAGCACCAGATTGATTTCCAAACTGGTTGTACAAGTTTTTACTCCCACCAGCAATGGATGAGGGTTTCCCTTTTTCCACATCCTCTCCAGCATGGCAGTTTATTTTAGCCATTCTGATGGGTGTAAGATGGAATCTCAGAGTCATTTGACTTGAATTTCCTGGATGACTAAGGATGTTGAGCATTTCTTTAAGTGTTTCTCCACCATGCAATATTCCTCTGTTGAGAATTCTGTTTAGCTCTGTACCCCATTTTTAAAAATTGGATTATTTAGTTTGTTAGTGTTTAATTTCTTGAGTTCTTTATATAGTCTGGATATTAGCTCTTTGTCAGATATAGGGTTAGTGAAGATACTTTCCCATTCTGTAGGCTGTTGTTTTGTTCTGTTGACAGTGTCCTTTGTTTTACAGAAGCTTTTCAGTTTCATGAGGTCCCATTTATTGATTGTGGATCTTAGAGCCTGAGTTGGTGTTCTGTTTAGGAAGTTGTCTCCTATGTCAAGTGACATTCCCACAATTTCCCCACTTTTTCTTCTAATAGATTCAGTGTGTCTGGTTTTATGTTGAGGTCTTTGATCTACTTGGACTTCAGTTTTGTGCAGGGTGATAAATATGGATCTATTTGCATTTTCTACCTGTAGACATCCAGGTAGACCAGCACCATTTGTTGAAGATGCTGTCTTTTTTCCATTGTATGGTTTTGGCTAGTGTTTGTATGTGTATGGGTTTACTTCTGGGTCTTTGATTCAATTCAGTCCAGCAGTCTGTTTCTATGCCAGTACCATGCCATTTTTATAACTGTTGCTCTATAGTACAGCTTGAGATCCAGGATGGAGATACCTCCAGAAGATCAGCTATTAAAAACAAGAAAATCATGAAATTTGCAAGAAAATGGTTGGAACTAGAAAAGATCCCCCCCGTCTGAGTGAAGTAACCCAGTAACTAGAAGGACATGCATGGTATACACTCACTTATAAGCAGATATTAGCCATATAATACAGGGTAACCATACCATATACAGACCTAAAGAAGCTAAACAACAAGGAGGACCCTTGGAGAGATGCTCAATTTTCATTCAGAATGGAAAACAGGATAGACACTGAAAGTGATGGAGGAGAGGGAACAGGACTGGAGCCTATCACAGATGTCCTCTAAAAGATTCCACCCAGCAGAGGATTGAAGCAGATGTAGAGACTTACAGCCAAACTTTGGAAAGCGAGTCTTATGAAAGAAGCAGGAGATAGAAGGACCCAGAGGGGACAGAAGCCTCACAAGGAAACCAACAAAGCCAACAAATCTGGGCCCAGGGGCAGCTGCAGTGACTGATTCATCAGCCAAGGACCATGCATGAAAGGACCTAGATCCCTTGCCCGGATGTAGCCCATAGGTAGCTCATCTCCACATGGGTTCCAAAGTAAGGTAGCAGAGGAAGTCTCTGACTTGGTTGCCTGATCCTTGATTACCTTCCCCTGTCAGGGTGAGGTTACCAGGCCACAGAGGAAGAAGATCCAGGCAGTCCTGATGAGACCTGATAGGCTAGGGTCAGAGTGTAGTGGAGGGGGAGTTGCCTTGTCAGTGTAGGAGGGAAGGTGGATGGGGGGAAGACTGAAGGAGGGCACGACTGAGAGGACATGAGGGAGGGGCTATAACTGGGATACAAACTGAATAAATTATAAAACAACATAATAGGCTTTTCTAAATTCTCAAAAGTATGTAAGTATACATAATATAAAAACTTCTATCTGCAGTTCTTTTGTTTGTGTTTGTTGGGAATCAAATTGCAGGCCCAACACACACTAAACTGTCCCTTTGTCCCTGATTTCCCTCTCCAACCCCACCTGAACTACTTTAAGGATACAGTCCAGGAGTGTTAGGTACAGTCACAATAGTGTGAAACTATACACAGAACTCTTTATTTTTTATAGAGCAGACACTCTACCCTCATTAAATACCATTTCCCTTTTTGTCCCTCACTGAAACCTCTGGGAAACAGAACTTAAAGGTCCTGATGAGTCTGACGTATCTAGGGTCATAGTACAAGAGGAATAATATGACACCTGCTCTTTGGTGACTGCCTTATTTCACTTACCATGTCTCTAGTGGGTGCCTGTCCATTTTCTGTTGCTATAACAGAATGACAGACACTGGGTATTTTATAAGAATAAGTATTTAGATGGTTTAGGGTTGTGAATGCTTGAGAGTTCAAGATTGGCTGAAATGTTGGGTGAAGCCCTCTTGCTGTGTGGCCTTTGAAGGGCCCAAAGTGGTATCAGACACCAAAGGTAACACAAAATGTCCTAGCTCAGGTCTCTTTATCTTTTCAATGAAGCCATCATTAGTGAAGTGCCCATCATTAGTGCCTTGTTTAACTTCAATTATTCCCCAAAGCCACCATCTCCAAACTACAGTCTAGTAACCTCTCTACCCTCATAGTGCCTCATAGCGGGAATTCCATCTTAGCGTGGGTTCTTTTGGAGATGCTCAAACCGCAGCATGTCTCCATGCTGTAGCATGAATCAGTGCTTCATCTTTCTTAAGGCCAAATGAAATTTGTTTTGTGTATATATTATCTTTTGTGATCTATCCGTTTATTAATGGATCAGATTCCTTTTGTACTCTTTTAGTTACCCATGGAATCTTTTCCTGTCTCATTAGCAATTCTTCATATTAAAATTTCATTTCAAATAAGCGGTATTGTGTTTTGTCTCCTGATTGGGTTGTGGCTTATATGCTGGCCAGTAATTTGCAAAGAATACCTTTCCTATTCGACTGTGTGAGCTGTGGGCAGGGCAGCTGTAGGCAGTTGGTGCAGGGAACCTGCCTTCTGCTCTGCTTCAGCAGCTATAAAATGTCAGCTTCAGAGTCAAAGATCCAGTTTGTGATGTGCTTCTTGGGGGGGCGGGCAGTCAGAGGACTGAGGTTGGATGCGGTAGCTCATTTCTGTAATCTCAGCCTTCAGGAGGTTGAGGAGGGAGGGAAGTCATGAGTCTCAGGCTAACCTGGGCTACAGAGTGAGTTCTAGGCAAGATTAGATTATATAGTGAGACATTATTTTGGACCAGTGTCAGAAAGCTGTTGTTTCTTGCATGCCTTCCCAGGGATATTGATGAGTCCCCCTCAACTCTGGCATCAGCAGCTCATCCTTTCCCACACAGGATGGCCATTGCTCAGCCCTGTTGTCTTAAAAACAGTCTTGTGATCAACGGTTGCGGTATGGCTTCTTGTTCTAATTGCTGTGTGACATGCTCTGGTTTCCACAATGGCTTTTTTTTTCACCTGTGATTACAGATTATCAGATGCATACATCTCCACTGACCTCCCTTTATGCTTTCTCCTTTTCTGAATTTCCCTCAGTGCACCATTTGACTTCTAGGACTGTGTCTATTCATTTAAACAGTTTCTCTCATGTTAAAAGATTTTGCATTAAAGTAGTGATTTCCTTAGTTTGTGTTTTAAGACAATCTTCTATATACTTACATATAATGATTTTTCTCCCTAAAGTTTCTACAAAAGTGTTTTATGTATTTAAATCAGAAAGGGGAAAAAGCCAAATTCATTCAAAGACTGTGCTATTTTCAAGGCACATGATTAATACCTCAGGGACATAAATGTCTCCTATTTTGGAAGGACATTTATGAAATCTCTATGGGTGACACATTGCAGCTTAATTTCATATACCATGTTTCATTTATTTCATAATTACATGGTTAAATAATGCATGAGAGAGAAGTGGCAATTATGATCATGAGATTAGTAGAAATTGTATCAAAATAATCTGGATGGATTTAAAGTGGGCAAGAATTTATTCTACCCTTTAAAGTTGTACAAATTTAGATATCTTTAAGTATTTGTGCTTAGTATCTCCAAGGAATTTCAGGAAACTAAAGTGATACATCCGCTTGAAATGGTGGGTGACTGACACATTTGCAAGTTTACATATCTATTGTGTGTGGACATGATTCCCTAAGTACAAGGACTTCTAAGGAAACTGATGCATGTGACTCGTACAGCACTCATTGTATGTCTGTTGCATGCCAGCCTCGGAGGCAGTGCTAGGGGTATGATAAAGTAGACATAGTCTCTATGTTCAGATGTACAGGCAGACTACTTCCCTCTAGTATGCTTCATCATGGGAGGAAGGAAACCCAGCAGTTGAGAAAGGCAGACAAGAGATTTCATTCAGTTTTAGGTCACAGGGGTTGTTGTTGAGATTGTAGTGGAGGACAGGACAGCTGGTAAAGAAATGCATTGAATGCTATTGAGAAGCACCTAGAGGCATATTTTCTTTGCTCCTGGGTCTTGCACATACAACTGCTTTTGCATGGGTTTCTGCAATAGGTATGCTTAGTGATGCCTGATTAAACATGTTTTGAGAAACCTGTTCATCTTTTTCTGGGACCTGTCTGTTATCACTCCTGTAGTCACCTTTATCTTACCTTCCTGTCCCCATTCTTCTCTCTCCTTTTTACCTCCTTATTCCTCACAGAAAACAGTAGGGACACTTACTACACACACTGTTGATAGGTTGTCCATTAATTGAATGGAACACGTTCCCCTCTTCATCTCTCCAGAGCAGTGGTTCTCTCAACATTTGGGTTGTGAACCCCAAAAGGGTTCCACATCAGATATCCTGCATATCAGATATTTACATTACAATTCTTAACAGTAGCAAAATTATAGTAATGAAGTGGCAATAAAATAATTTTATGGTGGGGAGTCATGTACAATATCAGGAACTGTATTAAAGGGCTGCAGCATTAGGGAGGTTCAGAACCACTGTCTAGAGAATTTGGAGTCCTGTCTGTTAAATAAATTAATGATCTATGGGATAGCAAATTTAAATGCATCTTTGGGGTCCTCCTCCTTGTTTAGCTTCTTTAGGTGTACAGATTTTATCCTATGTATGTTTAGCCCATATTATGTCTAATATCTACTTATAAGTGAGTATATGCCATGTGTGTCTTTCTGCTTCTGGGATACCTCACTCAGGATGATCTTTTCCAATTCCCACCATTTACCTGCAAATTTCATGATTTCCTTGTTGTTGTTGGTTTTTTTTTTAATCACTGAGTAATATTCCATTGTGTAGATGTACCACAATTTCTGTATCCATTCCTCAACTGAGGGGCATCTGGACTGTTTCCAGCTTCTGGCTATTACAAATAAAGCTGCTACAAACATGGTTGAGCAGATGTCCTTGTTGTATATTTGAGCATCTTTTAGATATATGCGTAGGAGTGGTATAGCTGGGTCTTGAGGAGGCACTATTCCTAATTGTCTGAGAAAGAGCCAGATTGATTTCCAAAGTGGTTGTATAAGTTTACATTCCCACCAGCAGTGAAGTAGGGTTCCCCTTTATCCACATCCTCTCCAGCATGTGTTCTCTCTTGAATTTTTGATCCTAGCCATTCTGATGGGTATAAGGGGAAATCTCAGGGTCTTTTTGATTTGCATTTCCCTGATTACTGGGGATCCTGGGTAATATGATCAATCCTCATGCTGAAAGGCAAAGGGGATGGACATCAGAAGATGGAGAAAACAGGCAACAGGACAGGAGCCTACTACAGAGGGCCCTTGAAAGACTCTACCCAGGAAGGTATTAAAGCAGATGCTGAGACTCATAGCCAAACTTTGGGCAGAGCGCAGGGAATCCTATGAAAGAGGTGGAGATAGGAAGACCTGGAGGGGACAGGAGCTCCACAAGGAGAGAAACAGAACCAAAAATTCTGGGCACAGGGGTCCTTTCTGAGACTGATATTCCAACCAAGGACCATGCATGGAAATAACCTAGAATCCCTGCACAAATGTAGCCCATGGCAGCACAGTCTTCAAGTGGGATCCCTAGTAATGGGAACAGGAATTGTCTCTGACATGAACTCAGGAGCTGGCTCTTTGATCACCTCTCCCTGATTGGGGAGCATCCTTACCAGGCCACAGAGGAAAACAATGAAGCTAGTCCTGATGAGACCTGATAGGCTAGGGTCAGAGGGAAGGGGAGGAGGACCTCCTCAATCAGAGGACTTGGAGAGGGGCATGAGATGAGATAAGGGAGGGAGGGTGGAATTGGGAGGGGATGAGGGAGGGGCTACAATGGGGATACAAAGTGAATAAACTGTAATTTATAAAAATATAAATAAATTTAAAAAACCCCCAAACAAAAAAATGCATCTTTGGTGTAGTCAGAGTAAACAATACTGTCATCTCTATTATAGTGTTCCAAATTTTTTCTCTATTGTACTCTGATTGTGTCTTAACATGAATGTTTCTTATGGGCAGCTATATTCTTCAGCATCACAGACAACAGTGATTCTTTAATTCCTCCAGTCAAGTCCTATAGCATCAGTGTAAACACTGATTAATTTAAATGTACACATAGGTATTTGATATTCCATGATGTTTTGTACATAAACTAAAATTAAATAATGTTAGTTTAATTTGGGGCCATAACATATGCTAAATTTGGGAGAATGATAAATGTCTTTAAATAGACATATAATTTACCAACTTGAAGGGAGGGGTGACTTTCTTAATTCTCTTTTTCACACACATAATGTCTTATAGATTTATTTTATAGTCTTGAAAATACATGTGCTAAGCAGTGATATTGCAGAAATTATTAGTCATCAAAGCTCAAAGTCTACTGCCTAATAAATTTTCCCAAATAAGTAACTTAAGATAATCATTATTCTTGTGGATTTGAGCTTGCCAAAGAGAGGTTTGATATGGGTTGAGTCTAACTACAGTGTTTCTTCTCTGTCTTCTGCTTGTCTTGGGACTAGCATGCTTGCCCAGTCACTTTCCACTCAGGTCAATAACAGATGCAGAGAGAACTGGAGCTTGAAGTCTAGGTTCAGATGTGGCTAACTGTCACTGTTTTTGGTCCCAGCAAGTGTTAAAGGCATTTTCCAAATCAAGGGAAGTGTGTAGTGCACAGCAAGGTGCATACAAGACCTTGGAGGAAAGCTTAGGAGCCCAAGGCAGGGTGAATAAGGAGGGACCTGTGTAATCCATACATTCACTGCTTAGTCATCTGCCACTTTCCCCTCCTCCTGGCAGCCCACAGCTACGCCCGATTTCCCAGCCTCTAGGAGTGTTGTAATGTCTGGCTATCTGACAGAGTTCTTCCAAGGTAATGTGAGCAGCAATGACTTAGCCCATAAACATTTCTGATGGGAACACTCTGTCATTTCCTCTTTCTTCGGCTTTCTGCAGTACACTTAAAAATGCTTTGTTAAAATATCTTCATTGTACAAAGTGATGGGGTGAGTTCCATAACAACATTTCTTGTCAAATATATCATGCACATAAACCGTACTCATCCCCTCTTACGTACCCCTGTATTCCTCCCTCTCCTGCTCATTCCCTTGCTTCTTCCAAAGGCTTCTTCTCCTTCCATGTCATGTGTATCTGTGTGTGTCTGTGTGTGTATGGATGGATTCGTGTATGTTTTGTGTATATGTTTGTGCATGTCTGTGTATGTGCATGTGTACTGGCTGTTTTTTTTTTAAATCAACTTGGCCCAGTCTAGAGTCATCAAAGCAAAAGGAACCTCTGTTGAGAAAATGCCTCCATGAGATCCAAAGGTAGGGCATTTTATCAATTAGTGATCAACTGTGGGTGGTGCCATCCTTGGGCTGGTGTCCTGGGTTCTATAAGAAATCAGGCTGAGCAAGCCAGGGGAAGCAAGCCAGTAAGCAACACTCTTCCACGGCCTCTTCATCAGCTTCTGTCTCCAGGTTCCTGCCCTGTTTGAGTTCCTGTCCTGACTTTCTTTGATGATGAGCAACAATGTGGAACAGAAGTCTAAGCCAAATAAACCCTTTCTTTCCAAACTTGCTTTTTGGTCACACTGTTTCATCTCAGCAACAGAAACCCTAAGATAGTGTGTATGTGTATATGTATATGTGGTTATGTATGTGTGTGTGTGTATGTATGTGTTTGTAGGTGTGTATTTGTCTGTATATGTATGCATGAATGTGTGTGTATGTGTTTGTATGAGTGTATTTGTGTGTGTACATGTGTGCATGCATGTGTGTATGTGCACATTTATGTGTATGCATGTTTCATGTGTCAGTTGCTTAGTTATGCTCTCTTCTGGCAGCCATAGCTACACTAGATTTCCTCACCTCTCATGTTGGAATAACTGGCTTTCTGACTAATTTACATACAGACTCACCTCACTTCCTATGATGGTCTCCAGGTCTTCCATTTTTCTGCTTATGACTTGTCTTATCCTTCTTTATGGCTGTATGTGTGCCACATTTTTATCCATTCTCTTTCAGAGAATGGGCTGACCTTATAATTTAGCTGTTGTAAATACAGTACTTCATTAAACACAGATATGCAGGCATCTCTCTACTATTAGACAGAGACTCCTTTGGGTGAATATGTAAGCTTGTTAAACTCGAAAGACACTGAAATTTCATAGTCAGGCTTCTGAACATTTTTCTAGACTCATTTATATTCTTCGTTGTAAGATTTTTAGCAAACAACTCCACTAAGTCCTATTTCACAATAGCAAACAAAAAGAACTAACCAAGCAAGCAAGCAAACAGTAAACCCCATCCTGTATATCTGGCTGTTTCCCCAATTGCTTAGGAGATCACCATAACCTGCTTTTGGTAAGTAGGTCAGGCTGCTTTGGTTGAAATCCACCTGTAACTGCTAATATCTCTTCTTAATAATATTCCACCCATTAGTTTCAACCTCATGGTTTTCACTTGCTCAGGGATCTCTATTTGCCTGTTCTGAATTTGGTGTGGAGGAAGTGGGTCTTCCCCACACTAAGAGACTGCATTGCAGTGGTCCCTGTACCTAGCACAGGGACCCCCAAATAAAGTATTTCTGATGTACTTCACAAGGCCCAGTAAAATATTTTTTATTTAATAGCATTAAATATTGTCAGAAACAAGAGCTGGAAGAAGTCCTAATGAATCACCTATTTGACTTTGTTTGAGAGAAATAATTTATTGTGCTGGTCTATCGCTCATTTTGGAATGTGACACAGCAGCTCAGTTTACCTTCAGTAGCCTCAGATCCAGGAGACAGTTCAGTGAGGAAAGCCACAGCAAACCTCCAGGATGGCTTTTGGCATGTGTCAGGCTATTTGTTACCTCATTTCCTCCTTGGTTTCATGAGAGTCCTTTAGCAGGCAGAGAAGAAGAAAGGCAGCAGAAGGCAGGCTGAGCGTATAGTTCCCAGCTGGTTTTGGACTGCATGCTGTTTCCATAGCCACACTTGTCCCTGGGCTGGCCAAGCTGTGTGTACCACAGCCACACTCACACCAAATCCTTAGCTGCCACAGTAAACACCTGATACATTCTCACTTAAAACATACAATGTCTGTCTTAGAGTTTAGTTCCAGGCATGCAATCCATTATGAGTTTGAAAACATTATTCACTGGGGTATATATTTTTCAATAGCCATAAACTGTTTTTTATTTGACTTTATGTTTTGTTGTGGAACAATTTCCTCTCATAAAGAAGCATCCTGAATTTATAAGAGATGCTAACATCCCACTCCATCCATCAAGTAGCACCCTTCAGCTAAAAATGCTTTTCTTTCTTTTATTCTTTTTCTTTCATTCTTTCTTTTTCTTCTTTCATCTTCTTTCTTCCTTAGTTCTTTCCATTTCTTTCTTTCTTTCTTTCTTTCTTTCTTTCTTTCTTTCTTTCTTTCTTTCTTTCTTTCTTTCTTTCTTATTTAGTATCAAGAGAAATGTATCCATTACATCAAAAAACCTGGGAGTAAGCTTCTAGTAGTCACCTCTTTTTACACGTTATAGAAGAGCTAATTGCTTAGCTTACTAGTATTCACCAACAAGGCAGCCTTGGACCTTGTGGCAGGTAGAAGGGAAGAGAGATAAATGAGGGATGATAAACGCTTTGTTGGAGGGCAGAGTAGCAATTAGCTTTATATCAGTATCAGATGGGTCATTCCCTTTTTCTTTGGTTTCTCTTTGTGTAGGAGTTTGAGTCCTATGGTACTGTTCCTTACAGTTAATAGTGAATGTCTAAACTCACAGAGCACTTATTAGCTTGCTAGATCTTAAATGTTTCACATACATTTGTGTTTTTGGAGACAGGGGACATGAGCTTGCTATGGACCCTAACCTCACTTCCACAGGGTGAAGAATGACCTCTGGGTTCTGATAGCATACTGCAAAAAAAAAAAAGTGAGCCTGAGATCTCAGTCACAACTTTATCACATGTGGAATTGGCTTCTAGGGGTTTTGGTAAAGTAACTAATGGTTTGTGTTTTAAATTCTTATAGAGGAGGGAGATGTCCAAGATGGCTGCTACTAGAGGACACTGTGTCTGAGGAGTAGGACAACAGAAATAAGGCAGCGACCAGGAGACTGAACTCTGGGACCTAAAACGCCAGCACCCGTGATTGCCAGGTGAGCAGAACTCCCACGGTGAG
>CM053764.1:51739426-51783356 GCA_028658305.1 Pachyuromys duprasi
GTGGGAGGGTAGGAGGGAATGGGGGAGGGGGCTACGCCTGGGATTCAAAGTACCTAACCTGTGATTGAGATAAAAATAAATAAATTAAAAAAAAGTAATATATCATGGTTATCGCTTCCTCTCCCTCTGCTTCTCCTCTCTAACCCCCTCTCCCACCTGGATCAAACCCCTTTCTTATAAATGTTATAACAAAATAACATATAATAAAATATAATGGTACAACAAAACTAACACGTTAGAATTGGATAGAACAAACCAACAGAAAGAAACAAGACCAAGAGAATGTGCAAGGAACAAATACAGATTCACCTGTTTACACACTCAGAAATCCCATAAACAATTAATATATGTATATATATACATATATTATATATATTATATATATATGCAAACAGCCCTTAGGTTAAAAAGAGAGAAGAAAAATATTTATCAATAAAACAAAATAAAAAATCAGCAGCTGTGGTAAGCCTGTGTTGAAGCTACTCTCTCTCTCTCCAGTAGGCCACCTGTCTCTGAGACTTTAAGGATACGGCCAAAAGCCTTGAAGTGTGTGGTATGAACACCTCCTCTGAATGGACCATTGAAGTCCAGAGAAGGTCCCCACTGCTTTTGGCGTTCCTCACATAAAGGAAGAAGCTTCAGGATGTGGTTCTAGGTGAAGATCAGAAGACACTATGGTCAGAAGACAGAGCCCACAATCTGGGTTTCAGAAAGACTGGACCAAAGCCCAGCTAAGTGGTAAATACCAGGAGATTTAGGCATTTGAAGAGCTCTGGGCATTAATTGGTACATAATGCTCACAATGCTCACAGTTTGTTTCTTGCAGAGTAAGCACAGGGGGATTATGGGGTTGCTGTGTACCAGTTTTAACACTTTCTGCAGGTTTGGTTGTTGTTTCTAAGGCACTGAATGTATACAACAACATTAAATTAATGGTCTTTTCTTAAAGGTTGGTTCAGTACTTTTAATTCATGAAATAAATTTTCTTCTAGTTCTGGATTCACCGTGCCTTTGTAGTAAATACTTGTGATATTTACAATATTGCCAAAACTTAGAGTTTTGCAAATATAAGTCTATTATAGTGCTTATTTCTAAGATAGATCTAGAGTACAAAATTGAGGCCTTTACATTATTACCTACATTCAGCAGGTACTATATGTTTGTGGTACTTGAAGAGTCATACTACTGCAAAACTTCTTTGACCACATTTCTTAGGTTTTCCAGTTCATCAGCCATGATCTGTCTATTTTGGGCACATTTCTCAATTATCATCTTTCTGTCTTTCTAGTTATTGTTTTTATCATGAAGTGTATTTAATGGGTGCTTCTGTCTTAGTCTTACTTGGCTGCGTTCTCAAATTGACCTGACTTTACATGTTTTATCTTTGATTTAAAATGGGTGTACTATGATTATGTTAGCTTTACTGAGTGAATCTAAGCCATGGTGTTTAGGTGCCAGTTATGAAAATTGCAGGGCTGGATGTACCGTGTAGCTCAATGGTAAAGTGCTTATCTGGAAAGCACAAGGCTTGGGTTAATTCTCCTGCACAACTAAAAGAAAAAATGCACCTGTTAAAGTATTCTCAGGTTACCAACTCGTATAAATCAACTTACTGTACTCTAGCTCTACACGGTTGAAAGAAACTTCCTGAGGAATCCACAGCCCATTTTAGCATTACCTGAAAAGTGGAAGGAAGACAAGCTGTCTGATGGAGTAAAAAAGACAGAGAGCAGGATTGTCTTAGGAAATATCTGGTTGTACTCGAATGCAGAGAAGGCAGTAAAAGTTAAACTGGGGTAACACAGTAAGTTGTAGGGGGCTTAAAGACAGGTGGTATTGTTTTCCTGCGAACAATGTTGAAAATAAACAATGGTGCATATTGAAAAGTTGATGATGTTTGATTGAGTTTAATGGATATATTCAGAAGTTGGCAAGAGGGCTGGTGAAAGGTATAGAATGTCACACAGGTGAAACGCAGAAAGGGTGGGATTGCATTTTTTCCTTGTATTGTAATAACAGTGAAATTACAGTTTCTAGCAAGACAGGTGGGGGAAGCAAAGGCCCTGCGCTCTGGCTGCTGTTTAATGGTGAGAGACCCATGTATTGTGGAATATTATGTTTTTAAAAAAAAGGTTGCTGATGTGCATTAAAATGAGAAAGTGCTGTTTAAGTGAGTTTACTCTGCATAGGGAATAATACTCTTCCCAGAGGACATAGCTCACCAAATAAAAAATCCAGTGCTAGGTGTGGATACTTCCCTTTGAGGGAGGGATCAATGCATGTCATTGCCTTTGCTCTAGGTTGCCCAGAAGAACTTGTCAGGAAGACCCTATTTGCTGAGGGCTCCATGCATTTTGATCTTAGGACTCGGAGAAATCAAGCTGACCAGAAGAAGGTTTCCTTCTGCTGCTTAGCTTTCATGGTACCAGAAGGTGCTATACAGGCTGCTGGGGAAGAAAAGTGACCAACAATCTTACTCAGCTATGACTCCTGAGAGCTATGGTGATGAATGGTCTAGAAAGACATGCTTGTATATGCAATAGTGACATGAACATTGTGGGGGCAACAAACCACTTTCTGATTGGATTTAAGGGCCTCCCCACAGGAGAGAACTCATGCTTGATACTGTGAATTTGGCTAACAACCTATGGGTAGGAAGGTCACGGGCCCTAATCTGCTCCCATTTTTTTTTTTTTTTGCTTTATGGATATAGTATCAAAATGCCTTCTTAATACTTATCTTTATACCCATATATTAGTGTGGCTCTCAGTCAGTGTAGATGGCAATTAATGCAGAGGCTCATTACTGGCCAAGGGGAAAAGAATCAGTGACTATAGGGTGCTTATCTATAAATGGTACATCTGTATTATTACCATGCTCCAGAAGGTCCAGAAGACATTGTGGAAGAGGGGGTAGAAAGATTATAAGAACTAGAGGTTGGGAGATTATGGGGGCAAAACAGTGTCATCTGGGCATGAAAGTGCCATTACACCCATGAACTGACAGAAGCTGTGCTTACCTGTGGGACACTTGCACATGACCAAGCCAGTAAAGATCGCAGCATGCACAGGGAGGCACAAAGCTTCCACCTCTGAGTACGGAGCTATTGACAGTTGACGGCTGCCAGAGGAGGAAGAGTCAGCTTTCTTTAGGTGTGTGGCCCTTGGAGGTTGACTATATTCTAAAGGATGGCCCTACATCTGTGCAGGGCAGCACTAACTGAGCTCACTGCTCCTTGGGTTACACTCACCGGCCCTGATCCATGTCTCATTTTCCTCTTCACTGGAGAAAAGCTTTGGACAGCCAGACACAACTACTGTAACTCCTGCCTCAATTAATACGATAACGATTTTGTTGGCACTTGGTTTGCTTTAAGACAATTAGCGGTGACTTATGAGCAGGCAGGTATGGTAAGTGACTCACATAATGGCAAGTAGTTTCAGGGCAATGTCACACCCACACTCACCCACACTCACACACATGTGTGCACAAGCTAATCAAAATATATTGTGGATATGTATGAAATTCTCAATGAATAAATAAAATACAGTTAAATGTGTAAAAATGGAAAGTGCTATGAACGCATTAATTTAAACAATTTTTTTGTATAATACATAGCACAGTCTAATAGCTATTAAAAAAAAGCACATTGGAAAAGACCTTATTTGGGGCAGTAAGAAGAAGAAGAAGAAGCAAGGAAGAGGGTGAGAAGACAAAGACTGGCAAGGGGCAGGAGCCTGTGTGTACGCCAAGCTTCTTCCTCAGAAAGTGGGAGATCGAAGCAGCGGAGATTTGCTGAGCGTTTGGGACAAGAACTCTGGGATCTCTGTCGAGTGACCCTGACCTGGGGAATATGAAAGGAGGCAAGATAAAGAGGTTAGACTGACATTCGAGCAGGGCAGTGCTGTGTGAGTGAGGTGAATATGTGGCCAGAACCGATACAAACAAGGTGAACACAGTCCAGACGTTTCTCAAAACCTGACAGGGACGTGAAAATATGGGAATTGCTGACACAGTGTTGGGGAGAAATGAGGACTGGGCTCTTTTTGGCCTTTAAAAAGTGCAAGACCCAGGTGACAGCCTCACACTCAGCACTTCCACGCATCTCCCAGCGTGCGCTTGTGAGGGCGGTGCCGTCATGAGGAGAAAATCTGGCCTTCGAGTCTCTTTCTGTTTGTTTTTTTTTGTTTTGTTTTGTTTTTCTTGGTCCACTTTCTTCTCTCAAAAAGCAATTTATTGAGGCGCAGTTGACATTTTGGCTTGAATACCCACCCACCCCCTCTCAAATCACCAGCTGATCTGGAAATAAAGTATAAAAGGGGGAAAGAGAAGAAGAAGAGAGAGAGAAAGATAAAGCAAATTCCAACTCTGTACTCCTTATCAGAAATTTCCAGTTATTACTGCACATGCTTGCAGCAGTGTGCTGTTATCTGTCTCAGGATGAAGAGCTGGTTACTGGGGAGAGTGTGTGAGGGGTGGGAGAGCAAAGGAGTAAGGCTGTTTGTCTAGCTTCCAATTTCCTCATCCTGGGAAAGCTGAAATGGCCAGTGATTGCTTCCATCTGGGATGGCTTGGGACAGAGAAGATTTAGAACCTGGACTGCTGACTAGAGTGACAAGCAAGATTTTGACCCGATTCTCCTGAGGAACAGGGCAAAGCCTTCCTGGTGGAGGAAACCATCAGAAGCTTCAGAATCTGAGGCTAGGGTTGGTGTGCTTGGGGTAAAGGCAGTATGCAGATTGCTGATGGCAGGGTACACTTGACCTGCTTCACTCTGGAGTTTGGCTTTTCTTCTGTGAGCACCCAAAGCCTTTGCTAGCTGCCTGCACCCCCCTGCAGAGGCTTGCTAATTTATCTGCCTGTTTGCAGATTCATCTGTGTCTTTCAGTTTCCTGTGTTAAGAAGGAAAATCCAGTTCCTTCGGCCATGGTGATGTCATTTTTTAATCTTGTCTTTTCCACTAACCCACCATTTTATCTGGGTCATCTATTTTGCTCAGCTTTTTGGATTGCCTTCTGCTAGCTACAGAAAACATTTTCATTTGCTTTGACATATTTGAGAGCTCGGGTCACAATTCTGTCAATTTTAAATTTTAGTGAGCTTCTCACCTTTTCATGGCTGGCTTTAAAATGGAGAAACACATTTATATGCAATAAGCAGTAGATGGTATTCTAAATTTGTTTGTTGTGTTGGAATGCAGACATTAAGGAATACTGAAACATCTCATTTCCTTGAGAATGAAATCACTTTAAATAGAAGTGAAAAGAAGAGACAACGAAGGATGGTGTCTTACTCTTATTGCTCTGATAATGCGTTATGGCCAAGGCTTATAGAAGAAAGCATGTCAGTTTTAGAGGCCGAGTCCATGAACATGATAGTGGGGAGTTCAGCAGCAGTCCAGCGGCCGTGGCACTGGAGCCATAGCTAAGAGCTTATGACTCTATCCACAAACACATGGCAGAGAAAGCTAACTAGGAATAGCACTGGACTTTGAAACCTCAAAGCCCATCCCTAGTGATGTAGCTCCTCCTACGAGGCCACACCTGCTGATCCTTCCCAAACAGTTCTATCAGTGGGGGTTGGGTGGGGAGTGGAGAGGGAGGTGGGAGGGGGCAGTATCGAAACACATGAGTCTACTGTGGCCATGCGCATTCAAACTGCCACAGACGGAACTTGCATTCGTTTTGCTTGGTAAGCTCACCAGCAGAAGCTGTAGCGAACCCTTCTGTGATACTGTAGACATTAATCACTTACTATTGGTTGTGTGTCCAGAGAGTTCATAGTGTTGTGGGACATGCCAAGGAACTTTTCTCTCTTGGTAAAGGTAGTTTTCGTTGTCTGTTTAGTACTAAAAGTCTTGTTCCACATATTATTTTGAATAAAAACAAAACAAAACAAAAACCCAGAGGCCAGATGTGGTGGCATGCATCTATAGTATCAACACCCGGGGGGCAAAGACAGGAGGATATTGGTTTTATAGCCAATCTGGGCTATACAGCAAGTTCAATGCCAGCCTAGATCTATATAGTGAGATCCTACCTGAGAAAGCCAGGAGCTGGTATCATAGCTCGGTGGCAGACTGACTGCCTAACATGTACAAGCCTTGGGTTCTGACTCCAGCCCTGAAGGGAAGGCACAGAGGAAGCAATTAAACGCTTAATGAAAGGGAGCAGTTTGATAAATATGGGCATGCCCACTAGAACGTATACCATTATTAAAAAGATGATTTCCTAGACTATTATGGGAAAGCCTGTTGATGCAATGTTTAAGGGTGGGGGGAAGCAAAGCAAGAAATTACACATTGCCTGAGATCTTAAATGCTTCAAGGATTACCTGTGCTTTTAGGTAAGTGCAGATAGCTTTGAGACATATTACCAAGACAGTTGTCTAGTTGGGACTGTCTGAGTACAAGAGTGCCAGTTCCCATAGCCTAAACCTAGAGTTAAGACGTAGTCTTGAATACGAATAAATGTATTTTCAAGAAGAAGAGTTCTGCCTTGGGTGAGCAGTGTTGTTCAGCTGTCACCACTACGAGAAGCACAGTGAGCTTCATCGCCACTCCTCTCTCCTACCCAGATGCCTTTCATTGGGTAGATGATATGTTTGCATATCTCCAAGAAAATCTGGTCAGGGTCAATGGTGACTGTCTGGTGTTCATAATAATTCAACAGAGCTACGTGAAGACTTGTAGCTGCTTCTTTCTCATGATGTCTGGAACGGAATCAGCACGAATGACTGTCGTTTATAGGTTCAGAGTTTTGGGAGGTGCTGTGGTGTTGGGGTTCCCTGGGAGGTTCTCATGGAGGTGCTTGCACATTATATGGAGACACAGAAAAAAAAACCTCTTGCTGCTACAAAAAGAAAGAAAGGAAAAAACAAAAGAAAGAGAGAGGAAAAAATAAGTAAAGAACAGGCCAGTTTGTACATTTTGAGAACCTGCTTTATGAGGCATGGCTGCTCTCATGAGAGCCTTCCTTCCTGAGAGGAGTGAGTGTGATCTCATTCTTCATTTTCAATGAGTCATTCTTCTCTCTCCCCACAACTCTTCTGCTGTAATGGTGATTTTTTGAGGATAACTGTCTTCTGGGCCCCACCTTCTTCCTTTATTGTAAAAGCTCTGCCAGTTTAGAGCAAGAAAAAAAAAAGCAAAAACTTGAACATACATGCTTATTGCTGTATCACTCACAAGAGCCAAGAGATGGAATCAACCTAGATGTCCATCAATAAGTGGATGGATAAAGAAAATGTGGTGCATATATGCAGTGGAATTTTATTCCGCCACGAAGAAAAAGGAAATCACGACAGACACAGGAATGTGGATGGAACAGGAGATAATCATGTTAATGTGAAATAACCCAGATAAATATCACACGTTTCCTCTCATATGCAGGATATTGTAAGTTTATGTATCTATATGTCTATATATAGGGCATGATAGTAGAGAGGGACTATAGCAGTAGAGAATGAGGTCTAAATTGATGGGGGGAGTGGGACAGTGGAGAATAACAGGATACAAATGTCACATACACATGTGTCCCCGCCCTCTCACCCCCCCCCCAAAAAAAAACCAGAAGGAAGCAGTTGGGATGAGCAAAGAAGTGAGAAATGTAAACAAATGACATGATGCACGTGCGGTGAATATTCAACTGACATTTTCCCTTTTTGTATATGCTAACCCCAATTAACAATAATAAGATGACATAAACCAAAAGTTGTCTCAAATTTTTCTGTGCTTCTATGTTGCTAGCAACATCACGTTTTCCAGCGATGTCCAGCCTAAAATAACTATTAGAAGTTTGCTGAAAAGAGCTTATCTACTTCCTTCCTACTCTGACCTTCTTCCCAGCCATGAGCTGGTATCAGTTTGGGGAGCCTCTGTGGGTGTGCCTATGAGCTTCAGAGCTGTTGCTTGCATGTGTAAGCCCTGGATGCCATCTCCAGCCCTGGGGGAAGTGTGGGGAGCATCTAAATGCTTAACAAAAGGCACCTGTTTGATATCCACTAGCATGCATGTGCCATTTTTATAAAAGAGGACTTCCCAGACTATTACAGAAAAAATGCTAATGCAATGTTAAAGTGAGGCAGAGCATGAAATTATACACTTCCTGAGCTCTTAAACATTTTGAGAATTATCTGTGTTTGTTATGTACACAAAGTTTAAAGAAGAACATACAGGCGATGGTTGACCCACTCTTTGGCTGCCTTCTATCTTGGCAGTTTGCAATCATGGAGAATACCATCTCTGAAGAGTTTGACAACGATCTGCTGCACCCCCACTTTCTTGATGAGAGCTGTGATACTGGAGAATATTGTTCTAGATCGGATAGTTATGTTGAGCAGCATGTAATGAGAGCCCAGATCTTTGCTGTCATAATTTGGGAGTCTTTTTATTATGCACCTCTTTTTATGCTCCAGAAACGTCATATACATATACATATACATATACATATACATATACATATACATATACATATACATATACATATACATATACATATACATATACATATACATATACATATACATATACTGTTTGTTTTTACAAAACTTTTATGGATAGACTTAGTTGTAAGAGAACTTAGTTGTAAGTTGTAGCATCTTACAAACTCCTCCAAAGCTTTTGTAGTTCACAGGACTGCCTAAATTAGGGTTAACCCTGTCTGTGTTGTACCCACCCAGGTGAACTTCAGGGAGTCCCTTGAAAGCAGCAGTTTTTAATTTTTGTCTCACAATGCCTGAGTGTTGGCTTTTGAGGATCCTCAATAAGGCATAATGAAAGAATGAATGAACCAATAACAAGCACATTGGAATGGTGCCTTTATTCCCTCGCAAAGAGAAGTCACTATGAATGAGAGTGAGGTGAATCTCTGGGGACTGGAAACTCTGTGAGTTATGGGGAAGTCTTTCTGACTCTCTGGCTGAATGAGCAGTGATAACATTAAAATGGCAACCTTGAAGTAGCTAGCCATGATTTAGAGAGTACATTCAGATGGCTTTTCTTTGTAAATAAATCAACTGAAGAGCTGCCGAGAGCCAGCCAGGAGGACTGCCCCCCAAAGGGAAGGTTTCAGATGTTTACCTGGACAAGAGGGTATGGCCACCAAAGTGACTCCAACAGTACTTTTGTCTGCTACACAGTGTGGCTTCTGTCACGTGTCCCTTAGAAGACTTCCTTCACCTATCTTTCCAGCCGTGGCAATGTGGCATGGGTTACCCCAATTTCAGGTGTTTCCTGCAGCACGGCTTACATTTTTCTCATGGATTTCTTTTATTTTCTCATGGGACATTCAGGGCCCTTGAAACTAAAAATCAAAAAACAAAACACATTTCCTAATAAAGAACTATGGGAAGTTCTGATAATGAACATATCTCTTTGAATTACTGTCCATCTCAAAGAATAAACAGGCTTAAGAAATCATAAAGTTATCCCATGCCTTCCCTCCTCACTGAAATATTTTTGTTTCATTTCCTAATCTCACAGGCCAGGATGTATATATAGATTTATAAGTAGCAATTCATTGTGTTGAGATTCTGATTTAGATTTTTAAGCCAATGGGAGTTGAGTAGAGAAAGAGTTTGGCCAAGTTCTTTCCTTTCCTCACCATTTATAGAACAACAAATATCTTTTGAGTTACCCAAGTGCATACAGAATTGCCTTATTCTGTCTCCACACTACAGGAGTTCAGAACTCAAATAGAGGGACAATTCAAGGGGAGAAGAATGTGCGATGAGGCTGAGAAGTTGTGGTTATCTCAGCTTATAAGATGATCTGTTGCAGGAGTAAGGGCTTGTATACTGGTAGGCAATACTGTTTATGCTTTCTTTTTAAGTTAAATATCAGTTTTGCTTTTTGACTGTTTGCATGTATGTATACACAATATGTGCAAGCCTGGTGCCCTTGGAAGCCAGAAGACTCCATTAGATCCACTGACACTGTTCTGAGCTGCAGTTTTGGTGCTGGGAACTGAAGCAGGATCTTCTGCAAGGGCAGCATGTATTCTTAACTATTAAACGATCTCACCTGTATCAATGATGTCATCTGTATCTGTATCTCTATATATCTATATCTGTATCTATATATTTACAGAGAGATATCTGTATCCATATCACTCTATATAGATTTTATATGTGTATATATGCATGCTATGAGGTAAACGTGGACATTAAGAAACAATCCACGGGAGTCAGTTCTCTCTTGCCAAGATGTGGGTCTCTAGGATTAAACTCAGGTTTTTGGGCTTGGTGGCAAAGGTCCATTACTGAGCCATCTTGTCAGCCTTGTTTATGCTGTTTAAGCCAAAGACCAATCCACTGACAAAAGGAATACGCAGTGGTGTGAGTGTGTGTGGTATGCATATGGCTGTGTCTTTTTTATAACTCCCTATATTATTTTTTTTTTGAGCTAGGGTCTCTCTCTCACGCAACCCAGATGTCCATAAACTGAGGAATGGATACAGAAATTGTGGTACTTTTACACAATGGAATACTGCTCAGCAATTAAAAACAAGGAAATCATGAAATTTGCAGGCAAATGATGGGATCTAGAAAAGATTCTGAGTGAGGTGTCCCAGAAGAAGAAAGACACACACAGTATATACTCGCTTATAAGTGGGTACTAGACCTATATGATAGGATAAACATACTGAAATCTGTACACCTAAAGATGATAACAAGAAAGAGGACCCTGGGGTAAGATGATCAATCCTCACTTAGAAAGAAAAATGGTATGGATATTGGATGTAGGAGAAAACAAGTAACAGGACAGGAGCCTACCACAGGGGGCCTCTGTAAGTCTCTACCTAGCAGTATATCAAAGCAGATACTGAGAATCATAACTAAACCTTCGGCAGAGTACAGGGAATTATATGAAAGAAGGGGGAGTTAGTATGGAGAGGACAGGAGTTCCACAAGGACCAAATATATCTGGACACAGGGATCTTTTATGAGACTGTATCTCCAACCAATGACCATGTATGGAAATAACCTCACTGAACTCAGAGCTCAATATTTTGACTACACTGGCTGGCCAGTGACCCTGAGAGATCTTCTGACCTTTGTCTCCCAGTGACACTGCTGCTTCTAGATTTTTACATGAGTACTGGAGATCAAACTCAGGCACTCATACTTGTGCAGCAAGCACTTCCTAGGCTAAGTCATCTCCCCAGGCCCAGTTTTTCCCCATTACAAACACTGTTGCAATGAAGAGCAGCTAAACATATCATTGGATGCACAGGAGAATATGCCTGCAGGATCAGTTCCCTGGGTGGGAACTGTGTGTATTTGTAATCTTCCGAATGTGTATTTGTAATCTTCCGAACAGGTTATGTCAAAGTCCGAACAGGTTATGTCAAAGTTATATCCAACAGCATACCTGGGATGAGATCACCTCTCTTCTGACTCTGATAAATATAAATATGTCCCACCCCATATAGTCCAACGGTGTTTATTGTATCCCCTACCAGGTGTCATCCTTGAAGAGGAAGAGATGGTCAATCTTTCTCTCTCTTTAACAGTAAAGGGCACAGGTTCAAGAAGGACAACATTATGTCTGAATAGACTATCCCTGTTTTATCCTTTAGTTCAGCATTGTGTTCCAGTAGGTGGACAGCAAAAAGCCTTAAGGGAGGTGCTCAGCATCCAGGCTGTTAGACCCCAAGATTAAGGGTGTCTCCATAGACAACAGTGGCTAATTACTCCCAGTGGCTAGCTCATTGATGAATGCTTGTTAACATTCCTGATTTTCTTTTTTCCATACTTTTGGGTGGTACTATTTTCTGAGGAAATGATTGACCCAAGTCTGATTTGTCCTAAGCCTTTAATCTTGGCATATGTGGGCCTCTTTAATCAGCCTGCTACATCAATAGTTTTTCTTTATTCTATAAATGTGTGTTCCTTTCATGAGCTAATAAGGAGCTAATGGCACATGGTAATTTGGACATGTTATAGAACTTCAAACTTAAGTCTATGTTTCCCAGCACACTATTTAGTGGAAGACGAAGACAAAAGGTTGTATGTGTGTGTGTATGTGTTTTGGCACAAACCCCATGCATATGAAATAAAAGACAAATGAAGTTTGGCCTACACATCCTCTCAACATCTCTAGCCCCTTCTGATCACATGAGGTCCACTCTCATATAATGGGAAAGTAATTGAGAAAAACTTACAAACAACAAATGTGGAGCTTTGAGAAACAATGTCTGGGGCAAATTGTACAGTTAAGTGCAACAGTTAAGGGGAAGAACACTGAATTTGGATTTGGTTGCCTAGTTGTCCTCTCTGTGAGGACAACTCATTATTTGTATAATAATAAAAAAAATCAAGCAAGCAGGCCTGCTCTTCAGGACAGTCTATCAGACAGCAGAGATGGCAAAAAAAAAGTCAGGGTTCATTTTCTTTAAAATAAATGGGGAAGGAGTATGTGAAAATAAGGCAAAAATAATGACCAATTTAATGAGTATGTTAGTGCTAGCTGCAGGAGGTTATGTATACACGGACTCTGGTCAATGAGAAGCAGATGGGCCTAGGCAACTCCACTAGCCCTGAACAAATAGGATTAGATTCTCCAACTGGAAAGAAGTTCCCACAGTTCAGGGGCAGCTTGTTAGGGAGCTGGGCCAATCTTCCTCCCTCCAGCTTACCCATGGACTGTCCATTCACTTCCTGCTGGGCATCTCCCAGGAACTCTTCGCTCTTCCTGCAGTCTTTGCCCTGGTCCTCCTCAGAGGCCTTCTGAATGGATTCCTCTGTCTTTTTTCCTACATCCTGGAACTCCTGTCAAGACTGGCTGCCTTTCATCACTCTCCCTGTCCTGACACTTTACTTCCCATCACAGCAATCCTGTCTTATCCTCCATATCCCCCACTGCTAGAGGGTCAGTGGACTCCCTAAGATCCACCAATGCAGTGGTTCTCAACCTGGGGGTCACAGCCCCTTTAGGGCCTAATGACCCTTTTACAGAGGTCCCCTAAGACAATCAGACAGCACAGATATTTACATTACTCACTGTAATTGGTTACTGTTACGAAGTAGCAATGAGAGTTATTTTATGGTTGGGTCATCGCAACACAAGGAACTGTATTAAAGTGTCACAGCATTAGGGAGTTTGAGAACCACTGTTTTAATAGTTAAATACAGAATTATCATATGACCCAACCATCCTGCTACTGGACATTTACCCCAAAGAACTGAAAACAGGTGCTGAAATAATTCCTTGTACTATTTATAGTAGTGCTTTCTATTAAAAGATAGACCTAACCCTAATGTCCATCGGCAGATGAAGGGATAGCCAGACTGCAGTCTGTTCACATAACAGTGGACATTTATTTTTGAAAAGGAAATAATGATAGTACTTTATGTATTCATGCTACAACTTAGGAGAACTAAAAAAACATTGCATATTGGGTGAAGGAAAAGAAGCTAGTGACAAGGGTTACACATGGAGTTATTTGATTTATTTGAAATATACAGAACAGATAAATCCATACAGACAGAGAACTAAGGGTTGTCAAAGGTTAGGGATGGTAAGTGGAGAAATATTGCTTATTTGGCATGAGCTTTTGATTTAAGGTAATGAAGATATTTGGAACTAGGTTTTATGGAATACTGTGAACATACTGATGCCATTGAATTGTCTTCTTTAAAAGATTCAATTTTGTGTTATGAATTTTACCTCAATGAAACAATGGGAAGATCATGACTCCCTTAGGAAGCATACCACTGAGAGCAATATAAGTACAGTTTCTCCTTGTATGCGGTCACTGAAGAAGCAACTTAATCCAAGGCAGGAGGGGCTTGTGGTTTACAAGACGCCATGTATCCATCGCCTTATGTCTCCTTGTAGCCTTTTTCTCTCTCTGCCTCCTTTCTGCATCAGCTGACATGCTGACATTTGGAACAACGCCTTGGATCTGGTCCACTCGGTTCAGATGCTATACTTGAAAATTCATCTGGAAGCACAAACATGTTTTGGAGCTCAGAACACCTGAGCTTCCCCTTAAATGGTGCTGAGCAGCCCTCAGGGAGAGCAGGTGGGTAGAGACGAGAATGCCTGGTCTCACCCAGACATGCTCAGAATGTGATCCAATTCTTCTCCTCAGTGTTGAAGCAGCTCCTGATTATGAATGAAGGCAGCTGCTGCCAGATGGGGCAGAGATGGTACATATTCTCAGTTGGAATTTCATGTTTAGATACTTTCTGGTAACATAACATTTACTGAATGATATTGACATCATTTTTAAGTTGAAGATATGAAGGATGGAAAGGGAGGCCTAGAAATCACACAGCTGGTAAAAATAAGTAGGTCAAAGGAATTTTACTAAGTGGTTGTTTCTGGAATATCTAGAGATCCTATTGAATCATTATGTCCACATGGTACTTGAAGTATAATACACAATTAAACATACATTTGTTAATTTAGCTCTATTATTTATCTACTTGTTTTGGGGAGAGGGTGGTATTCATAATACAAGGTCTTTGGAGCAAAGGATCACACCTCTTTTTTCTGCCAGTGCTTTGAGGAAGGCCTGGAATTAAAGAATTGGTTCTTGAGGAACCGTGGATGAATGCATAATGTAATTGAGCAAGGAGAACATAGAGTCTCTGGAGCATGGCAGTCCTATGTTACATCCTATTTCTGTCACACAGTAACAGCATCGTACCATAAATAAGGAAGCCAGATCAACTTCACAGTTCAGGAACAGGAATACTTAGTAGTAGGTACTATTTATACATCTAATAATGGCCATCAAATAATGAACAGTGTATAAAGGCCAACAAAAGGAATGGTAACCGAAAGCCATCCATTTCTGTGCTCACTCATGTGAAAGTGGCTGAGTATTCATTTTTGCCTTTAGCCAGCAGTTAGTTGTTGAGCTGGCACCATGTGCCATGCGCTGTTCTCAAAGCAACTGGAACTCACTGAAGTGTTGTAAAGAAAGGGGTGGTGTGCTCAAACACTGCATTACCATGTGTACATGAATTATGGAGCCCCTCTGCTTTGCTATGTGAACAGTGACTTTAAGCCTGGTGAGCCAAAAGGAGGAAAGAAGCACTGTGTGCTGTAGCTTGTGGTTAGGAAGGGGTTGGCATGAGGTGGGAGAGCTGTGAGAAGACTTGGTGGATAATTGTGGCTGTTGAGCAAAGGGGACCTGGTGATGGGCTGAGAATGTGGGAGAGAAAGAAAGGAAGAAGCCAGTTCCTGTGACAAATAGCGATGTAAATGGAGCTGCTGTTTCCTAGTAGGGCTACGGGGGAAACAAGAGGTCAAGACAGGATTCAGGGCAATTGTGGTTCAGATGTTGCCCTTTCGAAGTATCTATTGACTGTCGACCCCGAGTTCAGTGGAGGGATGAGGGCCATGGATATCTGTGCAGTAACTGGTGCAGGGGGTGTTTAAAACCATACGCATAGATGAATTCCCCCATAAGGGAGGAAAGTCCTGGGCCCCAGCTGCAAGTGGCCTCTGCATTCAGAAGGCAAGGACAGAGGACCCAGCAAAGGGCATAGAGAAGGAACAGCCTGTTAGAAAATGTGGATTTATGGAATTGAGAGAAGAGTATTTAGCAGTAGCTGCCATCCACCACCACTGAGAGGGTAGGTAGAAGATGGACAAGAAAATCAGAAGGGAACCTCATAAGACTTGGTGTATTAGTTTGGGTTTCTTTGTTGCTGAGATACAACATTGCAGAAGAAGGGGAACGGTTCAACTTGTGGTACAGACCATGATCAAGGGAAGGGAGGGCAGGGACCGGAGGCAGGGACTGGAGCAGAGAGCATGCAGGGATTGTTAGGATGCTCCCTGGTTTGCTCAGCTACCTTCTTTATACATCCCAGATTCTTCAAAAATCGTCGTTTGCCAAGAAAATCCTCCAAAGCCATGCTCACAGGCTGAGATGATGGAGGAAATTCCTCAGCTGAGGCTCCCTCTTCCTAGGTGACTCTAATCTGTCTTAAGTGGACAGAAACTAACCAGCCCAGTGTGCAAAGGCAGGTTCAACCACATGGAGAGGTGAGCATCCAAATGGGGGAGTGTCTGCGAGGTGGAGTTGATACCTGGGCTGTGTAAGGTAGATCATTTTTTTCAAGCAGAGACTGGGACACATGACACCAGGGATGTTGTCCCCGGTTGCTTTGTTTCCACATGAGAAAAGACATCCCCAAAACATGTATGTAGTAGGTTGATAGGAAGAAGTCTAGTGGCAAGATGGATGATTCGGGAATTGGTTGACCTGGACATGGAAATTCTCAGTCTCACGGTGCAGCTGTCTGAAATTCTGTGGAGACAACACCTGCTTCTAGAGATTTTTGGACAATAAGTAGAAATAACTTGAGGAAAGTGGGATATGATGGCCATGCCTTTCGGGCGGAATTTCATGAAGACTATACACAAACCTATATGTGCACACTCATATGCACACGTGTGTGTTCATATGTGAAGATGTGTGCACACATGCACATACAGGGTGGCCGGGCATGGTGCTCAACCTGGAATGCACACTTATAAACACACACACACACACACACACACACACACACACACACCCTGGGTGGCTTTGCCCTTAACAGCAGAGACAGCCCTAAGCTACAGTAGCAAGCACAGGTGTGATGTGTTCCCAGGTTCCCTGCCTGGAAGGAAGGAAGCGCCAGCAATAGGGGCCCAGCTATAATTAGCATCCATCCTAGCCTCGAAAGCTGCTTGTCCTTGGGATGGCTTCAGGCTTTATAACAGGGCTTGGTACAGAGCCAGAGAAAGTCCAGGTGGGGGCTGGGCAGTGGCATTTTGCTTGGCTCCAGGAGTGCAGAATGGCCCTGTAGGCTGATCATCAGGATCCCAGCTCTGGAGCCAGCCAGGCACATCTGAGAAGCAGTGTCCAGAATTTCCTGACAATCACTTATCTGTCTGGACAAACGTCTTTAATGGCTGGCTCTCTCCAGCTCCTTGGCAGCACTAGCATGGGAGTGGCACTGCCTTGGCAAGCAGTGGAAGCTGGCCTTGGCAGCACCCTCTGGGCTGGGCTTTCCCAGGGACTTGTCTCCTTGCGCGGTCTCTCTAAAGCAGGGCACCCTCCTGCTGTCTCTCCATCAGGCCCATACTGGGTTTACTGCTCACCTCCCACACAGTATTTTATTTTATCTCTACAGTGATACAGGAGAATATTCTCAGAGCTGCTTCGTGTGAGAGAGAGAGTGATGGGGAGGCAGAGAGATGGAGAAAGAGGGTATGTGTGCATTTGGAGTCAGAAAGAAAAAAAGCTAGAATTCACAATATTTTTAATCGCACAATAAAGTACCATGTTACAGCAGGAGCAGGGAAACAGTCTCCTGCAGCCCCCACCGGCTCCCAGAACTTTGGCACTCAGGCAGCCTCCACATCTTCTCTGAATCCTTAGGAAGCAGAAACACCCTTCTTGGTGGATGGCCATAGCCAGTCCCCGTTCTCTACACAGAGGCTGGCCTTGAAAGCAGCCACGTCTCTCTTGCCCCTAGAAAGTTCTTTCTCATCCAGATCCCAGACCAAATTCCTAATTGCAATTAATAGAAGGCCATGACTCTTTACCTCTAATTGCCAGTCTCTCTGTGTACATGCCAGGGCTCTTTGCACATATGAAATGGGTGATTCTTCCTGTCTGTTTTCTTTTTGCAGGCTGGTCAGCCCTAGCTACACTGACCATTTACCATGTATGTGGTTCTTGCTGACTGAGAGCTGTGAATTGTATGGCCTGCTGGGACAAAAGTTCATAAAATGTAGCCCTGAAAGCTGAAGGAGCACAAGGGTTTGTTTAAGGAGATACCAATGGGAGAACAGAAACAGGCCGGACATGAGAATATGGCACTGTGAGAGGCATATTGTGCCTCGTGGCTTATCTCATTGTACATTATCTCACTTAGAACTCACAACAGCCCCATGAGATGGGCACCATCAGCTTATGGATGGTCCAGTAGAAGGTGGTTCAAGGTGCCTTCCAACCTTACACTGAAGGGCAGGCTCTGGATGTCAAATGGAGAAAACACATGCAAAATATTAGGTTCAAGTTCATGGACCAAGCGCAAAGATTCAAACTCAGATTGTCTGGTTGAAGACTCCCTGCACGGCTGCTTGGCACTCTTTTTTCCTGGATGGGGTAAGACTATTAAGGAGGTGGGTATAGGAATGTCCTCAGCAGGTCTACTGCCTGGGACCTGCCCGGAAGGGATGCTCTGAGTTTCTCCCTGCCCGAACTTCTATACCTTGAGATGATCCAGCTTGAACATTGCTGCAATCTTTCCAAGAGTGCTACACCTTCACTACCCCTCCCCCTCCATCCCCATGTTTCTCTGAACACAGCTTTCCCCTCTCATCGTGACAGGAGAGACACTGCAAAGGAAACAATGGTCCATTCAGGAATCACCATCCTGAGGCATCCTGGGAGCTACTGATGTAAACTGCCACTTGGAAAGTAGTGGTCCTCAGGGCTTTCCTCTGCCGTGAGGCAGCCTCTATCTCACTGCCTTGGTAAACGGTACACCCTAGGGGTGACCATGATGTAATCTCTTCATAGCCACTCACAGAGCTGACTGTGAGGGGCACAAGACGCCCTGACAGTTCTCCACACACCCTTCCAGAATGCAGATCGGCAGACTATTCCTGGAGGGCTGTTTCAGGAGACTCACAGTGTCCACAAGAAGTTCACTCACAGTGGTGTGTGCCTGTGTGCATGTACAGGTCTGCTTATTATTCAACTCTGAATGGTAGTGTGGCCTGTACTGAGCTTGTTAAGTTGGCATAATTGATGTTATTATCATTATTATTTTTAACATCAAGTGACTCCCATCATGAACATTGAGAGCTGTCAGAGAACAGAATCAAATTAGGCTTTTTGCCTAATGTTTTAAATGTAAATTAAAAAGGGATTGCTCATCAACAGGCGGCAGCCAGGATGATGGTGTTGGTGGGGGTTGTTGGTATAAGAAAATGTAATTAGTTTCTGTCTCTTGGGAGAAGGCAATAGCTATTAACCCTTTAACTTTCTCTTATTCAGCTATTACTTGAATGTAAACCTACCACAATAATAATGATCTTATACCACATTTGGATCATTCAGGCAATGACCTTCAAACTCTAAAGAGACAAAAATTCAGTACATTTGAACCCACATCAGCATAAATTTGGCTGTCTGGGGGTGCTGAAATGGTTGTGGGGTCTACAAAGAGGGGAACTGTGACTTTCTGAGTCCTACTACGTGTTTTCAGCTAGGTAGCTACCCACTTCCCAGAGTCCTGATTTCTCTGTCATGACAATGTTTCTGTCTCCCTGGGTGCCATGTCTCCTCTTTATCAATTGTTTCCTTTGTTCCAGCACCAAATATAGAGAAAACTTGCCACACTAGCAATTTGATCTGCACACTCTCATCTGGAATTCATTACACCCCCTTTCCTTACTGGGATGCACACTGGGGATGAGTCCTTCTGCCAGCGTCTCAGGCTCGTGGGGACTTACTTCTCTTTGTCCCTTCAATCTTACATCTTATCCATTTTCCCATCAGCTCACTAACTCATCTCACTTCTGCTGCTGGAGCTTGGAGTTCCCTGAAGCAAGTTCCCTTATCTCTGCATCTAGCCCTTTCCTGCCCTGGCCAGTGATTGTCTCCCAGATGAGGCCTCCTCTGGGATGACTTTTTCTGTCCTTGCTTCTCCAGGGTACCTCTGCAGTTATGGCTGTCATGGTGGCCATGTCCCTGAAATGTGTGTGTGTGTGTGTGTGTGTGTGCAGATCTAGACTAACCAGGAAAAAACAGTTTATAGGAAATGTTTATGAATGCACATAAGAGGAGGAATATTTTCTAATTTTTAATTTATTTTTATTACAAGTTATTCATTTTGTATCCCAGCTGTAACCCCTTCCCTCATTCCCTCCCAATCCCGCCCTCCCTCCCTCTTTTCCTCTCATGCCCCTCCCCTAGTCTACTGATAGGGGAGGTCTTCTTCCCCTTCCATCTGACCCTAGTCTATCAGATCTCATCAGGACTGGCTGCATTGTCTTCCTCTGTGGCCTGGTAAGGCTGGCCCCCACCCTCAGGGAAAGGTGATCAAAGAGCCAGCCACTGAGTTCATGGAAATTGGTTTATATGGTTAGGGAAGCTGAGAATGTCTTCCATCTACATGTCAGAGAACTGGAAATCTGGTGGTGATTTAGGTGATTCTGAAGGTTGAGAACCAGAGAACCCACTAATTGAGGAGAAACAATGGCAAATGGCCCAGTTCACAAAGAGAAACTGAATTTACCCTTTCTCTGCTTCTCTGCTCTGCTGAGTCTTTTACCCACTCTCAGCCCACTGTTCAACCACCAATGTTTTTGGAAACATCCACAAACATACTCAGAGACAAAGTTTTATCAGTCATCTGGGCACCCCTTAACCTCATCAAGTTGGGAAATGTGTTTAACTATCACAAGTCCTATATCTCTCCACCTTAGAATGTGTCTGCCTTTGGAGATGGAATATTTAACATGGTGAATATAAAACGAAGCCCTGTAGGAGGTTTTCTATTCTAGTTTGATTAGCTTCCTTGTTGGAAGAGGAAATCTGAACACAATAAGAGAAGCAAGGCATATGGGCAAAGGTAGGTTAAGACTATTCGAGGACCCAGTGAGGCCATCTATTAGCTAAGAATACAGGCTTCAGCAAAACCAACTCCGCCTTAACCTTGGACTCCAGAATTATGGAAAGAAAGCTGTATTGGTTAAGGCATCCAACATGTGGCACTTCTATGATATCGCTAGCTTAGCAACTGATTACATGATGGCATAATGGTTCCCATCATTTCCTATATCCTTTCTTTTTTGGGGGCATATGCCCATCCTACTATCACCTGACATATCCATACCATCACTCTGGATGTACCTGGATGGCTCTGATTTCTAAAGTGACATTGGTCCATATTATACCATTTATTCCTTATTTAAAAGCTTGTTTCTTATCTGCCATAGCTCTTCTGGAAAATAGTGTTGATTGCCCAGGGCCCTATTCTGAGTTACCCCTATCTACCCTCATCTTCACTGTGTTCATGAATACAGTAAATATTTATTGAGTACTGCTTGTTGCAGAAGCTGACCTAGTGGTGTTGAATTGCTCTCTCAACTTTATTGTCTAGCAGGGAGCACTTGGACTTTCCCAAGCCACAGCATTTCACTTTACAATCCTGTGGGCATCTGTGTAATGTCTCTCCCTCTCCAAGATGCTTGTAACCTGTGAATATACCTTATCCTTTGTAAGGGGAGTGGGTGCTGCATCAGACAGGGACTCACTTAGTGCCTCTTAGAGACTACTGCCTCCTGTGGACATCACAGAATGTGGGGATCTATTCTAAAGCAGGCTGCAAAACCATCATGAAGACGTCCAGTCAGGGGAACCATGTTAGTCAGAGATCTGCCCCCAGCTCTCCATACATTCTCTACTTGTTTTCTTCAAGGATACTGTTGTCTCTAGGAATAAGAGAAGTTGGTGGATGGGCTGCCACAGTGATTCAATTCTGAGTCCATGGGAGCAGAGTTGCTTAATGAAATCATGTCATTGGGGTGGGGGCTGAGGGTTAGGAGTGCTGTCACCATGCTGTCTGACTGCCAAAGAACAGACACAAAGCCCTGGGATTTGGAAAAGCAGACTTTGGGAGGAAATATACAAATGAGCAGAAATCAGGAGCCCCTCACAGCACAGGAGTTCAGGTTGAAGTGATTCTTGCGTCCTGACAGAAAAGGGACACGTGGGAAGATCCCTGGAAAGAAGACACATGCTGTCTCTTAAACATCAAGGTAAATACCACGAGCAAGCTCAAGAAAAGTGGCAGAAAATAAAGTGACAAAGAAGAGAAAAGAGCTTGTGTTGGGAAAATGCCAAAACCAAGAAAAATGACATCTAAAGTGTTTGTGGAGCCTGGAGAAGAATTGAATGGGTCAGGTGACTTCATATCCAGAGTTGCTACATTAGAAAGAATGCCAATGCAATTGTAAGGGCGAGACAAGCTTGAGAAATAAGATCCAAGGAGAGAATTAAGTAAGACATCCTTGGTAGTTTTCACACATGCTCCAGGGATAGATGGAAGGATTGTATCTTGAATCCTTCATTCCCAAAGTGTAGAGCGTCAACTAGTTGCATCAAAACCTGCTGTGAAATTCAGAGATCTTGCACTTTGGAGTCTTTTGTAATTCCATTGAATCCAGTAACTAGGGCTGGGTTTCCAGCGTAATGTGTGATTTTTAAAGTTTAGGTATCTGGCTCCAGGATGGGCTTCTGCGGTTGGTACCACTCAAGTTTGGCACAGATGTTTTTGTCAAAGAGAGTGGCGGGGTGAAGAAGATGGCCCACAATTTTTACTAGACTTTTGAGAAGGATTTGAGAATTTTCAGCGTCCAGGGAGCTTATTGTTGTCACTGCCAAACTGCTGACAGTATTAGAGCACAACCTGTGGGTTGTGACCCCTTTGGGGGCTGAGCAAACCTTTCACAGGAGTTGCCTAAGATCACCAGAAAACAAGATATTTATATTACAATTTATAACAGTAGCAAAATTATAATTGTGAAGTAGCAATGAAAACATGTCTATGATTGGGGTCACCACACGATGAGGAACTGTATTAGAGGGTCACAGCATTAAGAAGGTTGAGAACCAGTGACTTGGAAAACCAAGATAAATTGTCTGGCATATGTAATATTCCTAATCTTTAAAAATCAGGATTAGGTTGAGTCTGAAAACTGATCTCTGGGTGGGGGGGGGCAGCATAGGATGCTTCATTGCGTGATTGGGATGTGAACACTTAACATGAAAAGCAGTAAGTTTACTAACTTCCAAACATCCCGGTGTGGCTTTGTTTTGTACAGCATCGTATGTACTTTAAGCACAGAAGAGTATAAAGAGGAAAGCAAAGATAGGAATCCTGCATGGTGGTAGAGAGTAGTAATCTCAGGTCTTGGGAGGCTGTGGCAGGGGTTGAGAATTTATGATTAGCCCAGGTTATCACAAACACGCAGAAAAAGAGCAAAGGTGATCTACAGTGAGACCACAGAACTCCCTGTTCCTGCCGCTATGTCTTTCTTAACATTTCTTATATTTTCTAGAAGAGAAAATTTCCACGAAACACAATTATTTTCTCCCCCTGCAAGAAGACTCTCCTACACTCTGCTTTTTAAAAGAAATTTAATTGTATATTTTGGAGATCTTTCCATGTTAATATCCCCAGCATGGTCTCATTATTTTTAATGTCCATCTAAATCTCTTTCACATCTTTTACTATTCCATGGACATCGTAAGCTACTGTTAGTATTTATATCCATTGGTTTGTTACAGGGAACTCTGATAAACAATGAAGCAAATGTTGTTTATATCATTAATTTACAAGTATATGATAAACAATGAAGCAAATTTTGTTTATATCATTTATTTACCAGTGTATCATAAATTTCAACAAGTAGAATTAATCAAGATGTATTTGCATTTTGATGTCACCAAAGCACCCTCCACCTCCACCATGGTGCTCTATATTCTATTGAGTGTGCGGGATCTGAGATGCCCTTTTATTCTACACCATTGTAATGTTTAGTATTTCAATTTCTAAAAATAATTCTTGTCTGATCAACTGAGGAGAATCATACTTGCATTTTTGATTATATCATTCATTAACATGATAAAGTGCTGTCTCAAAAGTTTGTTTCATTTGTATTTTTCTTTTTAAAAAATCTCATATCCTTGGTTTGTTTACATTGTTTAATTTTTTATTAATGATTTTTAGATGCTTACCAATTAAATCGTTCTTTGTTCAGCATCCGCTGCAAATATTTTCCCAGGTTGTGATTTGTTCTATTCGTGTCACATTTAATATTTTGATTTATTATGCTGGCTTTAAAATATTTAGTCAAATTTGTTGTTCTTTGCTTTTGTGGTTTCTGAGTTAAATTTTTTCTACATTGCTGAATTATAGAAGTGTGCAAAGTTTTCTGAAGACTTTATCCACGTGTTTTGAAACCTTCCTTGTGGACAGAATATAGATATAAGTGGGACAGTGATACACATCAAAGTCCTTCCACTATTTCCTCAGTGAGTGTGTAGGTGGTGTGCTGATGAATGAGTTCGTGGGAACCTGCATTCTCTGGGCCTTGAAAAGACGATGTTTAATTCTCTGGATAATAGAATCAAGATTCAAGTTGCAACCAGCAAGACACTGAATTTAAAAACTAACCAGTGAAATTTAAAAGTGTGCATTTGTGTGTGAATTTTTAAATTGTGTATACTTGAACATGTTTTTATATATGTTTATATGAAAGTATGTAAGTTCATGTTTATATATATATAAGTTTATGTATATATATAAACATTTGTGTGTATATATTTGTGTGTATATATACATATGCAAAAACTTTTATGTATATATAAGTTCAACTATACAAGGACAAATTATAAAACAGGGTACAGATATTTATGCAAGTAACAGTCGCAACAAACGTTATTAGTGCTTGGGTGTTTAGTTTATTTCATAATGACTAGCATCAAGGCATACCAATAAAGCCAGCATGACCTTTGCTAGAGTGCTTTTGGTGATACTCAAGTAAAGATTTTATTTTGAAACACTTACAGCTTGCAGAACTTTGTTGAAATAGTGCAGAGAAGGTCTGTGTGTTTCCTTATGGTATTGACCAGTAATAACACCTATATAGCTACAATCCAGTGTTGAACCAGAAAATGGACATCTGTGTGTGGTGCAGACTTTTCTTGTTTGAAAACATCATACATGTATCTGAAGTGTTTTAATCAACTCTATCCCCATTCTCTCCTTTCCAACTTCTCTCAGCTCCTCTACCATCACTTTTGACGCCAACTTTATGTGTTCTAAAAAGAAAACCACTGAATTTTTTTTCTAACTCAGAGGTTATGTATTCACTCATTGCTGGGTCTGCATATACTTCATGCACTCTATCACACTGATATGTTAATATATTAGTAACATTTTTAAATTGGTAAGTAAAGTAAGATCACACTCCTTGGGGAAGATTTATCAGTGAATTCTGAGTCAGAAAAAGGGCCCAAGCTTGGATAAAGTTGTGGGAACTGACTAGTTCAGAGCGCTCTTGTAGTGCTTTGAGCATCATGCCACAGGGCAGCTGGAGTTGAACTGCTCCTGTGTTTTTAAGCTGTAGATCTGGAAGGGCCTGGGTGTGGAGCATCAACGTTCAAAGGCTCTCCATACAGCAGGGAGTTACACTTACACTGTGATATGGCAGTCTCATGCTATTAAGAAAGACAGGAAGTAGGCACAAGAAAGTCAACTGACTCTGGAAGCTCCATGAATGGGAGGAGAGAACAGGTTGAGGAGGATGTGGACCTAGTAGCACACTAGAATATTTTCCATTAACTTTATAATGAACAATGGCTATCCTTGGGCATGGTGCCTACTAGTTACGGAAATATCCAACCTTGAGGTTGGATAGCATTTTTACTATGCAGCCATTTCTCTGCTTTGCCTGTCTCTCCGTTTCCTAAGTAGGTGGTACTTGCTTAGCCACAGAAGTGTCGTGGCTACTCTGCCCTGATATTGTTCGATTTTTTTCACTTGAGTAGATGTAGGCTGTTTTCTGGTAAGTGTGCATGCGTGTGTGTTTATGCAGTGTGTACTTTTCATGGTCAGCAGCTATAGAAGCAACTTAATGAGAGGGGTGGCTGCTTTCATTCGCCAAGGACTGGTGTAAAAAAAAAACCCCGTGTAATAGGTGGCACTTCTCCCATAGTGCTCCAAGGGAACACCTGAGCTGAATTCACTTCAAGGGAAATAAATGCAGGCCTATCAGCCTGGACTTCATCCGGTTGAGTGTAACATATTTGCCCAACCACAGGGGCACAAATTAGGATCTGCTTGTTTTCATGTAGCAGGAAGCTAAGTAGTGAGTGCTTGGTGGCTCGGTGCCATTGAAGTTGTGTCCTTTCGAGTTTCTCAGCTCTTTCTATTTGATCCTGCCACTGTGTTAGAACCGAAGGAAGGAGAGGAAGCAAGGGCAAATGTAGGTTTCAACTTCTGTCAGGAAATGGGGATACTTTCTAGAGCCTTTCCTGTCAGATTTTCATTTATGTCTCATTGACTAGAATTTTCCCTTGCACCCACAACTAATGGGTTATATAATTTACTGAGACATTGGCACAATGACTTTATACTATGAGGAGAATTAAGCCCAGGGAGCAGAGACTCTGTAACTTGGAAATGGTTTAAGTACATCAGTCTGTGAGGACAGGCCAGGGATCTTAGGGATGTAACTTGAACAACTCCATTGAATAGAAATTAGTTGTAGAAGGTTTGAAATTAGTCATTAAAATAAATGTTCCTTATATTTTTGTTACAGTCATTTTCTGGAAAAAATTCACTTGTGAGCAATTTCTTCATATTCCTCCCCAATATATACACACACATATATTTTATAACATGTATACATTGTGTAGTCATATAGACACACATACATACATATGCAATATGTATACACATATAATATATACATATATTAAACATGGTGAGGTGATGTTTTGAGTTGTTGCATGCTGGAGTCGAATCAGGTTTCAGAAGATCATTCATTTGTATTTGAGTATTGTCTTTCAGTAATTGACACCAGAGCTCGACTTCTGTGTCCACAATGCTGCTAAATTAAATTAGAGATTTCATGGGAAGAACAATGAAAGCCCAAATTTTATTACTATGCTATTTACTTAATATGTATGAGCAGGGAGATCTTTAAAGTGATTATATAAAACAGGCATTGCATTCCTAGGTTCCCAACACTGGGTTTAGCAAATGTGTTTCGTAACATAACTCTAATGGTTTAAAGTCTCTATGCATCCAGCGAGGGAGCTTTGCATTTTCTTCTGGGTATGTGGGGAAACTAGGCAGCAGAGGGCTATGGAGTCTGTCCAGTACTCCTTGATGATTAGAAGTGCATCTTGTTTTAGCTGACATCCCTGGTCCTCCATCGTCCTTAAGAGGGGGTTCTCAGTGATCGATTAGGCCCATCAAAAAGTAAAAGAAGGTGTAGGTAGAGAAATGGTGCACAATTGAAAAACTGACCTCACAGGCTATGGATCTTCGTGGTTTACCTTTGCTGCCCTGTCCTTGTGACTTATTACATATCTGTCACATAGTGACGTCGATGACAATCCGTGAAACTCATTTTGATTTCAGCAAGGATCTTGGCATGTAGGCCTGAACGTTGTTTCTTTGTCACTGTTTTCCTAACATAGAGGACACTGGCCTTGGATATGTGTCCTTCTGAATGTCCGCCTGGTCATGGGCTGGTCCCCCATGGAGCTGGCAAGCCCTTGTGCTTCAGCTGTCACTGTATAGGTGGCCCCTATTCACAAGAAGTCTCAACAGCATGACATCATTCGGGGAGAAAACAGTCCCTATCCTAGTTTATGTAGCTGTGGGGATCAAAAACAGCAGTAGGAGGAAAGAATTTACTTAGTTTACACTTCCAGGTCACAGTCAACTCAGGAACTCAAGCAGCAACTTGAGGCAGAAACCATGCAGGAAAACTGCTCACTGGCTCACTCAAGCTTATTTTCCTATTCAGTCCAGACCCATGGACCCAGAGACAGTGCTACCCACAGTGAGCTGGCTTTTCCCACACAAGTAACCAAGATGAACCTTCCCTCACAGACATGCCCACAGACCAATCAGATTGACACAATTCCACAGCTGAAGTTTCCTCTCCTCAGGTGACACTAGACTGTGCCAAGTTGACACTAAAAAGTAACTGGTTTTTACCCCTAGAGAGTAAAGTAGGAACCCCTCATTGATCCTTTACTGAAGAAGTGCTCTAAGTAGAAGCATTTCTGGTCACAAAGAAGCTAGGCAACCACACCCACTTTTCTTCATCTGCACCCTACTCAAGTGACACTGCTCCAAAGTGTGGTCATGGAGGTTCCATCGTCCCCTTCCCAACTCCTCTTGTGGGATGTGTCTCACTAGTGTAGAGTGACTATAGGTGGGTGACAGGTCTGTGCCAGAGGAACTGTGTGGGCTCTCACCCAGTTTTATTTTGAATTCAGTAGTTCTCAGGCTTGGCAGTTTGAAAAGCAAGTCATCATATACTGCACTTCATATCACATGTATTTTACCCACTTGTGCACACATATGTCCGTTTGTGAATTACGGAAAGTATGGAAGTGATGAATTGATCTTAACAACTCACCTCTGCTCTCCTATGTTTTTAGGAGTCCTGTGATGGTTAAGGTTGGTCCTCAGTTTGACAGGATTTCAAACTCTAATGAATTCTTTACATGAGGCTAACTGAGGTGGAGAGACCCACTTTAACTGTGGGCAACATCCTTCAAGGTCTCAGGCCCTGGGCTGAATAAGAGGAAGAAAGTGGGTTGAATATTAGCGAAGGTCCTTCAATATGTATTCTATAAAAGGCATAGTAGATGGCTAAAATTTTTAGACCATCCTACTTCTGATGTGTTTACACAAATTCCTTTTATGACCATGGAAGAAGTTCATTTGATCGATGCACATTAGCTATTCACCAGTGGACAATTTCTTGGGACTCTTTTGGTTGTTGTGCATATAACAATGCTACGGAAGTCGAGATTTATGCGTTGCTTTGCAAAAACAAGGGCCTAGACCAGCAGAAACAGCTCTGAGTGATGGTCTGCTGCTGCCAAGTCCTCCTTCTCTGTGGGTTTAATGAGGGCCTTGGCTATAATTCAGCTCAGGTGGCAGAGGATTTAGCAACCTATCCTATGTAGGAGGCATACATACTCAGGGGCAATGCTCCCCCAGGCCCTTTCCCAAGTATCCAGGAAGAAAGCCAATGTTTTATAACTCTTGTTCTGAACTGGTAGGATAAAGGCCTCCCTTCTGTTCAGGCTTGAAAACTGTTCGCTGTGAATAAAAGTGATGGTAATCCTGCCCAAGGAAGAATACATCAATTCACTGTCCAGAGCCAAACTGCCAGCCCTGAAAACATAGGCACAAGTAACATTATATGGATTCAACAGGTTATATTTGGGACTACATATTCAAATGCAAATACATATATGCATGCAATAACACTAGATGAGAAAAGATTCCACTGAATTGAAGGCAAGTGTGGATGGCTATATGTGAGGGTTTGGAGGGAGAAAAGGGAAAAGAGAGACGTTATAATTAAAATACAGTCTCAAAAATAAATAACAGAAAGAATGATGCTATTATCTTCACAGAGAAGGCAGCAGCCAACTCTTAGGAGTTGGATTTTCCTAGAAGCTTGGGCTTCTACCAGGGATCCTGATGACCCTGTTGCAGGCACCTCTTTCCCTGCTATTAGTTGCTGGGTAGCTGGTCTAGGGAACACAGTGCTGTTTGTAGAAGAG
This sequence comes from Pachyuromys duprasi, assembly GCA_028658305.1. NCBI lineage: Eukaryota > Metazoa > Chordata > Mammalia > Rodentia > Muridae > Pachyuromys > Pachyuromys duprasi. The sequence goes on from CM053764.1 coordinate 51,768,781, forward strand.
ATTTGCAAATAATTGGATACAAAGCTATTCTTTCACAGGGCCTTCATTAAAGAGCTTGTTCCCAGAGACCTCTGCTTCACATTTTTTTTTAACCTTCAGGCTTCAAGCCACTTAAATTCTCTATCTCTGTGTGTGCACAAGAGTATGCCATGTGTATATGGGTGTTGTAGAAGACTCCCCTGGAATTGCATCTTTATGCAACTCTGAGACACCCCACATGAGTGCTGAGAATAAAACTAAAGTCCTTTGGGAAGAGAAGCATGCATGTCTTACTACCTAGTCATTCTTCCAGCCCCAAGCACGATATTGCTAACCTTTCCTGTTTTATGTTTCAAAAGGCTGTGCACTTCCAAGTGCTTTGTTGTGGGTCTTTTGATTGATGTCCTGTTGTAGTAAATTAAAAAAAAATGAGTGTTGGGCTATATAATGTTTGTTATTAGCCTTATAATTATTGTGGAGGTATTATTTAGCCCGCTATCACAAATAATAAGACATGGATACCTGTTAGATTTTATAACTGCCTTATTACCTTGGGCTGGGCAGATATTTCTACCCATGCTGGCTCATTAACCTCACCATTCATCTCCCAGCCCCCATCCAATGCCATCTGCTTTAATCATTCCTATCATTCCTACCTTTCATCCATAATCCCAAGATACTTGTTTTTTCACGCCATTATTAGAGTTCTTCCTCCTGGCTCACATGGTTTCTTGTCCACACTAACCCATTGTGGAGCCCTTTCTTCCCTGTTCCCCTGTCTCCAGTGAGGGTGAGGTGATTCTCCTGTTCTCAAAAGCTCTGGAACCTTAGCCACGCCTACCCCATTCTGCCCTGCCCAGGTTATAGGCTGTTGAATCAGCCAATCAGGTAGGTTTACACAACAAGGATCAGTGTACCCAGGAAGTAACTAGCGTCAATATACAAGCATCAGACCAACTCCCTACAATGCCCCATCTTTCTTGATTGGGTCTTCCCACTTTCCCCACTGAACAAAACAGAATAATTCTATTTGTCCTACCTCTCCGCACTTAGTGTCTACTGTTCTTCATTATTTTAAATATTAAAATATTATTCTATATTATTTGGAATAGAAACTGGTCCAGTAGTAATTTTCCTAAGCACTATGTAAAGCAATTGTCCTGCTCATACCACGTCACAAAGAATAATTAATGAACCTTCACCATCTCTTTGTTCTTTGAAGACAGTTAATTATGTTGGCTCACAACACTATGGAGAGTGCAAATGATTGTTTACCTTCTTGGAAGTGTCTTCAAAGATCGCAGCACCCCTCCCATCAACAGCAGAGCTGGAGAAAAAGGGAGATACGAGACTTTTGAGAGGAAACCCCTCTGACCACCTTGTGACATTCTCCATCAGGACCTGTGATGCAGCACTATTGATAATAGCCAAGTCTAGGCAGCTGTCACCGTATGGATGGACAAAGAAAAGGTAGCATCTTCAACCATAAAAGCGAACTTATGTTGTTTTCAGTGAAATGGATGGAAGTTGAAATTACCACGCTACATGAAATAAACTAGACCTAGAAAGACAACTGTTTTTTTTTTTCATGTGTAGAATGTATTTAAATAAGCAGGACAGTTTGGGAGGAAAGAACAAAGAAAGATAGTGGGGGTGGGGGTCAGTATGGGAAAGTGCTATGACATATATGTAACATGTGCCAAAACCTGTGTGTTAGCTAAAAATAATCAAATTTTAAAGAGCAGAAAATCACTTTGGTATAGGTACTATAGAAGGCTGTGGTGACTAGAATGAGACTGTTGCTTACAGCCTCAGAGGTTTGGATATTCGGTCTCCAATTGGTGTCCTCTTTTAGATAAGTCTAGAAGATACGGCCTTGCTGAAGGAAGTATGTCACTGGGGCAGGATTTGAGGCTTAAGAGCCAGACATCATTTTCAGTATGCGCTCTCTCTATTTCCTGCTTGTGTTTTATGATATGAACTCTCAGCCTGCTTCACTCTGGTCACCAATACTGCCTGCTGCCATTCCACCCCAAGTGATGGTGACAGACTCCCTTATCTTCGTCTCAGATTCAGGTTTTATGCTTCTAATTATATTTATATATAACTGTATAAATACATATATATTTACATTTATATACATATATGAGTATATATAATATATAGAGATATATAATATAATATAAAATTATATATTTATATATAAATACAGAGTTTATTTATACATTTATTAATATATAAGTATTTATATATTTAGGTATATGTACTATTTGCTCAGTCAGTACAATGTTTCTTGCATGTGTATGTTTTCAGGGCTGACCATTTAGTATTAAATAATAAATTGGAATATATTTCTAGGAAAAGATTATTGTCCCACTCTCAGCATCCCCTAGTTGCCTGCAGTTTTTGGTCTAGATCTGAGGCTCCATGACCCTTTTTGCATTAGCATGTCTATGCTGATAGGATTTTATGGACATATCCTCTCTGACATGGGGTTGTATCTCCTGTGAGATGATGATCGACTGTTATCCCTATGAATCTACAAGACCAAACAAAACCTTCCTTCTACAAGCTGCCTTGGTCATATTGTTCCACCAGTGCAATAGGAAAGTAATAAAGGGATAAACTGTGTGAAGCTATCTTTCTTGAAAGACTTAAGTATGAGAATAATTTTACCCACTTTTCCTTCCTATTTGCAATTATAGAAACTTAAGAGTCAGAATAGGTGAATTTTTTGATTTTACAGATGTGAAAACTAAGGCAGAGTAAAATTAAAATCATTCAAGGTTACCCAGGGCTAGATTGTTTTGTTCCTTGGCCTGCCCTTGGTGTCTCTGGCAGACAAAATGTCTACTCCCCTTGAAGGCCATATGAGGATGGATTAGCTAAGTTCTTGTTTTAACTAGAGGTGATATATGCTCAGTCTTTGCCTGACATCCTAAGTGAGGTGAATGCTACTTGTGGCCGACAATACAGCTGGTGAGCCAAATAAAGATAGACGAACCATCATTGTCCAAAAAGACTCTTAGTACATTTGGGGATAATAGGGTGTAGAAGACAGTATTTGTCTTCAGAGAGTCAATGGATATTTGATTTAAACAAACACTCCATTATGATATTCACTGTAACAGATTCTGTAATTACAAACTTTATGGCAACTCCTATTACTAAGCTATTTCAGCCTTCTCCTAGCTCTTTGAAAAACTGTAAACCGATGGAAATTTTCATGGCTAGCCCCTGCCTGGCAGAGAATAGATGGCTTATGGGCGCTTAGGGGAGGAAAGAAAATCTCATTAGCTGCCTCTGAGTTATTGTTGAATGGGAAGAAATGTAAGCATATTCTTTTTCCAGTTTGCAAAAGAGTTGAGTGTTTTCCCCGTCTGAATTGTTAAATTGTGAAAAAGGGAGCAGAGAAATAGCTCATTTTCAAAGCTGTTCAGATTCACCAAGAAGGGCTGAGAGGGGAATGCAGTACTGAGAGGAGGTATGTCTAACCCCTCTGTGGAGAAGTCTGCTCACCATTTCAGCGCTGAGCCTTTCCAAGTTCCAGTTTGATGTTTTCCTCTGCTGTTTTGATTATTGTGCCTCTGGAGTCTTGGATTCCTGGATTTAGAGAAAGGCTTTGAAACCCTAGCTGGAGGAAGAGAAGTTTGGCGTACATGTGAGGTTAGTTTATTACCGAGTTGGTAGGACCTTGCCTCAGGGACTCCGGCGGTAAGTTGGTTCCATGCCTGGTTGAGACATACATGATTAAAATTCTGGACCAGGATTCAAGATCCTCATCCCTGTTTTGAAATGTGTTCATGGCTCAGCCATGAGCAATCTTCTTTGCCCTTAAGTCAGTCATAAGATTGTCTTCTCTATCTGCTGTACTTCCTTCCAATAATGCCCTCACGCTTATTTCCATGGAAACCGATCCCAGTTATGTAGGATATTCCAATTGCTTAGTTTCTTTTCCTCCTCCCTGTCCTGATTATCTCAAGCCACAAAGAAGTTTTCACAAGCAAAATTAAAACATTGCTATACTATTAGTTTAAAATTATTGTTTACACCTGTGGATTACAAATGGTTTCATTTACAGTGGATTTTTCCTTACCCAGAGTATAAAGACTGCCTTCTTTTATGTGTCTGGTTTTATAACCTAATGGATTCTCAGACATAGTATGAGCCTAGTCCACAGTCATTTGCTTGCAGCACTGTGTGGGTGGAGGCTCCTTCTTTCAAGGCTTATTTAGTAATTAGTCTTTTTTGTGCCTTACACTCATTTCCTGCTTAATAAGTACTGATTGACGAATGGATTATGGTCAGCTGAGCTACTTAGATGATATATGTCCTTAGCTTCACCAGCACACCCAGACGGTCATAGCCCCTACAGATATCAGCGACTCTTCTGGTGTGATGTTTTTGCAGCTGCCACTCATTTGCAGTTACTGTAGCAGTGTGAATGATTTTTGAATATGGTTGCTTTTTCTCTAATACCCATGTCATTGTTAAAACTCGCTCCTGTGCTTGTTTTCTTCATCCTTCAGATATGAAGACATAAATTTTAAAAACCGTATTATTACCTTCATCTTCACTCTACTTTCTTGTGATGTCCCAGCACTTTTCTGATTTGATTAGAAATAGGTGGGAATAAAATTCCGAATGAAAGCATTTTAAATCACTACCTTGTGTAACTGGAAACAAAGATCTCCTGAATTGTCACCTGCTTCTGTCCTTTCCAAAGGATCTGGCTGGACAGTGTACACAGTCCTGTGCTGTCTGACAGTCTTTCAGTTTGGTACCACAAAAAATGCTGTTGCATCACAACCTTACATCCTGACTGCTCTGTAGGCTTTCATACTCTTTCTCTGAGAATTATTTTCTTATGCTGTAAAAGATTACATTCACAAGTACTATTCCTCAAATTTAAAAGAAGCTTATTTGGGGGTTGAATTTTGTTATTACCCTCTGCTGATGACATTATCAATATACATTAGTCCTTTGTATGATAAATACATGGAACGATGAAATTAAGAAAGGATATGTTATTTGATAAATGACAGCAACTCTATGATGCCTGTAGATCCTGCTTTTAGCAGGTCTGTAATTTAGAAAGGGAATGTAACAGTATGTGAGTTAGGAGTCTGAAATACAAACAGAGGCTACACTTTAGGGGTTCATGGTATTGAAAACAATTGTTAGGATTAGTGCCAATGTGAAAATACTTTTATTTAGCTGAGTATGAGGAGGCAGAATGGAAGGTAGGGAGTACCACTACTGGACAAGGAAGAAACTAAAATGAAGATTTATGAGTGAAAGTAGATGTGCAATTTGGGGAAAGGTAGGCTAAAACCGGAGAATAGGGGTCTTCTTTGTGTGTACTTGAAGCATAACTAAAAAAACATAACACACTGTTCAGAAATTTTTACCCTAAAGTAAGAAAAGTAGTCATTTCTGTGCCTTATTTCTAACGACTGAAAATATTAATATTGCAATAGAATTTTCCTTGTTTCTAAAACTTGACTAAAGCTGATGATGTCATTGCTAAGAGGGAGAAAGTTGATGCGTTGTTATCAATTCTTGGGCAGTGGCTCTTCCAGGGAGTGCAGAGAACTGGGCTGTAGGTATGCAGTTAATAGCTTGGGTTGTCCTTAGCAGAGAAGTTTCCAACAGATAGCCAGAACAGCAAAAATTGCAAGTCAGAGATTCTTAGGTTGAAATGTACTGTGTGACTAGGGGAAACTAATTAATTCTTAGGTGTTATGGATGTTTTAGTTTATGATATATAGACATGTTTTTGTTATAATCCCAACTGGGCGGTTTTAGTTGGTCCATATTTGTTAATTTTCTCTTGCAGAGCATGGTCTTTGCCAGCTGGAATTAGTTGAATTCTGAGGACGTTGAGGGATATAAATATGATAGCCCCGAGGAAGAAGGGGCAGTTGCTTGGAGAAGATGGAGGGGGACTGTTTGCTGCTGGTTAGTCCTGCTGTTGTGTTTGCTCTTTGCTGGTTACCTGGACTTCTGAACTTCCTGACAATGGATATTGGTATTGCCCCCAAAAGAATTGTATGTCCCTACCCAGCAGGAAGAAGTAAAGACAGCTACATCTCCTTTCCCTTATAACTTTTTCCCTCTTACCTGGGTTTGGGAGCTTGGGATGGAGGTATAAGCTTTATAGGAACCTCTAAATAAAGCAGTGTTTGAAAAACTAGTGCCTACATCTTGGTGTTAACATCTCCTAGGAAAAAAAATGAAGTGGTTGTATCAGAAAGCCATTTTGGGGTGTTTGATGCATTCTGTTTCAGTTTGAGATGGTGAACTTTCAAGCTTGTTTCACAGCCTTTGAGAGTCTTAGTTCCCGATAGTCAATATTAGGAGGTAGCTGCACCCAATGAGGATTCTTTTGTGCACAGCTCATCCTGAGGAAATATGCAGTCTTTCTGGATTGGTGCCATCTGTATTTGTTTTGCCCTTTCCAACTCTGGTATATTGATTCCTGCTGAATGGAGATCTATTTTTAAACTTCTCGTTTTTCTATACTGAGTCCCATGCTATTGCAGGCTTAATTTATTTCAAGAAACCTTTGATGAAATTTTATGTGTGTCAGGTATTGAGACTAAAAAGTCAAAAATTTCTCTTTAGGAGCCTATTGTGTATGTTTGTGTGTGTGTGTGTGTGTGTGTGTGTGTGTGTGTATGTGCATGCCTGAAGCCGGAAGAGAGAAAGAAGTCCCTTGGAGCTAGAGTGGCCACTATGAGCCACTCCATTTGGGTGCTGGGAACTGAGCTAGAGTTCTCTGAAAGAAATGCTTTTAACTGGTGAGCCATCTCTCCAGTCCCTAACATCAGTATCTTTATAGAGGAGGAAACTTATACTCAATGAGGTTAAGCTATCTGATTTGGTTCCCAGTAAGGTCAGAACTCAGAACCTAGGTCAGTCCAGTTTACTAAATGTAGCCTGGCATCCTTCCAAACTAACTTAAATAAGTGAAGTCTTCTTGAGACTTCAGAACACTTCAAGAAAGATAATAGAGCTGTTTTTGTTGCTGTTGTTGTTTGTATAATGGAAGTTATTGAGCAACAAATGGCCAAAACCTAAACAAACAAACTAACACCTACAGGAAAGAAATTGTAGGCCTTTAGGCTTTTTTTTGTCTGTTTGTTTTGTGTGTGTGCTTTGTTTTATTTGTTTGTTTGTTTCTGTTTTCTTCTCAAAGTCTAGGAGTAGCTATTATGATAAACAAGATGAGAAATAAAAGGAATAAATAGGAAGCAACTGGAAAAGTCACAGCCCATTTTGTATACTTTTTGATAAGAACCACTAATCTTTCAGGGTGATTTGAATCATGCTTATTATCTTAAAATACTCTTTAAGCTTTAGAATTTTCCTTGTCTTTGTAAGACAACTTTAACAGGAGAAGACTCATTAGCTGCAATGAGAAGAACAAATGTGTTTACCTGCCTGCATTCCAAAGCACCTTTTCTGTTTTCTTACATTTCCATACCATTTTATGTAAGAAGCCACATGGGCATATATTATTTCATATACTTGACAGCTACAAATACTTTTTTGTTATATTACTTATTTATTTTTTGAAAATTCATTTTCACTGTCTTCCTGCACATTTTTCTTATTAATCTTCTTTTCCCCAGAATCTGTCCATTCATGTCACATATATTCATTACTCTTTTTCTCCCTCTTATCCTTTTCTTTGGGCCTCGTCTTCTTCTTCACAATCCTCTTTATATTTTGTGATATACATATATATTTATATATATGAAATTTAAATCTAGATATTAATTTAAATCTAAATTTGGCATATCAGAGAAAGCATGCTATTTGCCTTTTTTAGATATGCTTATTTCCTTTTACACAATGATTCCGTTTTATTTGTTTTCATTAAATGTTATCATTTCCTTTCTTTTATATATAGCTGAATAAAATCCCATGTGTATATCTACTGCATTTTCTCTTTTTTTAGTTTATTTACTTTGTATCCCAGCTGCAGCCCCCTCCCGCATTCCCTTCCAATCCCACCCTCCCTCCCTCATCTCCTCCCTGCCCCTCTCTAAGTCCAGTGATGGGGGACGTCCTCCTCCCCTTACATCTGATCCTAGCTTATGAGGTCTCTTCAGGACTGACTACAATGTCTTCCTCTGGGGCCTGGCAAGGCTGCTCTTCCTTCCAGTGGAGGTCAAAGAGCCAGCCATTGAGTTCATGTCAGACAGTCCCTGTTCCCCTAACTAGGGAACCCACTTGGATACTGAGCTGCAATGGGCTACATCTGGGCAAGGGTTCTAGATTATATTCATTTATGGTCTTTGGTTGGAGAAACAGTCACAGATATATTTGGTCCTTGTGGAGTTCCTGTGTTCTCCAGGTTATACTTACTCCCCCTTCTTTCATATGAGACCCTGCACTCCTTCCAAGGTTTGGTTATGAGTCCCAGCATCTGTTTTTATACATTGCTAGGTAGAGTCTTTCAGGGGCCCAAAAACTCAAGTGACAACACATGCTGGAGAGGTTGTGGAGAAAGGGGAACCCTTCTCCATTGCTGGTGGACATGCAAACTTGTACAACCACTTTGGAAATCATATGGTGCTTTCTCAGACAATTAGGAATAGTGCTTCCCCAAGATCCAGCTATACCACTCCTAGGCATATATCCAAAAAATGCTCAAGTACACAACAAGGTCATTTGTTCAACCATGTTCATAGCAGCTTTATTCGTAATAGCCAGAACTTGTAAAGAACCCAGATGTCCCTCAACGGAAGAATAGATACATAAATTGTGGTGCTTTTACACAATGAAATACTACTCAGCAATTAAAAACAAGGAAATCATGAAATTTGCAGGCAAATTGTGGGATCTAGAAAAGATCATCCTGAGTGAGGTATCCCAGAAGCAGAAAGACACACATGGTATATATTCACTTATAAGTGGATACTAGACCTATAAGACAGGATAAACCTACTAAAATCTGTACACCGAAAGAAGATAAATAAAGGACCTGGGGTAAGATGATCAATCTTCACCTAGAAAGACAAATGGGAAGGACATCGGAAATAGGAGAAAAGAAGTAACAGGACAGGAGCCTACTGCATTTTCTTTATCCCTCCCTCAGTTATGTTCATCTAACTCCATGCATATTTCATATCTTAGCTATTTTGAATAGTGCAGCAATAAAAATGGCTGTGCAAGAGTCCCAAGAGTACGAATAATGAATCACGTCGGTAATTCTGTTTTTCAAGGAATCTTCACACATACTTTTACAATGATTGCATCAGTTTACTCCTACCAGGAATGTATAGGGGCACTTTTTTTCTCTACCCATCACTAAAGTCTGTTGTCATTTTCTTGATAAAGAGAAAATAATATTGAAATTCACTTAGATGCACAAAAGACTCTGTAAGCACTGTAAGCAGAATGAGCACTGCTGGATGCACCACTATTGGTGATCTTAAGTTATAGTGCAGAGCCATAGCAACAAAACCAGCGCAGAACTAGCACAAAGCTAGATGCATAGACCAATGACACAGAAATGAAGATTCACAAATCCACACATCTTGCAGCTACCTAATTATTGACAGTGTTGCATCAGGGAAATGATTCCCCCTCCAATAAATTGTGCTGGGAAAAATTGATTTACACATGTAAAAGAATGAATCTAGATCCATAGCTCTTACTATGCACAAAATAAATTTAAAATAGATCAAAGGAATTAATGTAGGAGTTAGAACTCTGATACCGCTAGAGGGAAACATAGGAAAAATAAAACCTCAGTGGCACAAGAAAGGACATAAATAATCCCAAAAATAAACTGAGATTGCCTGAAAATAAAAAAGCTTTTACATGGCAAAGAAAACAATTAGCACAATGAAAAATTATCCTGATGAATGTGAGAAAATATTTAAAAACTATGAATCGGACAAGGTATTCATATACCTTTATTTTTTAAGTAATTTATTTATTTTTATATTAATCACAGGTTACATACTTTGTATCCCAGCCGTAGCCCCATCCCTCATTCCCTCCCACTCTCCCCATCCCTCTCTCATCTCCTCCCTTCCCCCCTCCAAGTCCATCTGACCCTAGCTTATCATGTCTCTTCAGGGATGTTTGCAATGTCTTCTTCTGGGATCTAGCTAGGCTGCTTTATAATGAACTTTTAAAATTAAACACTAATTTTTAAAAAGTCATATAACCACTGAATGGGCTAATGAATTGAATAAGACAGTTTTTTGGAGCTCAAGAACAATTTTATTAGAGTTTAAAAGAAAAATCACAGGATAGACAAGATTTAAGTCTTAACAGGTACCATGAGGGAGAAAGTGAAGGGAAGATAAACAGTCGTGCTCTGAGTGAATCTTGCATGGAGATCAGCAACACAGTGAACAAGATGCCACATGCCAGAGAGAGGAGCATTAGCCTATATATTGAAACGTTTTTCTATGTTTTTCTCCAGTAGTGTTAGTTTCAGCTCTTATACAGGTATTAAGTAAAGGGGGAGAGAAAGTTCTGTTTAGACATCTCTTGCCACCAAGTGAAACCTCTGGTGCCAGTGATGGATTATATCTAAACAACCTAGGCTGTTAACAAAGCTATTGGTTAGTAAAAGTATCTTTTATTTACCTGAAGTAATTGTTGTCTCAGGGTCTGACAACTTCTGTCTGCTAACCTAGGCCTATTCCTGGACTGTACAGTCTTATCTGGGCTTAGAATGTTTCCATTCTCTGACCTACTGCTGAATAAGCTCACCCTTTCTAGATCTTTCTGAACACTGGCTGGCTCAACTCAGCTGTCCTCTCCAAGATGACTGATTCAAACTGGCTTCTCCTAGCTTCTAACTGGATTGTTCTTCTTGGTCTCAAACTAACTCCAGCAATCTGTTTTGATCTTTTGGCTCCTTCTTATTATCTGGCTAGTGCTGTCCTCTTCTCTTGTTCTCTCTATAACCCGCCTCTGTAAAACTGTTGCAGTAAAACTGGCCCCTCTGTGTCTGTCTTTATCTTTGTTTCTGTATCTCTTTTTCCACCCCCTCTGTCCTCTCTCTTTCCTCTCTGTTCTTGTAAGAGTTGGGCATAATATATTCTGTTTTATCACTTTTTCTGTCTCTCAACTAGGCATCACTTTCAAATATGGGTATTTCCTTCTACAAATTAATTTTACCTTCATTGTTTGGGATTAGAGGTATGTACTAAGAGCATGTCTGTACTCCAGACAGAGAGATTAAAGGTGTATGCTAAGGGCAGGTCAGTCAGAGTAGCCATGTTGCTGGATTAAAATCCCTCTACATTTGGTTGCTCTCTATATAATAATAGGAAGGCCATATTGATGAAGACAGCATCTACATAACTCACTGGAAATGGAGAAGTTGAGCTGGTGCCTACTTAGAGCCTTCATCCCTACTAACTAGAGTTCATTGTATGGGAAGGAAGTTTACACATTGCCAGAGGAGAAGGGTGAACACTAACCCAGCTACAAACACTATGAACTACTACAATGGTAACTTACCTACAAGATATGCTGATGCAACAGTGGCACAAAAATTGTAGGAACAACCAACACTATATAATTGGAATTTAAGCTTATTCCATGAGATGGAACCCCTTGCTGACACTGCCTAGATGGCCAACAACTTAAGACTGAATAACTTTGTGCCCTCTACAAATAGGTAAACTGGTTTCTACCATGAAAATCTAGAGACTAAATTCCAAAACTGTTCACCAGAAGGGGTTAATGTCTGGACTAGAGTTTCAGTTTATACACTCACTCTCATGTATAGCTTTCAAACAGGGGTGTTTATTTAGGAAGGGATAAGAAACCAGGACTCCCTTCTGGCATTTCTGGTCAAACCACAAAGGAAAAAAAAAGTTAAATGTTGAATTTGGAGGTTCCTTCTATACATTTGCCTAACCAGTTTCTATATCTTATTTCCTGCTTTCATTATCCTCTTCTCATCAAAAGAGTTAACCAAACTGCAGTTAAGGGATTTGGAGTATTGTTCATCTGATTTCTTTGAGATGAATAGGATCATTTGGTTTGGCAGTCACAGTACTCTTCTAGTGAAATCCAAAAATTCATCAATAATTTCACTGATATGACAACAAGATATAGGGAAGAAAGGAAGCCCTTAACTTGTGCCTAGAGATGTGAGAGAGATGTAAAAGCAAGTGTTACTTGCATTATAAGCTCCAGGGAAGGAACCGTAAAAAGCCAGAACAGAGCATTTTGAAAATGTTCAAATCAAACTCCATTTAAATTTCTTGATGGGCTAATAGAGCACCAATTCATTGGACTTATCTTTATTTTTCTTTTGACCTTTCAGACTGAATGATAAACCCAGGATCTACTTTCAGATACTTCACAGTGTGAGGTCCTTCCAAGATAGGAGCTAGAAAGGAAGAGAGAAAAAAATTAACCAACATTTGCTTTCAGGTTAAAACAATAGTAGGGCTGTCTCTTTTGGTTGCAGGTAGGCATTGTGGTGTTGAATTGTGCCAATGGTGTGATATCCTGTATTTCTGGACAGCATTTTCTTAGTAAGAAGAATTACTAATGAGAAACGGTGCCTAAATAAAATCTCATGTGGATTTAAATATATAATGTCTGGAGAATATGATCCCTTGAATTGTTAAAGAAATCATTTCAGTCTTTGGTTATAGTTACCTATAGGGTGTTTATGACCATGCAGGTGGCCAAAATTACCTGTTTTATTTTTTAAGTATCAAGACCAGTTAAGAGTCATCTTCTAAAGTGTCACTTAGGCTGAGTGGAGCCCCTAGCTTCTTTGTCCTTTTTATTCTGATTGTTTTATCTGTAGGGAGTGAGTAAAAGGCCTTGTTATGTCACAGCTTTATTTGGAAACACTGAGGATATTTTCCTCTGTGTTAAATTCATAGACACACTGCTTAGTGTTCACCCTGTGGAGTCTCCATGCCTTTCTGAATAAAAGAGCAAGTGACTCACTGGGGCTGCATGACATTTTACGAGATTCCTCACAGTATCTTGGGATTTAGTTAAACTTTTAGGGCAAAGGCCAAAGTTTTGTTCCCTTTAGTCCCTCTGAGCAGATTAGTGTAGCCTCCAAGTGTGTTGATTGAACTCCCAGAAGGCAAGTTATACCTACTTTGTGATATTTAGCTAACACATGGGCAAAATCCAAACAGTATTAATGAAACTCTGGTTAGACACACATTTTGTTCTTTTAAGATCATCTTTGTAAACGTCACAAAAAGCAGATCTGTCAATCATACCAACTGATCAGTCAATATCAATGTAATATTATGATTGATATTTTTCACCAGAGACACCTTTATTTTTATCCCTATTCTAACTTTAGGCTACATTTGAGTGCAGAAAAAGGTCAGGCACTTCTCTTCTTTATGGCCTGGGTCAAACTGCTACATTTAGGAGTGGCTTTTTACAGATCTCTAAGGCAAAAGAAACATGTGTTAAAAGATTTTACATTCTCCTTTCCTATCCCCAGCAGGGTCCTCTAGAGATTTCCAATAAGATGTTTAAAAGAAGAATCACAAACGATCAACAAACATTTGGAAATGCATTCAGCCTCCTCAGATATCAGGGAAATAACTGTTAGAAAACTTCATACCTGTATATGACCTATTATGGTCATGTTTGTCTCTCTACTGCTATCTCTAATCTCCCTCTGACTCCTGTCAAACCCATTCTTCTTCCAAATAAGTCTCCCTCCTATTTTTGTCCTTTGTTCCAAATCACTTTTTTTAAATAAATTTATTTATTTTTATATCGATCACAGGTTAGGTACTTTGCATCCCAGGCATAGCCCCCCTCCTTCATTCCCTCCCATCTTCCCTCTCCCTCCCTCATCTCCCTCCTCCCCACCCCCTCCAAGTCCACCAACAGGGGAGAACCTCCTCCCCTTCCATCCAACCCCAGCTCATCCTGTCTCCTCAGGGCTGGCTGCAATGTCCTCCCCTGGGATCTAGCCAGTCTGTCACTCCCAGGCATGTATGGGGGAGGGTCAAAGAGTCAGCCATCAAGTTCAAGACTGAAACAGTCCCTGTTTCCCTGAGTAGGGTCTTCAGTCCGACACCGAGCTATCATGGGCCCCAACTGAACGGGGGTTCCAGTCCACATCCACACATGGTCCTTGATTGTAGAAACCATCTCATGCAAGACCCCTGTGCCCTGCTTAGTTTGGTCTTTGTGGAGCTCTTGTTCTCCCCAAGTCTCACCAACCTCCCCCATTTCTATCATCACTTCTCAACCTCTGCCAAAGGCTTGATCGGGAGTCTTAATATCTGCTCTGATACATCGCTGCTACATTGACCCCCCCAGAGGTCCTCCTTGACATGCTTATGTCCTGTTCCTTGTTTTCTCCTCCACTCAATGTCCATCCCGTCTGTTCATCCAAACGAGCATTGATCTTACCAACCTGGGACCTCCTTCTTGTATATCTTCCCTAGATGTGTAGATTTCAGCTTGAACTTCCTATCCTATAGGTCTATATAAGTGAGTATATACCATATGTTTCTTTCTGCTTTTGGGATACCTCACTGAGGATGATCATTTCCAAGTCCCACCATTTGCCTGCGAATTTCATGATTTCCTCATTTTTAATTGCTGAG
>CM053764.1:51783856-51828226 GCA_028658305.1 Pachyuromys duprasi
TATCCTCAGCTCTTGAAATTCTCTCTTCCATCTATTGTATTCTATTGGTGATGCTTACCTTTGTGGTTCCTGATCTTTTCTCTAAGTTCCCCAGTTCCAGGTTCTTCTCCCTTTGTGTCTTCTTTATAGATTCTAATTCCGTTTTCATGCTTTGTACCGTTTCCTTAAACTGATTGACTGTGTCTCCTATTTTGGATGTTTCCTCTCTGTTTACCTTTGATTGTTCCTGTATGTGGGCAGCTAATTTCTTCTCCATTTCTTTGAGGGCCTTGTTCATTTCCTCTTTTGTCTCTCCTTTTGTTCCTCCAATATCTGGCAATCACAAATGCTGGCGTTTTAGGTCCTAGAGTTCAGTCTCCTGGTCGCTGCATTGTTTCTGCTGTCCTACTCCTCAGACACAGTGTCCTCTCATGGCAGCCATCTTGGATCCCCTTGTCCCTCCCAAATCACTTTTGATAGGACAAAAAGAGACAAGCCAGAGTGATAGTGCTCTAAAGGGAAAAAAGGTTTCCCTCTCCTATCAGTTGCCATTTCCAATGCACAACCCATCGGATGACAAAACACAGCTAGACAAATCTACACAGTTTATAAGAAGGGCAGTTGTCCTGGACCCAGCCCGTTGGCCCTGGACTCAACAACAAGCCTCTTGTCCAGTGCACCACCACTGTGAACAGCTGCTCTGCTTTTTAGTTTCACAGAATAACGAAAGCATTACAGTGGTAAACTACCACAAGTGGTTTACAGGCCACAATTTAAAAAAGAAATACTATGTTTGGATGCTAATTGGACCACTGTATTTCTAGTTCCCTTAAATTTAGCTGAAAAATATTTGAGAATAATAATGTGCTCTTAAAATTAAATTAATTCTTATTCCCATTTTTAACATATACTGTTTAGCTATCCTAGACTAAGACAAGGTGAGCAAAGGCCATCCTCTTTATCTATGCCTCTTTCAGAGTCACTAACAATGGCCAGTTTCAACTGTAGAAGGGCATGCGGCTTCTGTGAGTTTCCTCTAGTGTCTCTATAAAAGATGATATGACAATAATCTGTTAAAATTGTACTATTTGGGCTGGAGAGATGGCTCAGAGGTTAAGAGCACTGGCGGCTCATCTAGAGGCCCTGAGTTCAATTCCCAGCAACCACATGGTGGCTCACAAACTGTGCTATTATCGAGGCTTAAAGCAATATAATAACCTTTGAAGTGCATAAAAGTGTGTTAATACACAACAAAACTTATTCAGTGTTTGCTATATATAGAGAGGTAGATATTAAGGATATGAAAGTAAATAGGGCAGAATTCTTTTCTTCAGAGGATTTTTATTTAACAAAAAATTGGAGATGGCTGAGTTTTTCTAATAAATTGGAATTGTAAGAGAAATGTACTGGTAATTACCTATTTAGAGAAAATAATGAATTGATATCTGAGATGCTAATTATCTACTGTCAATAATTGTGGCTATTAGGAATAAAGTTACTATGAACACATTAGGAAAATCTTTGTATCAATGTGTAATTTATCAAGAAGTATAATTACTAGGTCACATGATTATATATTCTTAAATTTATGAGAAACTACTAAACTATTACAAAACAATTGTCCCATTTTACAGTCACTTCTGCAATGTAAGGATATGAATATATACATACAAGTATCCACATAATGAAATGTGCTGTATTTCTGCCTATAGGTATGTGTACATACATACATAAAAATTGTCTGCATTTTGTCTCTATGATTGGTAGTGAGGTTGATCTATAGTTTCCTTTTTCTTTTAATGTCTTGGAGCTGACCTGGTTTCAGTTTTCCTTGTGTGTTGCTCAATGTAATCTTCTTGACCACCTGTTCTGAGTTATTGCCTTTTTGACCTTTTCTTGTCTTACTCTTGATGGCTACCTTAAAATTTCTGGGAATTTTTTTGTTAGTTCAATTTTTGGTTGTACTTTTCAAGGACCTTTGGACCATTACTCCTCCATAAAGAGAATTCAGAACCGAGTTTATTCTGACACTTTTCTCTATGCTATGTACCACTCCTCACATCTCAAGACCAGTAAACTTCAAGATATACTGCAAGATAATCAGTCCAACAATAACAACTAAACAACAATATAACACAACAAAACAATAGCAGCAGCAGCAATAACCACAAATCCCAAACAACAGATGAAAAATGTAGGGTAGATCAATTACATACTTAACTTCCATTTTTAACTCTCTAAAGACTTTGAATCAGAGTCTTTCCCTAATTAGCTCTTAAGTCTTGATGTTCCCTCGATGCTCATTTGACATGCTTTTTAAGCAATCTCATCTACTGTCATAGCATTAAGTGCCAACTTAGATCTACAGCCCAGGCTCCTCTCTGCAATCCCAAACTCATATAGTTTTATTACCCACCGTAATCTCCTCCTTGAACCTTAGGGCTTCCATCCTGTTGTTTTTAATCTATTTTTTTCAGATGTTATCTTCCAGGCGTATCCCATCTCAGGGGAATATTATTTTGCTCAAAGTTTATGTTGTCAAACATCCTTCTAAATATTTATGTTTGTTTTTATAGATTTGTACTGTGTTCAACATTGGTCAAAAAAGTTTATTATTGCAGAAGGTATTGGTTAATATAGAGACTCATAACTGTAAGTATAGAGACTGTGTTGCTTATACATAGGTGACATTCTATAGCAACACCCACCAGAAAGCCTCAAGAAACATTAATCTATAAGAGGGAAAAGGAAGAACAGAAGAGATAGAGAAGAAGGAGGAGTGCTGTGCATGTCCAGCCTCTGGACATGGCATAGTTGTTGTACATATGAAATCACAGCAGCTGTAGTTAGCCACATAAGACCTCCAAAAGACCAAGAGAGTTAAAAATTCTATCACGGACATGGAAGGGGCTTTTGATACCCATGTCTACTTGAAGAGCTGATGGCATTTGATGCTTGTTGACAGAGGGAGAGTCAACTTTTTTAGGTGGATGTGGTGGTTTGAGTGAGGATAGCCCCCATCGGCTCATGTAATTGAATTCTTAGTCACCAGAAGTGGAACTATTTGAGAAGGATTAAGATGTATGAACTTGTCTGAGTAGGTATAGCCTTTAAGTCCCAGCCCCTCACCCCATGCCTGGAGCCTATAATAAAGATGTTCGTCTGCTTCCTGCCATGATGATCACGGACCATCCCTATAAAACTGTAATTACTCCCCCCCCCCCAATTAAATGCTTTTCATTATAAAAGTTGCCTTGGTCAAGGCAACTCTTCACAGCAATAGAAGAGTAATCTATGTGTAGAGGGATTTTAATCCAGCAACATGGTTACTCTGGCTGGAATACAGACATGCTCTTGGTACACACCTTTCAATACCAAACAATGAAGGTAAAGCTAGTTTGTAGAAGGAAGCACCCGTGTTTGAAAATGATGTCTAATTGAAAGGCAGACAAAGTGACAAATCAGAGAAAGATTTGTCAGAATATGAAATGCCCAACCTCCACAGGACCAAAGAGAACAGAGAGGCAACTTAGGAGAGAACAGCCCATAGAGAAAGGAAGAGGCAGTTTTACTGGGACAGCTGTACAGAGACAGGCTGCAGAAGGAGAACAAGGTAGACACAGGTGAAGACAGAATAAGCCAGAAAATGAAAAAGAGTCAGAAGATCAGAACAGATTACTAGAGTTAGTTTGAGACCAAGAAGAGCAATCCAGTCAGAAGCTGAGAAAAGCCAGTTTGAATCAGTTATCTTGGAAAAAGAGTTTTAGCCAGAATAACTGAGTTGAACCAGCCAGCCAGAGTTCAGAAAGAGCTAGAAACAGTGAGCTTCTTCAGCAGTAAGTCTCAGAGGCTGAAAACATTCCTGGCCAAATAAGATTGTACAGAGGAAAGAAGCTTCCAGGACTTGGCTTAAATTAGAGATGGGGACAAAGTCTCCAACATGACAATTGCATCAGGTTAAAAAAAAAGTTGCTTTTACACAAATGGTCATTATTAGGTTTACATGCCTCAATAAATAATTTCGTACACATGCACATATAGTCAGCAGTAATTTGACTTAGTGAACTAAAAAAAAAAGCATAAAATTGAAAAGGAGATGGTAGATACATGGATTAAAGGGAGAAGATGAGCACAAACAAGATTTATTGGTTTTTTTAATTAAATTTTTATTTTTTATGTTCTTCACTTTGTATCCCAGCTGTAGCCCCCTTCCTCATTCCCTGCTAATTCCACCCTCCATCCCTCATCTCCTCCCATGGCCCTCTCTAAGTCCACTGATAGGGGAGGTCCTCCTCCCCTTCCCTCTGACCCTAGCTTATCAGGTCTCATCAGGACTGGCTGCATTGTTCTCCTCTGTGGCCTGGCAAAACTGCTCCCCCCTCAAGGGGAGGTGATCAAAGAGCAGCCACTGAGTTCATGTCAGAGACAGTCCTGTTCCCATTACTAGGGATTCCACTTGGAGACTGAGCTGCCATGGGCTACATCTGTGCAGGGGTTCTAGGTTATACATACATACATATATAAATAGTCCTGGTTGGAGTATCAGTCTCAGAAACGACCCCTGTGCCCAGATTTTTTGGTTCTGTTGGTCTCCTTGTGGAGCTCCTGTCCTCTCCCTGTCTTACTATTTCCCCCTGCTTTCATAAGGTTCCCTGCACTCTGCCCAAAGTTTGGCTATGAGTCTCAGTATCTGCTTTGATACACTGCTGGGTAGAGCCTTTCAGAGGCCCTCTGTGGTAGGATCCTGTCCTGTTTCCTGTTTTTTTCCTTCTAATGTTCATCCTGTTTCTCTTTCTGAGTGAGGATTGATCATCTTACCCAGGGCTCTCCTTCTTGCTTAGCTTCTTTAGGTGTACATATTTTAGTATGTTTATCCTATATTATATGCCTAATATCCACTTACAAGTGAGTATATACCAAGTGTGTCTTTCTGCTTCTGGGATACCTCACTCTGGATGATCTTTTCTAGTTCCCACCATTGCCTGCACATGTCATGATTTCCTTGCTTTTAATTGCTAAGTAGTATTCCATTGTGTAAATGTACCACAATTTCTGTATCCATTCCTCCATTGAGGGACATCTAGGTTGTTTCCAGCTTCTACCTATTATGAATAAAGCTGTTATGAACATGGTTGAGCAAATGTCCTTGTATACGTAAGTATATTTTGGATATATGCCTAGGAGTGCTATAGCTTAATCTTGAAAAAGCACTATTCCTAATTGTTTGAAAAAGCACCATATGATTTCCATAGAGGTTGTACAAGTTTACATTCCCACCCACAATGGAGGAGGGTTCCTTTTTCTCCACATCCTCTCTAGCATGTGTTGTCACTTGAGTTTTTGATCTTAGCCATTATGATGGGTGTAAGGAAGAGCTTTGGTGTGACTTTAATCAAGCAAGTGAAAGACCAGTTTGAAAAACTTCAAGTTTCTGAAGAAAGAAATTGAAGAAGATATCAGAAGATGAAAAGATCTCCCATGCTCATGGATTGGTAGGATTAACACTGTGAAAATGGCCATCCTGCCAAAGCAATCTACAGATTCAATGTAATTCCCATCAAAATACCAACACATTTTTTACAGACCTTGGAAGAACAATTCTCAATTTCGCATGGAAAAACAAAAGACCCAGAATTGCTAAAACAATACTGCACAACAACAGATAGTCTGGTGGTATCTCCATCCCTGATCTCAAGCTGTACTACAGAGCAATAGTAATAAAAACTGCATAGCAATGGCATAGAAACAAAGTGGTGGATCAATGGAATCAAATAGAAGACCCAGAAATAAACCCACACACCTGCTGATACTTGATTTTTGACAAAGAAGCCAAAAGTATACAACGGAAAAAAGACAGCATCTTCAAAAAATGGTGCTGGTCTAATTGGATAGCTACATGTATAAAAATGCAAATAGATCCATATTTATCACCCTGCACAAAACTAAAGTCCAAGTGGATCAAAGAACTCAACATAAAACCAGACACACTAAATCTGTTAGAATAAAAAGTGGGGAAGAGACTTGAACTAATTGGCACAGGAGACAACTTCCTGAACAGAGCACCAACAGCACAGGCTCTAAGATCAACAATCAATAAATGGGACCTCATGAAACTAAAAAGCTTTTGTAAAGCAAAGGACACTGTCCTCAGAACAAATCAACAGCCTACAGATTGGGAAAGGATCTTCACCAACCCTATATCTGACAGAGGACTAATATCTATAATATATAAAGAACTTAAGAAGTTAAAAAGCAACAAATCAAGTAATCCAATTAAAAATGTGGTACAGAGGTAAACAGAGATTTCTCAATAGAGGAATATAGAATGGCAGAGAAACAGTTAAAGAAATGCTCAACATCCTTAGTCATCATGGAAATGCAAATCAAAACATCCCTGAGATTTCACCTTATACCTATAATAACTATAATTTCTAAATATTTCAAATGCAGCTTTTATTGAATTAAAATATTTACCTGCTGAATAATATATATCTTTTTAGGATAAGCATGCTATAAAGTAATTTAGCTCTGAAGAAATAAATCTGTAGTTTTCTTTTCTTTTGCATAAACAACAGAAAATATGTTTAATTGTATAGTCAATACACTATTATGTAGTTAAAACACTATTAATAGTGTTTCAGTTATGTAGTTGTTATATGTTCAGATAGTGATTCTTTTCTGTCGGAGTTTGACTCTGGTTCTCAAGACTCAGTGACTGTTGTGAAAGATCAATTTGACAAGGACAAAGCTCTTGCAGGAAGGGATTATTGTTCTTACAAGTATGATGGCTATGCCAGGTGGTAGTGACACACGCCTTTAATCTCAATACTTGGGAGTGTGAGGCAAGCAGATCTCTGAGTTTGAGGTCAACCTGGTCTACAAAGTGAGTTCCAGGACAGCCAGTACTACACAGAGAACCCCTGTATTGAAAAACCAAAACCAAAACCAAAAAACAAAACAAAACCCAAACAATAACAATAACAAACCCAAACAAGAAAAGAACAAAACAATAACATTTCCTCCAAAACCATTTTACTTAGATGATTTCATATTTAGGGGGCATCTCTGTATTGTCTGGAGTCCTGGGAACCTAGTACCAATTGATAGGTTTTTACAGTCACAAAGTGACCATGGGATAGATAATGACAACACTAACCAGTTTCACATAAACTCCGTTTTCATTGGGCTGAAACTATCCATAGATATTTTAGTAGAATAAAGGAGAGAAACAGGTGAGTGGAGGGCCTTTTGGAAAGCAGAACAGGAGCAAGAAAAAGTGTTTCATAGAGAATTTGACTTCAAAGGAAGAAATTGTTCTGCAGCGTAAGGCATACCCTGCA
The DNA here is from genome assembly GCA_028658305.1 of Pachyuromys duprasi. NCBI lineage: Eukaryota > Metazoa > Chordata > Mammalia > Rodentia > Muridae > Pachyuromys > Pachyuromys duprasi. Next base: position 51,791,176 of record CM053764.1, read on the forward strand.
GAGAGGCCCAGAGACCAGCAATGAACAAGGGTTGTTGTTCGTACTTTTCTTACCTAGAAGTATGGGACGCTAGGTCTTTTGTTATGTCCCAGCTGAAACATGGTAGTTGATCGCATTGTGGATTTCTGGCAAGTCACAGGCTCCTCTTCCCTCCTTGTAAGCATGGAATAAAAAACAGAGAAGGAGCATAGTTCTTACGAATTTTGGCTGACTTCATCTTGGCTTAAGATCTGTGAGCAAAGTCTCAATTCTGAACATATATGCACTCGCATTCGTATGAGAACCATTACTAAAGCTTAAATAACACATTGAACCCCACATGTTAATAGTAGGAGACTTCAGTACACCTCTCTCACCAATGGACAGATCATTGAGATGGAAACTAAACAGAAAAATAACAAAATTAACCAACGTTGAGTCAATTGGACCTAACATATCTACAGAACATTCTATCTAAATGCAAAAGAATATACATTCTTCTTAGGACCTCATGGAACCTTCTCAAAAATTGACCACATACTGGCCACAAAGCAAGCCTCAACAAATACAAGAAAATTGAAACAACCTTGTATTCTATCAGACCACCATGGAATAAAGCTAGACTTCAACAACAACAGAAACAATAGAATGCCTACAAAACTCATGGAAACTGAACAACTCTCTACTTAATGACCACTGGGTCAGGGAAGAAATAAAGAAAGAAATTAAAGACTTTATATTTCAATGAAAATGAAGGCACAACATACCCACACTTATGGTCCACTATGAAAGCAGTGCTAAGAAGAAAGTTCATAGTACTAAGGAGCATACATGATCTGGACCTAGGTCCCCTACATATATGTGGTTGATGGGCAGCTTGGTCTTTATGTAGGTCGCCTGACAAGTGGAGGGGGGTGGGGGCTGTTTCTAACATAGACTCAATTGCCTGCTTTTAGATCACTTCTCTCTGACAGCTGCCTTGCCCACCCTCAGTCTTGGTGTGACTTGATTGTGCTGGGGAGAGTTGATATGGAGGTGTTCCCTTTTCTGGGAGGAAAGGGAGAGGGGAAGATGGAAGAAGGAGAAGGGGGAAATTGGGAGGAGAGGAGGGAGTGGGCACTCTTGGGATGTAAAACAAATAAACTGAAATAAAAAAATTAAAAGTTCTGTGAGAGTAGCAGGGCTCCACAAGTGGGGTGCTCTCGAAAACTAGATAGGATGTTGCCTCATGGGACCTTAATCCTTGCAGGTCCCTGCATGGATTAGGACTATGATAGGTGAGGGGCCCATGGAGAGTTAGCTTCAACCATGTCAGATGGGGAAAATTCTCCCTTTAAAAATGGAATCTTGCTCTTATAGGAGAACATGGTGATCGGGAGACCTCTGCCTAATGACCAAATATGGGAATTGATTTTTCTGCAAGACTGAGTTTGGAATAACTCAAGGCAGATAAAATAGTATGGAGGAGCATGTGGTCATTCCATAAACAGGCATAATCTGCTTATCTGTGCTAGAAAATGGGGACTTTTAAAGGCACAACTGTCTCTCTTTGAAGAAACCGTCAGAAGAAAAGCTCTTAAAAATAATTCCCTTGCAAAATACATAATGCTCTTATGCTGAATTCTGACACTGCTGTTCAGCAGCCTGTTCCATTTGTATGAGCTTTAAAATATGAAACATTTCTTGTGTAGACTTGGAAAATACTGTGTTTATCAAAATATGTATGTCAGCTGCATTGTGGGTGCCTGCACCATTTGGTGGACTGGTGGGCTGCAGGTTAAGTGAACTGTGTGTAGCGTGTGATGTGTTTGTGTTGCTGAGATCAGGGCTTTGAAAGTCATGGTGCTTTAGGGTTTAAAAGAATGGGTAGGCTAGGAAGAAAAGCTTTCCTTGGGGCTTCCACTAGAGGCAAAAGTGATACTAGACAACATATGTCTCCTATTTTGAACTAATATGTTTGTATGAAAACTGAGTGTGGTGGTTTGAATAGGAATGGCTCCCATAGATTCATGTATTTGAATGCTTGGCCCACAGGGAGTCATACTATTAGGAGGTGTGGTCTTGTTGGAGGAAGTATGTCATTGCAGGGGCAGGCTTTGAGGTCTTAAATGCTCAGGCTATGCCCAGTGTGGCACACGGTCTCGTGATGCCTTCAGATCAAGATACGGTGCTTTCAGCCTCTTCTCCAGCACCATGTCTGCTTGCACGTTACCATGATTCCCACCATGATGATAATGGATTGAGCCCCTGAAACTGTAAGCCATCCGCAATTAAGTGTTTTTCTTTATAAAAGTTGTTGTGGTCATTGGGCCTCTTCACAGCAATAAAACTCTGACTAGGCAGAGGGCATGAAACAGGAAAAATACAGACTCCATCTTAACAGACTGAAACTGTTTATTGAAACGGTGATGGGTCCTCAACCTTTCCAGGATGAAGGGCTTTCAGGGAAGGGTTAGATCAGAGTTGAGGGCAATGAGGCTGCAGGTGTTGACTCTGGTCTATTTACAGTTTTTTTAAACATATGTGAGTTGGGGGTTTCAGGAGGCTCTGAGAAATCAGAACATCCTTTGACCAGGGTTGGGTGAGTGGAGTCAGCCATCAGAGATCAAACCAAGTTTAGCCCAACGGCAATAGTAGCATTGCTAGACGTTTCCTGAAAGATGCAGTAGGCCCAAAGACCGATTGAAAGTTTGCTCATTTGACTGAATTATCTTCAACTTTGACTTCTTTTATAGAGTGGTATTTCTAAAGACAACACCTCTTAGAGCCTTGAGTGAAGGATGGACTTTCAGGGTCAATTTTGGGAAGAACACCATTATCAAAGCTAGGTCAAGTATTATTGCTATAGACCAAATGTCTCTGTCACCCCTAAAAGATGTATGTTAAATCCCAGGCCCCCATACTATTAGGAGGTGGGAATTTGCAAAGTGATTATCTGATGACTGGAGCCATTATTAAGATCTCAAATCTTAATTAGAGGCTAATTAGAGTATTTGCGGGATGGTTGTCATAATAAGAGAACTCAGATAACCTTTTTGTTCCTTTTGCTGTATTGGAAGACCAAGCAGAAAAAAAAAATGGAGCCACTTAAATACTGTGGTAGAAATCCAAAATAAGGGACATATAAATACTCCTTGTCAAATGGCTGGGAGTTTGGAAGGCTCGATGAATATTCGTTTCCTTCTCCTTTTGAAAAATTCTACAAAACTACACCGAACATATGGACACAAAGAGCTAGGTGCAGACCATGATCTATGGCAGGAAGAAGGTAAACAAATTTTTGTCTGCTGGACTTGAGAAAGGTAGGGGAAGTTTGGGAAAGGGGAAAGACAGAGTGAATGGCCTTGAGAATATTTCAGCTACAACAGGGCTAAGGGTAGAATGATACTTCTTAAGTAGTACATAGAATTTTTCCTCTTGTTTGTTCCTTTGAATGAAGCCATGGGCAAAATAGGCAGATCTTGCACAAGCTGAGCACAAAGGAAGTCAAGACTAGAAAGACACTGATAGTATGGGTGAATGCACAAGTGACGGACGAGTCTTCACTTCAGACTTCAAAAGCATCACGGGCCTACAGCACCTTGATTTTTGAACTTGAGCTTTTAGAACTATGGCAACATAAATTTCTGTGCTATTTTAAGCCAATAGTTTGTGGGGCTTTGCTTAAGCAGCCAAAAGGCCACCAGAGCTTCCTTCTTGGGACAAGTTTACTGACTGTAAGGCCTCCCACATGTCTTTCCTGGTCCTCAAGTCACACTGATGCCTTTCTTCTTAGGTTTCCAACAATGTTTAAGGTCTGTCCCTAACTTCAGTATAGAATTCCAATCTGTCTTCAGAGTTCCTTAACCTCATTCCAGACCTGACTTTACCTTAGGGGTAAGCATAGGTCTCTTTGGGTTTGCCACCCTGCCTCAGGCAGTGAGCACTCAGCTGCTCCTTGCTCCTTGCTCACCACTTTGGATCATCTTGCTGGCAGTTATGTAATATACATTAGGCTTGAGCTCTTCATGTAGGTCACTTGCAAAAGTTCTTTTCTGGGGCACCACTAGCCTGCTGAGGTTTGAATGTTGATAGGCTCTCCTGGCTTGTTAGAAAAACTATAAAGTGCATATAATTCAAAAATGAATGAATTTTTTTCTGAGAACAATTTAAATATAGGAATATTCTACTTTCAGGAAATCCCAGTACAGAACTGATTAAATGAAAAGGGTGTAAAAAAGAATATTTTATTACCATAAGAATTTAAAAAATGCAATGGCTTTTCTTCATAGTGCATTAGTTTTTCTTTTTAGATAACCTGCATGAATACTGCATTTATACAGCTTTCTGAATAGATGTATACTGTTTAAAATAAGTTTCACTAATACTGAGAGTGAATAAAACTTAGAATGATGAAGAAACAAAACCATTGTAGAAGACGCTTTATAGAAGAATGTGTGAAGATTAATGCAGATAATATTTTGGAAGTTTATGTAAACAAACGGTCATAGTGGGTGTGGGAGGGAGTTAGAGATCTAGACGTCAGTAGAAAAATAAGAATATTTTACCATTTATATTAGCTTGTGATGTTTAATGTTTTTAAACCACATATGGTTATGAGAGGGGGAGAAAGCAAAGGAGAATAGTTCAAAGAAAAAAATGAAATAAGGAAGGAGTCAAAGGACAAAATAAATAAAGGTAACTGAGCTGCAGGACAGTTGAAGAGCAAATGTGAGATGCTAAAAGGGCAGAATGGTCTAGGCTTGGATCAGAGGTGTCAGCAGGCATTTGAATGCAGGCCGGGAGAAGTGTGCAATTGTGTCCACACAAACGAACATGTACACACAGGTGTGTGCACACACATGCATTTACATACATTTTTGAATGTTCAGGTCTTCTGTGATACTTCAAAAGGTCATATTCTCGTTTATCTTTCCATAGGACATGACAGTGTAAATCTTTATGACAACCCAAACTGCCCAGGAAGGATTTCTCTGATGGTTTGATGGGTCCATATCTGTTGCCCAATTCTTCACAGGAAGCCTCCATCAACTGGTCACTGAATACTATGGGCAATTTCTTTGGGATCCCCTCTCTGCCATCCCTCTCCTATTGCCCTCTTATGGCTTTCTTTTTTCTGTAGGGGATTGCGTACAGACAGTTGCATGCTGGCCCTGTAGGAAGTGGAGAGGATGACAAAAGCCATGGGATGGAATCCTCAGTCACACATGAGGCAGGGACAGCACTTACCTTGGATCAAGTGCCCTAAAAGATTAGAAACTAGTTCAGTGTCATACCTCCTGCTGAGCTTTAGGGCTCCCACGCTCTACTCAGTGTTCTGGACATGCTATCAGAGGCTGCCATCACGCGATATGCCATGCTGTATCAGGGTGATGGGCAGAAGAGAAAAGGGAGTCTTGGAAAGAAAGTTACAGAAAAGTGGTACTTGCTCTTCAGGCAGAAGCAGAACTGAATTATTGACAAGATTCCCTGAGAAGACCATTAACTTGAATGCCCTGGACAACTCCATTCAAAATAGTTTCTCTGTGCCTCAGTGATCAGTGCTTTGATTTTTAATATTCTATTACATTCACCCCAACCATAACAATGCCTGACACATGGTAAGCAGAACAAATGCATACTGAATTCATACTTGCACAGGAGGGAAACATCCGATCTCTAACTCTGGTTTTATGACCCAAATGAATTTGTTTTAAAGAATTCATATGAAAAGAGGAGAAATGAAATCACAGAGGCTGCTGGGCCCACCTTCTGTTGTATGTGCCATAACTAGAAGGAAAAAAAAGGATCTAGAATTGGCTTCATTCCTTCTAGCCCTGGTGGGATGACAGATTTTCTAGATGAAGTAACATGGTCCTATTTGGGGAAAGAATTTAGTTTCAGGGGAGGTGGACGCAGAGAGAGTGGTGCTGCCTGTCCTGAGGCAGCATGTGGGAGGAAAGAGCACCAGCTGGGACACGAAACAGCTCAGAATCAAGAGCATTTGCCTAAAGGCAAGGAAATTGGCAAGCATGGAGTGGACACATGTTGCAGAAATGTGGACCCAGATGCACCGAGAGCTGCAAAACTGTGGAGATGACCATCTGTCTCACTCCCGGCTCCAAAGCAGCTGAAGTAGACACTCTTGTTCAGCTGAGAGTCTGCAGACACCTTTACAGTACTGTCTTTGTGGGATGCAGGCCACTAAGGTTCAGAGACATCCCGTTTCTCTTGACAGGATGAGGATTTTAGAAGGTCCTACCATTGTGCACCACGGAAATATACAGATGGAATCTAACTGGATCTGTGAAAAGCAAGCTTTCTCTAATTTTAAGCTCTCTTCAGGGACTATTAAAACCTTACCTGGAAGAACTCTGTCGCCTTGTCTATCCATCATTTTACAAATGACACTCATGCAAAGAAAGGATCATGACTTTCCCAGGGTCACAACCCCCACAAATGGAAACAGTACTAAACAGCTAGGTCCTGCTGTTTGAAATTTCATGAGCTTTTCAACCGCCATGCCCACCTGCCAGTGACCTTACCACAATTCTGTGAAGGTCATTTTTCAATTAAAGGCCAGCATGTAAACCAATGTGACATTAACATTGCTCTGTAAACTAGTCTTTGGGGCCCTTGGCTGAACAACAAATTGGCTATTTTGTCTTTGAACCATTTCATTTGCCTTCTTTTCTGTGGTTCATTTTTATCCTGTTCCCCTCCTGCTTCATTTTGTCTCTGGTGTCTGAGCACGCACATATACCATGTTTGCTCAGCCTTTTTCTTCCTTCCCTTAAAGTGTTCAGAGGCCGCAACACCGTCTCTCTGTCTGCAGACAATGGGTTGGGACAGCTGAGAAGAGCTGAGAAGAGCAGATGCCCACGCTAGGGCTGGTGGAATCCGTTCGTGTGGTCAGTGAGTTGCCTTGACCCTATCAGATCTAAGCCTATTTATACAGAAGAAACAGCACCCCCCCCCAACACGCACACACCATTCCTCTGTCTGCTTTGTGGGATTTCCCTTTCTAATTAGCCTAACATCTATGTCAGAAGAGGCAGGAAAGAGAAGGAAACAACTGGACAAATCACACAACTGAGAAAGTTAATGTCAACGCAGGTGGGGAGGGGCTCTGAGTCCTAGACCTTTTATACTCACTGGCTCACTGGTGTTCCATAATCATTCCCACCTATTTTGTATTTACACTCCATAAACATATAGGGAGCCCTTTCATGATCAGTGTTCTTTCTGGATGCCCATATAAAATCAGTTCTTTCAGCCCAGGGCACAGGTGTACATTAATCACACTTGTTTCCCTGTGATCAAAAAACCTGACAGACACTAAAGAGAAGGAAGGTTTGTTTTAGCCCATAGTTTCAGAGAGATTTCAGTTCATCATGTAGGGAAAGCATGGCATCTGGAGCCTATAGTGGCAGATATTCACCAGAAAGCAGAAAATGGTGGAAATCAGTGGAAGATGTAGCCTACAATGGCCTAGTCTCTGTGGCTTACATCCATAATATATGCCCTACCCCCTGCAACCTCCACAATCCCCCAAAAAGGAACTAATAGCTGGGGACCAAGAAGCTAAAACATGAGCATGTGTGGAACATTTGGATTCAAACCCTAACAAGGCACTATTCCCTGTCTTACAGGCTTGGAGGAGTAACACACACTGTTCAAGAGGGAAACTAGGTCTTTAGCTGGTGTTGAAGTCCTCTGGACTCATGTGGCACCATTGTGCATTGCTTCTGCTTCATTTCCTGTAAGAAATTCTATGTTTTTACAATCAGTAACGGTGACATTGACTTTTGTGTGTGAACTATGTCAAGACTTAATGAGGTGCTGAGAAATGTGGGCATGGCTATAAGTCTCCTTGGAGACTCTTGGCAAATGTGACAGAACCTCACATATCTATAAAACTTCCTTTAAAATGTTTCCTAAATAAAGGTGTGGGTGGGGAATGTCCACTTTCTAATTACGGACCAGGTGTGGTACCTTTCTGGCTACGGTTGCTCTTTTGAAGAAAAATGAAGGAAAGCTTATCTGGGAGATGAAGCAACACAAAGAAGAGCCTGTCAAAGCATTCAGAGCCCACGGCCAGACGGGATATCCATTGACAGTCTTTAGGATGTTTCAGTCTCTATTGGGTAAGTCACCTCATCAACCTGTTTTCTAATTGACTGAGGCCTTAGAGATGCTACAGATACTACAGCTAAAGGAAAAACACTAATTTGCCTGGAAAGTGTCAAAGCAATGACCTTAAGAGCTTCCTTAGAACAGCCCAGGTCTTATTTCTGGCTGGTGATAAAGAGGGCTGTCTCTGTTGGCTCAGGCTTTATTCCAGAGACTACTTTTTGCCTTTACCTGGTTACTCTACATCAGGTTGTTCCCACCTTTATACTTTGAGCTGTATCTGGGTACTCCCTATGCCTTGCAAAACAGCATTCACTTCTTCCTTAATTAACATAAAGCCCCCTTGCAACAAAGACTGGAAGCACAGTTCATCTCCCCAATTTTCACATGTGCCTGGGCTTTGAGCCCTGCACTGGGGGGGGGGGGGGCAGCTGAAAGTAGAGGGAAGGGGGAGGGTCTCATTATCTGGGTCTTTTGGTCTATTCTGGGCATGGCTGCGGAATCAGATGAGCTAGACTTTGGCTATCTCTCCTTCTATTCCTCAGAGTTCTCATTTGAGCACCTGCCTACCTTTTTGGGCAACTCCTGAAGTCATTCCTCACTCCATATTAATAACTGAGATAACCGCATATTGAATAGTGTGAGGCTATAAATGTCAGGAATACTTACATTTTTAGTGTTTTTCTAACATAAGGCTTTTCTTTCTTATTTTTTTTTTCTGAAAATGGTCTGGCAGTAAATATTTTAGGCCTGTAGGCCATATGATTTCTAGAATGGTTACCCAGCTCTGTGACTACAACAAAGTACAGCCATAGATAAAACAGAAATGAGCATGTTTGGCTATGTCTCCCCCAAAACTTTATAGACACAGGAATTAAAATTTCATGTTATTTTTCATATATATGTATTTCATCTTTAGCTTTTTACAAATGGTTTTGGGATGAGGCAATGGCTCAAAGCATGAAACTGCCTGCTGTATAAGCATGAAGAGTGGAGCTCACAATCCCCATGCTCACAATCCCTGTGCTCACAATCCATCATTTATATACAAGCCGGGCTGGTGAACATGAGGCAGACACAGTAGACCCTCTGAGTGAGTTGGGTGACTCGACGTGAATTGGCAAGCTCTGGCTTCCCTGAGGGACTTCCATAAAGAAAGTGAAGAAGACACTCAGTGTCAACTTCCGGCCTCCTCACCGCTGTGCATACACATATGTGTGCTTGTATGCATGTCTCCAAATGCATGCAATACATGACTGTGCACCCAGGAATGTACATCCTACACTCAAGCATGAAAAAAAATATTTAAAAGCTACACTTTACTTTCATGTCTGACAAAAAAACATATAGAGGGCAGATTGGACTCGGGGCTGGCCAATGGCATCAGGCTTTTAAGAAAAATAGTTTTATTCTTAGTTTTCTGAGTGCCAATCAAGAAGAGCAAAAGCAGTTTCCTGTGTGCTAGAAATTCTATTGCTTATTTAGGAAAAAGGTTTTATGTTATAGTGTATATTACAGTCTTTTAAAGATGAATTATTAGATTTTACATCTTAAATTGATGTTACATATTCCACGTTTATCTCTCTGATTTAAAATTCTGTCTTAAGCATGTTTCCAATGAAAAATTATAGAGAAGTAAAGCTGAGGAAGAGTTTTTATTTGTTTTGTTGTTGTTGTTTAGCTTCCAAAGGGTGAATTTGAAGGAGCTAAAAAAAAAGTGAAGGAGGGCTTATGAGTCTTTTTTATTTTAATCTATAGCTGGATGTATGCAGTTGGAAAGTAGGTCCCTGGACAGAGTTCTTTGATCATGTTAAATCTCATGGGGACAGCTACTTCTTTGATTTTTCTCAAATACTCTGTCAGTATAGACACACTCTGAAACCTTTTCCCCTCTTGTTATATTTAGACAGTGCTTTATTTTTCTTTTTGGACCCTAAACTCCTTAAGAGAAAGACACATTTTGTACATCTCCAGTCTATGTTGGCTAGTCATATGTGATGGTACTCGGCAAGTGGGTAGGTTGGTGGGAGTTGAACACCATGGAAAGAGTGACTCCCTGGAGTTCTGAAAGATGATATTTATGGCCTTTGCTGTGGTATTCATGATCTAGGTTCCCACTTGCTGACTGAGTGACCTCCAGACCCCATGTTCTAATCATCTGGAAATTGGAAGTGGATACTGACTTTTTGGGAGAAGGGTGAGATAATAAACATGGTAGAGCTCATTCATCATCAGACGTGAAACAAATTTCAGGTGAAAATTACTTTAAGGCTCCCCACCCCCGTCTGTAAAATTTGCAAAGCATTTTCATTTTTCCTCAAATTCTCATCAATTCTGTTTTTTTTTAATTCTCCGTATTCATGATATTATACAACACTAGACTGGGAGGCAAGTCTCATGCTGATGTGCTAATCCAGTGTGGCTTCACTTTGGACTGGACTTAGAAGAGAATTGGACTGTCTGGGTGCAAAAGTGGGAAATGGAGACTGAGTAGATGGTAGCAGAACCAAGAAGGTATGAGAGAAGAAATACAAGAAGCTCAGTAATAGTTACTAGCATATTTTACAAATAGTGAGAAGACTGAGAAGCAAAGGTGAGGAAAGTGTAGACAGCATTTCATAATGCCAGGCTCTATGCCAGGGCTTTGCATGGTGTTCACAATAAGCCCACAGTAGCCTTCCATATTGGTCCACTTTATACAAAAGGAAACATTCATAAACCTTAACTTATGATGACTCATGTTGGCAAGTATGTTGCCCCATCTGTGGGATTTGTAATGGCTCATGAAGGAGACTAAATATGAACGGGCCTTCATAGGGTCATAGAGTGTCATCAAGAGTGACACTACTTGAGAAGGATTGGGAAGTGTAGTCTTGTTGGAGTAGGTGTGGCCTTGTTGGAGGAAATGTGTCACCAGGTTAGGCCCACACCAAATCAAGTCTCTTATTTCCTGCCTGCTGTCTGTGTATCAGGATATGGCTTTCAGCTACTTCTTCAGCACCAAGCCTGCCTTCTGCCATGCTCCTTACTATGATGACAATGGAATCACCTCTGAAACTAAACAAGCCCCTCAAATACATGTTTTCTTTTATGAGCATTCCCTTGGTCATGTTGCTTCTTCACAGTAATAGAGCAGGGACTAAGACAGAAGTTGGTACCTGGGCCTTGGACATGGCTGTGACAGGCCTAGCCATGCTGTTTGTTGGAAGATAATGGAAGACTTTGACACTTTGTATTAGAAAAGTAGTTGAATGCTTTGCATGAGGCATATTGGGCCATCCTAGTAGGACCATAGAAGACAATGGTGCTGAGGATCTAGCCCAAGAGAGAGAAGTTCATTACAGTCAACAAAGCTGAAAGGAGTCAGAGATCTGAAGAGTGTTTTGACATCAGACATGAAGACACAGTTTGAGTTTGTCCTGCTGTGTTTCTTTTGTCTTGCTTTGGTCCAGTATTTCCTCACTGTCCTCTCTTTCCTCCCTTTTGGAATGGTAATGTATCTGCTGTATCATTGTATATTGGAAGTGTATGACCTGTTTTTGATTTTGATTTTTTTTAGAGAGTTACAGTTAAGAGATTGACATGAGTCTCAGAAGAGACTGTGGACTTTTAAAAAACGCAAGACTGTAATAGACTGTGGAGACTTCTGAAGTTGGACTGAATAAATTTTTGCCTTATGATATGACTACAGGCCCATGGGGGGGTGAGGGAATAGAATGCAGTGGTTTGAATAAGAATGACCACAGGAGGGGTTCATTTAATTGACTGCTGAATCATCAGGAATTGGCACTATTTGGAAAGGATTAGGGTGTGTGGCCTTGTTGGAGAAAGTGTAGCACTTGGGGTGGGCTTTGAGGTTTCAAAAGCCCATTCCAGGTCCACTCTCTCACTTCCTGCCTGCTGTCTGCTGATGAGGATCTAGAACGCTCAGCTCCTTCTCCAGCACCACATCTGCCTGCCTGCTGCCATACTTCCCACCATGATGATAATAGTCTCACCTCTGAAACCTTTTCTTTTTTTTTTTAATGGAACTACTTTAATAACAGTTGTCTTGGTTGTCATGTCTCTTCATAGCAACGTGACAGTGACTAGGACTGGAAAAATTCAGGGAAGGCAAATAAGAAAGCTTTAGAGGAAGCATTCTGTAAGCACTTAAGGTTGGGCTGGGAGCCTGGGCTCCTCTTAAAGGCAGTGGAAACACAGTAGATGTTTTCCATTTGGTGGGAGAAGGAACCTCATGATGTTGTAACGAGGTGAGAAGGGTACTTTTACCTTACAGCTGGGAACTGCTCCACACACCTTTGACATCCAAAATTTCACCTTTAGTTTCTTCAAATCCTCCTGTGTTCATGGGATTATGTTCTTTCTCCAACGCACAGAGGAAGATAGCATCTAAGACTCCACTGATCTACACTTGAACTTAGTAATGACATCACAGTGAGTGGGAGTTTGCTCTCTTGCTTCTGGCAGAACCAGCACAGAGAAGGGTGTGCTAACATGTCCTCAGCAATATAGAGCAATTGTGCCCAAGTTAGCATTAGAAGCATTCATTTTGAATTTTTTCCTATCTTTCTCATTTCAGTTTTATCCCCTTAGGTCATGTACTAAGTTCAGGGCTGGGACTGTTTGAGCTCACCATCAATTTTCTTGCTGTTGAGGAACAGAGGTGAGTCACTGACGTTGTTACACTATGGCCCATAATACATTTAATGTGAAACAGAATTACAGAACAGGACCCAACGGGGCTGTCTACTGCCTCACCTCCCACATGCTGTTTAGATTTAACAAGTGTTCTGCCTCATCATTTGTCTTTCAGCAGCTTCATACGCAGCCCTGTTGTGCAAGCTTTACAGATGCCTAATTAGGTTGGTTATACCTTGGCTCCATCTCCTGCCCTTTTCACACCATCAACCTATTGAGTTATAGATCCTTTGGCATTGGACCCTGAGCTGCCAAGGTGACCCCGGGGAGCATTTTAAGTAGGTAAACGTTGCTAGCCACGTACCTGTCTTTCCAATGCCTTCCAGCTGACCCCTGAGGGCCTAAGGATGCTAAACAGCAACCAGAGGAAATTAGCAAATTCTTGGTCAACTTTTTCTTATCAAAACTTACCACTTTTTAAATGTTTGTTCTAGGGTATTGTTTGAAGGTAAGTGACCACATGAAATAATAAGTTAATAAAAAATTCTTAACCTGCAATAATCAAGAAGTGATGTAATGCCCCGATCATCCAAGGAAACCCACAGTGCGAGCCCCATTGCTCTGTCACTTCCCCTTAGGACCTTTATTCCCCTTCTTACAGAGACACTCCAGAGCACCAGATCTAGATAGCATTCAGTTCATGTGTCTGGATGATGCTTCAGCTAATTGTCTTGTACTACGCTGAATAAGTTCTTTTTTTACAATTGTTGAATTCCCACGAAGCCACACTGTGGAACCCTGTTCCCACCAACCATATGTGGTAGCTTAAATGTACATGCACCAGCACATACATGTGCACACATCCACAGGAACACACTCACATGCACACCACACACACACACACACTGCTTATACTCTACTGCTTATGCTTTTGGTCTATAGAGTACTTTTTTATTCACTGACTGGCATGATGCTCATTCTAATGAGAATAGTGACACAGGAAAAGTAATATTACTTCCACCCAAGAGTGTGAGGGCCTGAACATTCATTAAGAACATCACAGTAGGGGGTCTAGTCCTTCCAGTGCATGGTCCTTGGTTGGTGCATCAGTCTCCACAGGACCACCTGGGCTCAGATTTTTTAGCTTGTTGGTCTCCTTGTGGGGCTCCTGTCCCCTCAATGCCCTTCTAGACTCCTACTCAGTTATAGCCAATTAGCAGCTCAGTCTCCATGTGGATCCTTAAGAGAGCAGGAGCTCCCTCTGTCCCGAACTTGGTTGCCTGCTCTTTGATCACTTGCCCCAGGTGATGCAGCCTTACCCGGCCACAGAGGGAGAGGATCCAGGCAGTCCTGATGAGACTTGATAAGCTATGGGCAGATGGCAAAGGAGAAGAACCCCCCCCTTTCAGTGGACTATGGGAAAGAGATGGGGGGGGGAAGCGGATGGGAGGGTGAGATGGGGAGAAGTTGAGGGAGGGGTATTCAATTGGGATGTATAAAGAATAAATTGTGAAAAAATTAAAATTAAAAATTAAAAAACAAAACAAAAACAAAGCCAGAAAAAAAAACATCATAGTAACACAAATAATTAAGCAGTCATGAAAAGAATACTAGAGTAGTGGTTATTAACCTTCCAAATGCTGCGACCCTTTAATACAATTCCTCATGTTGTGGTGACCGCAAACATAAAATTAATTCGATGCTACTTCATAACTGTAATTTTGCTACTGTTATGAATTATAATGTAAATACCCGATAAGCAGGATATCTGATATGCAACCCCTGTGAATTGGTCACTCAACCTCCAAAGGGGTTGTGCCCCACAGGTTGAGGACCACTGTACTAGAGGTAGACCTGTTAATTTGAAGAGATTTCTCTGAGGTAATGTTGCCTGAAAAAAGCACTTATGGAATATGTAGGCAGCAATGTATGTCTACGGGTATGGGGAGTATGGAAGAAGAAGAAGAAAAAAGACTGTTGTGCATGGTCTGATAACAGGCTTTCAATTACATAAAACTATGCATGTCTGTATTTAATAGTAGAGAGAATGAAACAGTGGTGCAGTTTGTTAATCTGCTGATAAATCATGGAGTGGAGGGACTAGAACCTAGGATATTTCTGATCCCAACTTTGGGTGAGCAGAGCTAGCAGTCCCAGAGAGCATTCTGGTTCTGTGGCTTAGTGGTCCAGTGTCTTCACTGCCAGTGCAGGGAGGATGACAGAGGCCATCTCTAAGAATCGCTGCAACTGTTGAACGTGCTAATCATTTCAGAGCACGGCCGCTGGTGCTGACGCTGAGCAGGTATGCCTTCCCCTTGGATCCCTCACTGTTTTGCAGGGCACAAGAGAGGTGCAACTACTGCTTCTGCTGTATTGAATTTCAGCAGGCTCAACCCAATATGAAGAAAACAGTGTGTACTTGGTAGGGACTGAAATAGAAGAAATTGGAAAAGACACTTTGGGGAGTCCATCTTAGTGAAATAAAGGCAAACACAGAAACCATTTTATGTACAATATGTTTATTGCTGCATTTTCATAGCAGCCTCTTAGTACCTTACCGGAGGGACTAGTTAGGCTCACAGTAAAGCATCTATTTGATGGCATATCATAAACTCATTCAATTGCTTAAGAAAACAGGGAATAACATGTTAAGTAGGCTCGCTGTAATGTTGTACATAACTACAGAATTGAAAATTATGTGTATTGTAATTATATTAAAACTCTTGCATGGAAATGACTAGAATAATGTAAACACACATTAAGGAAAAGGATTGCACATTTATCTCTGTGTATTCGTTCATGCTCATTTCGTGTGGGCATTCTTACCTGTGCATGTGTGTCCCTGTGGTAGACCAGAGGTTGACACTAGGTATCTTCCTTGCTCCCTCCCCATCTTTCCGAGATAGGTCTCTCGTTGAGCCTGGAACTCAGTTCTTTAATGAAGCTTGCTGTCCAGTGAGCTCCAGGGATCTGCTTTCTCCCACCCAAACACCAGGGTGCTGCATTTTCATAGCGCCCACTTTTACTGGGGTGCTGCGAGTCTGAGCGCAGATCATCATGCTCCCACAGCAGGCTTTTCCTGACTGAGGTGTCCCCTATTGCCTTGCCATGCTTTTTGTATCAAGCAAATGGAGACTGATTGGAGAGGAAGACTTGGTTCTCTGTGGCTCTCTAATATTGGCAGTTCTCTGGTGGGCTGGCCTCCCATGACCTACATGCTAGTCTTTTATACAGTTACAAATGGACATTGGAGATGGTACCTTGGGCTCTGTGTGTCTTCTTCATGAGCTCCTACATCTCTGGAATGTGCATGTGCAGGAGACATCCATCTGTTTAAGGGAAGCTTTTTCCTAGATTTGTGCAGTGACCAGGTAAGGAACAAAGCAGATGAAAGAAGATGCTTACTATTTAACAATCCCTTTCTTTTTCACACAATAAAACATCAATATAATCAGTTCACAACCCGATTACCGGCCCCAGTAGTCCAAATGACCCTGACTTGGTCTCAGGTGAGAGCCCCATGAAAACAGTTGTTCTTTTTCTAATTTTAAATTTTATTTATTTATTTTTACAATAACCAGAAAAGTTGGAAGGCGTCCTCATGTTTACATACATGTTTCATTTTGGTTGACCCTCACTCTTCCCTGTCCTTTCTCCATCTTCCTGACTCCTCCTTCTCATGATGTTCCATTTACCACCAATATTCCCCTTTAATATCTTAGGGGTTCTACCGTCTTTCCCAGCATCTGTCCTTAAACTGTATTTGTTCCCTTTCTAGTGTATCTTTTTAGTCGTTCATTTGCTTTCTGTGTTTATTTAACAGCAGACTTTTCAATTAATTGGAGTCATACAATTTGTGGCCTCATGTATGAGGCTCAATTTATCTCCTAGCTTTAGTAAATCCTTCCTTTTTACATCCAGGTAACATATCACTGCAAGGGAAAATACTCCCGTCTCTCTATTGTTAGCAGCCAGATACCTAGTCTCTGACATATAGGAAACATACATATTAATTTCTAAGAAAGTTTACTCTTGGTGTTATTTAAATATTCTCTTTTATAGGAAGCCACAGTCAATTCATATTTTTTCTTTTTAAAAGGCTTCATACTTCTATACCATGCAAGTATCCCCATCTCAAATTAACCAGATCATTAATTTCTAGTCTCTTTTTACTCCAATTTATCCTCTGTTCACTGACATGACTCAGTTTCTTAAACAACAATTTGAATAGTCAGACTCCTGAGTTACTTCCCATTGTTTATAAGTCATTCAACAACTGTATTGTGAATGCCTATTACATAGCAACAACTGGGCCAGGCACTGGGAATTAACTTTGAACAGCATAAAGGCAATAAATGTAATTTCTATCCTCTGAAATTTAACCTATAAGATAAATAATCACTTGCAACTCTGGTTCCCCTTTAAGCAGTGATACTTCCTGCCCAGTATAAACTTTATTAAGAGTAGCATATGCTCTTGACTCTTGGGTGGTTCAGTACCGGATGTGTTCTGGCTATAGCTGACCAGGCCCCAACATTTCTAGGTCTTTCTCTGGAACAAATTTTATCAGCCAAGATGAAAAGAACCATCTCTTTGGGTTTATCTTTTGTCTGATAGAAAGACATTACTGTGTTTTAAGTAGGGACATTTGAAATTCAGTGTTTCTTAATTAAAAATCAGTCTAGAGATCAACACACACAGCGCTCAGTTCCAGGGACTACTGATCCTATAGGAACTAAGGTGCCTAGTGTACCTTGCAGAGCTGGAAACCATGGTGGAGTCCTTCTAACCCTCCCTTAGGAACACTGACCTATACAATGGATTCTCAAAGTTCTGTCATTCTGTTGTTCTTTATCCCTTGTTGACTGGTTGAATAAATTTCTTATGACTAAAAATTTTTTAAAATCTAAAATAATGTAAAATGGAGAAACTAAATAGAAGTGTTCTTTTGAGATCCAGGGAAAGCTGGTAATAGTTACACAGGGAGCAGGGGAAGGTAAAATGGGGAGACCAAGAGTTATGTTAGAAATGGAACCTACAGGGTTGGATAGACACACTGAAGGAGGGGAAGGGCCAGAGATGATTTGTGTTTTTCTGCATTGAACCTCTGAATGGATGAAAGGGCCAGTGGCTAAGATGGAAAAGTTGGGAAAGTGGAGGGGCTTGAGGCTAAGAACACCAGGAGGCCAGTTTTAGACTTGTTAAGTCTGAGCGTTTCTAAAACATCCAAGTGGAGAGTGCAGCAAGGCAGTTGGATATTTTTATCAGAAATCCTTGGCTGAAGATGAATTTTTGGCACTTGAAAGGCTGTGGACTATCCGAGATTGCCAAGAGAGAAAGGATAAATGAGGAGTGAGGAAAACTGAGGTTTCCAGCCCCAATTAACTCCAATGATGCTCAGATGGGAAGACAGCCAGCCAAATACATAGATGAGAAACAGCCAGGAAAGCACAAGGGAAAACAGAAAAAGAGAGAGAGACATGGAGGCACAAAGCCACGAGCAGAGAGGCTTGCAAAAGAAAAGACACAGCTGTGTGGAATCGTGAGAGGGCTCCTCGGACTGCATCTGTGGTGTGGCCATGGCTAGGCTGAATGGTGGCAGGTTTTATGGTGTGTGGGCAGTAGGTGCTAGACTTTGAACAGGTTGGACAATGAGGCAAAGAATGGGAGACAAGGTGCAGAGAAAATTCTTTCGTGTAGTGGGATTGTCAAGTGAAGTAGAGAAGTAGGGAAACTGTTGGCATGTGAAAGGCTTTCAGTTCTTATTTCAGTTTTTATTTTAAGATAGAGAGAATAGAGCCTGTTTGGAGGCATGTAGAAAGCAGGACGAAGATACTTGAAAAAGAGGGTGTGCTGATGATGTTAGCGGTTGCCAAGAAGCTGATTATGTGGAGGTGGACTGTGGCTTTGATGGTGGGAGAGCTGGAGAGACAGCCACAGAAAGCAGTGAGGAGATGAGGCACAGACAGGAAAGGGCTTACTGCTGACTAGATGCAGACATCTTGTGGTCTTCTGATGAAGTGGGAGTTAAAGTGAAGAGCTGGGAGAAATCCAGGTATCTTCTAGTTGCTCTATTTTTGTTGTTGTTGTTTTGTTTTGTTTTAGACTTTGAAGTGCTCTACTTTAGCTAGATTGGCTGCAGCTTGCTAGCTGCAGTGACCCTCCTGTCCCTTCCTCCCTAGTGTTATATTATGGGTGCATACTGGGATGGCTGGTTTTTGCGTGGCAAGTACTATACCGACCAACATCCCCCAAGTTCTAAGACCTGGTATCTGTCCTCAGACTGTTCACTGAGAACACAGGTCACACATTATCTGGGGTAATGCTGAAAGAGAAGAATATGGAATGGATAGTGAGAGAGAAGAGCTGTACCTCAGACGGGGTGAGCCTTGAACTTTGGAAGGTTTCTGACTGAAGAAACTGACTGTAGCTAATGTGAATGTGCTGGGTAGGGCTGAACCATGACAGGGCTGGGGGGCTGCACAAGGGCTTTCCAGAGAGTCAGTGACCACACTTCAATGCTTTACTCCAGCTATTGTGAAGAGATATTGAAGGAATAGGGGTTGAAACTGCATGGGAGGTTAGATAGTGAGCTATGGTAACAGTCTAGATAAGAAGCAACACTAGGCAATGGCTTAGGCTCTCCTTTTCCTTGGCACTTTCCAACAGGGAAGCGCCTACTGGAAGATTCTTGGTGTTAGAAATGGGCAGGAGGCAAATCTGCCTCTTGAGCTTCTATAGGAGGAAACAGACTTTCCTTCTAACTGTTCCTGTGGAGGGAAAACACTCAAATGAGAGATCCAGGTATTGCTGGGTAGACCAAATATCTCGGTATTCTTCACTCTGAAACTTTGGTTTGCTCTCATTGAGATGTTTTGAAGTTTTCCTTCAAGTTAGTAAATATGGATTTATATCCTTTCTAACTATTGCATGATTATACATATTATGAACTTGTCTGGATCTTTTGAATCTATACATCAGAGGCCTAACTTATCAAGGACTTCTCTAAGCCTTCATATCTCCCAGGAGCAAGCTATGATGTTAAATGATGCGATCTCCTAGATTTATGCAAATGGTATGCTTCATCTAGTCTGCCTATGACACTTTATCACACTACATGTGTTCCAAGTTTGCCATTCAGATATCAGAAAGGTCTGAGCCTGTGCAGTCCTAACTGTAGGACCCTCTGGGTCCAAATCAAAGATGAATTTCATTTTAGACAATAGAAATGCTATATTCTCCATATGTTTTAAAGATTAAATGCTAACAGGGAAAAACAGTCTTGCAAACATTATGCACCAATAACTGCCTAAAGGGTAGTTGTTACCTTCTTCTGTGAGTAGGATCTTTTCAGAGTTACAAAGTTTTCTCTGGCTTGACTCACATTATCCTGTTAGGTGGGTGGCCTTGGTTTCAATGAATATATCATTTAGGAAGTTTCCTGTAGAGCTCAGGAGTAATAATGAATTGCATTGTCAGGCAGGTTTGCTTGGGAAGACCAGGTAAGAGTTGAAGGATGTCCAGTAAGTGCAGGTTTTAGCTTTTGTACTATTTAGATTATGAGTGAGTGCTATAGGTGTTGAAGATAAAATATGCTGAATACCATACGATGACCACAGACAGGCAGAAACCAGAAGTATAAAAAGGAAGGAAGGTAAGGGGTTAGTCCAGTGATCTAGGCACAGATACCCATTATGAAACAGAGGAAGTGTCCTAAGTTTATGTCATGACTTGAAGGTTTAAATGGAGGTTGGAACAATCTACCATATGAATCACTGTTTGTTATCCCCACTCATGGGCTATAGTCAGGCTTGCCATTAATATCTAGTTTGTGTTCTGGATCTTATGATAAAATTATGTTCCTAGTCTTCTGGGCTACCATTAACATTTCTGTTCTGAATACTGGTGGCTTACTTGCAATCCATGCTTTCTGGTGTGCCCCTTGCTCAGATTTATTATGTTGTTTATATAAATCAATTAGCAAGAGAAGAGAGCCTTGGAGAGGCAAGAGAATTAAATAAGTGCATATCAGATTACTGGGAGAAGCTCATTGTTTGATTTCCTTGGGGCTGTGCCTTTAACTCATGTTGGCTCTCACAACTCAGGCTGAGCCTAATGTATGGTTTCCAACAGGTACCCAGTGGTCAACAAGTAGCATGGATTTCTTAATGTATCTTTTTACATTAAAAAAATATATATAATCATATCATTTCCCCTTCTCCCCTTTGCTTTTTCTCATAATTATGGCCACATTCTCTTTAATTATATATGTTATACAGACATAATACACACGGTGCAGATTGTGCTTATATATTTAGGACTATGGGGCCATGGATGGGAGGCAAGGATGGAGTTGGACATTTTCTGAACTCCATGGGTGGCAGGTTTCCTGAAGCCTTAGGCCTATTTCATGGACCTGATTTCGTTATTCTAGACCCTTCACAATAGGGGTGCTGTTTTCTCTCTACTTCCTGCTGGCAGAGAGGGCATTGTTTGAAAATTTTGGGGTCTAGGATGACCCTAAAAGAAAGATTATTTTCCCTCTCCCTATGTGGTAGACTGACTGCTACCAGTCAATTGGCAATTGCTGCCAACCCTCCTGAATGCTGCCAATGGAGGGAGTTGTCCCCTCCTTCAGGAACAATGCTGCTCCTACAAGAACAAGTCGAAACCAGTTTGATTTAGGGCCTGAAGATTTATGGATTTTGAAGAAAAATGTCAACAAGCATCCCTCCTGTAGGCAGGCTCTAAGTTTTCTTCCATCCTTGCTCCTCCCTACCGTGTTCCTGCTTTTTATGCTGATACTTAGGTTCTGTCTGTCTGTCTGTCTTTTAATTGTTTAAGGCAGCTCCTCCAGGATAAAGTTTCCACCTTCAGTCAGCCCACCACAGAGGAAGAGGGAAAAAAAATGTTTCTTTCATTCTAGACCCCAAAACATTCAAACAATGCACTCGCTGCCAGCAGGAAGCAGTCAGAGAGAAAACAGCACCCCTATTGTGAAGGGTCTGGAAAATGGAAAAATTCTTAACACAAAATCAGGTTCACAAAACAGGCCTAAGGCTTCAAGAAGCCTCCTACTCATGGAGTTCAGAAAGTTTCCAACCCCATGACATGCCCTGAAGCATGAGGGAAAAGAAAAAGAAAGAAAAAATAAAGTAGACAATTTGGATTATCTCTTACCCTGCAGCCCAGATATAACAAAGACAGACAATCTAAGATATTCCTACCCTGCAGTATATTTTTAAAAACAAACAAACAAACAAACAAACAAAGAAAACAATTTCTGGGCACTTTTGGCTCCCTACTTTCCACTACAAAAATTGAAGCAGACTCTGCAGAGTGAGTTCTGTACCTTCAGAGACTGAGCTTCAAGGTTTGTGGGTACTATCCTCTCAGACCAATAGAGTCTGCTTTCCCTTTAAAAAAATAATTAACATCTTTATTATTTCATATATGTGTGTTAGTGTGTGTTTCTGTGTGCATGCATGTGGCAAGAACATTTAATATCTAATTTAAAATCAAAGTATAGGGCCTGAAGAGGGTGGCTCAGTATTTAAGGATACTTACTGCTTTTACAGAGGACTTGGGCAACTCACAACTGCCTCCATGTGCTTCTGTACTCATGTACAAAAGTCAACATGCATACACACACTAGTTTAAAAAATTTTTTCAAAAATATTTTTATGTGTATGACTGTTTTGCATATATATATGTATACACTTGCAGGCTTGGTGCCCTTGGAGGAAGGATCCTCTGGAACTGAAGTTATGAATGGCTGTGAGCTACCACATTGATGATAGGTCCTGAAGTCAGGTCATTTGCAAGAACAGCTGTGCTGCAAGTTTTCAGTCTCATCTACTTCCATGTTATAGAAACCATACAGTCTGGTTGATTTTTGAGCATTTTCATCTTAGTAGGTTCTCTCAGATGGCTTCTGTTTCCCTAGTCTTGAGTTACAGCTGGATTTGTGGCTGTACTAAAAAAATGAACATAGAATGGACCTTGTAGGAGTTTGTAGTTTGATCCTAGAATTCTGGTCTTAACCTTTTAGAAATTTCCTGTAACGTGAAAAAGGCCCACTCTTGTCATGGTAGGTATGTGGCTCTATACAGGCTGTGTATAGAGGTCACACTAGACCATCAAGCCATAGCTGAGATGTCAGATGACTGCAGCCACATGAATGACCTCAAGAAACACCAGAAGTAGAAGCTGAGCCCAGGTAGCATAATGAGCCCATAGAACTATGAGCAAAAAGGGCGGTTAAGTTTAATAGAGTAAGTTTTAGGATGGTTTGCTATTGTCAATATGGAAAGTTATCACAGCCAGGGAGTGGTGGTGCACGCCTTTAATCCCAGCACTTGTGAAGCAGAGGCAGGCAGACCTCTGTGAGTTTGAGGCCATTGTGGTCTCCAGAGCGAGTTCCACAGAGAAACCCTGTCTTAAAAAACAAACAAACAAAAAAGAAAGTTTTCACTGCAAAGAGGTAAGAAATAGTTTGTTCTGGAGCTAAAATTGAGTGACCGTGGCTCAGAAACATGATTTAGGTTACTTCAAATTCCATGTTCTAACATGGCAACAGATTCGTGATGTTTTAATGGTAGAACAACAACAACAAAAAGACATAAATGAGTATATTGATATATGTATTTATAGCAATATATTTCACATATATTGGTAGAAACATGAAATAGGCAGGCTACAGTGAAGCTGGGCAAGTATATGTTATCTGCTGACGTCCTCTGCCTTCCTGAGTGCTGGGATTACAGGCATGCACCGCCTCATCTGGCTTGGCATTTTCTCTTTATTTGATAATCTCTCAGAGTTTGTTAAAAATCTCAAAAGTCTTAGGATTACAAGAAACTACAACTGAATTTCCCTCCAGTGAGAACTGATGCTGTTTATCGACCTGGCTTGTATCTTCTGCCTACTTTTATGACCTTACATTTGAGTGAGTTTTCCTGTGAGGTAAGCTTTCAAAGAAACACAATGTAAATCACAGGAGAATGTGAGGTGTGCTTGGTTAAAATAAAATAAATACAAAAAGCAACAGAGTCCAGGACCCAAAGTCTATGCCTGAATTACTCCTGGCTGCTGCTGTTGCTTCTTCCTCTTCTAGGATGGAATATGCAATGTGGACAAAAGGAGAGAATTCACTGTAGAGAAGAGGTAAATTCAATAAATGGAACCACTGGTTTGTACCAGCTTCTTACCATAACATTTCAGACAGACACAGTATTCTGTAAAATCATACTGAGGACCTAGACTTTAATGAAGCAAGCTTCCTCTTTTCTCTGTCAGTCTTCAGAGGGTTGGGCAGAAAGAATCACTGATCCCCTAGACATTTTGTGACTGTGTATCTTTGCATTAAGAGGAGTCTTGCATTTCATATAAAACTACTTGTGTGTCCCAAAGCAGCTAAATGCTCTCATGAATTCTTGAACTATTCCAGTGAGCTGAGCATCTTTGAAAATCATTCACTAAACTGCTATTTTTAAAGTTAAGGTGCCTTTGCTGCAGATTGAATCATGCCTGTGAGATATGTTCAAGAAAAGAATCATGAATTAAAAGGTTTCACTTTGGGGGAATGCCTTTTATTCTGAAAATGCCTGCTCTATCTAACAGGGTTTATAGTGGTAAATCTTTGACCCTAGGCAACAATTTTCAAAATCTATTTTAACCAAGAATGTCTATTTTTGCCCCTCTGAAAGGGGCCATATCAAATGTATTTTCAAGTGAATGGCTCACATATCTTCTACTAAAATGAGAATCATGAATGAGAAAGACATTTCCTGTGGGAGGAGGCTGAGTACTGGAGGAATCGAATGGCAAGGATGGGGCCTTATTCATGCCTGAGAGGCTGCTGACAAAGGGGACCCTGAGCAGCAAGGAAGCCTTTCAGGAGAAATCCACCAAGAGGGTTTTCATGGACAACTTCTCTGAGTGGGAGCCTGATCCCGGGGTGTGTTGACTTCAAAGATAATGAGGCACTGTTCCATTCCCCTGAATTTATCATCTCAAATGTGCACAAGGACCACAACTGGAAACTTACAAATAGAAGAACAGGTGTAGCAAGATGAACATTGGGGGGATGTGTGGCAGGTGTGGGGCAGCTCCATAGCGTATGTGGTCTGTGCAGAGGCTCAGAGTGCTACTCAAGCTGGGTGGGAGGTATTGAGAGTGAATTCTGAGCGAAAGTCACATACAGTATGCAGTTTCAGATCCTGATGAATAGGCAGGATTTGGAAAAGCTGAAGGGGTGGGGACTGCAGTCCACTTGGAACATAGGAGAAAGACTCTTTGATTACTTCGGTGACTAAGGAGAGAGCCATGGAAACGCATAACATGTGTTAGAAAACCAAGTAGAAGTATTTCATTGCAGTAGAGTAAGGTATGTGTGTGGGTAGAGTGCTAGGTGATGGGAGCTGGAGAGAAGGCTCAGTGATTAAGACCACTTGTGGCTATTGCAGAGGACACACAGGTTCCATTCTGTTCATGGTTCCAGAGCATCTGACACCCTCTTCTGCCCTCCATGGGTACCTATGCATGTGGTACACATCCATACATGCAATCAACACACACACACACACACACACCCCTTTAAAACACAATAAAAGCAAATTAAAAAACAAACAAACCAGAACTTCGGGAAGGCTCTTACTGCTCAAGGTACTTAGCCTACAACGTCTGGGTAATGAGCATCTTAAATAAGGCTTTGGTGCTTCAGACATTTGTTAAGTCTATCAAAGGACTAAAAGATAATGTATGAATTTGAATTGAAGCTAATTTCCTAAGTTAATAGCTCACAGGAGATGCTTCAGGATTTTCACTTTCAGGTTAGAGGAAGTGATTAGAACCACAGCTTCTTTATTTTACTGGGATCAAGCTGAGGATCACTCTCAATCCAAACCTGAATTTAAATATGACCTATAGTCAAAATTTTCTTATATAAAACCAAGCACAACAAATTTAAATTCTCGTCTGCCTCACAGTGTTCCACCTAGTCATGTGTGCACAAATGCATATACTTGCATGCTCACTCAAAAGTGATGTTAAAAGTATCCAAGAATAAGGAAAAAATGCATATATGTGCGTTGCAGAATCAGTCACTAACTGTTGTAAAATGACATATGTTCAAATCACGTAATTGTAATGCTTTTCAAGTAATTTATTGATAATCAGAAATGGTGATTTAAATATTTTCATCATGCAAAATATAATGTGCTAGTGTGAGCCTAGTTATGATAAGACAAACTGCATCTCTTTCCTACAAGATTACTTCATTAAACTCTGTCATTTGGTGCCCAACACTTTGGTTCCTTTGTGGCAAAGAGAGTCATAGAGATGCTAGGTTTAGTCTGTGTGGCTCACTATGCCTGTGGCCTTTCTAAGGGCCTTCCTTGGGCATGTGGTTTGGCCCTCACTGACAGTGCTTCTGTGCCCTGCTGCTTTGTAGCAAACAATGGATCTTATGCAGGGCACAGAGCTGGGAATGGCCTGCCTCCTCCTGTGTGCCAGTGTTGGGCCTCATCAACATAGTGATGAGCAAGACTTAGCAATATGGCATTTCCATTTTCTGAGCTGTGAGGGAATCTCATCTCTGTATTGATTTCAGTAGGAAGGATCCCTGCTTGAAGCAGTGAGCTTGAAAGAAAAAGAACAGGCTCATCCCAGGCAGATTTCCCCTTTTTGGAGTGTTGGCGAAAATGTGCACAGAGATGAATGTCCCAAGTCTAAGCAAAGTATGGAGTTCATGCCATACAGGAGAAAAGAGAATAGACTGAAAGAGTATGACTTTGTCATTTTCTCAGCGAGAGGACTATTTACTGGACAGTATGCTTTGCTTTGAAGAACTCAAAACTTAAAATGATATCTTGAAATAATCTCTTACCTTCATAAAGTTCCAAGCAAAATTGTTATTGGCATTATTTTGTATAAAGACCTGCCTAGATGAATCCTTTTTGCTAAAAATTTTAAGACCAAATGACTTGGAAGGCAAAGCCCAGGGAATGGCTTCCATTATGGCACTCTATAGCAATGAAGTCCATTGCTCCATATGATATGAAATATTAGCAACTGTTCCCTTAAATAACTAAGTATTTGTGATGCTGAGATAGCTCAGGAGATAAAGCACTTGCCACGCAGTGAGGACTGAAGTTCTGATATCCAGAGCCCATACAAAGCCAGGCACAGTAGCATGCATCTGTAATTCCAACATGCCTATGAAGACATGGAAGGTCAAAAAGGAGACTAGGCCAGCTATCCTGGTGAATGCATCACTGAACAGGTGTTCCTGCTCAAACAAGGTAGAAGATAAAGACCAATTCCTGTCCTTCCTGTCCTCTGACCTCAATATGTGCATCATGGCATGTACGTGCCTGTGCTAATATAGGATACAAACACACACACACAAACACACACAAACACACACACACACACACACACAGTACCACCACCACCACTACCATGAGGTTAAAAAAAAAAGCATTTCGACAGAGGATTTGAACTTTAATATACTTAGTGATCACCAAAGTTGGTTGAAAAAAATTGCAAGGTTTGCATTCTATCCCCAGTGAGGCTGATTTACAGAAGAACTCTGAATTTTCACTGTAACAAATGCCCAGGGCATTCTGATGTGCTCATTACTTTATGGGCTACACCTTGAAAAATGCTGAACTAGAGCTTTATGTCTCAGGAGATCATGACAGGAGATTGTTTGCATGGAGAAGAGAAGT
Source organism: Pachyuromys duprasi (assembly GCA_028658305.1). NCBI lineage: Eukaryota > Metazoa > Chordata > Mammalia > Rodentia > Muridae > Pachyuromys > Pachyuromys duprasi. Next base: position 51,818,640 of record CM053764.1, read on the forward strand.
GAGTAAGGATGTGGGGTACTGGTATGATAAGATGGTACTCGTGTTATCTAAAGGAAAACGTATTGAATGTAGTTTCTCTTTCCCCATGAACTGCCCAGTTTCTGGGTGCGAAGAAAACCGAAAAGCATTCCAGTTCATTTCTTACAAATTTGCCATCAAATAAAGACAGAAGCCATAATGGCTGAGACAGCAGGCTGAGAAGAATGGGGGTGGTTGTTAACCTGGATTCTCTTTATTTCTAAAATAATTCTCATTTGTGAGTAAAATGGAACACCCAATGTCATCTCAAGTTCCAGTCATCAACCAAATATTGAAATTGAATAAACCTCCCTGGCAACTGGTGGCCAGTGGGAGGATTTCTCATCAAATCTTTTGTTGGATTTCTATAATATGTTAATTGATTTAAAGTTAGTTATCGTGCTAGAGAATACTATGCACAAGTCAGGAGAAATACAAATTAATACACAGCAGCATGCATGAATCTAAAATATCTGAACAAAAATGTAAGATGCAGAATTATATTTATAATGAAATACTACCTATCATCTATATTTATTAATCTAACTGTTTGTCTACCTACCTGTCTGTCTATCTATAAATCATCTATATCTTGCACAGACTAATGCTACTGAATTTTAAAGATTTGACATATATGTCAATGAAAATGTGAAAGATGGTATAGAAACATATGTATTAAGTATATGAAAATGAGTGCTTATTTTGGAAAAAGAGGTACTAAAATTGAGAAAGAGAAATGATAAAAGAAAGCAGAACTAAGGGACCTTGGCCTAGATCAATGTTGATTGTAGATCTTGAGCCAAGAAGGATGATACATTCAGTTTTCACACATTCAGTTGTCCTTTCTCTGAAGGACAAAGGAAAAATGTTCAAGCCTTGATCCTTGCTTTTATGGAATTGTTATTTACTTAGAGTTACATGCATTAAATAAGAAAAATACATTATGTAATTAAATGATAGATAAGGAACAGCAGTAAATAATATGAAGCACAGACAAAAATAGAGAGGAAAGAAACTATACGGCAAAGGGTACAGAAAAGACAAATGTCTTTGAGGTCAGCTGTGGTCCTCAGATGCATTCCACTGGGTCCTGAACTTTTAGAAGTCTCTTGTTTTCACCATTTCAGTGGTCCACAGGGGTGAGTACCAGGTTAAGTCTTTATTATTTAAACCTCTAAGGACAGTTTTGTTTGCTTATTCTCCTTATACTTAGACTATATGATTGAAGTTTAAGTGAAGAAAATATTTAACTTACTGGCATATTTCTTTTACTCACTTCTTCTCACTGAGTTTTATAGTTCTCTGGCTCTGTGAGGGCAGGTGGTGTTCTCTGTAGTGAAGTGAGTTGTTCTGCCTTGGTTAAGACAACATGGCATCTCTTATCTCAGAGGCTCATATCGTAGACCTGAGATGGTGCTCTTGGATGTCGTCTCCCTCCACACAGTGGCCCAAAGGTTTCCCTTGGTGCCCATTTGTTATCTTGTCTATGTCACTCTAAATTTGTACAAGGGATCTTTTCCATTCCAGACACCTGGAGAGGAAAAAAACAGATGAAAGACCGTGTTTAGGGAGATTTAACAGGTGACAGCGCATCACTTCTTACCACATCCTACTGACTACACTTGGTCCTGCGACTGACAGAAAGGTGGAGAAAGGTGATGTATCTCCATCTACTCCATGAGTAGATGGGTATTCAGTATAACTCCCATTTATATATTGATTATAACCAACTCTTAGTCATAGAAGGTACATTAAATGAGGAAGGGTGGAGGTGGTGGGAAGTTACTTTTCATGCAACTTCATGTGTTTGACATATTTAACCACATCTTTGATGGGGTCCTTTCACTTCCTCACCACATTTTATCGATTACAAAACAAGGGCAAGGCTATGCATAGAATGCTCTCTTAGCTCTAGATTCTCTGTGACTGTCTATCTCAGTGTGACTATGGCATACCAATAGTTGGGCTTTCCACCTGAAACCTGAACTAGAAGTCCTGAATATTTTATTCCATATCCACATGTATGTATTTCTACCTCATGAAAAAAGGTTCTGAGTCACTTAGAGACAGCAAATAAAAACTCAAATTTAGATCATAAAAGTTACCTCTTTTGGGGTCACCCGTTCCACGCATTTAGGAATTTGCTCAACATACTTGATAAATGTTCACACTGCTCTGGGGTGAACTGAGCTGAGTTTTCATCTCAGGCCTGGGAAAATAGAGGAACTGAATAAAGACTCTATCTCTCATGGTAGCCCAGGACTAAACTGTGATCAACTAAGTAGTGAAACAATGCCACAAATATGTGTCTTAGTTTTGGCTTCTGTAAAAACGTAGTATGTACTATCTGGCTTCAAGAAAAAAAAAAGAATGATATTTAATTCAGGAGGCTGAAAGCCTAAGACCATGGTGCCCATGTGAGTAGATTGTGGTGAGGGCCCTCCCAGGTCATATGCTGTTGAGTTCTCATATGTCTTCACATGACAGAAAGAGGGATAGAAGGTTCTCAGGGTCCTTCTTTAAAGATTGTAGACTTGTTCATGAGCGTGCCATCCTCATCTGCAAGTCACCTGTCCAGGGCCCAACTCCTAGCATCATTACATGGGGTAAACATCAACACAGGAATTTTGTGGGGACACGAACACTCATTGGAAAACATAACGGTAATTAATGCATCTTCCTGTGAATTTAACTACACAGTTACATGACGTAGACTACAAATCACAATACAACTATTTCTTTGCCTTTGATGCATAAAGGCACAGATTGGCCACAGGGCAAACTTAGTTCCCTGGGTACTTTGGTAGCAGAGCTTTACTGGAGTACTACCACACTTGCTGATTGGCATGCTTCTAGTGGATACTCTCATACTGCAAGCAGAAATGATGAGTGGCCACGAAGGCCATAAGGTCTGCCAACACTATGATGCCTACTGTCTGGCTCTGTGCAGAACAGGACACTTTCTGTAAAGAAACTAAGTGAACATACACTGAGCATACTAATATGCTTCCTAGCAGAGAAAACATGGTGGATCAGGATGAGCGTGGATTTTCCTTTTCTAGTTTTGTCTTTTCATATGATGCTTACTACATGGCAGGCACTATTTGTGTTGCTGCACAGCAAATTTTTATCTTCTTGGCTCAAAATCCACTGGGACAGGGAGATAACAGAAACACACATGAATGTGTAAAACTGCGGTCTCTCCATAGAAAGAAAGCAGAGTACAGCAAGACTCAGTGTTCTGTGTCTGTGTACTTGAACTCACAGCTAACGGCTTGCTCTAGCCCAGCTTTCTTTTACAAGCGTCCTAGTCTGTCTTCATTTCTTTCCTGCAAGTTGACTCATGGCTTCTTTTGTTCTGCATGTCTACGGCAGTTCCGTCATTTCCCCCTGAGTGGAACTGCTTTGTAATTCTGCTCCATCAGACATGTAAATTCCCTAGTGACAGGGGAATATTTTTTTCTTCAATAGCAACATTCCTAACAACTGTATGAAACTGGTAAATAGCCTGAATTAAACCAGTTTGTAGCTGTATAGATGAAACTTTAGTACACGCCAACTTGGTGTTTTCCCCACACAGGGCTGTAATCCTCCAAGTTGATGACCTCACTGAGAGCCATCAGTCACTTGCAGAGGAAAGGAGAGATCTCCCAGTTCTCAGCAACTGGGATCTCTCCAGAGATTAACTGCATCCTGGGTCCATGTGAGGCACAAAACTTACTTTTCCCTTTATATTGAAACTACACAAAATCTTCTTCAGTGACTATAATCTGAAGTTTTACCAGTAAGGAGGAGAATACTACCAATTAACCAAATAAAAGACAGAATAGAGGAAGTTGCCCTGGTTTAAAACACACACACACACACACACACACACACACACACACACACACACACACACCCTTAGAGTTCATGGGCTGGTCTTCTGGGAGAAAACCAAGTTACTTGGCTAGAAGGAAACTCCTGTTGGAGGTTGAATTAATTAGTGCTCAGGGCCAGCCAATTTCTTCCATGCACAGGATGAATAGGGTTATTCATAAAAGGACACCTGGGCAGGAAGCGGAGGAGCTGAAGCTGACCCTACCAGTCTGGTCCCTGAGAGTAGAAGGAAAATCTGTCATCAGAACAAATGAACATCAGGGAGGGTGGGAGGGAAGGCCAGAGGTGCTTTCAGGAGGTGAGAAAGAAATGGACAACTGTAACCTGTTATTAATTAACATGGTTTAGGGAGATGACAGAGCTAGGCTGTGGCCAATAAGCATCCTGCATGATACCCATTATTGAGTCCTTCACTGATGTGACCCATCTCTGTGACGGTGGACCTGGAAGGTTAATTTTAGTGTCTCATTTAGTTCGGCACCATCCCTGAAGTTCCCAAGAATTTTCAGCCCCATTTAGAAATAGCTGCTGTTTGGAGTTCTGTAAAACCTGATAGGGATAACATCCCCAAATGCCTATAGCTTCTTCCTCAGGACACCCAAGTTCCACTGCAACAGAAAGTCAGCCTATTTCTGTTTAATGCATGCGTTTTTAAGTTCATAGAGGACAAGGTGACAGCTGGCCTGGTTTGGCAACTTGGTGACACTTCTTACCTTCGCTCATGGTTAAATCCTTGTCTCTGAAGTCAGAAGGGCTGCATGGGTAACTTGAACTTGCCTCATACCACCATATATCCTTTTACAACCATATATCCTTTTACAAAGAAGCCAACTATTGTGACCTCCTGGAAGCTGGACTAGGTGCTTGGGGGTCTCGCTTTTTGGATAAGCTGCAGACACCTGGTTAGAAGCACTTTATGAAAAAAATCATGCAGCCAGAGATTGTTTGATGGGCTTGTTGTCCTGTGAGTTTTCATTCCTGTGTGCATGAAATCATCCCCATGATGATTGGGCCCCTCAGGGTACCACATTGCATATATCCATTAGTGCAGAATGATTTAATTTCTAGGATTATGTGCCTATTTTTCTAGTATTATTATAATATTGAGCTGAAGTAGTTCAAAAATAAATTCTTTGTAGGGCAAAGACATATCCATATTTATCATTAGTGAACTTGTGATTTTCTATAACTAGACTATCTATCTATCTATCTATCTATCTATCTATCTATCTATCATCTATCCCAATATTTATCTATATATAAATGTATACAGTAATACTAATGCTAATATTATTATAAGAACTTGCTTCTGTCATTTATTAGGCATTTACTATGTGCCTATCAGTATGCTAAGAACTTTGAAAGAGTAATGTAAGACTTTCACTCTAAAGTAACTATTAATGTCATGCCTGTTTTACAAATAAAAAGTGTGAAGGTTAAGTTAAACATCTTTTCCAAAGAGTCATAGCCACCAAGAGGGAAAATCTGCCAACCTAATTCTAGAACCCACACTCTTGGTATATATTCTAGATTTATTACAGATGCTGTAATAAAATATCCTGGCAAAAAAACAACTTATGGGAGAAAAGGGTTATTTTAGCCCACAGTTTCAGGTTACAGTCAATAACTTCATGGAAGATTGAAGAGAGTTGAAGCAGTTGAAGTCACATTAACAGCGGAGAGCAGAGGGAAAGGAAATGCATGTCTGTTTCTTTGTGCCTTAGCATTTCTGCATTTATATGGTCCGGGACCCACTGCCAAGGGAATGCTGCCACCCACAATTGATTGGGTCTTCCCACATCATTTAAAATAAATGATTCCCTCACAGACATGCCCATAGGCCAACCCCATCTAGACGATACCTTGCAAGGCTCTCTTCCCAGGTGATACTAGATCATATCAGGCTGACAATTAAGCTATCATGGGCTTTAATATTAAAACTTTGTAAGCTCCCATAGATTAAAAAAATAAAGGAATGTAAACTAAGCCCAGACAGCTGACCTGGGACCTTACACTTTCTCTTGGCACTGTGTTTACTGTGTTTATATATATTCCCACCAGACATGCTGAACTGACTGTGTGGTTTCTGCTTCCTGAGGACAGGTGGGAACATGGTCTGCTGTTTAGGTGCTATGTACGAACAGTGCAGATTGGCTACATATGTTTGTGAGAGACTACGACTTCATATTGCACTTAGATATAAAAATAGAAACACTTAAAATTCAGGCTTCTCTTAATATGACAAGGAGATTGTAACTGAATTAACTGCTAACACTATCAAATTGAGCCATTTTTTCAGATCTTTCAATTTCAGACACAATTCTTAAAATGTAAAATGTAAAATTAAAACAATACTCAGTCGAGTGAGATAACTTCCCATTCTGTCTTACCTGAAACGAGCTTATCAATTCTAGTTGCAGTGATGAAGAATTGCATATTATTATAATTTTGACTTTCCAAAGATATTTTGGACACTTTGAATTTGGGTCACTTGTAAACCAGATATATACCAGAGGAACTGATGCTTAGGAGAGGCTGTGGGTGTAGCTCAGTGGTAGAATGCTTGCCTAGCATGCTCAAGGCCATGGATTAGATCATTATCATAAAATTAGTCTCATTCTAAAAAAAAAAATCCCCAAAAGAAACCACCACCACCAAACCCCCAAACAAAAACAAAAACAGTTACAGAGTTCTCATCTCTCTTTATGTTGAAGGTCAAGAAACCCACAAAGCAGGCTTGGAAATTATGACAAAAGTTAGAAACTGGCAAATGCCAAGCTTTTTGCAAGTTCATATTCTCTGGGTTAGTCAATAGATAGGGGGTTTTGTTGTTTTGTTTTGAGACAGGGTTTTTCTGTGTAGCCTTGACTGTCTTGTAACTCATTCTAGACCATGCTGGCCTTGAACTCACAGAGATCTGCCTGCCTCTGCCTCCCAAGTGCTGGTATTGAATGCATGGCCTCCACCACCGGCAAGAGATAGATTTTCTGTGTTGCTAACACAGGGAAGGAGTTGGTAACATAGCATCTGCAACAAAGCAATTTTAGTCAATTGCTTTGCAATTTTATTTGAACAGAGAATGAGTCCATCTTCTAACTCAGTAGTTTCCATTACCGAGGAGGTAACACTCTATTTTCACAGAATTTACCAGAAATTGATTTAATTCTGTCTTGATATAAATGTAAAATTCCCCGAAAATAAATGACAATGTAGGCCTTAGGAAATTACGAAGCTGAGTTCTTCAGATGCTCAATCCAGGCCCTTGACCTCCACCACCCAAAACCCTCTACCACTCTTCTTTGAAGAGTCCCCAGACACATGCCAAAGGCAGTGCACACACAGTGTTCAGTAGGTCAACAAATGTGTTCAATACCCTTTCAGATACATTCTAGACTGAAATTCCTGTTTGTTGGGGCCATGTGAATGTTTCTGGTCGGTGAATGACCCATCAGTTTAGAAGATGTTTAGGAGAACTGTGTGCCTCAGTTCCCTTTAAAAATGTATTGGCACTCATTTTCCTCTGAGTTCCTATGTCTCCCACAATGGAGGAAAAGCAACGAGCTTTAAACAGCTCTTCTGTTAGTCGGGTTCACTGAACGGAGTGTTACAGAAAAGCACTGACACAAAGAATTAAACATATAATTTCTTTTGTGGGGAGACATCTTAAACCACTAAAATTTATATCATTTTGTTAAATATTTCACTGAAGAATAACTTCACTCATGGATAATACTACTTTTAAGAATATTACAAGAACATCCAGGTCCAAGAAACATTGGTCATCATAGCTGCATTTGGAAGACTGAGGCAGAAGCATTCCAAGTGCAAGGTATCTAGAGTTCCAGTTCCTGCCTTAAAAAAAAAATCCCCAGAGATTCTTGAATGAATGGATAGATACACTTTCCTTTTATATACAGTTTCATTGTAAAGGTGCTGTAATTAAAATAGCAAAGTACTGCCGCTGTGCTCCATTGAATGGCGATTGGAAACAAAACCAAGGTTCAGAAGTAGCCCTAAGCATGTTGAGAAATTCTGTACTTAATAAAAGGAGTCATGCAGACAACTGAATCAGCATAATCCATAATGGTGCTGGGAGAATTTGTATTTAGCTCCAATTTAAATACAGCTCTTTATTTTGTACACAAAATGGATTTCCAATTGAAAATCCATACATGTGAAGGGCAAAAAACTTTAAATCTTCATTGGATGCTTTGATAATGCCTTTTTTAAATAAAGAAAACAATGTTTGGCCTAGTGTTACAGTAAAATCAAGACATCAAAAACTTGTTATAAAAGTATGAAAGGATATGCCGTACACAGCAATGTGCATATTTTGAAAAGCAATACATACTGGAAATCAAATGACTAAAAATAAGGCAATTAATGAGGAAAAGATCATAGCTTTCCACAAATAGCTAATAGCTAAGAAAAGCAACATCATTAGTTACAAGAGAAATTCAAATCAAATACACATGTATGACCCCTCCCCTACACACAATCAAAACAATCTGTCAAAGGCAAGTGAGAGCAGCTAGAGTATGGATCAGTGGGAAGGCTTGTGCCTCCTATAGGAGACTGGAAGATAGGACAAGTACTTTGGAGAGCTTTTTTCATTCTTTTAAATAGGGGAACATTTTCTTGCTCTACCTCTGAACGGTTTTGTGATTGTGTCTCATGTAGAATCTCTAAATAAGCATAGTTAGGTGCCTGTGACAGTGATCATAGTGGCCTGTTAGTAACAGCAAGAATCCGAGATATAAAACTGTAGAATATTCTTAAATGCATAGATCAATTAGGGATAAACCAAATGGACCTCATTCTCTCTGGTGACTCTGAATTAATATTTGAAAAAAATAAGACTTGATGAGACAAAATAAAGCATGGAATGGTACATTCAGAATGATTCCACTTTGAAAGTGCTTGGATGGGAACCAGTCATCAATAACCTGAGGAGCAAGCTGGACATGGGTCAGTGATTCTGCTCAGACCTTCGTGTAACTGGTGCTTCTATATCAGTGGTTCTTAACCTTCCTCCTCCTGTGATCCTTCTATACAAGTTCCTTATGTTGTGGTGACCTCCAACCATAAAATTATTTTTGTTGCTGTTCATAACTGAAATTTTGCTATGAAGCATGATGTTTTAGGATGGTTTTAGGAGACCTCATGAAAGGGTCACTCGACCATTGTGAAAGGGTTATTCAATCCCTGAGGGGGTCGAGAAACACTGTGCTCTATCAAGCCTGTGTTACTCCAGGACTTCTTGCGTCATGCCTTTGATCGATAGGCAATATATGCTTCTCTAAAGATATGTAGAATAAAGTCTTTTTTTTAATTTATTTATTTTTATCTCAATCACAGGTTGGGTACTTTGAATCCCAGGCGTAGCCCCCTCCCCCATTCCCTCCTACCCTCCTACTCCCTCCCTCATCTCCTTCTTCCCCGCCCCCTCCAAGTCCACCAACAGGGGAGGACCTCCTTCCCTTCCATCCACCCCCAACTTATCATGTCTCCTCAGGGCTGGCTGCAAAGTCCTCCCCTGGGATCTAGCCAGTCTGTCACTCCCCGGCTTATATGGGGGAGGGTCAAAGAGTCAGCCATCAAGATCATGACTGAAACAGTCCCTGTTTCCCTGAATAGGGTCTTCAGCCCTACACCAAGTTATCATGGGCCCCATCCGTGCGGGGGTTCCA
>CM053764.1:51828726-51879503 GCA_028658305.1 Pachyuromys duprasi
TAGTAAGACTTGGGGAGAACAAGAGCTCCACAAAGACCAAACTGAGCAGGGCACAGGGATCTTATATGAGACAGTTTCTCCAACCAAGGACCATATATAGATATGGCCTAGAACCCCCACTCAGATGTGGCCCATGATAGCTCAGTGTCGAACTGAAGACCCTAGTGAGGGAAACAGGGACTGTTTCAGTCTTGAACTTGATGACTGACTCTTTGACCCTCCCCCATACATGCCAGGGAGTAACAGCCTGGCTAGATCCCAGGGGAGGACATTGCAGCCAGCCCTGAGGAGACAAAATGAGCTGGGGTTGGATGGAAGGGGAGGAGGTCCTCCCCTGTTGGTGGACTTGGAGGGGGCGGGGAGGAGATGAGGGAGGGTTGGGAAGAGTGGGAGGGAATGAGGGAGGGGTCTACGCATGGGATGCAAAAACCTAACCTGTGATTGATATAAAAATAAAATAAAATAAAAACCTAAGGTAACACAGAAAAAAAAAACCATACTATTAATTCGTATCTTAGGCAGTTTTCTCGTAACTATTCCCACTGTGATTCCATCTCTTCTTATTCGTGTCCTGACTCTTTTGACATGTGACACTTTTTTTACTAGCAACATTTGTACTTTGTCATTTAAAAACATTAATTTTCTAAAAAACACATGAATATTTTACTGTGAATCTTGTGAAACAAGAAGGTTTTCATTTTATTTTATTTATTTTTTTTTGAGAATTTCATACAGTGTACTTTGATCATATTCTCCTCCACTGTGGTGGTTTAAATAGGCATGCCCCCCCATAGACCTGGGGGTTTGAATGCTTGACCTATAGGGGAGTGGCGCTATTCGGAGGTGTGGCCTTGTTAAAGTAAGTGTGGCCTTCTGGGAGGATGTGTGTCACTGTAGAGTTGGGCTTTAAGGTCTCTACATCCAGTGTACAAGATAGTCCCCTTCTACTGCCTGTGAATCAAGATGTAGAACTCTCAGCTCCTCCAGCACCACATCTGCCTGCGCACTGCCCTGCTTCCTGCTGTGATGATAACGGACTAACCCTGTGAAACTGTAAGCCAGCCCCAGTGAAATATTTTTATTTATAAGAGTTGCCTTTATCAGCTCGTCTCTTCACAGCAATAAAACCCTAACTAAGACACCCACTCCAACTCCTCCTAGATCCTTGCCTCCTTACTCACTCAGCTTCATCTTTTTCTCTCTTAAAAAAACAAAACGCAAGTATTATAATCCAAATAATCTACTTTATTTTTGCTGTATATGGAACCCAGTGGCTTTGCTGACATTTAATTATCCATCAGGGATAACCACATATCTGATTTCCCAGTCAATCTGTGGTTTAGTTTTTATGCTCTTCCCAATTTGATCCTACACCGGGTCCTTGAACAATCTCCCTTATCAATTGCTGTGTAACTGGTGACTCTCTATTTTCCCGCAGTCACAGGCTGGCCTTTCCCTCCCAGTCATTCTGCAGGTTCCCCCAGACTCTGCTACTCCTGTGCTCCCAGCATCCACAGCTGCTTGAGGGCTCTCTGGGTAACCTTTCTCTCAAATTCGTGTCGTTTCTTGCATGTCATCCACATTTTATTCTATTTTGTCCTTAGTACAATAAGTTTCCACCACTTGACTTTTAACTCTGCCCTGCTATATTAAGAATCCTTTCAATGGGGGGTTCAAATGAGAATGTTTTCCATAGTTTCCAATGTTAGAACACTTAGTTCTTAGTGCTATTTGTCTAGCTTTAGGAGGCATGGCCACGAAGGAGGAAGTATGGCATTGGGATTGGGCTTTAAGGAACCTCGGACCATTTTCAGTGTACGTGGCTTCCTGCCTGTGACTCACATTGTGAGCTCTGAGTTTCCGCTCCAGCTGCTGTGTGTGCCACTACGCCATGCTAAGCTCTTATCCCTCTGGAACTGTAAGCCAAAATAAAAATCTCTTTTATGAATTGCCTTGACCATGGTGTTTTATTACAATAATAGAAAAGTAACTAATACACTTCCTCTGAAGTTCCACCTATTTTTCTGAGCCATTTGGACAGTTGTACATTTTCTCATTTATGATTCTTATTCTGTTGCATAGTATTTGTTTACGAGCCCATATTCTTGCTGTATTGTTAGATTTTCAAGAACTTAGCTGACCTTGTTTTAGTCAGTTTTCAGAAAGTTGGATATAACCAATAATCATATTAACATTTGCAGAACAAATCAACAAATGACATTCACTTTTTTTCATTAATTGTTTATTTATGAAGTGGTGAGAACTTTGAGAAAAGGAAGTGAGAAGAAATAAATAAGATGGGAAGAAATTGCAAAATATTGTTTCCCTGGTGTCTAGTTTCATCATTCTAACATTCTGTTTGGTATGTTTACAGCTTGTTACATAGCCTCTATCACTAAAAAGTAATCGCATTGTGGACAAGACTATTTTATCTCACTTGCTGAATGTACTCACTTGATAAGAACTATTCCTGGAACACAGCTGTTGTTCAGTAAATATTTTTCTTTTGATTGTGTTGTTTAACTTTATTAGTAAACCCATAAGTGAAGGTTGGTATTATTTTTGGATTGCTGAGAGAAAAGAGAGGCTCAGAGAGCTGATAAGCGGCCAGTCCGTGTTCATTAGCTAGCAGGTGGAAAGGCCCAGGTGCAAATCCACACCAGCAGTGTCATAGCTGACTTCCTTCCCATTTCTTTTTGGTTTGTTTTTGTACCACTTTGCTACACTACAAATGACCAGCCATGGGGATCCAGAAGAAGCCATTTCCAAGACAAATATTGCACATCTCAGGTGGCTGTTACACTTTGTGAAAGGAAAGGTGCTCCACAAAGCTATTGTGAGTGCCTCAGAAACCTGGGGATGAACATCATTTACTTATGGAAACCGTCAGTCAGGAAAATAAAAACTGCAGGTTTCTTTGACTGCCAGCAGACTGAAGATTTGTTGACCCAATTTTTCCTTTGTTCAGTATTCAGCAATGAGTATTCCTTCCTTATCAGAGGCTTCTGGGCTCACTGTATGCTAAACACAGAGTAGGTTCTTGAGACTGTGAAATGTACTCATCCTGTGAGTTAAACAATGTGATGTAGAAGAGAGATCACACAGCCTTTCATCCTACACCATGCCTCTGCTGGCTTGTGCTACACAAAGTCAGATCATGCAACAGGCTCATTTGCAAAGCCTCGTTCCTGGCAGGGAGAATGGACAGGCTCCAACGCCTCTTGACAGAACACAGAGAAAGACTCCTCTGATCAGCCAGCTGGATGAAATGGTCTATGAAAGAAGCCAACAACACTTTTTAGTTTTATGGGGGATATATTTCAGTGTCAGAGGACAGCATCCCAGAAATTTTGAGTCATGTGAAACAGGCGCTCCCTTCGCAGTCACAGAGCTGCAGAGAGGACCTCGCTGTCATTCTGAGCAGACATGCTGCCTGGTGAAAGGATGAGGTGCTGACAGGCTTGCTCACTCTCCTGTCCACTTTTCAAACTCTTCTCTTTCTAGGGTTCATCTTTCTTTGTTGACATTTTAATGCCTCATCCCTCCGTGAGACAGCCCACTGGTAAAATGAGAAGATTTGGCAATTTTCAGAGAAGCACTAACCCTTTAGGAAACTCTCCTCCAAGTAACATGAACAAAAATAACAGTCTAAAACCCCACATTCAACAGCCTTTTGATTACAGTGTTCTATCCAACGAGGTAGCTGCAAGTTCTGTGGATTGAGAATCTATCCATTTTGAACACATAGAAACCAGTTGTGCAAGGGAATAGCATTTTTGTCAGGTGAGTAAGACTACACAGAGAAACTCTGGCTCAAAAACAACAACAAAAACTGCACGGTGGCTGGGAAATTCCTATTAAAATATAAAATTTATTTCCAGCTCCTTTAGAGTCTTCTCCAATATTTTATAGCACACACACAGTGTACACACCCCACTGAGTGAAGAAGAATAGTTGTGCTTCCCGTAGGTTTGGAGAAATGTGATGTTTACACTTGACCTCAGGAGAGCTGTTCTCCCAACACAGCTGGTCATGACATTTGCACAGCTTGGGTTTCAGAAGAAATAACAGGTTCAGAATGGGGCTCAGAGTATATATTTCATATTTCTTCTTTTTGAGGAAAATAGATATTAAAGCATTTTGAAACAAATTTTATACGTAGTTTAGGCATGTGTGTATAAGCAACCCTTTTCAAAACTCTTGACATTCTATTATCTCAAGAATAAGTAGACTTAAAAAAAAACCATTGTATACAATAGGTTGAAACTATGTCCCCTTAAAAGATGTGCTGATATCTTGACCTGTGGTTTTCATAAATGCTTATTGGAAAATAGAACATTTGCAGATGTAACCAAGTGCAAATGAGGTCACATTTGTTTAGGCTAGGACTCTGATCCTGATGCAACAGTTGTCCTAGTGAAGAGAGGAGAGTCATGCACAGAGGGAGAGTCAAATGAAGAGACATGGGGAATGCCAAGTGACCATGGGTACCAGGCTTGGTCAAGTTTTGTAAGAAAAAAAAAACCTGCCTGCTATCATCAGAATTATCAGAAACATGATAAATTCTTTCTCACAGCCCCTTGAAAGAAAAAAAAACCAATCTTGTGGCCACCCTTTTTTAGATATTAAGCCTTCAGAAGTACAAAGTAATATATTTCTTTTGTTTCAAGATGCTCATTAGGTACTTCATCAGCCATCCCTAGAAAATGGAATGTAATACCAGTCTTATTATGTTTTGAGGTGCAATGATGAGACATCTAAGGCTGGGAACATCGTAAAGAAGTTAATCTCGTTCATGATTCTGTGGCTGGAAGGTCTCAAATTGCGGGAATTCTGAAGGAACTCTGGCTTGGCCACCACATGGCAGAGAAGTGTAAAGGGCACTTGCCATGTGTGGAAGGTACATGCCTGTGAACAAAGAAACAGGAGGCCTGGGAACAGCCAGACAAGCTGTTTCTATAATATCCTGCTCCAGCAAGCAAACCCCAACCCATGCCACAGATTGGCACCAGGAAGATGGCGTCCTCAGGGCACAGATTTTATGAGCTCTGCTTCTTAGAGGTGGCTCCATCATGGGGGACCAAGTTTCTGTTCCATGAACCTTTAGATGACCAACCATATCACTCCATCACAGCACCTTCCAGTTTTGTGTGTACAGTGTACATGTTTATTCATACATGTGTACAGGTTTAGAGTCCGTGTATGTGCGTATTCACACTTGCATGCATGTGTGAGCTAATGGTTACGTCAGCCATCATGCTTATTCACAGAGACAGGCTCTTTGAATCAGGCTCACGGGTATGGCCATCTTCCAAGGCTGGAATTAGAGCTGAACCATCACACTCACCCAGTATTTACATAGTTTCTAGACATCTGAACTCTGGTCCCCAAGCTTGTATGGCAAGCACTCCAGCTGCTGAGCTATCTCCCCGAACCCCTTTAATGCCTATGAGAAAAAATCCAAACTTATTTGTGCTTCTGTGTCTAACTTATTTTGCTTAACATAATTTCCAGTTTTATCCATTGTCATGCAAATTCTCTGATTTCAGTTTTCTATGCAGTTGAATAAAATTTCATCTCTTTCTGTATGTGTGTGTGTGCACCATATTTCCCACATAGATTGATCTGCTGATGGAGAACTAGACTGGCTCCACTTTCCAGCTATTGTGAATGGTACAGCAACAAACATGGTTGTGCAAAGTATATGGACTGTGGGAATGCCACATCTCTTTCAAGATCAGGTGGCAGATCACCTCAGGTACCCCCAGAGCCAGACTTGGAGGGTGACTCAGCATACCTCCGCATTCTCTGTCTGAAAAGCAGCCTCCAGTTACCAGTGCTGTACACTATTGTACTGACACAGTGTGCTGGGTTCTGTTTCCTTATTTTGCCTTTTTCTTTTTGCAAATCCCCTTACAGGAAGGGTTTGGCAGGCAGCTCAAGTCCCCACTGTGATGGAGAATATAACAACCTTGTCCCAGTGACTGATTAAACCAGACAGGCAACACAGATTGGAGCCCGAAAATTCCTTGGCTCTGATTCTCCTCAGGGTTGGGCTGGCTAGTGAATGGAGCTCCACTATTTCAGCCCAGCCTCCTAGTGTGGCCTGTTGCCCCAGTTTGAGGGATTCTCCTGCCTTGAGTGCATCTTGAAAAGCAGTGCCGAGTTCATAGACATCTGTGCCAAGCATGCCAACTGAAATCAGAGAATTTGCATTTGTTGTTATTGATAATTCAGTCATTGTTTTCAAATGGTTTGCCACACAGTTCGGGGATGGTGAGTCCCTAGAATGTGAATGGAAGGTACACTTAGGCCAGTTGCTAGTAAGAAAGTGAGTTAGCTTGATATTTGGGCCTGAGCATTCCAAAGTGAGAACAAATTGTGAATACGAGGTTCTACCTGTGCATTGCTCCTAATCAGCAACTAGGCAGGAAAGGTAACTAAAAATGCTCTCTGTTTCTTTCTCTGTTTCTGACCTCTCTCTTCTTGGCTTATAATAGACAGGTAGAAGTAGGTCCTTCATTTGTGGTGAAGATAATCTCTAACTCCCACGTGGATCTATCTTAATAACTCTCCCATACACGTCTTCTTCCCTGGGCTTAAGCTGCCTATCCTTTGTGGAATGTATGTATTTTTTCTCCAAATAAAAGTACATGAGAAGTTGAACAGGAAAGTGGCTTCATACCAGATTTACCTGAGGATGTAATTGGGTATGGCCATCTGAACTGGTGACTTAATGGTTCCTATGGGACTCCCACCCTCCTCCTTAATATTAACACAGACACCCGCCTTCTTTCTCGTCTGAGCTGGGTCTCTTGAGTTTCCGACCACTGTCTGCGTGGGCCTTTCACAATTACATATCCAGTATTAGTGGCAGACCCTGTGGCTTCGTGGCGAGTATCCAGGCACAAACCTTTGGTATCTGCATAGTACCCCCTGCATTGTGTGGTAGCAAATCCTGTGCTTTTCTGGATGTACTTTACAAATTGTTTATACCTTCCCTGGGGCTAGGATCTCCTATGTATCCCGACTTCTTCCTCAGACCAGAAGCATATTTTGGCGTAGGGTGGGGTGTAAGACTGTTCTCTAAGATAGGTGGCCATCTGGATGGTTTATCAAGCTGGGACTCCTGTTCATTAACAGCAGTAGGCATGGGTAGGTGAGTGGGGAGTCAGCCTGTGATGGCTTCACTGTAGGAAGTAACAGGCTGGGATCTAGAGACGGAGAATGTACTCGCGAGCAGACAGGAAGGGCTTCTCTGGTTGGAGGTGCAGAAGCAGGACTCCACTTCCAGTGACGGTGTAAGAGAGAAGCAGCCTAGGAGCCATGGGCAAGAAGGTAAGGTCTGAAGCATTTCCAGACTGAGCCCAAGCCTTCCTTCTCAGTTAGGTCATAGGATGCCAGGTTTAGGAGCCCAGCCACAAGATGAGACTGGCTTCGTAGCTGTTGGAGGTGGAACTGTCTCTTCAAATGTGTGTAAAATGTTACCCCTCGTCTCTGTGAATATGATCTTATTTGAGAATAATGTATCTTCAGGTTTAACCAAGTTAAGGTTAAATTTGATTAGGATGGGCCTGAAATCCAATATGAGTGATGGATATCCTTCTATGAAAAGAGGAATCTGGACAAAGATCCTCTGGGAGGAAGTTCAAATGAGGACAGAGACAAAGATTGCAACCACGGGCTTGCTAGCTAAGGGACACCGACTGTTACCGTGGCCCACCAGAAGCTAGAGAGAGATATGGAACAAATTATCCCTCATAACCCCCAGACTTCTGGCCTCCAGAATTGTTATGCACTTTTTTCTTAAATCACCCATTTTGTGGTAGTTACAACATACTCAAGAAACCAATATGGCAACAAGGCTAGTGTACTGTTAAATTACTATGATGCTGTATCTTCTTTCATTTTTTTCCTGTATGGGGATAGGATAGCCTTAAAATATCATGCAAAGGACTAAACCAGAAGGCATGATCAGCTTCACGTTTTAGAGCAATAACACACAATTGATATGTGCAGTTAGAAGGAGAATGTTGTTTACTTTGTAGTTGCCAAGAAGAGATAGGAATCACAGCAGGCAGTGGGGGGGAAAGCCCATGGTGAAAATTACAAGTTACCCACATATGCTACAGTAGGAATGGATGCTAAGGTCATAAGGGGACCTGAGGGTTCAAACCGTGAAGCATGGTGCTATTTACTACCTGATATGAGATAACCAAGCAGACTTGATAAGAGGCAAACAGGTTCTAAGAAACTAGGCTAGCAGTGTTGAATCAGCTGGCTAGCTTCCATGAGACCTTTTATTATTCCATGAGACTGTTTATTATGTAATATTATTTTTAATACAGTGCTGCTAGTTATAATAGATTGCTTTAAGTCAGAATGGCTTCTCACGAGTCTTTCCCTTTTAAGGAAACTGAACCCAGGCCCTCCTATAGAGATAACCAAGAAAACTGCAGCTGTTTCTTGGTGGCTGTGAGAACAAAGATAGCATATTATAGTTAACATCATCGAGGATGCTTGCGAAGGTCAGAGGTAGATAAAATCCAGCCAGTAGCTAATGACTAGAGGATAGTGAAGGTCAGCAACTCACAAAGCCAGAGAGCTTAGCAAAATTAATACTTAGCAAGACACCCACAAGGTCCAAGGGTAATAAAGCTGGCCAAGTGACTAACAGCTAGCAGACAGTCAAGGTCAATAACTAACAAAGCCAGAGTCAGAGATAGTGAAAGAGGGTGGGCAGTTAATATCTGGCAGTACATGATCATCTCCATGGTTTGGCTAAGGGAACACACTTAGCTTTTATGGGTCATTTGACCATGCTAGGCCAGATAATGAACCACTTTCAAGAGAGATTATCTCGGTCTCTGACTAGATTCTGTCATCTCTGTGTAAAAATCCCAGACAAAGGAATTTCGCTGGCTTTTTGCCTTTCTTAGAAAGTTCTCCCGCTCCTAAGATTTTCTCTCGCTTTTCCTTGATTTCTTACATTTCTGTAACAATTCTTTTGAGTGTATGTCTTTTTTATTTAATTTTTTTTCACAATTTATTATGTATCCCAATTGAAGCCCCCTCCTTCATCTCCTCCCATTCTACCCTACCTCCCTCTTCCCCTCTTTGCCCTTCCTCTAGTCCACTGAAATGGGGAGTTCTCCTCCTTTGCTGTCTGCCTATTGCTTATCAAGTCTCATAAGGACTGCCTGGATCCTTTTCTTCTGTGGCCTGGTAAGGCCACATCACCAGGGGCAAGTGATCAAAGATCAGGCAACAAAATTCATGACAGAGGCAGACCTTGTTCCCCTTACTTGGGAACCCATATGGAGACTGAGCTGCCATGGGCTACATCTAGGTCCTCTCTATGTATGGTCCTTGGTTGGTGTATCAGTCTCTACAGAATCCCCTGGGCTCAGATCTTTTAGCTTTGTTGATCTCCTTGTTGGGTCATTCTTCTACTTTAATAGTCCTCAGAGAATCCATGTCTTTTATTTTCACTGATGGGGGGCAATGAGCTTAGGACTATTGTCTTAGGTAAATCCTTGATGACTGTGAGTATGCAGCATCTGAGGTCCTTGGGTTATACACAAGTGTGATATATCCAATGATTCTCAAAAACCTGTGGCAAGGAATATTGCCAAAATGGGCTAGGACAGTCTGACTCCCCATTTCAGTATCCCTAGAGAGTTCATGTCTTATATAGTGAGAATTCTTTTGTCACAAACATCATCACTTAACCTAAGTGTCCCAAGCAACAATATCTTCATATAATATCTTAGGGATCCAGGCTTCTCAAGTGTTGACCTATTTTATGGCCCTGGAGTTCTTTGCTGTGGGGTCTCAAGACAGGATGTATAACGATCCTCTGCACTTCCTAAAACTATAGTCTGGAAGTCCACTCCCTTAAAATTCTGTTGGGGAGACAGATTGCCAGGTCTACCTTGAAGCAAGTGGAATTGTTGGTTGTTTGTTCACCTTCCGGCTCCAGTCCCGTACAGATGACATTTGCATCTCCATCATAGTTATAAACATGGTTCTCAGGGTAGTCACATTACAGAGCTCCAAAAGCATTATTCTACACGTTATTGAATTTCATATAGTGACTAGCAGAGTAATGAAAGAAGCTTCCACAATTTTGAATTATGTCTGTTTGAAAGCTGACTCTAACCTTGAATATTTGTGTAAGTTTTTAGATCCTATGTTTATCAAGTTCCAGATCTTTTAAAATTAATTAATTAGTGAAGTAACTAACTTTACATCCTGATCATAGCCCTTCCATCCTGGTCCCATCTTTCTACCCTCTTCCCCTTCTTCCCCCATCTCCTACTTTTCAGAAAAGAGGAGCCCCCCTACCAATTCACTCCAGCTCATGAAGTCACATCAGGACTGAGCACATCCTTTTCTTCTGTGGCCTGGTAAAGCAGCCCTTCCAGGGGGAAGTGATAAAATAACAGGTAACAGAGTCCATGCCAGAGAAAGTCCCTACTGTCCTTGCTAGGGGACCCATGTGAAGCCCCAGCTGTCCATCGGCTACAACTGTGTAGGGGGCGTAGGTTTAGTTCATGCATGGTCCTGGGTTGGTGCTTCAGTCTCAGCAAACCTTTCTGGACCCTGGTTAGTCAGCTCTGTTTATCTTCTTGTGGAGTGCCTGCCCCCTGCAGGTCTTCCTAACCTTTTCCCAACTTTTCCACAAAATAGTGATAATAATATTTATTTATGATGTTGACAGTTATAATTTATACATAAATACTAGGTATATAAGAGCTTGTTCAAATAAATTTTATTTTAATCTTAACAAAGTCACTGCCAATATACTTGTCATTAATACACTACTGTCCAACTCATACTTTCTTTAAATTTGAGACATTCTTTATAATCTGAATTAGTTTTCTTATTCTCATAAGCTTGGAGTCAGCCCTTGGAGATCATCAAGGCTGAATTCTGGAGACATCGAATGGTTTTCTTTCAAGGTCGTAGAGTGATCATTGGCAGAGATAAATGAAACCTTTAATCTTTTCAACTGTAGCTCAGTTTTTCTATTCACTTCTTTCCATAAAATGTATTGAAAACTGAGCACAGTGAAATTGTAGCTTCCAAGTGGGAACTTTCTCTTTTGGTTGGGCATAACTTTTACGTTGTCATTTTTCCTAAATTTTCTGTCATTTTCAGTATCACTGTGCAGGAATTATCCTCAAATAATGAAATATGTTGTTTCTAGATAAATTATTTCTACTCAGTTGTACAAATGTGGCTTTAAATTCATTTTATCCTGAAAGAGAAATACTCTAAACAACCATGAAAAATAGAGGCTTTAAATGGTACACTTTAAACCAATTCCTTCCCTCTCATTTCTCCAAAAGAGTGCATTTATTTTCCTTCTCTACTTTTCCAGCTATTAAGAAGAACCATTTCTGCCTGTGCACTGGCCCTCACTCAATGAATACATTACAACAGCCCTGGTGAAAAGCACGCAGGACTCAGCAACATGGCCTTGAATGTACTGAGGTTTTGATACTTGTTATCAATATTGGTACTGATTTCCAATTCTGACTGGTCAAACATTGACTATTTTGGGGAAGAATGAGAGGGCATTGTCTGTCTGAAGTGCATAGGTGTTAAAATGTGTGACCTTTCCTTCAAATGGTGGTCTTTTATAGCCTCAGGAGAGGGCTTGATGATAAGGAAATACGGTCATTTTTGTGTCTTGCGCTTTGAAGAGCTCCTTAGTGATTCAAGATGCCTAGATGAAAGCCTTTTCTATCTCACCTGCCTTCTGCAGATGCCCAGTGATCTGTGATGTGGGAATGCAATAGACTGTTCAAAGAATAAGGAGAGTTTGAGGGTCAGCCTGTCAATCACTTGGCTGTGGCCAGTTATATTCTTTTATAGCATTATAAGGAAGGGCGCTCCACGTTTAGGCCTGGAGATGGGGAATGAAGGTACCCTATCAATGGTCCTTTTCCATCTTCGTGTGTCTTCTCCTTTTTCTTGTTTCTCCTCCTTAAATCCATCAGTCTGGGTCTACCCTCTCTTTCAAGTTCCCCTCCATCGGCAGCACAAAATATGCATTTTTCTTCTTTTTTTTCTCTGTAAATTAGAAGGTCTATTTTCCTAGTTTGCTATGAGAACTCACTGGGTTATCTATGAAAGATTGACAGTAGGTACTGGTGCCAATAATATAGTTGATTTTCTGACTGTTTATCTAAGAGGCAATCACTTGTTACCAAAGAAAGTTCCAATTTTTTTTAAACCCACAGAACAAACACAACACAACACACACACAGCCTTTTTTGCTTTTATTGTATAGTCAATACTATAAACTTCGTTTTGAGTTTTACAGCTTTGGAGAATTTTGGATAGTTATGTTAGTACTTTATGGAGAGTGAAAGGATTGTGTTGAATAAGCCTTGCTGTAGAATGCAAAAAAAGGGAGGGTATAAGTTATAATTTATTATATTAAGGGACAGAAAGTCAACCAATACTTGTTAGAAAAAAGAAAAGGATCAGCTTACAGAGATTATAATTTTAAAGGAAACTCAGTGTCTGGTATGGCTGGATCCAAGAGTATCAAGCAATATAATCTCTCACCTCTGAGAGGTTTCTGAGCTTCCCTTGATTTCTTTTTGCATATTTCACTGTGACAGCTTCTGAAAGTCCCAGCATTGTGCTACTGCAAAAATTCTTGCACCATCTTAGACAATGGCTTTATTAGTGATTTCAGTCAGCGTACTTTACATTCCGGAACTACTGGGTGAAGAAAGAGATTATTTTCACTGAGGAGTCAAATCTGGGTTTCTGAAATCTGGGGCGCAATGAGATTCAATACTGCCCCAGATACAGTGACCAACCAGCGTTACCTTATGTTGAGGAGGAGGTTTTTTTCATAGGTAAGAATACTTTATGAAATGACACGTTCACCCTAAGAAGTACGGTGTTCTGACTGGAGGTAATGGCAGCCCTAGACAGAGTATGATGAAACACTGCAAAACTGAACCCAGAGAAGTTTCTTGGAAGAAACACCTCAAAAGGGAATCAGAGAGAGGGAGGGTAATCAGGGCGTGTCACACCAGAGCCTCTCTCAGAGAAAGTTATTAGACAGTGTCCAAAGAAATAAAGACACAGAGCATGGAATGAAGACACCTAGGCTGCAGAGGCAAGAAATTATTCAGTCAGTAACATGACTCGTCTGCGTCTGTGCAAACGCAGTGCTCAAGACTCCTTGCCTCACTAGTTTAGTTTTCTGCAAACTTGCCTATAATGTTTTGCTTTGCAATGAACCTTAGGTATCCCCAGGACTAAGTCAGACCACTGTTTGTATGGGGAATCTGAGACTGACTAGTCAGCGAAGGTTTACGGTGACTAGAGATCAAGTAGAAAAACCTCTGGTCAGCTTCTCTTGGTTTGGCGAAGCAGAGACTGCTGAGGTAGACCACCCTTATCTCTTTCTTTTTCACCTTTTGACTGATGCCCAAAATAGCCTCACGGAGATATAGCTTATGAAGCAGCTTGCGTGGCTGTTCTAGACAGAGAGGTTTTGTCACAAATCTTTTTATGTTATGTTGATGAATAAGATCAGATATTTAGAAGCTCGGAGTGATAAGGTTAGTAAAGGACATTGTCAAAGTCGGAAATGAAAAATGCAGAGAGGAAGAAGGCTTAGTTAACATCAGCGCACCTGCTTTGTGAGCCTGTGAGCTGGTGCTGGCAGCATGGAGAGGGAGGACCGCTGTATGGCCTGTTTGTAAAATGGCAGAAAACCCAACAGCTCATGTTCTGAAAAAAAAAACCAATATAAATATTTCTTTGTTGGAACATCACATTATCTCTGTCTCTCTCACACAGAGAGAGAAGAGAAACAGAGAAAAGAATGCATGAGGTCGTGTGTGTGTGTGTATGTGTGTGTGTATGTGTGTGTGTATGTGTGTGTGTGAATATGTGTGAGTTTGTGAGTGTGTGTGTTATGATGTGAGTGTGAGAATCAGAGTGTGCCTGTGAGTATGTGTGGTATTCTCTCAAGAATAACTTAACCTTTAGATCTCTGAGTCCTGTCCTCTTCAGGGTGAGATGTCCCAGTATGGCAAACCTGTCCCAGTGTTTTCCGTACCCTGTGGCTTGGCAAGTGCACACACATAGGACTGGAAGAGCCCTGTGCCCGTGCTTTGGAGAAGCTGTGGAGGAATCTTTCCTCCTGGGAGGCTATTGGTAGATTTCTCTGACCCACACTTCTATGCTTATTTGGAGATCAATGGAGATTCAGAACCCAGCATGACATGTGCACGACAATTTCTTTTTAAAGGGTGTATAAATATTTAACCCCTGAAGCAAGAAATCAAAGCTCTTCGGGTATATCTTATAATTACTTACCAACAACTCTCCTCTCTTAGAAATAAGCTAGATTATGTTCTAATACAAGCTTGAATTAATTATTTTGTTGTTGGAATATGTAATTTTAAAATGAGCAGAATTTTCTTTGGGGGCATGTAAGACATGCTCTGAAAGTTGTCTGTTTCCAAGCCACAGTGAGCAGTCACGTATCTCCCAGTTGAGAGCTTCCCATGGAGACAGTGTTGCTATTCCTTCTCACTCCTTGAAACAGTCACTCCTATTGTTTTTCTTTAAAAAATAATCCCTGCCTCCCTCCACTCCCCCACTCTGTGTGTGTGTGTGTATGCGTCTACACACATTTCAGAGCACCTGTGTGTGGAGGCAGAGCACGTCCTCATGGGTCACTCCTCTTCTCCCTGCTTTGTTGCTGATGCTCCCTGGCTAACTGGCTCAGGAAGTATAGAAGATCCCCCTGTCTTCCTCCTAGCTTGCCATAGGAACAGCGGGATTACGGGTGTTTATTGCTGTGTTCAGCTTTACTTGAATTCTGTGTACCTGAACACAGCTCCTCAGCCTTGCACAGAAAGCACTTTAACCATGACACTATCTTCCAGCCTTGATTCTCCTTGTTGTAAACCTGACTCTGCTCCTAACATCATAAGGCAGCACGAAGAGAGTAGCAAATATGGCTGGATGGTACAAACTGGGTTTCTCTGGAATAATCCTGAGATGGTGAGTATGTATTTGAGAATTAGACAAGAGCCTGTTTAGTTCCAAGACGAATCATTTGCCCCTGGCCTTGGGAAGTTCTTTAAGATCTTTGAGCTAGAGTTTCCTTGTTTATAAAATAAAAACAATCCTTACAATGTTACAGATTTGAGAAGTCATTACAAGCAACACACCAGGCATTTTGCTTGAAGCATAGGCAGAAATCTAGCAATTGAAAAGTATACAGAATGAATTTTCACTTGGATGGTGCGTAGTAATCAGAACACATTAGGTTATTCTGCAGTAAAAACCTGTTAATTCAATTCTCTAAAGAAACAGAATCCATAGGACATACAGACTGATGGCAGCTGAGGTATTACAGGAATCCGCCAATGCAATTATGGAGGATGAGAAATCCAACAATACGAACAAGGAGCCAAAGCAACCGTGGGGCTCAGTCCAAGTCTAAAGGCCTGAGAAGTTAAGGTGGTGCTGGTGCAAGTCTGGGATTCTGGATGCAATGAACAGAGTTCAGATGCCAAGGGCAGGGAGAGCGCTCAGTGTTCCAGACCCTCAGCCAATTGATCCGTCTCTGTGCACATTGAGTGAAGATAGTTCTTTCTTATCCCTGTTGTTTCAAATGCCAGTATATTCCTCAAATACCTCCACAGACAGATACACAAGTAATGTTTTACTAGCTCTCTAGGTATCCTTTAATATAGCCATTTTGACACCCAGACCATCACAAATCCCCAAAACTCAATGGCTATAAAGATAAAGGTTATTTTTTTTCCTCATGCTCTATGTCTAGTGTAGGCTAAATTATTTTTCCTCTTCACTTCCTCTTCCAGTTGGATAGAGCAAAATGTCCACGAGCCACATCAGTCATGGAAGTGAAAAGAAGCTAATGTGCTTTGGAAGGTGTACTTTGGATAGAGCTGGCTCATTTATCCAAAATGACACATTTCAATTTGTAATTTATTGACCAAGTTAGGTTATATGGCTGAGGATGACATTGATCAGGGTTGGAAAGCAGAATTCTTCATTCCTTGGTGAGCTAGTGGACCTCCCTGTTTGAAAGCAAATGCTAAAACTGAGGTTCTGAATCAGAATGCTAATGCAGAACTTTCAGGAGATACACATGTAGTAGATAAAATATATTGGGATGTCATGAGAAGCCCAGGCATACCCAGTTTGCTCCTTTGCACAGGTACATACTCACTAGTGAACAACTATGGAGCGAAAACCTTGTTGTTTCCTTTTAAAATAAGCTGGTTGGTTATGGAGGGAAGGGTTAAAAAGAAATAACTCTGCCCTTTCTCTACATCTTGCAACTCTCTCTTCACTACTTTTCTTGCTATATTTTTTATTGAATTGTTCCATGGCCCCCTTATTTATAATTTACTAAGCAAGTGAATTGCGTCCTTTATATTTCTCCAAGGAAAAGAAAGAAGTAGGCTGCTTTTTATTTGTTTGTGTCTCTCCATTGATTTCTCAGTGGGTCAATGGTTCACAGCAGAAAATAGCAGCACCCCTTTTGACATGAGTCTTTCTGGAATGCAAAAAGATGGGTTTTGAGGCAGAGCCAGCCCTTGATGACCCATTTCCTTTAGGTAGTACCTATGTACTGCTGCCCAGACAGTCTTCAGTGAGCTTTTCATTGTTTTATGAGCAATCACGAATATTAGGTTTACCTTTTCTAGCATGTTTCTATTTTCCCTATGGTACAAAAGGAAGCTATGAAAGAAATCACTAGGAATAAGGATTACGGGGTCATAGAAGGGCAAAGCAGCAATGGAGGGTTTTAAGTGGAGCCTTCATATAGTCCCACATAACCTACTGGATGGTAGTACTTCCCCAGTTTTCATTAATCATATTTTCTAATCCCAGGTGTGATTAAAAAAATAAAGAGCTCAAATAAGCCCCTTCCCTAATAGTACTGGAGAAAAGACTGTGAACATGGCCGCCATTGCTGGACATTTAGTGAGAGTCTACTCTATGCAGTTGGATGGGCACCCCCACCCCACCTTGGGCCCAACGCATGAATCAATGTCTAAGCCCACAGGCAGCTCTCAGTAGACTCACTGTAATGTGTGAGACTTCTTTTCAGGCTGAGGTTGACTCTGGACTCTGGTTTATTCCTCATTTCACGAATTGAAACAAAATAGCAGAAGGTGTGAAGTAAACATTCAATTCCCTTCAGAATTCAGGAACACATTCAGGGGGGTAGGACTGTAGTCTAACATGACTTTGTACTGCCACGGTTGCATTCTTAGTGTGCTCAAATGCTTGGAAAGACCAGATTGGTTGGACCTGTATCTTGGCAGACATTGCCATCACTCAGGATTCAGATGACTAAGCAGAGTCCCTCAGCTCTCTGTGAGTGCTGCCCAGTGAATGATGGACAGCTAGAATCCTACTGAAGTACCTTTCAGCAGGGAGGCAGAGGGAAGCAGAGGGAGGCGCAGAGAGGAAGAGGGAGGCAGGTCCCTGAGTTCAAGGCCAACCTAGTCTACACAGCCAGTCTAGGATAGCCAAGGCTACATAGAGAAACAAATTAAACTGAAATTTCTCTCTATAGTTCTGAAGGCCAGGACTATGAAAATATAAGCAGACTTTGTATGTCCCAAGGACTCATTCTCTGCTTCACAGATGGCACCTTTTTGCTGTTTCTTCATGGGCAACAGGGATCTCTATGGGGTCTTTCAATAAAAGATGCTAATCTCATGTATCTCCCAAAGGCTCTATCTTCTAACACCATCTCACTGAGGGCTGGGATCGGAACATGAATTTTCTGGGGATTTAACTGGTTATTCAAACCATAGCCAGTGTCTCATAAAAGCTTCCCACATACACTTATTTGGGGCTTTCTTTTTTCTTTAATTGGAAGGAAAGACAGCCATATACTTCTGTCAACATGGCTCCCTGAATGAATTCTGGCAGGGGATCTGCCTCCCAAGGCTATTGGCCATGCAGTATTGTGTTTCTATTATGTCTGAAAACTATTTTAACTTTGCAGCTCACTTGTTTTACAGTTGTTTGAATTATGTTGTACAGCATGAAAATGAGGAATGGGCTGCAAAGTTAACTGAAAATTAGTAAGTCAGGCAGCCCAGTTTCAATTTGAGTTCCAGATTTGCTGTTAACTAATGCTGTGGGCAATGGTTAGTATCTTAAGTGCTCATATACTAAACTCTCATACTCATCAACTGTAGAAAATACTTGTGTTCTTAAGAAGCGTTAAAGCACTTCATAAAGATAGTGTACATTGTTATACGTTGTTATCAATTTGATATGCAAGTGCATAAAGGCTTTCAAGGGAGTAAATAGGCAGAGAAGGTCACTGAGTGAGGTTCCTTGATACCCTGGGATGGAAGGGAGGCTTTCAAAATGTAAAAGGGGCACAGCCCAGCAATCCAGAATTCAAAGGCAGCCTCCACCATCTTAGCTTTGTTCTTAACCACCTGGAAGAGATCAGTCTGTCCATGCTCCAACTCTTCTAACCAGGGAAAAAAGTGGGAAGGGAATACAAGGTCCTTTTAACCAAGTTTTTGGATCGCACACAAAGAAATATAATTTCCCGTTGATATTTTTGTATGTATATAAAATAATATTTTGTTCTTATTTGTTCTTTATCTATCATCCTTCATCTCCTCTTCCTCATTTTTTTATTTGTGTGTGTGTGTGTGTGTGTGTGTGTATGTGGATGAGTTTATCTCCAGAGGCGAGAAGAAGGCACTGAAGCCCTTGAAGATGGAGTTACAGCAGTTGTGAGCTGCCATATGGGTGCTGGGAAGCAAACTTGAGTCTGACAGAAGAGAAACAAGTACTCTTAACTGCTGGGTAATCTCCCCAGCCCTGAAATTAAATAGAAAAGCATTTTTAACGTGCATTTCTCTGCTGTGGAAGATTGCTGAAGAAAGTTTTCAAGTATTTACTGGTTTCTTATCTTGCTTTAGAAATCTCTAGTCAATTCATTAGTCTACTTGTTGATTGGATGGTTTGTTTTTGGCTTGTTTCTGCAGTGCCTTATAGATGATATATGTTAATCCCTGACAGCTGTATAGTTGCCAGAGTTTTGTTGCTGCTGTAGGCTGTAAAGAAGGTTTGTAATTTCACACACTTCTATTTTCAGTTCTTGGAGATGTTTCCTATAATACTAGAGTTCTTTTCAAGAAGTGCTTACATGTGTTTGTGTCTTGAAATGCTTTCTTGGAGAAGTTTTATTGTTTCTGGACTTATATTAAGGCCTTCTGCCCATTTTTTTCATTAATTTTTGTGCATGATGTGGTATATGGATTTAGCTTCATTCTCTTCTACATGGATATCTAGTGTTCCCAAGACTATGAATTCAAGGTACTGTATGTTTTTTTTTTATTCTTTTGTCAAAGTATAGGTAGCCATGGCTGCTTGGATTTGTTTCTGGGCATTCTCTTTTATTTCATTGTTTTCTCTAACTACACAGTACAATTCTATTTTTGTTACTATGCATCTGTAATATAGCATGGGACTGGGTATTGTGATGTTTCCAGAATTAAACTTTCTGCTACTAATTGTTTGGGCTACTTGGGTATCTTCTGTGCTTATATGTGAGTTTTAGGGTTATTTTGCCTAGATATGTGAAGAATACCATTACAATTCTGAGAGTGATTTAACTGAATATGTAGATTGTTTTTTATAATATGATAACATCCACAATATTCTTTCTATCAGTCCATGGGTATGGGAGGCCTGTCCATATGCTCATGTTGGCTTCAGTATTTAAAGTTTCATTGTAGATTCTTACCTCCTTGGTTAGGTCTATTATGTAATTTTTGAAGATATTGCAAAAAGGATTTTTTTCTTAGATTTTCTTTTTGACAATTTTATTATTGGTTTATAAGAAATCTGTTTAGTTTTGTGTATTGACTTTGTATCCTGATTCTTTGCTGAACATGTTTTTTTTCAGATCCAAGAGTTTTACAGGGGAAGTCTTTAGAATCATTCACGCAGAAGATCATGTCACCTAAAAACAGGTATAATTTTATTTCTTCATTTCCTGTTTATATCCTTCCTAACTTTTATCTTACCATTCTAGCTAAGACTTTAAACCTCATATTGAATAAGAATGAGAATATTGGGCAGCCTTCTTATTCTTGATTTTACAGAAAATACCTTCAGGTTTCTCCATTTATTACAACATTGGCTATAACTCACCAGCCTTTATTATATTGAAGTATGATCCTTCTATTCCTAGTTTCAGTAGGAGCTTTTACCATAGAAGGGGAGTTAGACTTACTCAAATGCCTTTCAGGCTTTTACTGAAATGCCCATGTAGCTTCTGTCCATTGACCTATCTATATTTTATGCTACCCCTATTGTTTTGTACATGTTGACTTATTTTTGAATCTCTGCAATGGAACCTTAAAGTACATGACTTTAACACTTTCTTGGATTTATTCGCAATTACATTTGTTCAACATTTTTTGGCCTCTACAGTCATTAAGGAAACTGGTCTATAATTTTCATTCTTTGTTGTGTCCTTATATGGTTTTGTGTAATGCTAGCTTTGAAGAATGAGTTTGGCTGAGTTCCTTTTCTGTTTTATTGAAAGAGTTTGAAGACCTCAGCTCTTGGTATGTTTTTAATAGTTTGATGTAATCCAGCAGTGAATTTATCTAGCTCTGGCTTTTCCTTCCTAGGAGACTCATAATCATGCCTCACATTTCTTGTTTTGGGTCTGTTTACCTTTTGTTAAAGTTATTTTTATAAAACTGTGTTTCTCAGTTTCTCTCTTAACCCTGCTATCACATAAATAACTGTGACTTTTATTATGTTTATTTAATAATAATTTTTACAGCACAATAGCTGAACAGTTATTACTCTATTCTTAACCTTCTAAACTAATTTGGCTTCTTTCCAGTGTACATCCCAGAGATACTTGTACTTTGTAGCTTTCTTTGCTGAGCTCTCTTTCCTGATGTCTCTTGGAACTCTTCTGTGGCTGAATTCACTGCTTCCTCTTCTAACTCTTCCTCCCCTGGCTGGCAGGAATTCCCAGCCCTATTCTCTCTCCTGCTCAGTAATTGGTTGTAAGCTGCTTTACTGGCATATCAGGGGGCAGTTGGGGAACAGTGTTTACACAACATTGAGGCAGGAGATTCTCAGAACAAGGAGATTGCAACCAGATAAAGAAATCAGCATTTGAATTATGCAATAACTTTATGCCTACATCTCCCCCTTTTAGTTTAAATAAAAGGCTCTTTCTCTTATAATAACAAACTATATGTAATAATAACAGTTATGAAAATTATTAAGATTTACATTTGATTTGTGGTACCTTTGTATAATGTATTCTACTATCTATCAAACTACACTATTTCAGTTTAACTGTGATACTATAACTATCAATTCCCATTTAAAAAAGGAATAAATATTACCTAAATATGTAGGAAGTGCAAGCTTCAAAATTATATAAATGACAGAGATATTTGGCTGCCTGGACAGTCCCCCCACATTTCTCTACATCTTTCGCTTTCTGGCTCAGACTTTTCTGTGAAGCAGGAATTGTGAAGGAGTTGCCTACCTTGTCCTTGTAATGCTTGGCAGTTGATTTTCCCACATCTAGTTTGTCCAGTTTGGGCAATATTCTACATGTAATTGATGCATGGGCATCTTCTTGCATGGTGGCTAGCTTGCCGTATATGAAGCCTTTAGTGTTCTTTGAAGTAGTGTGGGGATGCTGCCAGGAGCAGACCTGTCTCATTGTCAAAAAAAGCCTTAAGTTAATAAAATCTTTAAATCATATTCTGTATATCTGATCTGAGGTTTTTAAAGACACCCTCCCCTCCCCCCTCTCTCTCTACCTAATCTGAATTGCTTGTTTCTAGTTATTTTTATCTGTTACTCTAGAAAACATATTTTTGTATTTAACTAAACTAGGATTTAACATGATCATTAGTTTGATTGTCTTATTGCTAATGTGCATTTCTTAATTATCCTAAATTGTTGGTAACCACAGCTTCAAAAGAATAGAATTTAACATTGCCTTTTAAAGAATTACATAGATTCAATACTTTAAAATGTAACAAAATACAATCTTAAATCTGTATTGATATATAAAAATGCATACCAATGTAAGATTTTTGGCTTATTAATGCTCTTTGGTCTAAAAGTAGATTCAATAATTTACCCTTCTACTTGTCATTCCTATACCCAATCCCTTTAAAACAATAACAAACATCTATCACCATAGAATGACCAAAAACCATCAACATCCCCCTTTTGGGAATTGGACATAATTTTCTTAAATTACTTCCTGATTATTTGAGACATAGTTTTTCTTTCTAGGGGCAGGGGCAAAAATTAGGATATTGTGCAGTCTTAAGAAAGCGAACTGTAACTTTTGCTGTTTAGTCTCTGAATGCTGAGAAAGTTCGGAGCTTAACCAAAGTCCTGACTGGAACAGTCTGTGATGCTGGATGATCTTGCAAGCTTGAAATTGTTCTGGGTGCAGATTTTCAAGGAAACAGTTATTGAGGCTGTCTGTAAAGTAGGATCACCTGTCTTATCTTTGTTGATGTCTGGTCCTATTGCTCTTCAAAATACTAACTTTCAAAGGTATTATACATTTTTGTACTAACCATATATGTATGGACTGTGCATTGAGCACAGTTCAGCTCAAGATAATTCTATATAAAATAAATTTTAATCTATGTCATTTAAAAGAATGGCATAGTAAGTCCTGAAGAATTTGTAGCCAAAGATTTATTGGCCATGCATTGCTGAAATCCTGGCTGGAGACATTTTTATGTCTCAGTTAGTCTCAGAGATGTTCTTATGTAAAGGTATCAGCAAATTATGTTACCTGACCTGTTTGGTCTTCTTGATTTTTTTTCCTTTTATCTGAAGCCAAGATCTTCAGGAGGTCTCCCTCTGTCAAATCTGATTTGCATCAATTTGGATTGAATACATAGCTTTTTGTTGAGACAAGAGCATATTTTCCTCCCCAACACAACACACTTCCTGTCTTCCATTTTGGAATTATCACCTTTCTATGCTGCTCTACTTCAGGAATCTTTTCTGTCTGTCTTAGCAGTTTGTCTTAGCAGCTATGATACTTTTCTCATTTAAAATTTTTTAAATCAATAAATCATTATTTCATCTATATTGAGGGGATTTTGCATTTCTGTTATGTTTTATGGCCATGTTTTTAAAATTATTGTTAGATCTTTTCCTGATTGTTTGATTATATATGTAACAGGTTTAATGTCATAATGTCTAGAAAATAGTTGTAATCCAATGGATATACGTGCTAAAGCACCTTTAGCTCCTGTTTGCAAAGGCATCTCCAAGACAGTCACTATCTCTAACAAATGTGTAATCTTACAATGATGCTTTCCAGAATTTAAGGCAAAAGCCCACTGGAATTTTGAATATGAACCTATGGTGTGGTACATATGTTTTAGTTCTCCACACTCTGCAAAATGGGGCACACAAGCCAATGTATAACCTTGTTCCAGGGCAACACCAAACAGGATCTGCATTTCTACTTTAGCATATAGGCCTTCATCAAGTAATTGGACCTTGCTAATACACATACAATATCCAGTCTGAACAGGTTGGTCTATAACTGAAGCCTTTTTATCCAGTATATCAATGAGCTTCCATTCTGCAAATTCTTCAAGCCTTTGTGGGCTTTTTTTTTTTTAAAAAAACTCTGGAACTACCTCTTTTGGTGTTACTATAAGATTGGATTACTCTGAAGGTTCCCTATTTTGATTCAAAGATCCCTTCAACCTCTGTTCTATGGCCTTTAATTTAGCATCTATTTTCTCAGCCTCTTCTTTTTCCAAGTCTGTTTTATTCTGATCTCTCTCAAAGAGGATATACAACACTGAAATTGTCACAGAAGAAATTATTTGTATGCTAAGAGAAACAAACTCAAATAAAATCCAGAAGCACTGTGTCATTGTGTTTTTCTCCATTTTCAACACAGAAAATAATCTTCTTAATCTCTAAACCTCTTCCTTCCTAAAACCTTTTTTTTTTCTTAGACATGGCTTACCTTCCAGACATTAGCAGTTCAGATGCTTGAGGTTTCTCTGTCTGTTTTTGGCTCCTGCTTCCAGGTGGAGGCTTATTCTGTCTCACTGGATCTTGACCCCTCCCCCATTCTAAGAAGTTACTGCGTTCTCAAGTGCTTTCTCCTCTAGGCTGGATGAGTCAGGCCAGCAAGAACCCTTTCTCAAAGGGTTTTTAGCTTCCTGCCTTGGCTAGAAAAGTCTGGCTTTGAGAAGCTTGCTTGCAAAGGCAACCCCTTCTGGGTTTGTATCAGTTTTTGTTTTTCTGCAGCCAGCTGGAGGCCTTGATGCTCTGCAGGGGTCTATCTAATCCGAAGCCTTAGAAACTGTGGTTGCTCTCTTAATGAATAGAACTACAGAACTTCTCTGTAGTTTTACTTTCTTTGTTATACCATGCTGGGTGCCAAAATATTAAAGTGATTTTTATAAAACTGGATCTATTTTTTAACCCCATCATCACACAAATAATTGAGACTCTGTTATAATTGTTTAATAATAGCTTCACAACACAATGACAAAGCAGTTAAATTTTATTCTTAACTCTCTAAGTTAATTAGGCTTTCTTCCAGTGTACATAACAGAGACACTTGCATACTTTGTAACTTTCCTTGGTGAGCTCTCTATCTCAAAGTATCTCTTGGACCTCTCCTGTGGCTAAATCCCCTACTTCCTCTGCTGATTCCTCCTCCCCTGGCTGTCAGGAAGCCCAGCCCTATATTGTCTCCCCTGCTCAGTGATTGGCTCTAAGCTGCTTTATTAGCATATCAGGAGACAATTGGGGATCAGTGTTTATACAACATTTTGTCAGGAGATCTTAGAATAAGGATTGCAACCAGATGTTGCAGGGAAAGAAGGTACAGAAATCAGCATTTGAATTATGCAATAACCTTATGCCCACAGCCTTTTAAATATCTTTTATTTTAATTTAATTGTGGTAGGTCACATGTCTAGAAATTTACACGTTTCTTCTAGAGTTTCCATCTTGTAATTTAAGTTTTCAAAGGGTTCCCTAATGATCCTCTGCATTGCATTGGAATTACTAGTGACATTGTCCTTTTCATCTTTAATTTTATTATTTCGGGTCTTTTCTCTTTCTTTTGGTTGGGCAAGAAGGCATGTCTGTGATATTTGAATTTTTCAGAGACCTGATTCTCTGATTGACTCCACATTTTGTCTTTGTAGTCACTTTTTATTGATTTCAGCCATATAATAATCTTCATTATTTTGTATTGTCAGCTACATTGGTGTTTGAATCCTCCTTCTTGTGCTAAGACCTTAGGGTTATTTTTTTTTCAATGCAAGCACTCATAGCTACAAACTTTCCAGTTAGAAGTGTCTTCACTAAAGCTCCTGGTAAAAATTGCTCTTATTTTCATTTATTATAGAAATTCTAAAATTTTCTTTTTGGTTTCTTCAGTGACCTACTACTGTGCACTCAAGTGGCCATTTTTCAGACTCAAAGCATTTGTGTCTATCCTGTGGTTTTCCTCTCTTGATTTCTAGTTTTATTATGTCATTATCCAGTTCTTCTATACTTGTTAAAGACTTGCTTTGAGGAATAGAAAGTTGTCAATTCTTAAGGAGGCACAATGATCCCAAAGGCTGTTGTTCTGTAAACATTTCCTGGTGGAAATGAACAAACATCTATTCATTCATGACAGACAAAAGAAATGATTCTACCCAGGTTTGACTTAGTGAAGCAAAGGGCTTAATTATGGTTATTTTTATTTGAACATGGGTAAGGATTACTTAGAGGAGTATGGATGAGCAGGTGTGAAAAGTCACACCTTCTGCTGGAAGAATATACAAGGGCACAGAATAGGAAAACTTGCTTTGGCCTGTCTGTGCTCAGCCTTCTGGTCAGTCCATTCCGTTCCTGGCTATTCTTGGTTGTCAATTTGACTTCATTTGTAATTAACTAAAACTCCAAAATGGAGGGACACACCTATGAGGGATTTTTGTTTAACTTTAAGTCCATTCCTTCCCACACTTTGTTGTGTTTTTTTTTTTACTTATTGAAGACCAGCTAAGACATTAAGCCTCATAGACTGAACAACTGGACTCTTAGACCTTTGGTTCGTAAGTATCCATTGTTAGATTGTCTAGAATATAGTATGTGAGTCATTCTAATAAATCCCCTATGTCTATCTATCCATTCTATAAGTACTGTTACTTTAGATACCCCAACTAATGCAGAAGTTACTTGCCTAAGAGCACTATACCACTGAAAATATGCCCCCAGCAACCATTAACTGATTATATATCATTATGAGCCCTTTACCCCTAGCAACCATTACATATCTATATATACCCAGGAAGAGGCAGTGCCACCTTACTCCATAATGGAAGGTTAACGGGCCCAATGACGTTCAGTCTCCTATCAGTAATTACAGACCAATTATTACAACTACTGATAGTTTAAATGGTTATCATCATGCCCACCGAACAGTGTTTCTCAGCAGCTGTAGATAAGAACATACATTCCATGTATGTTGGGTGGATTATTCTGTGTCTGTTCAGTCTGTTTGACTTATGATATGGTTTAACTCTGCAGTTCTTGTCTTCATTATTTGTTTGGATGGCCTATACAGGAGCAGAGTATCAGAGTCAGCTATTATCACTATATTGAGAACTGTCTTATCTTTTATGCATATTAGTGTTTGTTCCAAATTCCATACATATGTATTTACAATAGTTTTATCTTCTTGATGATTGTTCCTTTCATAATTAGTGGCCTTCTTTATGCATCCTGACTAATTTTGGTGTAAGTCTACTTTAGCAGATAGTGAAATAGCTATACCAGCTTGCTTTTGGCTTTCACTCACTTGATACATTTATTAGTATAGAAAAAAATGTTAGCATTAAAAAGAATGTTAGGGTTAAAATGGATTAAAATTAAAGAAGGTAAATAAGAGGGCTTGCAGCTGAGTGTGAGATAGCTGATTAAGTAAGAGGAATGATAGGGCTCTTGGAGAAACAAAAATTCCAGTCTCCACAGGTTCCAGCTGGCTCCCACAAGGTAATCCCCCCACCATGCAGTAGGCATCATTGCCCTCTCTTCTGTAAATTTATTAACCTTGTGGTTTGTTGCATTTTAACATGTGTTTTTGTATGTGATATAGTTAATTGTAACAGGATGAATTACAGGTAAGGCTTGTTTCTAAGGAAGCCTTCCCCTATTCCAGGAAGGAAACCACTTCTGACCACCTCAAAGACTGGAAAGGGGTAGAGAAATGCCAGACAAGGGATTATAAGTCTAACTGCAAAAGGCAGTCCTATGATAATGCCCTTTGGCTAGACTGCCCTCCACTATGGAGGGCGTATTTACTTTCTGCTTTTGCTTTCTTACCTGCTAAAATAAACCTTGAGTATTTACTTACACTACCTGTGTCCTGGCATAAGCTCTCTTTCAGAAGTACAAGAACTGAGGCTGCTTCTATGCTGGGATTGGAGGGAATGCAGGAGGAAATTCTCTGACTCAGTCTGTGGGTCTTTGACAATGAGAACTATGGGCATGACAGCCAGCCTCTTTTCGCCAGGGATGTCTGGCTTCTCTTTTGGATGAGGTTTCAGCAATGGGGCTGCACTGTGTATAGCTAGGCTTTCTTCCTTTTGTAGTTTGGCTCTCCTGTTTCCAATCTTTCTAACAGTCCTATTTCTTCTTTTGTGAGTTTCTAAAGCTTATCCTCTCTTGGATGGAGTAGAGTATATTGCTCTTTCAATAATTTTTTTCAATAAATTTATTATATGACAGTATATAAATAAATAAATATATTTATTATATAAAATTAAAAACAACCACACCATTTCCCTTTTCCCTTTTCTCTCTCCAATCCCTCCAATGTACCTCATTGTTCTGTTTTTCTCATATACATGGCCTTTTTTTCTTTAATTGTTTACATCTATCATCTATATATCTATCTTTCTTTCTATGGTGAATATCATATCTATCATCTGTGTTCATCTAATCATCTAATCTAATCATCTAGCATCTATCTAATTATCTTTCTCTCTATCCATCTATCTGTCATTTCTCATTATCTTTCTATACCTAAATATATAAATAAAACCTGATCAGGTTATATAATGTTATTTGTATGTATATGATCTCAGGGATGACCACTTGGTATTGGATAACCAATTGAGGGCCTCTTTCCTGGAAAAAAACTATTTCTCCTGCTCTCACTATTGCCTATAGGTCGTTTTTTTCCTTGTCTCTAGGAGTAGGGCCTCATGAGATTTTTCCCCTTCCATGTTAGCATGTCTTTTAGTGTTGTTCTTCCTTGTATCTTATTTAGGAAGCCATTTTGTTAAAATTTCATGAGTGTAGCTTTCCCAAAAATTCTAGAAGACAACAATCCCACAGTAAACATCCTGTTCCTATGGGTCTTACTTTTTGCCCCCCTTTTCCGTGATATTCTCTGAGCCATGGGTGTAGGAGATGTTGTAGGTATTATAGATATATCATTTGGGGCTGGGCACCACACAATCAATTGTTCTCTGCTATTTTATCAGTTGTGGTTTTCTGTAATGTTCTCCATCTTTGAAGAGGGATCAGAACTACACTTATCTGTGGGTATAAGGATAAATATTTAGAGCGCAGTTAGGAATTATTCTCGTTTAGTAAAGTAGCAGTTGTAGGCTCTCCTCCAAGATCCATGACCTCACATGCTCTAGGTAGTTTGCTAGGCTTCCAGTACTAGGCATGATTTCGCTCCTGTTAAGCAGATCTTAAGTATTTAGAGAGTTCTCCGTTATGGCCAAGATATGTGTAACTACCCTTAGGGTTATCTTGTCATGGTGGTGTTTGTGGTTCATAGATGTCATAGCTGGTAAGGACTGTTGGTTGGTTCTCTTCCTTGGAAACTTGCATGGCGTTTTCTAGTATCATGAAAAGTAATTCTCAGGTAAGAAGTTTTCAGGTCTGATCCAACTCAGATTTCTTTGTGTACTAGGTGCATGGTTTCTTCAGCAATAGGGGATGTATCTTCAACTTCTTGGAGGCAACGAAGGACAACAGCAGTAGCCTGTAAAGTTTTAGGAGTCTCTTGGATCCCCTGACTAACAATTTGAAAGAGAACTTCTGATGTCAACGATTGGTTTTTGTTGGATAGT
Source organism: Pachyuromys duprasi (assembly GCA_028658305.1). Lineage (NCBI taxonomy): Eukaryota > Metazoa > Chordata > Mammalia > Rodentia > Muridae > Pachyuromys > Pachyuromys duprasi. The sequence continues at coordinate 51,857,931 of CM053764.1, forward strand.
CTAGGATCTTGGAGAAAGCATCGTCAGACCAGGTGGAAGTTTTTCAGTTAAATTCTATGTGTATATGTACTTACATAGACTTATACATGTTATATGTAATTTTAAGTAAATAGATAGGACTTTTCAAATATTCTAAATATTATTTTATTCTTTTCCTTCCTCTCCTTCTGTTTTGAGTTTCCTTCCTTCCTCTAATTAAATCTACCTGTTTTTCACATTTCCCCCTTCAAATCACGTGAACCCTGCCATTCTCCTCATTTTTGCTCCTCTTTCCCCACCCCATGGTATTGATTTCTGCTCTTACTTCAGATTGTATACTCACATCTAAGATTTGGAGGTTGGAACCACAGATGAGCAATAATATATGATGTTGTCTATCGGGGTCTGGCTTTCATCACTCAGTATGATATTATATAGTTCTACTCATTTACCCACAAATTTCAGTTTTTCTTTATAGCTGTATAGTATTCCATATTGCATGTATACTACATTTTCATTACCCATTTCTCAGTTGAAGGACATGTAGGTTGTTTCCATTTCCTAGATGTTATGGATAGGGTAGCAATGAACAGAGCTGAGCAAGTATCTATAGAGTAGGATGTCAGATCCTTTTGGTATGTGCCAAGTAGTGGTATAGCTGAGTCATATGCTAGATTTATTTTTAGTTTTTTGAGGGTCCTCCACACTTTTTTCCACAGTAGCTGCACCAGTTTGCAATCTTACCAACAGTGAATTGTGTTATTCTCCTAACACTTCTCTCTCTCTCTCTCTCTCTCTCTCTCTCTCTCTCTCTCTCTCTCTCTCTCTCTCTCTCTCTCTCTCTCTCTCTCTGGTATATGCAGAGAGAGAGAAGGGTGTGTGAGGAAAATTTTATTCTTAAAGCACATTCGGTGGTCAGACTTAAAATACCAGAAATCAATATATGGAAGAACAATATGGAACAAATGAAGCAGGTATTAGTGAGGTGGATCATCTGTATCTTGAGTCACTGGCAGTGTTTTAATTAGTGCCCAGAAATGTCAGATCAAAAGGAGACTCAGACTTAGACTCCACTCAGACTCCTTCTTTTGAAGCATCCCAGATGTGATATCCCTAATAGCTATTAGTGGGTTTGATGATGTCATGGTGCCATCAGGCAAAGACTCCAAGCATGCTACCCAGAGTGGACAATTATCTCTATATGTTGCTCTTAATATTTGATGTAAATGGCAGTACTTTAGACTGTGGGTTTCTTGCCTACATTTCTTATGGAATATAGGATTGTCTAAAAACAGGATTTATGTTTTATTTGTTGGTATACTGATTCCTTAGTAGGTTCTTTTCACTGCCTGGCTGTTTTTTTTTTCCTGTTCTTTTTATTCTTGGCTTTTGAATTACTTGGCTTACTATGCTTGCACACTGGAGCAGCCATAATCCACTTAGAAATTTCAGTACCTGAGGTTTGGTTGACATAAGAGACAGTGCAGTTGCTTTTGGAAAAGGAACAAAGGTGGGCACAGGAAGTGTTCGCTCAGTTGCAGCATCATTTACTCTCCTTGAAAGAGGTAGAAATACACATTTCCATTCAGCCTTTTCCACTGCCCTTATGAAAGTTCAATGGTAAATCTTTCAATAGTTTGTTCAATGCACTAGACCTATCTCTGAAAGGCTACCAAACAATTCCTGATGTGAAAGGTCAGATATAGGAGGGGGAGAGAGAGAGAGAAAGGAGAGACTCACTGTATTATGCAGTAGCATATCCCAAAGTGGATGTGGTTTGAAGTTTTCTCTGATGGGCGGGGTGCAGTGGTTCAAGTCCTTTCACTTAGCTGCAGGTGTTAGCAGCTGACAGTAAGAGCCATCAGCCTGAATCTCTAATTTGGTATACAGCTAGCAACTTGCAGTGTTCTGAGGCAGTGAAGCCTCTGAAGCATGAAGACAATCTGTATGTTCCTAAATTACAGATTGTGTTTAATGTTGAAGGCTTACTTATAGGGCCATGCTCCAGAAAATACCCGTTTGTTGCCTTAGGGCCCTGGAAGAAATGTCTCCTCCTACCAGGTACAGACACCAAGTCACTAGTCCCGACAGAAGTCTAGGAATTAGTATATTCAACTAAATATTAGGAAGCTAACTTATACCTTACCCTACACTACAGAGGCTCTCATTGTTAGGATTAGAAAAGTAAGAAAGGAATCAGAGTATGAGGTCCCCAAAGCACCCCCCACCCCCACACACACTTTAGTGATTAGTTCTGGTGATTTTACCTTTCTGGTTCCTATAGGGAGCTGTCTCTATCAAACAAAAGCAACAAAAAGTCATCATGACATGTTACTTTTCCTTTGCTGTTTTATAATTCCATGACTAAGGCAATGTATGGAAGTTTCTTTTGGCTCACAGTTCCAGAGGCACAGCAGCTGGAGCAGGAAGCTCAGAGCTCCCATCAACTGCAAGCAAGAAGCAGATGAAGAAGACAGGGAATCCGATTGGACTGTAAGCTCTAAAAGCCAGTTCCCAGTGATACTTCCTCCAGTGAGGCTGTACTTCCTAAGCCTCCCTAAACAGCACCAGCAACTGGGGACCAAGTGTTCAAATGCCTAAGACTATGAGGTGTGGGGGGGAGCATTTTCTATTCAAACTGCCACAGGATGGCATCTCTTTTACCTTGTTATTGAAAAGGGCAGCAGTGGTGGTGGCGGTTGTTGGTGTATGTAAAGGGAGGGAAAGCACAACTGTCTTCCCACTTCAGGTTTGGCTAAGTTAAACATACTCAGGACACCTGCTTCCAATATGGCAGCCGTAGCACCATGTAACTAAGCACCTGAACTGAGAGCAATTCAATGGACACATTGGATTTTAAATTTTACTTGGACTTTATTAAGCAGACACCATGGTTACAAAGCTACCATCTGAGACAGAACAGAGTCAGGCATGGCCTTGTGAGTTTGAACCTAAGATGCAATGGATTAATGTTATTGTCAGGAGTTAAAGATAAGAGTGTGCATGTGTACTAGTTGTGTACTAGTTACTGTTCTTATCAGTGTAACAAAATACCCCAACCATCCGTGAGAAAAGATTTGCTTTGGCTCACACTTTGAAGATACAGTTTATCATGGTAGGGAAGATGGTAGGAATTAAGATGGTAGGAATCAGGATGTACTCACACCTGTTCCAGCAAAAATATTAGGCAGCTGTCCCCAGCCAGAAAGCAGAGAGAGTGAATTCTGGTGCTTAGCTGGCCTTCTCCATTTTTGCTTTTTCTATCAGGGTGGGTCTTCCTTCCTTAGTTAGTATTCTCTGAAAATACCCTCATAATTGTGCTCAGAGAGGTGGTGTTGCCTAGATGATTCCACACCACATGACAGTGAAGACTAACAATGATAATAAGTGCTAGAGAGATCATTGCATAGAAGCGTAAATCACTAAAACAGTGGTAGGATAATGATATAGAGGAGGGTACAGGGCTAAATGCTAAAGATAGAGGTCTGGACCAAGAGGTGTGCTGATGGCAGATGGAAGAAGAGAAGTCCATCTGGCAGATGTTTCAAGGAAGTTGAGGGTTTTAAAGGAAGAAGGTAGTAAGCATGGAGTACATGTTCTTAGAGCCCTGGCTTGTGAAGGACATGGGATAGAAGTAGCAAAAGGCACCAGCTCATGAGGCAGGTGGGAAAGAAAAGTTTAGGCCAGGACAACCCAATACCTCTGCTTACATTCCAATGGATAGAAGTTTGTTTTTTTTTCCCCCTGTGTGTTTGTGAATCTAATTGAGATTCAGATGTGAGATTAACAAGAAGAAAACAGAAAGCTATTGGAATATGAGATTAGCAGTTTCTGTCATGTATGATTGATTGCAAGGTTTGTCTCACTTGGTCTGAAGCTTTCAATTGTATAGAATCAAAAGTAAAATTTTCTGAATACCATGAAAGGAAAATTATCCTATAGGAGTATTCGTTGGTACACTGTCTATCTGCTGTCCTATTCTTGTTTTTATAGAAGGAGTTTACATTTGGGAATTTTCCTTTTGCATGTCTCCATGGTTAAGAAATTCGTTTTTCTCATTCCAAACTAACACTGGGCAGGGCATGTGGAGAACTGGACAGCTAGGAGACCCATGGGAGCACAGACCATACCTACTCATTTTGAATAAATTTGCTTCTGGTGAAGTTTCTGATTAGAACCATCGGTCTTTTATAAGCAAGATTTGATTCTACATGGTAAGTTTCTGTGTTAAAATCTGAAATTACATGTATTTCACCAGCTTCTGTAATGACAACTGGTACACTTTGTGTGTGTGTGTGTTGTCTGAATGTGCAGTAGTAGATGGTGAAAGAGCAAGTGAGTTTGTTCTGAATTAGATATGAGTTTGAATCTAGACTCCATCAATACTAAGCAGCGTAACTCTGTCCAAGATACTACCTTCTTTAGCTTTGTGTTTTCTTATCTATAAAATAATATTGCTAGTTATATTTGCAATATGATGTTGCAGTAAGGTATGCAAAACGGGTCTATAAACGTTAAACATATTCTTATTCTGTTACTTTGAGAAGAATTCTACATTATAAATACCATGACAAATAAACCTCAAAATGTAGCTTTAAATTAGTAAGGATAAGGACATCTGTATATACAGTCTCTTTTTTACCTACAAGTACTGTACCTAATGACAGAGAATGGATTGGAGTGTGTGCTGAGCTCTCACAAGTCTCGGAAGCTCTCACTGTTCATAAATGGACAGTGAGGCATAAAATCATAAAATGTTTTATAGGAAAGCCCATGAAGACTTCAAACCTTCCATAAAACTGATTAAGAACAGCTTAAACCATTCATATTTTATTAGGAAATGCTGGTGGTTATGAGCTAATCAATTTTGAATTGATTTTATTTGTCTAAAATTGACATTTTAAAAAGTGAATTTATTGCTCACAGTTACCTTTTCCAATGTGACATTATCACAACACTCTGTAGTAAATTCACTCTGATGAAATCTATATCAATAGCCATTTATTCCAAATTGACCTCTTAATAGTATCTTATAAGATCAAATAAGAAGGTACAGCAGATGCTGGCAGCTTTTCAGAGCCTTGAGCAGGGAGGAGAAAATGGTAAGTGTGAAGGACATGCACTGAACACATAGCTTTGGTCTTTTGTTGATTGGGAACAATTTGCCTTATGAGTCGTGGTGGGAGGGAGAGTCTTTCTACTAAGGAAGGCTGAAAGGCTGTGAATTTCCAGGCTTCCCTAGTTCGAGGTCCCACCCCTCAGGGTCCCTGACTCATTGCTGAAGGGAGCACATAACTTAGCTCAGTACAGAAGCCATCGGCAGCAGAGGCAGAGCGCTGGGTAGAAGGCCAGAGGCAGCAGCACACACAGAGGCAGCGGCACGAGGAGACCACATCCTCAATGTGTTCTAGCAAGCTCCCCGACCTACTTCATTTCCCTAATTAATTTGCGCTCCCAGCCTTCTACATGCTGTTTTACAATTATTTTTGGCATTCGTCAAACTTCTAACATCTATTCCTTATAACTGACTCCTAAGTTAATAGCTGTGATGCTTGTTTTATTGAGAAAAAGATAATAATAGTCAAACAAAGAAGAACTTTCATGGTTCCTCAAACCAGTACCCTAACCTACTCCCATTTTATTAACTGTTTTTAGTTTTCTCCTCTTTTGCTGTGAGAAAACAATGACCAGAAGTAACTTGGAGCATAAGGGGGCATTTATTTAGCTACAGGTTACAGCCCTTCATGGAGGGAAATCAAAGAAGGAGCCTAAGGCAGGAACTGAAGCAGAGATCATTGAAAATGCTGGTTACTGGCCTGTTTTCTGTGGTCCTTAATCAGCTACTTTTCTTACAAAGCCCAGGCTACTAGCCTAGGGAGAACAGCACCTACAGTAGGCTGGGCTCCTGTTATATGAACTAACAATTAAGAAAATGTACACAGGCATGCCTATAGGCCAATCTGCTGGAGGAAATTCCTCAGTTGAGAGCCTCTCTTCCAAGATATGTCTAGGTTTGTGTCAACTCAACAGAAACTAACCATCATAGTTCTCTTGGTAAGGAAAGAAATATGTGTTCTTTTAGTCTCAGTGTGTCACACAAGATCTGGGTTCCATCCCTCAACCTAACTCACTGACATTGCTCCTTTGATGAATTAGACCTTCTCTGTCAAGCATCATCATGGGTTCTCCCTCTATGCTTATTCCCATAGCACATATTCATGCTGGAGTATCACTCCAATTACTTTCCTTCAGCACCATTCTAGTGTACTGGAAAATTCTGAAAACGTTGTCTATCCAGGTTTGATACATTTTCTCTTTTCACATTTTGAATTTACTTAGGCTTTTAATCTGATATTTCTATCAATTATCTCAGTAGGTCAAACGAGACCTTTTTTTATCCTCACCAAATTCAGTGAGTGATTTTTAGGGATTATGATAGTTTGAATGTAATTGGCCCCCATAGACTCATAAGGAGTGGCACTATTAGGAGGTGTGGCCTTGTTGGAATAGGTGTGGCCTTGTTGGAGGAAATATGTCACCATGGGGCCAGGCTTTGAGGTTTCATATGCTCAACCCACACCCAGAGGCACAGTCTCCTTCTGCTGCCTGTATCAAAATACAGAACTCTCAGCTCCTTCTCCAGAACCATGTTTACCTGCACACTGCCATGCTTCCCACCATGATGATAATGGACTAAACCTCTGAAGCTGTAAGCCAGCCCCAATTAAATGTTTTCTTTTATAAAAGTTACCTTGGTCATGGTGTCTCTTCACAGCAATGAAACCCTGACTGAGACAGGGAAAATCTTAATTCTTCACTAGTTCTAACAATGTTAATCTTCTACCCCTAAACCACTTTCTTAATTTTTTCCCCAACATTCTGCTCTCCAGGTCTGCTTCTCCTCCCTCATCTGCACTTTCTGCTCAACTGGCTTTTATTGAGCTTAATGACTCTTATTATTGGAGAACACCTATGGTCAATCTTGGCTCTGTCTTCTGCATTCATCTAGTCTCTGTGATACTTGTACTGGGGATTCCTATCAGGTCCTGTAAGTTTAAATGCCTTTTGCACTATGATAACTACCAAATATATTCTTCCCCAAGAGATCTATTCAATGGCTGCTGAACATCTGCACTTGAATGTTCACTAGACATCTCAGTTTCAGTATGCCTTAAGCCATACTCTTGATTGTACTCCACTATTCTTCATTTCAGTGTCTTCTTCATGTTTGAAAAATGACAACTCTATATTATCAAGTGCTCAGGTCCATTACTTCAGTCTTCAGTGTCATCCTTTATTCTTCTTTCTCTAACTCTCCATATTTCATCCACCAGCTAATCTTCTTTCGCCCCATCTTTTGTTTCTTTTCAAGACTGTAATTTAATTACCAGGTTTCTCCTTTCTATTCCCTCCCTCCAAATCCTTTCATATACACCTCCTCACCTTCCTTCAAAATCACAGCCTCTTTTTTCATCAATTGTTACAGCATATACATATATTTATTTCCAAATATGAGCTGAACAAGAATATGAACATTCTAAACTGGAGGGGAACAATATTATGAGGCCCTAACCTTACATAAAAAATCTGAAGGCAACAGAGTAAAGCCAGGAGTGGAAAAAGAAAGAGCACAAGAATTGGTTGTTGAGTGATAAAGGTCATCCCTGGAAGCATACATATAAATAACATTATATGGAGCTGTCTGCTAGTCTTGTTCGAATTGCTTTAGGAATTGAGACCCCATCAGACCCTTATCACCTTTGCTCTTAGCACCCAATCTGAGCTGAAACTCTTCCTTTTTGTCTTGTAACCTCTCTGGCACCTCTGTTTTTTTCCACCTCTAACCAGGCCTCCTATTGTTTATTTTTCACTGAATAAAGATTTCGTCGTCTTTTTCTTCTTCTACTTCTTCTTTTAGATGCTTCTCTTAAGGTCAATTTTTGACTCACTGTTGTAGTTTGTATGTGAAATATCACCCATAGAGTCATGTGTTTGAACACTAGGTCTCCAGATCCTCAGCTGTCAGGGGAGGTTATAGACCACTTAGAGGGTGGAGCCTTGCTGGAGGAAGTATGCCAATGAGGTTGAGCTTTGAGGTTTTATAGTACAGTGCCACTTCTGCTGTGTCTTAGCTTGTTTCTGAAGTGTTGATGCAATGTGACTGGCTGGCCTCATGTTCTTGCCTCTATGACTTTCCCAACATGAAGGATTGCATTCCTTTTGTAACAATAAGCCCAAAGAACAGTCCCCCTAATCCCAAACTTAAGTTGCTCTTCTCAAATCAGGAAATTAAACTAAGACACCCTCCTTTGCTGATAATATCCAGGTCACTTACCACACGGGTAAATGACGCAGAATGAATGCGAAATTCTCTGCCTGTCATAAGTCCCTAGTAATCTCTGCTCACTCTATCTTGTCTCCACCTAAAGTCTCTTTTCTTACCATATCCCACTCATTGCACACAGGCACGGAATGTTTCTTGAAGTCACCACATAGCTACCTGCGTCTGGGTTTTCCACTGCATACCTGGTTCTCAGAAACTCCCTTCTCTAGGTGCACACATGACTCAGTTCCCTACCTTATTCTGGAATCCTATCTTACTTCAAGTTGAATATTGCCCAGCACTTTCTGTCCCCATTTCTTAGTTTGTTATTTTTCATAACCACCACTCCATTTGATGCATTGTGTGTGGCTGACTGTCATTATTTTTGGATTCAATATTTATAAGTTCACATATATATTAGGATGTATTTATAAACCTGTAATAAAATGTGTGTTGCTTTTCTGGGTATGTGCAAATGTTCACAGAGGCAAAATTTAATGAGCTTCTTGATGTCTATGATCTCAGGTGAGTTCACAAAATAAGATCTTCCATTGTCTTATTTTTAGCTCTCAAACTGTATGCATGCCCCTCTTGATGGAACATACAGTGTCATTTTTTCCTGCCTTTGTGGGTTTCTTGTTGTTTTTGGTAGTGATTTCCCTGTTTAAGATGCCTCCCAAGCAGAGTGCTGAGGTACTGTAAACCTATTATCGCTTTTAAATAAACAAATGCACGTCATGCACGTCATTGGTTCAAAATGAAAACATTTTTAATATGTGCATAAAGATACTGATGAAATAAAGTAATTTTATGTCAGAAAGGCTTAATTCATTCTACTTTAGATAAAAGGAAAATAGAATGTCTAATGTTTTATGCTCATCTTAATGATTTGCTCATCTGTTCCCTTGAAGATTGTATATTTCATATCTACGATTACTAGTTCCCAGAAATAGCTCAAAATTTTACATGGGATGCTTCTTCAGTTGCCTTGTTTGGCTACATGGTGGGAGTGTTAAATGTGAAATGGACTGTAGATCCTTGCTGATTTACTCTCATGGAATGACTCTTCTCTGTACATGCATCTTTTGCTTTCATTAACTGATGTCATAGTCAATCATATATGTTTAAAAAACACGACCTCTTAGAAATATTTTCCTCATAATGAGTTGAAATCTTGCAAACTTTTTTTTTCTGACCATGAAACTTGTATTTTTGTACTTATTGAATGAATCAGTTTTGTCGCAGCTGTCAGGGTAACTGTATACACATGAGCAGTTATGATGCCTCCCAGAACTCACTACACTGTACTCGATCTTTCAAGTGTTCTTTTGATGATGCGGCTTCCTAATTTGGGGAATGTGTCTTGATTGTGCAAAAGAGGAGAATCTTTAAAGAGATTTGGTTGGAGAAATATAACAACCTAAAACAAATTGGCCAGTGAATATGGCTGAGCAAGTTTTAAAGAGCAGCTGTACCTAATGATCCATTTGTGCTGTTTTCTGTTCTCTGTTGGGTACTAATCGCTCACTTCTACTCCATTATCACTGAACATTTATTGTCCAATAGCTTTCCTTTAATGGTGCCTTGGGTAATACAAAGAAGGAATGGGCCTGGAGACACATGGCAGCATTACAGGAAACAAGATAATTAGCTAAGTGATAAAGAATTCACCAGATGAATTTAGAGAGTATTAATAAGAGATCAGAAACATTCCCAAAATTCTAGGGATTGCATGGGTAAGAATTTAAGCTATGCCATTTACACTTAAAAGATAGAACATTTTTAACGTCTGTGGCCATTAGGGAAATGCAGCTCAAAACTACAAGAGAGTCCATCTTGGCTCTAGCCAGAAATGCAAGGACAATCCATCATGAAGACATTATAATTTTAAACATAAATACACCAAACTTGACTGTGTCCAATTTCATAAAACAAATGATATTAAACACCAAGCTACAGAGAACCAGTAGGTGACATCAATATAACACTTTTACCAAGGCATATATACAAGTCATATAGACAAGCCATATAGACAAAAATAATCAGAAAAACTGAAGTTAAATGACATCATATAACATCAGACACCTAAAAGCAACCCATAATAATGCTAGAGAATATGCATTCTCAGAATCCCATGGAACTTATTCTGAAATAGACAAACATTACAACATAAAATTATTCTCCTTTACTAGTATCACAAAGTGGAAATAACTCCTCATATTTTGTTCAACCACAAATAAAACTAGCTATCAACAACAATAGAAAACACAGAATATGCAGTCATGGAAATTAACAACACATTATAAATGATGAGTCAATCATTGAAGAAATAATTTTTAAGAAACAGAAAACAGACCTAGAATTGAATAAAATAAGAAACAAAACATATGGAAATTTACACTGTATAACAAAAGTAGTTTATGAAGAGACAATTTATTGCTCTAAGTTCCCAAATCAAAGAAATAGGAAGAATCTGAATAAATTTGAAAATATATGGATGAGCTGGCCAGGGATAGGCAAGATCAAACTACATCTAAAGCCATTAGATAGGGAGAAGAAATCAAGAACATATCAGAAATAATGAAATACAAAAAACAACAAAAACTTAGAAAAAAAATAAAGAGGTGGTTATTTTGTTTTCTTCTTTTATTTATTTTTTATATTAATTACAGTTTATTCACTTTGTATCCCAGCCTCCTCCCTCATTCCCTCCCAATCCCACCCTCCCTTCCTAATCTCCTTCCATGCTCCTCTCCAAGTCCACTGATAGGAGAAGTCTTTCTCCCCTTCCATCTGACCCTAGCCTATCAGGTATCATCAGGACTGGCTGCATTGTCTTCTTCTGTGGCCGGGTAAGGCTGCACCCTTATCAGGGGGAGATGATGAAAGAGCCAGTCCAAGAGTTCATGTCAGAGACAGTCCCTGTTCCCCTTACTAGGGAACCCACTTGGAGAATGAGCTGCCATGAGCTACATCTGAGCAGGGGTTCTAGGTTATCTCCATGCATGGTCCTTGGTTGGAGTATCAGTCTCAGAAAACTCCCCTGTGCCCAGATTTCTTGGTTCTGTTGGTCTCCTTTTGGAGCTCCTGTCCCCTCCAGGTCTTTCAGTCTCCCCTTTCTTTTATAAGATTCCCTGCACTCTGCTCAAAGTTTGGTTATGAGTCTCAGTATCTGCTTTAATACCTGTCTTTCAGAGGTCCCCCTTCTTTTATAAGATTCCCTGCACTCTACCCAACAGTTGGCCATAAGTCTCAGCATCTGCTTTGATAGTCTGCAGGATAGAGCCTTTCAGGGGTCCTCTGTGGTATGCTCCTGTCCTGTTGCCTGTTTTCTCCCTCTTCCGATGTCCATCCCGTTTGTCTTTCTGAGTGAGGATCGATCGTATTACCCAGGGCCCTCCTTCTTGCTTAGCTTCTTTAGGTGTACAGATTTTAGTATGATTATCCTTTATTATATTTCTAATATCCAATTATCAATGAGTATATACCATGTGTATCTTTCTGCTTCTGGGATACCTCACTCAGGATGATCTTTTCTAGTTCCCACCATTTGCCTGCAAATGTCATGATTTCCTTGCTGAGTAGTATTCAGTTGTGTATATGTACCACAATTTCAGTATTCATTCCTCCATTGATGGATACGTGAGTTGTTTCCAGATTCTGGCTGTTACAATTAAAGCTGCTATGAACATGGCTGAGCAAATGTCCTTGTTGTATACTTGACCATGTTTTTGGATATATGCATAGGAGTGGTATAGCTGAATCTTGAGGAAAAACTATTCTTAATTGTCTGAGAAAGCTCCAGATTGATTTCCAAAGTGGTGGTTGTACAAGTTTACATTTCCACCCTCAATGAAGGAGGGTTCCCCTTTCTCCACATCCTCTCCAGCATGTATTGTCACTTGAGTTTTTGAAGTCCAAGTAGATCAAAGACCTCAACACAAAACCAGACACCTTAAATCTGTTAGAAGAAAAAGTGGGGAAGATCCTTGAACTCATTAGCAGAGAAGACAACTTCCTGAACAGAACACCAACAGCACAGGTCTAAGATCAACAATCAATAAGTGAAACTAAAAAGCTTTTGTAAAGCATAGGACACTGTCATCAGAACAAAATGACAGCCTACAGACTGGGAAAGGATCTTTACCAACCTTGTATCTGACAGAGGGTTAATATCCAGAATATATAAAGAACTCAAGAAGTTAAAAAGCAACAAATCAAGTAATCAAATTAAAAATGGGGTACAGAGATAAACAGAGAATTCTCAATAAAGGAATATCAAATGGCAGAGAAACACTTAAAGAAATGCTCAACATCCTTAGTCATCAGAGAAATGCAAAATGATCCTGAGATTTCACTTTACACCCATCAGAATGGCTAAGATCAAAAACTCAAGTGACAATACATGCTGGAGAGAATGTGGAGAAAGAAGAATCCTCCTCTATTGCTGGTGGTAATGTAAATTTGTACAACCACTTTGGAAATCAGTCTGGTGCTTTTTCAGACAATTAGGAACAGTACTACCTCAAGATCCATCTATACCACTCCTAGGCATATATCCAAAACATGCTCAAGTACACAACAAGACATTTGCTCAACCATGTTTGTAGCAGCTTTATTTGTAATAGCTAGAATCTAGAAACAACCCAGGTGTCCCTCAATGGAGAAATGGATACTGGAATTGTGGTACATTTACACAATGGAATACTACTCAGCAGTTAAAAACAAGGAAATCATGAAATTTCAAGAGTTAATTCTTGAAATATAAAGAAGATGAAAAAAAATTTTTGGAGACACTTTTCCCCTATGTAGCTTGGCTGTCATCTTGGACTCTCTTTGTAAACCTGGCTGGTCTCAAACTCACAAAGTTCTGCCTGCTTCTCTGCCTCCCAAAGGGCTGGAGTTACAGGTATGCACAACTATGCTGGACTTGAACAATTCTTATTCAAACTAGCCAAAAGAAAAGGAGAAAAGGACTCAAAATTAATGAAGTTAGAGATGAAATGGAGACATTACAATAGGTATCAATGAACTTCAGAAAATTATGAGGAAATACCTTAAAAACCCATATGCCACTAAACTGGAAAATCTAAAGAGAAATGGTTGAATATGATCTACCAAATCAAAGATATTTATCCAGCTAGCAATATGATTAAAGCAATAGTAAAAATTCTCCAAATTACAAAAGCTCATACCCAGATGGCTTTGCTTCAGGATTCCACCAGATCTTTAAAGGAGAACTAAAGCCAGCATTACTGAAATTATTTTGTAAAATAGAAAGGGGAAAATTTTCGTATTTTTTTGACAAACTTAATATTAACCTGGCACCAAAATAAAATAATGACACAACAAAAAATGAAAATTATAGATTGATCTTCCTGATGCATATATAGGCAAAAATTTCAATGAAATTCTTTTCAACTTCATTCAAGATCACATTAAAAAGATGAAAATCTCATGCCATCTTCATAGACTGGGTAAAGGCCTTTGACAAAATCCAACATCTCTTCATAATAAAGTTACAGAAACTTCAGGGATAGAGGGAACATAACTTGATATAATAGAAGCTAAAGTAAACCTCTAGCCAACATCATTCTAAATAAAGAAAAACTCAAAGAATTCCCCCTAAGATCATGATCAAGACAAGGATTGTGCACTCTCTGCATTGCTATTCAATAATGTACTTGTAGATTGAGCTAGAGCGATGTGACAAGAGATGTGAGTAACACAGGTAGAAATAGGAAAAGACGTCAAAATATCTCTGTTTACAGATATGATTATATACATAGAGTATCCTAATGATTCTACCAAAAGTCTCTTAGAGTTGATGAAAAATTATCACATAAAAATTAATACCTTTCTTATATCCAAGGACAGATGTACTGAAAAAAAAAACCTTTCAAAAATAGTCAAAATCACATGCATGCATACATACACACAAACTTCAAACAGCAGCAATAAACTCCACAAAAACCTGAGCATAAACCTAGCCAAACAAGTGAAAACTTTAAACCAATGAAGAAAGAAACTGAGGAATATACTAAGAGATAGAAAGATAGAAGATAGATAGAACTTCACAGATTGGAAGAAATAATATTGTAAAAGTGACCATTCCATCAAAAGCAATCTACCAGTTCAGTGCAATCCCAATCAAAATCCTATGGCCAATCTTCACAGACAGAGAAAAATAATCTTAAAATGTATACACAAACACACACACACACAACAACAACAACAACAACAACAAAACAACAAACAGACAAGCAACTCAGCCATCCTAGACACCCAGAACATCTCTAAACAAAGAATAATGTAAGAGTATCACCATACCAGATTCCAAATTATCCTAGAAAGCTATAGTAAGAAAAACACCGCAACACTGCAACAAAACAGACAAATAAACTAATGGAATATAATTCATGATCCAGATATAATCTCATTTAACTACAGCTACCTGAATTTTTGACAAAGGTGCTAAAAATGCTAACTGAAGAAAAGACATCATCTTTCATAAATAATGCTAGGAAGATTGACTAAATTCAACTAGATCCTTTTTCTTACCCTGATCCATTAACTCCAATGGATCAAGGATACCAACATGAGCCCAGATACTTTGGAAATGATAGAGCAATAAGCAGGCATACACTTTGACACATGCACACAGGTAAGGATTCTGGGAGCACAGGAAATAAAACCAACAACTGTTAAGTTGTATCTTATGAAATTTAAAAAGCTTCTATATAAGAACGGAAATTATAAATTGAGTAAAGTAGCAGCACAATGAGGGAAAAGACTGGCTAGTTACACTTCTGACAGAAGATTACTATCTGAGATTCACGAAGATATCAAAAAGCAAAAACCAAAACAACACCACCAACTCAAAAAAAAAATGGGCCATGGATCTGAAAAGAAGAATTTTCAAAAGAAAAAACTGCACATGGGTAGCGAACACTAGGGTTTACATCATTTGCCATCAGGCTAAGTGCAAAGTATACTACTTTGGGATTCATCTCACTCCTCTCAGAACAGCTGTCCTCAAATGACAAGTGTTAGTGAGGAAGTTGGAAAGAGCAACTCTTACTGTGGAAGGACATGAGAAAAGATACCATAACTTTGAAATCAGTGAGGTTATTCCTCAAATTTCTAAAAATACACCTGCCATTTGACGTAGCTATACTACTCCTGGCAAAATCCAAAGGACTCTAGCTAGGACAGAGAATCAGCCTAAATGTCCACCAACTGATGAATGGATTCTAAAGATGTAGTATTTTATGGAATTTTGTTCAGGTATAAAGAAAAGTTGTAAATTGTAGGAAAATGGATGAAACTTGAAAAAAAATTCTGATAAAGGTAACCTAGAATCAGAAACATAAATACCATATATTCTTTCAAATATACAATTCCTGGGGCTGGAGAGGTGGCTCAGTGGGTAAGAGCACTGGCTGTTGTTTCAAGGGAGTTTGATTCCCAGCGCCACCATGGAAGCTCAGAACCTCCAGTGCCAGGGAATCTGACACCCTTTTCTGGCCTCCTCGGGCACCAGCACACCTGTGGTATAAACAATCGTGCAGATAATTATACACACAAAAGTACTTAAAAGTGTTTACAAATGTAATTCCTATAAAACAGTGGTATCCACTTAGATATGGTATGCTTTATATGAACTTTGCAGGCAAATGGTGGGAACTGGAAAAGATCATCCTGAGTGAGGTATTCCAGAAGTACAGAGACACACAGGATGTATACTCACTCATAAGTGGATATTAGATATATTAATATAGGATAAACATGCTAAAATCTGTACACCTAAAGAAAGTAATCAAGAAGGAGGACTCTGGTTAAGATGCTCAATCTGCATTCAGAAAGGCAAAGAGGATGGACATCAGAAGAGGGAGAAAACAGGGAACAGGACAGGAGCCTACCACAGAGGGCCCCTGAAAGGCTCTATCCTGCAGACTATCAAAGCAGATGCTGAGACTTATGGCCAACTGTTGGGTAGAGTGCAGGGAATCTTATGAAAGAAGGGGGAGATAGTAAGACCTGGAAAGGACAGGAGCTTCACAAGGAGAACAACAGAACCAAGAAATCTGGGCACAGGGGAGTTTTCTGAGACTGATACTCCAACCAAGGACTATGCATGGAGATAACCTAGATCCCTGCACAGATGTGGCCCATGGGAGTTCAGTGTTCAAGTGGGTTCCATAGCAATGGGAACAGGGACTGTCTCTGACATGAATTGATTGGCCTGCTCTTTGATCACCTCACCCTGAGTGGGGAACAGCCTTACCAGGTCATGGAATAAAACAATGCAGCCACCCCTGATGAGACCTGATAGACTAGGATGAGAAGGAAGGAAAGGAATTCCTCCCCTATCAGTGGATTTGGAGAGGAACATGAGTGGAGAAGGGGAAGGGAACGTGAGATTGGGAGGGGCGGAGGGAGAGAGCTCCAGGGGGATACAAAGTGAATAAACCATAGTTAATAAAAAAAAGTTTTAAAACGTTTTATATAGGGCAAGAATGAAGTTTTTGGACAGTGATCAGAAATAAAGACTATTATGAAAGTACATAATTTTGTATAGAATTACAGACAATATTTGATTTTAGTCCTTGGTATCATAAATTTTATGACTTGAGGAAATCCATCAACTTCTTCCCACTTATTATCCGAGCAATACAGCACCAAATATACTTGAATAAACAGCCTCTTATTTTTCCCAACGAATTCACACTTCTGCGGGTGTTGTGAACAGAAGAGCAGCGTTTCCACTTGTGAGCACATAGGAAGGATCACATCTCCCCGTGCAACCTGGACAAGCAGAAGGGCTCCTGCAGGAGTGTAAACAGGAGGTAGAGAAGGATTCAGATGGAAGGAGAACTGGAGAAGGAAACATAATGAGAACTACGAAGGCAGAAGAAAGCCAGGGATTTCTGAATCCTTAGCGGTCTCCTGAGTAGTGAGAAGTCTGGAAAGATCACTGGTCCAGTCTTGGCACTTAGGCAGGAAAACACTTGTTCTCATTTCACATGTGGTGGATCAAGGAGTTTGTTGTTGTTGTTAAGTGGCATGTCCAAGACTTCAGGGGAAGTTGTGAGGGTGACTTTTCCATCTTGAAGCAAATTTTCTGCTGTGACAGGGAGAAGATGGAGAGAGGGAAGCGGGGGCAGGGAGGACGTGGGGAGCATTCCAGCTAGATCCAGGTGTCTATGAATCTTAGTACTTATTCTCTGAGACTCTAACAGTAAAATCAATTCGGACCAACAGATATTTATTTAGAGTCCATAAAGTATGTATTTATTTAGTGAGGAGTTATGAGGTCATAAAGCAATGGAAATGCTTGTCACTGGCCCCAGACTAGCCAGAGAAGCACAGACATAAAACACTTTCTCTTACTGCCTCCATCTTCACACCTGTTGCTGCTAGCCCCAAGCAATCAATTTTGGGTTTGAAATGAGTGAAAATCACCCTAGTCACTCAATGCCTTTGAATTCATTTGAGCTTATCTGTGGCCTGCTAAGGAATGAAATGGATGTGAGATGGCAGTCTCGCAAGAATGGATGGGCCTGTAGGAGAGACAAACTGGGTTCCGTTGGAAGGCTTCTCCTGCCCATGATGAGTGTGACCAGGACTGAGTAGGCTAAGGGGTTTGACTGTACCTATGGTCAAACCTATGGTCCTATGGTGTCTCTCTTGGTTACGAGCCACCACTGGTATTGAAAAGCAGCTGTGCCCCTCAATGTAAAGATTTGTATTTATTCTTGCTAATACACAGATTGCCATTCCTAAGAGCTTTTTGTGCTTCTGGCGAGTCTACAGAAGTGTCTCGTTGCGGTTTTAATTTGCATTTCCCAGTCAGTACCTCCATGCATCTTTTCCACACGTTTATTGGTCACATATTTCTCTTGTAAAGTCACTGCTTAAATCTTTTACAATTTTAATTGGATTGTTTACCTCATTATTATTGATTTGCAGAAACTCTTTATATATTACGCACACAAATTCTTTGTTACAAATAATAAGCCAGAAACACTTTCATGTACAAACAGAAGAACTTGATTAAAGATGACTTAAGCAATAACTGTCTTGGTAGCCACTATCAGGTATTAGAGAAAGTTAAAGCCAGGTATCTCTTAGCTTACTAAGCAGATTGAGTTGTACAATGAAGGCACAATCAGAAGCACTTTCAAGTCTCATTTCCTGTTGGGCATATTTAAGTATTTTGGACATACACATGGCAAAAAGACTGGGAAAGCCATTATTAAGCAATGTTTCACTTGGCTATGAAAATTAGAAATTGACCTAGACCCTAAGAGTTCATGTCTGGGGGCTGTGTATGTTGTCCCATGATTGCAGGTTCTGTGAAATTAAAAGCTGGGATAGCCTGTAGGCAGGCATCCGGCATGCCAATGTGAAAAACTCAAAGGCAACATGTCAGTCTCTGGTGTGGCAATGGGTCCTTGGGAAACGTTGTGTGTGTGTGGGTCTTTTAGAAAGTTAGAAAACCAAATGCTTGTCTTAATGCATAATCCTTCTAACTGCCCTGCAACACAGGGCAGAAACACCTCCTGGCTCTAGTTGTTCTCTGCTGCATCAGGAAGGCAGGAATCATGACCACACTGTCCAGGGAAGCAAGGCTACCAAGGGGGGGGGGTTAAGGGACAAGCCTCAGGGCAGGGTGGGGATTATGAACAACTTGGGCCATTAATTTGGGAAAGGATCCCAACAAATGGGAGGAGTGGAGAGGTTGGGGTGGGGTTGAGGGAAAGGGAGTGGAGGAGAAAGGCCACACAACAGCAAGTGAAGGACTGGCTGTGTCATGCTTGGGGGGGGGGGGTGCAGCACACAGGCCGACTGTGTGTCTAGCATGCTCAAGGCTCTGGCTTTCATCTCCACCACTGCAGATGCACTGGGAAAAACCCCTTCTCAAACCAGAGCCCACACAACTGTGGGATCCTAGTCATGCTAGGCAGCCTTGCAATGTGAGGCAGAGTGTGCTCAGTGCTTTGCCAGGGAAGACTGGCTGCAAGAGCTTGGCTTCCACGCCACTGTTCACAAAGTGCATGGGCTTCACCTTGACCTGAACCAGTGAAACAGAAAAGAGAGCACAGAACACGGCATTCAAACAGGCCTTCCAAAACAAACCTCTCAGTTTAAAAATTCAATCTAAGATTTAATGTGCAAAACAATGGGATTCGTTGTATTTGCACACATGCACATCACTGTGTTTCCTACATTTGCATCCTTGTCCTTGTCTCCTCTTCCCTTCTCAGTGGCCTCCTTCCTCCCTGAAAAGTCTCCTTATGCTTTTATGTCATATTTGCTTCTATGTTCGCATAGGTGTGTATTGAGTTCTGGATTACGTATGTGAGAGTGAATGCGATGTTTATCATACACTCATGCACCTCTACCTCTCTACCCTCTCTTATTTATCACCGTCCCCCATTCCAGATACTCTCCCGTATTAAAACTAGATTCTGCATACAACAGAAAAGAAGTGAAATTTTTCTGAGTCTGGCTTAAAACCTGTTTTTTGTTGTTGTTGTTGTTCAGAGTTTGTGTCCCAAAACCCATGTATGCCACAGTGTCACCATGGAGGTCAGAGGCTAACATTCAGGAGCCAGCTCTTGCTTTCCACTGCATGGGTTCTGGGGGTTGAATTAACATCACCAGGCCTGGAAGCAAACTCTTTCTACTGTGGATTCATTTCCTGTCCTCGATCTGGCTTCTTTTCCTTGACATATTTTTTCTTGTTCCATTCATCTCCCTGCAAGTGACATAATGCCACTCGTTTTTGCTGAACAGATACGCCATTGCTTGTCTCTATAATACTACATGTTCTTTAAACATTGTAGGCGATCCTTATGCATATCTGGATTAGAGCAGCATCAGTCTATACTACTGCATTTGTCAGGGATCTCATATCCCCCTGATTAAATGGCTCCTAGCCCTGATGGTCAAACCACAGAGAGTTAACGCTGAATTGCTGTGTTCCTCATCATGCAGAGACTCCCACAATAGAAACTGGGGGGTTCCCAGGACAGCTCGCCTCACCTGAGGCTCATCCACCTGTGCTGATGAGATGCTAGTTTCGAAGTGACATCTGGAAGGAAAAACAGGCTCAGAGTGCATAGGAGAGATGTACGAGCCAGGTGAAGACGAAGAACAGGCCGGTTTAGATCAAGGTCATCTCTCAATACTAGATATCCAGGAAGAAGCTGGGAAATGACTTTTCTGAAGAATTAAGCTTTCTGTAAAAGGGCCCTGAGCTCCTGGAAGGAAATCACTGTGTGATTGCACAGGACTTCGGTGTACAGAGAGCATTAGCAAGACACATGAGAAGCAGTGGCTGTTTATGTTGTAGTATTTCCTTGAGGCAGGTGGAGTGTTTTTCCATCTGTTGAAAGCAGCCTTGGTGATGTCTCCCTGTTGGGATCAAGTAAAAGAAAATGGATTTTTCACTTTATCTGAAAAAAAACCTTGCAACAGCAGATATTCATCAATGTCCCCCCCCTTTCCTGGGAAGCTAAAGCTTTGTCTCTGTTGCTCTCTGCCAGCTATTACCTGCTTTTCAGTTTTTCTATTTCACCCTTGACTCTAAAAAAGTCATTGCTGGTCATGTCCCAACTAAAATCACCTGAAAAAGAGGCAGAAAGATTTACCAGGCAGGTATACCAGAATGAATAGGTTTGGGGCAGGAGATTGGCTCTGGGAGGGGAGGGGCTGGAATGGGTTATTCTTGTCCCCAGGAAATGCTGCTTGGTTTGGTAATAGAATGTCTGATTTTTGTTTAGAAATTATCATTAGTCAAGAAGGTGAGGTGCAAAGACTGTAAAGTTATTTCTGCTCTGTGTAGGAGGTTCTTTAAAACTCAGTTAAAAGACTCTGTCACTGTGATTCATATATAAATATTGTATTAGTCAGGGTTGTCTTTAAGACTTATAGAATGAATCTCCCTCTTTCTATATATATGTATATAGAAAGGGGATTTATTAGAATGGCTTATAGGCTTCTTAGAACAGAAGGTCTAAGACTCTAGCAATTGCTTAGACCATGAGGCTGGAAGTCTCAGCTGGTCTTCAGTGTACACCAAAAGAAGTAGGCTCTAATGCCAGTGAAGAAATGGACCTGCTAGCAAGAGTAAACAGGCAGGCAGGCAGGCAGGCAGGCAGAGAGAGAGAGAGAGAGAGAGAGAGAGAGAGAGAGAGAGAGAGAGAGAGAGAGAGAGAGAGAGAGAGAGAGAGAGAGAGAGAGAGAGAGAGAGAGAGAGAGAG
>CM053764.1:51879603-51939863 GCA_028658305.1 Pachyuromys duprasi
TAGTCAAGTTGATTACCAAGAATAGCCATCACAAATATATATAATTAATTTTTTTATTATTTGAGAATATCAGGAAGTATATTTTTATCATACTCTTTCCTTTACACCAACTCCTCCAAGATTCCCCAGCCACCTAACTTCATGTTGTTTCGTAAAACAAAAACAAAAGAAAAAAATACCACAAACATGAAGTACAGTTTATGTTGGCCAAATAATTCCAGCATTGTGGAGTTTCCTCAAAAAGCTGAAACTAAGGTCACTACAAGATCCAATTGTAAACTCTTGGGCACATACCCCAAACTATACATCCTACTACAGAGGTTATTGCTCATCCATGTGTAATGCTACACTACAAATAACAGTGAGAAACTGGAAACAGTTAGATGTCCATTGGGAAAAAAAACTGAATTAGAGAAAGACAGTAAATCTTTAGACATACAATACTGGGTTCCCGTTTTCTTTTGGGGTGCTCCCCTGTCCACCCTTGCCTCTCCTTTCTCACTGGCCCCTGTAAAGAGGACACAATCTCAAGAATATAATCGGAGCAGGGATAAGTCACATTCTCTTTATTCTCTGTATCATAACCAAGACAAGCAGGGTGTTCCAAAGGGACCCTTTCTTCAGAAGTCAATCACAAGTGGGGACACACAGCAAAGATACTGGGAAGTGGCTGCAGAACCGGTGTTGCTGAATATTACAGGTTTCTAGGTCATCCCCAGGCTCACAAGCTCCTTCTCATCTTGAGTCCTTTGTTGGGAGTTGCAAGCTCAGCAGTTCTGTCTTCTCAAGTTCACTTCCACGTCAAGGTTCCATGGATAGGCCACCATGCAGGTTCTGCTGCCTGGACCCTTTGATCGCCCCAGGGACAAGGAGGCAGAGTGACTTTTGCATTGCTGTTCCTTTTGAGGCTTAGTGAGCCCTACATCCTCACTAAGCAAAAGGCCCCTTTCTCTGTTGACTGGGTGGCTTGTTGAGAATGGCTTCCAACATTTCACACTACTTTCTAAACACAGGCAACCACTTGGAATAGAATTGAGTCCTGATAAAGTTACATTAGAAAAAAAATCATATCTAGACACCAAGAACTGCAGCAGAGAGATTCTTAACCCAGGAATTGAAACATTGTGATCTCCAGGCAACAAAATCATTAAAAAAGAAAAAAAAATCTCTATTTTAAATCATACCATTGCAACAATCCAGGCTTATTTTTAGATTCTTTCCTCAATGTGTGAGTGATCCATCTATGATTCTACAGTTGGCCAATTTGACAACTTTATTTTGGCAGACAATTCTTTGATTTAAATATTTACTGGGAAATGCAAATTATTTTTCCTCCTAAGTGAATATAGTAAGTGAATTATAAAATGGAGTGAGAACTCACTCTGTTTAGCTACACATTTGGCTTGAAGTTAAATTCAATGAATATGGAACTGACTAAATGAGTAACACTTGCTCTGCTACCGCTGCAAGCAACAGGGGACGAATGCTTCAGATCACACTGGTGTCATCTTTTGCTAATAATTATTTCCCCTGAAAATTGATATATTTGAGTTTAAAGGAAGAGAGATGGATAGCAACCACACAAAGGTGAGGGGACAAGCCCTTGCTGGTGTTGGCCTGCTCATAGCTTTACAGGTCACTTATCTAGCATGTAGCATAGGAAACTGTATGCCATCCCCTCCAGAAGTCTTGTGGACGTAGCTTTACTACACTGAAGCATCCCTTTCCTCCACTACACACAGGACAGAGGATGGTTAAAACATGAATTTAAATCCTTTTTCAGCACATAAGCTTATGCATTTAAATAGCGCGTGGTCTTCATGTTGGAGATTTCCTTGGAGCATTTGAGGATGAATCTGCTCTTAGATTCTGGCCTCTGTAATGGACTACGGGTAAGAGTCCAGGAGGGACTGTAATTGTGAACACAGACACCAAGATACCCAGTGAATAAAGATAATGGGACACCCACACTCTATTCAAACTTGGCCCCTTCCCTGCATTCCATATGGTAGAGGAGAGAAGGTGTGTGAAGAGAGCTCATGCAGGGACTGTGAGAGGGTCAGGGCTCTGTTTTCTGTTGGCTAAAGGCTATGGAAAGTCTTCAGAATGGCTGAAGGCTAGAGCACCTGAGAAGAAACTGGAGCGGTGGAAGTGATGAAGGCAATTGGCATATTTCTGGACCTGAACTTGAAGCTGCTTTCTTTAGGGAGAGGGGGAGGGACAAAATGGTATGTCTCAGTTAAAGGAATTCTACAATAAGTGTCATTTAAGCAGGAAACCTGCTTCTGTAAAGTATTTAAAACGTCTTTGGAAAAAAGTTCTTGGAAAACATAACATTTCTACTTATGAGTGCCATGTATGTCAATTTCATGTTGCCACAGTTCTTAGTTTGTCTTAAGTATATTCACTGACAAGGAAGTGTAATCTATGCCAAGGATAGGGCTCAGGCCACCAAGCCTAATGGTCCTCAGGCCTCATATGGTAGAAAGGAGGAACTCACTTTAGTGAGCTGTCCTCTGACATCTACCAGCTGTAGCACAGACATGCTCCTCCACGTAAATGCATAAATGTAATATGTTTAAAAAAAAACTAACCTGATTTTTTGGTGTGTGTCATATTTTAAAAAACCAAAATTCAGACAAAATGTGAACCTCTGATAGTGTAGTTAGTTAAAAGGACTAATTGAATTCACTGAGGCTTGGGATCAAGCAGACAGGGAAAATAGGGGAGAAAATTAACAAGGGTTCTGCTGCTTAGGTGAGCTTTAACTGTGTGAATCTCGGAAGTGATTTTACACAGGAGAAAGAAGCATGGATCTAAAATGACAACAAAACCTTTGAGGCTTTACATTTAAACCAAATTTTAAGAAAACACTTTAATTCCTTTAGTTAATTTTGGTTGAGTACAACCTCTTGGCTTGGATCTGACCTCTGGCTTCCCGTGGCTCCACTGTTTGACTAGTGCTTGATCAGGTGTGACCAGAGATGGCTCTCTGCTAGCAAGGCAGACAGTCCAGGGGTCAAACCATCATGTTCCAGCAGATCCTGGTTCTAGGTATTTATTGTTAGAACACACCACGGTGACACCAAGGGCGAGCCAGGCACCCCCCACTGTCTCACATTAACCAGCCTAAGCTGGGAAGACACCAGGAGAGGTCCCCAGCGCTTCTTTTCAGAAGAATGGTGCTAGATTGGAAAAGGGGTATGCGGATTGGTTTTGTGACCCTCTCGATTCTCAAGGGGAAAGTGAGGTCCTGTACTCCTCAGCATTACTGCTTGCCGGTGGCAAAAGCAGGGAAGGGCCCCTCTACACCGTTCATGCTCCTCAGGGTTACACAATGAAGAGAGATTTTGGCAGACAAGTCAAATCTTGGGTTTCGCCAGTAAGTGAACTTGAAAAACTCCTTGAAAGTCTAAGTCTCTGCTTTTGTTTGTTTATTTTGTTTTGTTCCATTAAGTAAACAAAGAAGTTGTGCAACCTGAATGCTTTCCTAATTAGGTCAACATTTTCTAGAGTGTCTTATTTCAAGAGTTACTGGTTGTTACAACTGAAAAAGCGTGGCATGGCTAAATGGTTTGGGAAGTGGTGCTAAAGCAAGGCTAGTGGTTTCCTTTTAAAGAGAACTTGTGGCTGGTACTTTGCAAGTGTGTCTTGACTCTAACAAGGGAGTTAGCATGAATCTTCTTTCCCCAAATTTATTCCAGACATTTTGCTGTTTTAAGAAATATCCTGTGGCAGAATGAGCCTTCACCATGATTCTTTCTGCTTTAAGAGTCCTGTGGCAAATGCTACAATAATCATTTTGAAAGAAAGAGTGGACTGTCTTTCAGACACTAATATATACCTTGACAGTTTCAACTGGTATTCAAGATCCATGATCCTGGGATGACTCTACATTTCACCATTTTCTAAGACTCCACTCAGTGGAGAGCACACTGTACACGACCAAGTGTAAGAGGACTCAGCAAAGGAGGTACTTCCAATCTTGCCTCCACATAAGGATGCTTTCTCTATCTTGGGAAGTCCAGCAACATGAAGGCGGCCAATACTTGAAATTCTTAGCACAAGCTGAGAGCCAGTTATGCTACAGAGCTGGGTTCTTTACAAAATCACTTTTAAGAGTTTATTTTAAAGAGAACAGAAGTTGGCTTTTCATTCTACAGAAGCTGGTTAACTGTGACTTTAACCACTCTAGTCATTTTCTTTAAAGCCTGTTTACCCATGCACTAAAATGAAGACCTGATTTCCTTGTTTCACGCCACTGACTGCGAGTGGGTTGACTCAGCCTTTCTACATTTAGACTACAAACCCTCTTTCACTCTGCCCCTGGCCCTTACCAAGGCTCCCTGCTGGGCGAGGGGGGCTTTTCCACCAGTGGGAAGCCACTTTAATGGTGTCCTCTTCCAGAACCTCATTATTCGTTTTCCCAGAGTTATTTGCAGCTTGAAAACTTATTCATTTATTTATTTTGCAGAGATTATCATCCTTAATTGAAAACTTTTAGAAATCAATTTATTTTTTTTATCATGCATCTGGAGCATATGTTTTATTTTGCCAGCTGCCCAAGTTGCTGAGGCTTTCCCCCTGCTAGCTGGGGAAACAGATTTTACTGAAGACAGCAGCTATGAATCAAGAGCACACTTGATTGTAAAGGTGTTTCCTGGCTTGTTAACCAAATCATTATAAGACAAAGGAACAGTTGGATCTTTCTGTGTCGACAAAAAGCATTAGCTTTCCTGTAAGGGTGATTCTCCACTTCAGACATAATTAGGCCACTTAAGCACTTATCTTTGTTAGTCAATGGACTGGGAAGTCTTTATCCCTATCAGGAATGATGTAGTTAAAAGAGAAACTCAGCTCTAGCAGCCGGTCAGTGTTTCAGAGTGAGGCAGTTGCTAGTCAACCATTGGATGTTCTAAAACCTGATCCTGCCCTGCAGTTTTGCTTGTAACGTTCATCAAAGCAACATAATTTTCTCTTTCCCTCAAAGTAGGATTTGACAATTTTTTTTTTCAGGGAAAGTGGTAGATGGTTAAGCAATTCTTTCTGTCTTTTGCATTTGTTTGTATGCACCTGCGTGCCCCTATGTGCAGCAATGAAAGGATTCCCAATCTGACCCTGGCTTGGACATCAAGAGGACAGGTCACCTTCTTAGCTTTGTCATAGTGAAGTAGGAATTCATGCTGTTTTTCTTGGATTACACAGAAGGTTGCAAATTCACATTTTTCTGTTTTTCACCAGTCAAGCCTTTTTTAAAAAATAATAAATAAGTGTGGAATCCTAAAATAGTGGGTTTGAAAGTTATAGAAAACGGTGTGTGAATGGGTAAGGGTCATGGACTATGTTACTTTTATATTCCATTTGATTTACATGGAACAGTGGCCAGAAATTGGACCTGTTTTGTCTTGAATTAGGAAATAGACATAGTGATAATTCTTCCATGAGGATTTTGTGATTACTTGAAAAGATTGCTTCACTTGATTGCATTATCTAATGTTGTGAGAAAAAGGATTTGCTAGCATTTCTGCACCTCTGTGTGTTTCAATGCTAAATGTTGATTGGTACCTTATTATATAGGTGATTTATAGCACTTAGTTGCTAGGCTGTTGGTTTATAAGAAAAATAATGAGTTGGAACATGCATCTACCTGGTTCCTTTCCACTCTGAGCTTACTCTGTAGTATATAAAATTATGTCATTGTTTCATGTATTTGGAAACATTTTTAAGTAGTCATTTGCAATTGAAATGTAAATTGAACTTACATTATACTCTCTCCTGACCCATCCTCAACAGGGGCTCCCTTCAGACCCTTTCCACTTTTGTGTAGGGATAATTTGACTACTACATGTTTTTTCTTGTACTTCCTTTTTGTTGTTTCATTGCTCTAGCTAATACTCCAAACATTTTATTTGAATAAAAGTAGAGAGAGTAGGTACCCTTGCTTTGTTCCTAATTTTAGAAGAAATGCTTTAAAAATCTTCCCTATTCAGTGTATTAGCTGGCTACAGGATTGTTGTATATAGTCTTTATTATGTTGAGATTTTTCCCCCATTTTTAGTTTATTTTGGGCTTGCATAAATGTTTGTTCTGCACTTCCAATGAAAAATATTGTGAATTTGACAGGACCTAGAGTCACCTGAGAGTCAAGCTTTTGGGGAATGCCTGTGAGAGATGATATCAGTTCTGTTAGTTGAGATGATTAGACCCACTTTAGTGGGCTGAGATGTTCAATAAAGAGAAAGCAAGTGTATCAACAGCGTTCATTTCTCTCTGCTTCCCGACTATGGGTTAGATGTGACAAATTCTTGCCTGATCCTGCCACCATGACTTCCCTGCCATCATGTAGTGTACCCCCAGGAACTATAACCCCAAATAAAAACTTTCTATGCTAAGTTGTTCTTATCAGGTACTTTGTTACAGAAATTAGAAAAGTAACTAACAGCATCTATTGGGATGATTATATGATGTTTCTTTATGGACTTCCGTATGTTGAAACATTTATCCTTGTACCTTTGGCCTGAAAACGTACTTGATTTTGTTGTTTCCTGATTTATCATGATTCAGATTCTCTCCCTCTTCTTCATGTGTTTTGAGAATTCAGTTTGTGAGAATTTTATTAGGAAATTTTTGTGTACTTTCATCAGAGTTGGTCAGCGGTTGTCTGTTTTATGTGTCCAGTTTTAGTTGTGGTATCAGGCTAAGGCTGGCTTCATAGAACAAGTTTGGTGTTCCTTTCTATCTTATGGAACTGCTTGAGGAGCATGTGGTAGCTCTTCTTCAGAGGTGTGGCAGAAGTCAGCAGTGGATTCTAGGCATGGGCTGCTCCCCGTTAGAAGATGCTCTTTAGTTTTATAATTTCATAAATTATAAAAGTAATATCATAAACATCTTGGAAATAAGTAAAATTAACTCTACCCATAGTCTATACAGATCATTGAACTTCTATACATTTAGAGCAGAGAAGTTTTATAACTACTTCAGTCTCATTGCCTGCTATGGAACTGTTCCAGTTTATATACTTTTGAACTACATTTGACAGGTGATATGTATCAAGAAACGACCATATTTTCTAGATTCTCTAGTTTTATGGAATGTGTTTTCCCAGTATTTGCTGATGATCCTCTGGATTTCATTGGAATCTGCTAGTCTCTATTTTTATCATTCTGTTTTTCTCTCTCTGTTAGCTTGGGTAGAGGTGAGTCAATCATTTTTTTTTTTAAGAAATCTTTTTCTTATGGTTGACTGTATAAATTGTTCTTTTACTCTCCATTCTATTACTTTTTGCTGTGGTATTTGTTATTTCTTGCAATTACCTGCTTTGGGGTTTAGCTTATATGACCATGCATTGCTTTATCAGGTTGTTTTATTTCTAATTTTTTTCAGGTAAAGAGTTATTTTATTCATTTTGTTTTAGTTTTCTTTATTCTTAAGGATTTTATACAAATATACAATGAAACATCATTCCCCCCTCAAACTTTCCTTTTATCCTTCCTAAACTGCTCCTTCCTAACTTCCTATCTTTTCTGCTTGTAACTCACTCAAGTCCAGTTAGTATTGGCCATATGTCCATGGGTTTGGGGCCATACACAGTGGCATGGATATCCTATCAGTCACCAAATATTCAAAAAAGAATGATTCTAGCTCCCCTAGTAACTGTCCTCAGCCTGCTGTTTCTCAATAGGAGGTGGAGCCTGGAGATCATATATCCCATCCACACCAGAATTTGGGTTGGCTTGATCTTGAGCAGGTCTTGTGCAGTTAACCCTTACTGTTGTGAGTAGTGTGATTGCCGTGTCATGTCCATAACATAGCATTTCACAGCACCCTGCAATTAGCTCTTTTATATTCTTTCAGCCCCATCTTTCTTCATGTTTCCTGAGCCTTGTGTGTGGGTTGACATAGATGTGCCATCTAGGCTTGGTGACTCTGTCTCTTATTCTTAGCATTTTGACCAGATATACATTATTTTGTTGACTACTGTCTACTGCAAAAAGCTTTCTTCACTGAGATCAGAAACAGTCCAGGTCTATAGGTATAAACACAGATATTGAGAAGGTAGTTTAGGCAAAAACACTTAGCAGCACAACAATATAAGGTTCTATGTTAGGGCCTATGACTTCGATAGCCATGGGATTTTGAGCAGAATTACAGTACCAGGCATGAAATTTCCTCTCATAGAGCAGACCTCAAATTGAATCAGAAAACAGTTACTTACCCTAAAATAATCATCCCACTATTTTGTTAGTAGGCACAACTTGCCAGCAGGTTGGTATTTTAGCAGTCAGGGTCCAGCATTGTGTAATTCTATTGTTGTCTCCCTCACTCCACAGCAGTCTGCATATCCTTTAGGACACTGAAAGTTAGCCAGCAGGGAGGAAGCTTTGAGTCAGTTTGAGATTGATGTCCCTCTGCCCTTCAGCCAAGTGTGTTTACTCATAGCTATAAACCATGCCCTAAGAGCTCCCCTACCTAGGTCCTAAAGGTACTGGTAAAGTGTGCTTTTATTTTTGTTTCTAGGAACTTTTAATTTCTTTTCCGATTTCCTCATTGACCTAATTCACTCAAGAGTGTATTATTTTGTCTCCAGAAGTTTGCATCGATTTTGTGGTTTCTTTTGCTATTTTCCTCCAGTTTCATCCACTATAATCTGATAGGATATCATAAATTATTTCTTTTTCCTTTCCTTTTCTTTTCTTTCTCTCTCTCTCTCTCTCTCTCTTTTTTTTTTTTACATTTGTTAACATTTTCTTTGTGGCCTAACATGCTCTTTCAGAGAAGACTCTATGGGTACCTAAAAAAAAGTGTATTCTGTATCTATTGGATGCAGTATTCTGTAGATTCTGTAGATATCCCTTAAGTCTAGCTGAGCTCTGAAATTTATTTTTGTTGATTTTTTAATTTATAAGGCCTATGAAAAGGTGAAGTCTGGGTATTGAAGTCACCCACTATAATCCTATCAAGATCTATGTTACTTTTCTTGCACATTAGTTGTTTAAGCCACCAGGAACTCAAACATCCAGTCTGCATGTTTACAAATGTTGTGTCTTCTTGACCATTTGTTGTCTTCACCAACGGGCAATGGAGCTCTTTGTTCCTTTGGAGTACTTTTGGTTTAATGTCTGTTTCATGAGCTATCAGAATAGATGTGCCAGCTTAGTTTTGTTTTTTATCTACTTGATAGGCTGACTTTAATACCCTTTATGAGAGTAATCAGTCAGCACTTGTCTTTGTCAGTCAGCTGTATTTCTTAGAGACATCAGATAGTTAAATTTTGTTCTGCAATCCATCCAGTCTGTAGTGAATTGAGATCCCACTTTCGTTTATTAGTGAGAGATGTTTATTAATTCCTGTCATTCTTTGCTGGCTCTTTTTTTAGTTGGTTGGTTTCTTGTTTGCTCTTTTCTTTCTCCTTTGTCAGTATTTAGGGGCGTGCTGATTTAAGAGTGTTGAATGTGATCGAATTCTGCCTCTTCTTCCTTCTTTGTTCATCTCTTCTTCTCATGAGATGTACTATTGCCTATGTTCTTGTGGTTAAGCCTTTCTCCTCCTTTAGTATCTTGTGCTTGGTGGTTACAAACTGTTTATCCTGTGCTTGTATTATAATGTCCTTGTTTTCTCTTTCAGTTCTACCAGCTAGGTCTTTTGGTGATAACAATCTTGTAGGCAGTTATTTACTTTCAAGGCTTGAAACACTGCATTCCAGATTTTCCTAGCTTTTACAGTTGCTCATGAGGTATTTTATTTTACTCTGACATGTTTGCTTTTGTAGTTGAGTTTTAGAGATTTGTCCTAGCAGCTTTTAATAGTTTCTTTGTTTGTATTTTTGGCATCTTGACCTACATATGTTATGGATAGGTTCTTCTCTAGCAAAGTATACTTAGAATTGTGTGTCTTGTGCTTTGATGTCCCCATTAATTCTCTAAATTTGCAAGATGTTCCACTATATTTTTATATAGTTAAATTTTTATGGTTTTGAGTTTTAAATTCAGCTCTTTTCTTGTAGATTTTTTTGGGTTTGCCTCCTATGTATGTATGTATGTATGTATGTATGTATGTATGTATGTAGTTTTACTACTCTGCATGTATGTGTGTGTGCGCACATGTGTGCTCAGGTGGATGTCAGAGGGATTAGTTCTCTTCTGCCACCATGCAACATCTGGGGATTAAACTTAGTTTACCAGCTTGGTGACAAAGGTCTTTACCTGCTGAGCCACCTCACCAACTCATAGTCACATAATTGTATCCAGAATTATGAGACATTAATTTAGTTGATTTAATTCTTGGTTCATGATTTATTGCAGTATTAATGTAGTTTTCTGAACCCTTTTCTCCATTCTTTATTCTTCTTCTGTTTAGTCAAGCTTCCCATTGTGCTATTGTGTTTTCCCCATAGAATTATTGAGTTTCTACTTCCAAAGTTTCTACTTTCTATTTATTTTTGCTTTTAATTACAGTTTCTCTGGTAACTATTTGTCTATGTTGCTGACTTTCCCCACCCATATTTCATATTTTTCATTTTATACTTGTTTTTCTTTTTCTTTTTCCATATTTTTTTCCTCTGTGCTACTTTCTTCTCTAGGTCTTAGATTAAATTCTTTGTCTTGTTCTTTTCTTTTTTTTTAAATTTTAACATTTTTATTTTATATTAATCACAGGTTATATACTTTGTATCCCATCTGTAGTCCCTCCCCCATTCCCTCCCTATCCCATCCTTCCCTCCCTCATCTCCTCCCTGCCCCTTTCCAGGTCCACTGATAAGGAAGGACCTCCTCCCCTTCCATCTAACTCTAGCTTATCAGGTCTCTTCAGGAATGGCTGCAATGTCCTCTTCTGTGGCCTAGCAAGGCTGCTCCTCCCTCGGGGGACAGGGAGGTTGAAGAGCCAGCCATTGAGTTCATGTCTCTTTTTTAAGGGTATTGATCCTTTTTATTAGTAAACTTGAAATCTTTATCCAATATTTCCACCTACTTTGGTATATTTAAATCCAGCAGTTGAGGAATTATGCTCTCTTGGAGAAATGGTGATTTTCCAGTTTTTCATGTTTCTTTTGTTTCTGTTCTACGATTTACGCATCCACATAGTTGTCTGCCTTTGCCAGTTTCATCTGAAGAACTTTTTTAATTTTAATTTTTTATTGGGTAGCCTACTATTGAGGACTCAATTCTCAGCACCATTCAGTGAGAAGAAAACAGTTGTTATGCCATCAACACCAACAAACCATATAAGAAACAGAAACTCACCTAAATTTTATTAAAGTCCACTAATGCATCACCAGTAACCATGTCTGTGAAGAGAAAACTGAAGTAAAATGTGTGATGAAGTTAGAAATTATTTGGAAGGGGGCTTAGGAGATGGTTGAACACTGAAGAGCACTTACTTTCTTTCTGGGTCCCAAGTTCAGTTCTTAGGACTCACGTCAGGCCAGCCACAAACACTTCTAACTTTAGTTCCAGGAGACTGGACTCTCACCTTTGGCCTCTGCAGTTAGCTGCATATACTCCCACACACCCATAAATGAAAGTAAGTCTTAAGAATTATTTAGGGAAAGTATTGAAATATAAATGTCATAAAGAAAGGAATTGGGGAATGGAGAAACACAAAAGAGAAAGCAAGGCAAATTGAAGAAGGTGTGAAGAAGAATGCTATGTGGGAAAAGAAAAACAAAGCAGAGCCAAGAGGTTAGAAAAGATCTTAAACATCAAAACCAAAAAGTAAAAGTTGCTGTTAATGAGAAAGTTTGAAAACAAACTTAAATAAGCATAAAAAATATAATTAAAAAATAAGCACAACCAAAAAGACACAATCACATTAAGTCCAAATTCTACTGAAACATAGTGGAGAAAACAAAACAAAACAAAACAAAAACAGGCAAACAAAAAAACAAGAGAGAAAGCACAGAAGTCAATCAAGAGGAATGAAAAGGACGGGTCGTAATGAGTATTTGTAAACAAAATTATATGGATGTATTGAGGGGAATAAAACACAGTTTTTAAAGTATGAAAGTAAAATTACTGCAGAAAGTGCCTGAAGCAAGGTGGAAAATAAGTAGTGTTGGAGTGGTCTCTTCTTGGGTTCTTGAAAACTGGTGACGGCCTGTTACATGCGTGGGAGGGGGAAGGACCAGCAGCATTTGTGTGAACTTGCCCTCTCCAGGGCTTGTGCTGGTATTTGGCTTGTACTGGCCAATGTCTGACGTCCACCAGAGGGGTATTCATTTAACACTGTCCTCTCTTTGCATACTAGAGGCCTCTGCTGGCCACACTTAGAATTGCAGCTGTGGGCTGGGAAGGGTCTCCCACTCTCCCAGCTTCCTAGGCTCTTCTTCCAGCAGGGGAAGGGAGAGATGTCTCAATTGTGTTAGGAGACCGGGAAGCAACCGTAGCTCTGAGATCTGTACGGTTGGAGGGCCTGCCTTTGTACGTTCAAGTCCTCCACGTATCAATAACCCTGACTGAGGGTTATAGCTACTGCGGGGTGTCAAGGAGACTCATGAGGATTCCGAGTTTCCAGGCGCTACAGCAATGAACAGCAGATAGGGGGTTCCAGGGGAAGATCCAGCCGTAGCTTTCACCTCAGGGTTGTTTCAGCTGAGGTGATCTGCCCCTAGCAATCCAGGGAGGCATTGCTTTTACCTTGGCACTTCACTGCCTCTTGAGCTTTATAGATTTTCAGCCACTTCCATTCTCCACAGCTGCCACAGGAGTTTTCTCGCACGCAGGGGTGGTGACAGATTAAATCCAGTGACCCCAACTTCCGTTTCCTGTTTTGAAGCCCCCAGGGTAAGCTCAGTTTTAAACTATAGAGTCCCTCTCAAGAGGGTGCCTAGCACTTCCCTGTCAGTCATACAGAGTAACAAGTGGGATTCCTTTGAACTCCAGACCTTTGTGAATTTTGACATTCTTCCTCCCTTTGACACCTTCTCCCACCTTATTCCGAGTCCTCTCCTTCACTGGGTGCCAACAGGTGGCTTCTATTCTACCATCTTACCCAGCAGTCTTAGGCCAAAAGATTCTCAATCATCTACATACTGCAAAAATAATGCACATCCATTTGTATTGCTACAGTGTTCGTAGCCTAGAAAAGGATCAGTGAATGAATGGATAAAGAAAATGAGGCAAGGACACGACAGGTTTTCTTCAGCTCAGCGAAGTATGGGATTATGGCTTCTCACAAAAATAGAACCAATGATCGATCGTTGTGTTGTTTACCAGACTCAGAAAGTGAAATAGTTCTTTTTCTCATGTAGACCATGGATTTGTCCTGTGTGTGTGTTGAAAGAGGAAAAGGGGAGGAAGAGAACTTAAGTAAGGAGGAAATAAGAGAGATGTGGGGTTATAGAATACTTATGCGGCATGAAAGCATAAGGGAGAGACTGGCCAGCTAGAGGGAGATATGGGAGAACAGTGAGCATGAAGAATGAATTAGAACAAAGTATAATGATATGTATAAAAATGCCACAACGAAACATTATTTTGTAGAGTAACTTAGAAAATTAGTATAAAATAAATAATTAAAAAATAACGTTCTAATCATTTTACAGGCCTACACTGTGCGCATTGCTCCAAACATTAGGATCTGGTTTTCTCTTATTTTCATCCTAATGCACAGTAGTGGTAATCCATGCTGAGAAAATTAAATAAACAAGGATTAAATTAAGAACCAAACTATGAGCAAAGTGCTAATTTATTGATAAACTCTGGTCATCAAGACATAAAAAAGACATAAAAAAGAAGGCACAATTCCTTCTAAACGAAGGAACACATTTCACATTTAATATTGATAAAGGATGGGAAATATCAGGTGACCTGCCTACTGCTGTTTCGGGATGGAGCCACTTACAATCCAGGAAACTGAGGGAGAAATGAGGGGCTGTGGGATCAAGGGAAACAAAGCGATGGCAGACATGGAGATGGAGCCAGTCATCACACATTTCCTCTGCCAGAAATACCACAAAGAGGCAGGGAAGAAAGGAACTCTTGGGGATATCAAGTGGCTTGGCCAGGAAGGCTGAGAACAAGGCAGGACCGGAGCACAAGGAAAGTTGGGGTTCAAAGTAGTTTTTGAAAGGAATGTCTTCAAGTTCCACCCAATATCCTGAAAATTTAATGATCTCCTTGTTTTTCACAGCTGAGTACTACTCCATTGTGAAAATGTACCACATTTTCTTTATTCATTCTGTTGAGGAGCATCTAGGTGGTTTCCAGTTTCTGGCTATTATGAATAAAGCCTGAGTGAACATGGTTGAACAGGTGTCCTTGTGTAGGCGGGAATGTCCTTTGGGCATATGCCTAAGAGTGATATAGCTGGGTCTTGAGGTAGATTGATTCCCCACTCTCTGAGAAACTGCCATATTGATTTTTATAGTGGCTGTACAAGTTTGCACTCTACCCGTAATGGAAGAGTTTTCTCTTTGCTCCACATCCTCACTAGCATGAGTTGTCACTTGTGATATTGATCTTAGTTATTCTGACAGGTGTAAGTTGGAATTTCAAAGTAGTTTTAATTCTTATTTCCCTGAGAGCTAAGGATGTTGAGCATTTATTTTTACCTATTTGAGATTCCTCTATTGAGAATTCTCAGTTTAAATTGGTATCCAATTTTTAAATTGGGTTATTTGGTTTTTTGATATCAAGTTTCTTGATATATGTATATTTTGTATATTGTCTCTCTATCAGATGTAGAATTGGTGAAAATATTTTCCATTCTGTAGACTTCCCTTTTGTCCTACTGATGGTGTCTTTTGTCTTACAAAAGCTTTTCAGTTTCATTAGATCCCATATATTAATAATTGACCTTAGTGCCTGCACTATTGGTGTTCTGTTTAGGAAGTTGTCTTCTGTCCCAATGTGTTCAAAGCTCTTAGTTTCTCTTCTAATAGATTTAGTGTGTCTGGTTTTATGTTGAAGTCTTTGATCTACCTGGAGTTGGGAATTGTGCAGGGTAACAAATACTGATCTATTTGCATTCTTCTACACCCTGTCATCCAGCTTGATCAGCACCATTTGTTAAGGATGCTTTCTTTTTTTCTGGTGTGTATTTCTGGTTTCCTTATTTTAAAAAAATCATTTTTTTATGTTTGGGTCTTTAAATTGATTTCCTTGATCAGTATGTCTGTTTTTATGCCAATGACATGAATATAAATTTTTTTCCATTGCTGTGTAGTACAGCTTGAAATCAGAGTTGGTGATACCTCCAGCAGTTCTTTTATTGTTCAGTATTGTTTTAGCTATCCTATGTTTTTCCATGTGAAGTTGAGACCTGTCCTTTTAAAGTCTGTAAAGAAATGTGTTAGAAGTTTGATAGAAATTGTATTGAATCTCTAGAATGCTTTTGGTAAGATGGCTATTTTTACTATGCTAATCCTACCAATCTATAAGCATGGGAGATCTTTCCATCTTCTGATACCTTCTTCAATTTCTTTCTTCAAAGACTTGAACTTTTTATCATACAAGTTACCCCAAGATATTTTATAACATTTGAGGATATTGTGAAATGTGCTATTTCCCTTTCTTTGTCAGCCAGTTTGTTATTTGCATATAGGAGGGGTTCTAAGTTGTTTTAGTTAATCTTGTATCCAGTCACTTTGCTGAAGTGTTTATCAGCTGTAGTATTTCTCTTGTGCATTTTTTTAGAGTAAGCTGCATATAATATCATATCATCTGCAAATAATGATACTTTGATTTCTTTCTTTCCAATTTGTATCCTTTTGATCTCTTTCAGTAGTATTATTGCTCTACCTAAAGCTTTAACTACTATGTTGAATAAATATGGAGAGAGTGGTCAACCTTGTCTTTTCCTGATTTTAGTGGAGTGGCTTTTAGTTTCTCTCTATTTAATTTGAATTTGGCTATAGGCTTGCTATAAATTGCCTTTATTATGTTTGATTATGTCTCTTGTATCCCTAATTTCTCCAAAAGGTGTTGGATTTTGTCAAAGGCTTTTTTTTATCTAACAAGGTGATCGTGTGTTATTTTTTTTCCTTCAGTATGTTTATATGGTGGAATACATTTACTGATTTTCATATATTGATCCATTCCTGCATTTCTGGGATAAGGCCTGCTTGATCTTGAGTGATCCAGAAAGATAAGTATGGTATGTATTCACCTATAAGTTGATATTAGTTGTTAAATAAATAATAACAAGGCTACAATTCATAGACCCAAAGAGGTTAGGTAAAGAGGACGGTCTGGGGCAGGGGACAAATGGATCTCTTTGGGAAGGGGAAGTAGAATAGATTTTATGAGCACACTGGGAACTAGTGAGGATGGAAGCAGGAGGGATCAGGTTGGAGGAGATGGATTGGAGGGGGAGAATGAAGGGAAAACATCTAGAACTGAGAGGTATTTCTGGGGGGAACCTAGAGCAGTGGAAACTTCCTGGACTCTCTGAAAGTGATCCTAATGAGGATGCCTAGTAATGGGGCATATGGAGCCTTACCTAGCCATCTCTTTTGGCCAAACAAGACTTCTGGCGGTAGGACTGTGTTGTATTCAGCTAAGTTGTTAGCCAAAGAGGTCCCACAGAAATCCCTAAACAATCCAGGTTAATGCTAAGACAAAGGGGTGCTTTCAGTAAAGTGACTTTGGAGTCCCATTGCCTAGGACAAAATCCACACAACTCATTAAACATGGAGAAGTTAAGCTTGTGCCAACATTAGAGCCTTACCCCTGCATTCTAGTCTCTTTGGTGTGAGAAGATACTCTGCAGGTTACCCAAAGAGAAATATAGACACCAACCTAGCCACAAAACCTTTGACCTACAACTTATTCTACCTGCAAAATATGCTAGGGCAATGGTTACATGGAACTTGTAGGAGCAGCCAATAATGTCTGTTTTGATTTAATGCCCACTCCATGAGAGGGCAGTACCCATAGCTGGTACTGCTTGTGTTTCCAAGAATCAGGAACTAGAATGCCCAGAGACGTAAGGTAAAACTAAATACAGCTGGTCTAAAAAAGAAATATCTAAAAGTGATTCCTAATGATATTCTGCTATATTCATAGATTAGTGTTTTATTCACTCATCATCAGAAAGACTTCCTACAGCAGCAGATTGGAACAGATGCAAAGACCCACAGCCAGGTATTATGGAGAGAGAGAGAGACTTCATCAAATCCTTCCCTTCAGAGGATAAGGAGGCAGAAAAATAGTAAGAGCCAGAGGTGATGGGGCACATCAGGAGAACAAGGCCCCCTGAATCAACTAAGTAGTTCATATGAGCACACAAAAACTGAAGCAGCAAGCAGAGGGCCTACATGGGTCTACACAACATCCTCAATACATATATTATAGATATTAGCTTAGTATTTTTATGGGACTCCTGACTGTGAAATGAGTGGGTCTTTGACTTCAGTGCCTGTTCTTGGGACTCTTCCTTCTGGTGGGTTGCCATGTCCAACTTCAATGTTGTTTGACCATATTATATTGTATTTGGTCATGTTTGCTGGTTATCTCTTAAAAGCACATTCTTTTTAATGAAAGACAGAAGGCTAGTGGATCTGGATGGAGGGAGGGAAGGTAAGGAAGAAACTAAAAGGAGTAGAGGGAGGGGAAATTATAGTCAGGATGTATTTTATGAGAGGGCAATCTACTTTCAATAAAAGAAACTGGAAATAGAAGGAAAAAAATCTTCTATCAATCACTCCCATCAAAGAACTGAGGAGGAAGGGAATCCATGGAGTCAGCAACCACCTTTGTTCAGCAATTGTGGCTCATTTTTTTCTGTCTTTGGCTGAGAAAACCCAAAGTCATTAAAAGCAAACCAGCCTCAAGTTTTAGAGCCACTTAATTTTCGAATGAAGTCCCAATTTCAATTTAAAAGAACATAAAGAATTTTTTGAAGAGTTTCCAAGGCAGAATTTATAAATTCTTATTGGAATGAAATCACACCTAGCCTTTGAGTCTTTAGTTTCATCAGAAAGGGGGGTTCTATGATTTGAACCTGTGATACTAAAGATTAAGTTGAAGATGAGCCTCTTCTGCAGCTCAGCCATGGCTTGTAGGCATGATTTGGGTCATCATAGGTGATCTTCCCCAATGTTGGCAGAACGACTTAGTGCTGGCCTCCGATATATGCAACTGCAATCCAGAGAACTTGTGTCCACATCGCCTGTGCATGTCAGGGAGCAGGGTCTTCCAGGGATCTGAGTCATGGTCTTTTCTCCTCTCAAGAACAGGATCTCTTATTTTGTTTTATATGTATAATTGTATTCTTCCAATGGGAAATGATCAATATGGCTATTTAGAGGCTCCAGGTACTCGGGGTATACAGATTCACTTGTCAGGATTCCCTTGATCCACTGTATCTAATGAATGCTGTATGTTTATAGGAAGACCTGTCTTCCTCACTAACACATCCATGTGGCATTTGATGCATTTACGTGCTTGCAGAGGTTTCTGGAAAAATGTGAACAACTAATTGCCTCCAACCCATAACTTTAACCCTAATCCTATTTTAGGATGAAGCAAGGCTTACTGTTATTTGTTAGCAATGTGACTTCAACACTACTGTAAGCTGTAGACTAAGGAAAAGGATACATGCTAAACATACATTTTAAGGGCAACTTTGGAGATGGCTTTCTTTTCCTTGTCAAATCAGTCGGTCAGTCAGTCTGCTTGCCTGCATGCCTGTATGTTTGTCTGTCTCTGTTTCTGTCTGTCTCTGTTTCTCTTTGTGTATGTGTATGTAGAAGGCAAAACTTGCAGAACAAAACATTTTTTCTGAGCATGTTTTTTTTCACATAAAAAACATCATTTTTCCATAATTTCTGAGCACGTTTTTTTTCCACATAAAAATACTGACAGCTTTGGAAAACAAACAAACAAAACAAAACAACCACCCCACAAAAAAAAACCCAACAAGTTTGCCTCTGCATGTTATAGAAAACTATAGAAAAAGAAAATTACCTCCCAAATCTATGTTGCTTGTACAGACCTTATTGATGTGACATTGCTGAAGTCACTCACAGAATAAGAGATTAACCCATAACATGCTGCATACTGATAGTCTTGGATGACTGTTTGTTTTATCCTCATTGTATATGCAGGGGCACTTCTAGTTCAACTGAAATCTATGAGAGTAAATGCATCATGAGTTCCATATCCTTTTCTTTGCCCTTCCTCCAGGAAATAGCACATTTGTGTGTAACTCCTTGCACACAATGTGAAGTGGAAGTGGAAAGAATGTAGGGCTAGTCACTGGAGGTGGAGAAAGAGTCTGAAGAAGGCATCTCTTCTCTCTCTCTCTCTCTCTCTTTCTTTCTTTCTTTCTTTCTTTCTTTCTTTCTTTCATTTTTTGGAGATGAGGTAACTTCAGACTTGATATGTAACTGAGAATGAATTTGAACTCTAATCCTTTTCCTTTGACCCCCTAAGTGCTGGGATACAGACATTTTTCAGCATGCGGCTTCCAGTGTGGTGCTAGAATTAGAACCCAGAGCTTCCTGTATGTGAGGCAAGCACTCCATCCTCAGCTCTTTCTGAATAGGAATTGTAGGAAAGACAATAGAGAATGGCGGCCTAAAGCACGATACCTGAGGATGTTTTATTCTTGGAGAACAGTAGCTGCACAGAATAGGACTATGAAGATATGAATGGGAAAACATAGTTTTTTGAAATATATAGTTTTTCTTTGGAACAAGAAATTTACTTCTACTTTTAAAAAAAATCAGGGCTGGCTATCACAGTGGTGGTGCATACCTTTAATCCAGACATTTGGGAAACAGAGGCAGGCAGATCTCTGAGTTCAAGGCCAGGCTGGTTTAGAGAGGGAGTTCCAGGATAGCCAGGGTTACACAGAGAAACCCTGCATGTATTCAGTCATTCATTCTTTCTTTCTCTTATGTTTGAGATGGTCTTTTATTCCATTTATTTTATTCACTTTATGTTCTAATTGTAGCCCCCTCATCTCATTCCTGTCCTACCCTCCCTCCCTCCTTGTTTTCCCCCTATTCCCCTGCCCCTAGTCCTCAGAAAGGGAGAGCCCTTCTCCCCTACCAACTATACCCATCCTATCAAGTCTCATCAGGACTGGCTGCATCCTCTTCCTCTGTGGCCTGGAAAGGCTGCTCTGTCAGCAGGAAAGTGGTAGAAGACCAGGGAATAGAGTTCATGCCAGAGACAGTCCGTGATCCCTTACTAGGGAACCCTCGTGGAGACTGAGATGCCTATTGGTTACATCTGAGCAGGGTGCCTAGGTCCTGTCTGGGTATGGTCCTTGGCTGGTACATCAGTCTCCAGAGGGACCCAGATTTGTTGGCTCTGGTGGTCTTCTTGTGGAGTTCCCATCACCTTCAGGTCCTTCTATCCCCTCATCCTGGAAAAGATTATCCTGAGTGAGGCAATCCAGACCCAGAAAGACAAGCATGGCATATACTCACTTATAAGCAGATACTATCTATGTAATACAGTATAACCACATTATAATCCACAGACCTAAAGAAGCTAAATAACAAGGAGCACCTTAGAGAGGATGCTTAATTCTTATTCAGAAGGGCAAATAGAATAGACATCGGAAGCTGTTGAAGAGAGACAACAGGATGGGAGCCTACCATAGATGCCCCCTGAAAGACTACACTCACCACAAGATCCTGGCAGATTCTGAGACTCACGGCAAAACTTTGGGCAGAGTTCAGGGAGTCTTATGAAAGCCTGTCTTGACAAAAAGAGTCAGGGCTTGGGAGATGGCTTGGTGTATTAAGCCCTTGATAGAAAAAGATGAGGACAAAAGGTCGGATCCCTAGAACAAATAGAGCCAGGTGTGACAATTGCAAACTGTAACCGTTTGCTCTGCCCTTAAAGACTTTAATTCTCTGAAACTATAAGCCTCAAGTTAAATACTTCTTTTATAAGTTGTCTTGGTCACAGTATCCTATCACAGCAAAGAAAAGTAACTGAGACAGCCCCCCCCCCCAAGAGAAACAATGACAGAATTCTGGGAAAGAAAGAACACTGTTCTTTGTGACTGTTGAGCTACTGAACTATTTCCTTATCACCTTCTTGAGGCTACTAGGTATTCTGAGTGGTACATTCCCTTCTTTCTTGGCTTTTGTGTAATGGTCTCCAGTGGAAGCCACTGATACACAATCCTGACATTTAGTCACAGGTGTTACTAACAAAGCAACACAGAAAACTTTTGCAGTTTGCAAGTGCAGTGGCATGAAAATAAATAGGGAATTGTTTTGGAGCATCTAGCAAAGTCCAGCTGTCACCACAGCATCCAGTCTCAGATGTCTGTGTTCAGCTGGTCCATTTGGCTTCACAATTAACTTTATCATAGGCAGATGTCATAATTGAACTCCAAGTATAAATTT
Source organism: Pachyuromys duprasi (assembly GCA_028658305.1). NCBI lineage: Eukaryota > Metazoa > Chordata > Mammalia > Rodentia > Muridae > Pachyuromys > Pachyuromys duprasi. The sequence continues at coordinate 51,900,914 of CM053764.1, forward strand.
TAATTAGTAAAATTTTACAATTTGTCTGTTTTCCATTTTGGTGCTCCAGCTAATATTTCATTTGCAAGTGTAATGTGAAAAACAGTCATTGCAAAAGCAGAAGCGAAAAGGGCAATTGAATATTTGTGTTTGGGCATATCACTGCATTCATCTGATCAGATAAAATGATCCTTATTTTATTTTCTGTGTTGTTAGGGACTAAATCTAGGGCTTTGAACATGCTAGGATAGTGATCTGCCATGGTGCTACCTTCCTCATCTTTAAATATTTTAAACCACCGGTAGTTGCTGTCACCACACTGGGGCTAGAGGTCAAAGCTCAGTAGAACAGACTCACCAGAGATTTCGTCTTCATAAAGTGAGCCAATATTCAGTTGGATACTCAGGCTGAGAAGCATGGTGTCATTCTTGAATTTTATCTTTCTCAAACCTCCCTGTGTGTCTAATCATCAGATCAGTTTAGATCTCCATCTGCTATACTGTCTAACCCCAAGCCATGCTTTCCCACTCTGGTTCCACTTCTCCTTGCCTATAGTTCCCTCTAAATAGAGTAGCAAGAGCATAGTTTTAATAACAGCACAAAGAAAGTCATAACATCTTTACTTGTTAGTTCTTCTATGGCTTTACCAGATGTGTCTCAGCAGCCTTTGTTCACTCATTCCTCAGCTCACCCATCCAGGCATTTGGTCTTTTCTGCACACACTGAAGACATTTCTCTTTCTCTCTTCTCTCTCTCTCTCTTTCCCTTCCTCCCTCCTTCCCTCCCTCTGTGTGTGTGCGCACTCATGCATGCACACACACGTGTGTGTGACCTAATGTTTGTGTGTGCATACGGGCACACATGAGTGTCTGGAGCCCAGAGTGTCATTCTTCTGGTACTATTTTTTTTTTCCTTTTTGAGCAGGGCAGGGTTTCTCACTGGCGTAGAACTCACCAAGTATAGCCTGCTGGCCACAAAGCCCCAGGGATGGGCCGATCTCTACCTCTGCAGTACTGAGGTTACACAAGCACATGCCCGTGCTTTTTTAGTGTAAGGTTTGGAGACTGAACTTGGGTCTTTTTGCCTGAAAGACAAAGCACTTTGCTGGCTGTCTCTCCGGCCCTTCCCCATTTCTTTATAATGTCCTTTATCTCTTTACATGTAATTCAGTTTGTGCACACGCCTCACTTGAATGTTAGCTCAGCGAGGACAAGAACTGGTTAGATGAATTAGAATGGCTACATAAGTGAACTGTGGGCTCTGCTCTGTGGTTCTGGTTCTGATTGAGGATGTCTTTTTGTCTAGTTTCTTTTACTCTATTCACCCATATCTTCTGAACAGAGAAGACATTTCAGTTCTTGAGTGTGTGTGTCTGCGTGTTTTTAAGGCAGACCTCTCGCTTCCCCTCTTCTGATGCTGCTTGTGGCTTCCCATTTTGTCTCTGCTCCAGGCCAGCCTGTTGTGAGGCAGGATGAGGAGCTGGGCTCTGCCTGTGCTGAGAGCTCAGCACCTTATCCTTACAAAGAGGAGAACGCTCAGACCACCCGGGGCAAACAAACAGACAGCCAAGCCCTTCTCTGGGTCTGCATCTTTTCTACACACTTCTTCCCACTTCTGTTCACCTTCTTCCTGCCAGGAGCCCACTGGGATCCTGATGCTCTATGCTCTCTGTCTCTCTGTCTCTGTCTCTCTGTCTCTCTGTCTCTGTCTCTGTCTCTCTGTCTCTCTGTCTCTCTGTCTCTCTCTCTCTCTCTCTCTCTCTCTCTCTCTCTCTCTCTCAAAAGGATGGTTTACTCTTTTGTAAGGGCTTGTTCTTCCTTCAAGCATCTTTGTATGGATTTGCAAGAAAAGCAGTGTAAATGCTAAAAGTCTGTCCAGTGCTGGTTCGTGTGTGAGACTGGACTGGTATCTCTAACTTTTTGAGCCTCTTTTCTTTCACCTGAAACACCTGACTTCTAAGACTCACCTTGCTGTAATGACTATTGAGCAGAGTGAGACATGGAAGGTACTTACCACAATGCATATTGTAGCAGTGCGGTAAAAAAAAAAAAGACTGTACACAGGGTTGAGTCTGTAGCTCAGAGGCAGCATGTGTTAGGCCATAGCTTTGATCTCCAGAATAGAAAAAGCAAAAAGCAAAACTAGATGGAAGGGAGTAGATGCTCAATGTTATTTTGAAGCACTTTGCCTTTTAGGCATCATTTAAGTTCACTCAGTAGGCCATTTCTGTTCAAATGAATAGCCAGTTTTGCATATTAGCATGGAAATGGGAACTGCTGGACATGAGACCATGCCAAGTAGACAGCAATATTCTAAAACATCAATACATTCATAGCTGGATTCATTTCAACAGAGCCTGAAGCTTCAGCCTTCTCAGCAGCCTGATACTTCCTGGCGGGCTGGAGAAGCTATGGGGCCCCTGACTGAGCTTCATTTCTCCCCGCTGTCAACTGGGCTTCTGTCCAGGATAGGGTGAGCTGAAAGAGCATGCCTGAACCTCCTGTCCCTAGGCTCTAATCCCAGATTCTCATCAGCACTCACTCTCCTCCCTCCTGGCAGTGGGGTGAGGATGAGACAGGGCTGCAAGCCCACTCATCTTGAATGACACTGTGGGTCATTCGAGAGTGAAATGGAACAGAATGAGTTTCTGCTGGCTCTTCTTTACCTTTCATGGTGTGGCAATCCGGGAGAGAGGTGGAAAAGAGCTTTGCCTAGAGGCGGGTGGAGTCTTGCCAGGACTTCTAGTGATGATGGAATTTGTCAACAGATGAAGACATGTTGAAAGGCCAGGAATCAGCAGCTTCCTGGATGTGGGCAAACAAAGCAGTTTTGTTTACCAGGGAGACCTCTTTTTAGAGCCCTTGCAACAAAGGTTTGGGGCAGGCTACCCTGAGATGCTTAACTCAGACTGTGGGCTGGGATGTCCCTAAATATACTGCAGACAGGGAGGCTGGCTTCTTGGCCAGGATGAAGAGTCTGGATATCAGCCAAATGGAAGAGGGAGGAAGGGCTTAAAAGAGACCATTTCTACCTCATGACCTTTGCTTATGCTGTCCTAGGAACACTTTGGCTTCTACATCTGCAGCAATTCTTCATCATTCTTCTTCATTTGGGGTCTTGCCCTTAAGGTTACCTTGCCAGTGAGGCTTGACTAGAGCATTTCCTTTCTGTTAAACACGCCTCCCCTCCTTTCTACTGTTTACAGTGCTTCCAAATGTTTCCTTAGTTTGTTCAACATGCTTATGAGATTCTTTATTTGGGCAAATAAAGATTGTCATAGGCAAAACGTGCCTATGATAAGTAAAAGAATAATTTCTCAAAGAATCCCTCATGTCTCCAGGCACCCACTTTGTAATCAGTTTCCAGACTATATGAAAGATGTTTGAATTAAGCATATTCACAAGTCACTTGCTGCAGCTTTCATTTGGCCAAAGGAATAAGACTAAGATAGATCTGATCCATGAGCCCATTCTCTGCAAGTGGATGTTATTCATCTATGGTGCTTTAGGGGTCCCTCTCCAGGTACATCTGTCTAGTTAACTGTGAGCTGTTTGAAAAGTCATTAGTTTAGGGTGAAAGGGTTACACTGGCCATTTTTCTTTTTATTTTAATGTTGCCTGAACATTCTTCAGGCAACATTATCAAGTACATAATTTGGCGGGGTCAATGTTCACTTATTTTTACAAGAATCATAGCAAGTTCTGGTAAAGCAGACATTTCCACTTTAACCATTAATGGGCATAAGAGAGAAATGTAGAAATGTTAACTGCTAGGTCTGAATGTCTTTCCTGGCTGGGTAATTTCCAGGTGATGGAACTTGGGAGATTGTTCCAGTTTGGTGAAGAAGAGCTATGGACAGTCAGCTCCACCTTGGGAGGATTATGAGGCTGTGTCTGACTCAGCCCACAGGTAGGCTGGCACCTGGAAGTCTCGTTCGTGGTCTCACAAAATACGTGTAGCTCTCCAGCATGTCAGACATTTTCCAGTGACTGTGGCCTTGTGCAGTCAAATATCCTTGCCCCTACAGAACATTCCTTGCAGTCGGGGGAGAAACTCCCCCAAAAGCAGAGGGAATAGCCTGTGGAGGAGACTAGGGACAATTGACAAAAACCAAGGAGACCAATGTGTTTGGGCTTTACAAATGTGTAGGGCAGAAGGGTAGGAACGGAGCCAGATAAAGTAGGAGAATGACACTGATCCCATGTCTGAGAAAGGACCTGTGTGTTTCACATTGTGTGAAATATGAAGGTAATTTTAGGTTTCACAGAAGAGTGACATCTCACATAGTTTAAAAGGATTCATGGATTAAATTGTTAAAGTTTATTTTTGTTATGTTAGCCAGAACAACAGATTTAAGACAAACAAACAAACAGCTTGCAAGCACTGTCATCCATGAATGTGGCTGGACTCAAAGCCATTTACCTGCTACTGGTGTCTACTGTTTCTCAAAGCTTCTGTGTTTCACAAAGGCAAAAGGAGAAAATGATTTTAAGTGCTGAAATCCCTATTATATATAAGAGATCATGATTATGTATCTCACCTTTTCTTATTTCTCCTGTTGAAGCAAACAAGAAAATTGGGAAAGCTTCTCAGAGAAGTCAGCTGGCAATGCCCGTGCCAATCCTGTGCTGGCACGTTCCCAGTCAAAGCAGAACTTACACCAGAATCTTAAACCCAGATTGCTTGAATCATTCTTCTCGGCTAAGCTTTTGATACTGATACAATCATTCATTTCATGGCATGTGAGCAAGGATTTCTCTGAACCTGAAACCTGAGGTGATTTATCTGACAAAGGATTCCTGTTCTGATTAAAAAAACAAAAAACCTCTAGGGATGTGGTTTGGATGCAAAATATTGAACTTTCAGGGTTTTGGTTTATGGCAAGACCAGAGTATCACATTCTGGACCAGATCTTTTTGACACATAGGATGGGGCAGGAGGGCTTTTCTTGGTGTACTCAGGGAGGCAAAGGAACTTATAGAAAGGTTATAAGAGCAATATCTAAAGGACCACGGCTGACTGATTATGGGAGCCTGACATCTATCCCCTATCTGTGCCTCCATCAGACCAGCGTGATCCCAGGGATCATTGTAAAGATGTTGTTCAAGACATTTCTGGAGGAGATATAGATGTACAGCCTAGGAAAGGTTCTCCTCTGCAGGAAAGACTTCTACCTCTGGTGACTACAGCCACCATAGCAGAATGTCTCATTGCCTATCACTTTCCCTGATGTGAGTCCATTCCCAGACAGAGACCTCTGGAATGAAGAGGAAGGGGTGTTTCAGGGAATCAACAGGATTCGAATCATAGAGGGTCTACAGTGGTCCAAAAACATGTCTTTTTATTTCTCCAGTTCTAGAAACTCTAGTTGGAAAAGGACTATCGTCATTGAGGACTGACTCCCTTTTCCCATCAAACTCTGTTAGCCTGTCTTCTTTCAGGTTGCAAAATGTCCAGTTTGCTATTGGTCAGGATGCTTCTTCCTTCATACTGACACACACACACACACACACACACACACACACACACACCCCTCTGGCTCAGGGTGTGTGAAGACAAACACCTACCCTGAGTATCAGGCTGCTTATCTATAAGGTCTACAGCCAACGATGATGGTATGTATGGCAGCAGGCAGCAGTAGGGAAGGAAAAATAAATCTCCATACTGCCATATCGTTCTGCATATCACTGGTCAAGCCACTTTGTCAATCTGAGCCTTAACCTTTTCACCTTTAAGAGGCAAGTTAGGCAAGCGACTCGAATCTCTGGAGGGACTTAAAAAGTACTGATGCTCAATCCCTATGTTGGAGATTTTGGTTTAATTAGCCTGGGGCTGAGACAATGTCCCCACATTCTTAATGTGTCCTCCGGTAGTTCAAATGTGCCTTCAGGAATGTGCCTTTCTGTCTAAAATCATCCCTAAGGTGAACTCTGACAGGTAGATTCTACACAATATTCCTTCGCACTGAGTGAGAGAAATAGAGTTGGATATATTTGAAGTCAAGTTCTGAAGTGGAAAGCCTCTATTTCCCAAATTAAAACCTATAATATATTTCCTTTATGGAAAAAAATTTGACCAGTGAGACCATGGAGCAGCTGGGCTAGTGAATGTTAGTTTCTTTGGAATTCTTGTGCTTATGTCTAGTGTGATGGCGTCAGAGGTAGGGCTCAGGGAGAAGTAATTAAGTCATGAGGCTCTACTGTCAGGAACGAGATTTGTGTCCTTTCAGAATCTTGAGCTAGCCCTGTTCCTTTTTGTTTTGCTAGCCTGGACAGATTATGATAAATTGAGAACATTGTTGCATTGTATCATTGTCATTATGAAGAACTCTGAGGGCTGGTCATGATGTGTGTTTGCATAAACAGCATAAAAACTGTCATTTTGTTTAACCTATCCACTCCAATATCACTTCAGACATGGTTTCATCTTCCTGAGTGTCAGTCACACAACCTCAACATCAGCCTAAAAAATATTAAGTGGAGACAGCCCCTGTTCCAATTACTAGGGAGCCCACTTGGAGACTGAGCTGCCATGGGCTACATCTGAGCAGGGGTTCTAGGTTATCTCCATGCATGGTCCTTGGTTGGGGTATCAGTCTCAGAAAAAACCGCTGTGCCCAGATTTTTTTGTGCTGTTGCTCTCCCTATGGAGCTCCAGTCCCCTCCAGGTCTTTCTATCTCTCCTTCTTCCATAATATTCCCTGCACTCTGTGCTCTGACATGAACTCAGTGGCTGGCTCTTTGATCACCTCCCCCTAATGGGGGAGGAACCTTACCAGGCCACAGAGGAAGACAATGCAACCAGTCCTGGTGAGACCTGATAGGCTAGGGTCAGATGGATGGGGAGGAGGATCTCCCCTATCAGTGGACAGGGGAACGGGTATAGGAGAAGAAGAGGGAGGGAGGGTGGAATTGGGAGAGGATGAGGGCAGGGGCTACAGCTGGGATACAAAGTGAACAAATTGTAATAAATAAAAAAAGTAATTAAAAATAAATAAATGAAAAAAGTAATTAAAAATATTAAATTGATAATTCAGAAATGAACGGTTCCCAAGTTAAATTACATGCTGTACTAAGGAATGTGATAACATTTCATCCTACCAATACCGAGAGCCATTTGTTTGTCAGAATATTCATGCTTAAAAACATCCCTGTCCCCAACAGTTACTTTGTAGCCACGTTTGTTATCAGGTATTGTGACTCAAAAGGAGCAGCACTGCCAGTGCTATTATAATGTAGTGTTATAATTTTAAATGTCGGGATGATTCTTGTCAAACTCTTACTGTAGCATGCACTCTTATTTTAAAGTTAAACTTTACTGTAGATATATCTGGAAAGATACACAGAAATATACACCGAATTCAGCGCTATCGACAGTTTCAGGCATCCACTGAGAGTCTTGGGTCATATGGCTCATGAGTGAAGAGATGAATTGTTGTAGGTTCAGGAAACTTCTCACTCTTTGTTTCCTGATGGATGCTCTCATTTCTGGCTCTTATTCCTGTCTTGACCCCTGTGCTTCATTCCTGTGGTTAGTGGGTTGCTTTCATTATGGGCATGGGGGAACTCATTCTGGTTTTTGAACCTTAATTAACCATAAACTAGTTGTGTGACCTTCAGAAGGTATCCACCTGTCTTTTCTAAGCATTGGTTTCCTCATCTGTTGTTACAAATGTATGACTCTGGGGACCTTCTAGATAAAATGCTGTGTGTTACCATGATTTTACAAAACTAGTGGCTAATATGCCCAGAGAGTTCCTGATAAGAAGAGAGACCTCATGCTGTGACAAATCTGATTGGACACTGTTATAATGACAGCTGTTTTTATGTGTGTGTGTGTGTATGTATTTTTCATCTGGTTGTCAGATGAGCCCAGTCCCCCCCCCCCCCCGCCCCAAGGCCACAGCCCGATTTTATTGACCCTCAATGCGAAGCATGACCTAGACAACAGATGTCAGGGGGACGGGGCACGGGAGGCGGAGGGCAATGGACACTGCGGAGGTGGACAGAGTTTGGAAGAGGAGGGAAGGCGATGGGAGGACAGACAGGATCGTCTTCTTCCAGTGTCCCCAGGCTCCAGGTACCCGAGGTGGACAGCAGGTGAGGCTGCCTTCAGGATTTGGACTTGGAGACCGCCAGTCCAATGAATCCAGCCAAGCCCGCCACACCCAGGGCCATGCTGCCAACAATGGCCATGCCCACCATTCATCTTTCTTCATGGCCTTGTCAATGAGGCGCTCCAGCTTCTTTGCCCGGTTGTTCTGGGGCTCGGTCTGCAGCAGTCCCCAAACGTACTTCAGAGCCTTCTCCTATTCATTGAGCCGGTGGTTGCCCACGGCCAGGTAGAAGACGTAATCCCGCTGCTCCTCTTTGTTCCCTTTGGGCAACAGCTCCTCCAGCAGCGCGACGCCTCTGCGCCTCTGCGGATGGAAGTCCTCATTGTACTTGCTCCGCACCAGGCACCAGGCATACTCAAACTGCGTGCTCTTGGACACAGCGCCAGCCGCCTGCTCAGCCTGAAACTTCCTTTCAAAATTCTTCAGATCCTCCGCAGACACCAGCTCGTTCAACACGGCCTCCATGGCCACCGCCCCTGCAAGCCTCGCACCAAGGTCTCCCCTGGGCCACGCTCTCCATGGTCCAGTGGCAGGAGCAGAGAGGCCGAGACCAGTTTTGAAGCACTTTGGGCAAGGGTTGCTAGATGGCGCTGTTTCTCTAGCTTTCCTGGGAATCAGCTTCAGCAGATGTCTGTTGGAGCATTAACAATTAACGTCAGCGGTGTGAGCCAAAGCCTGCAGAAAATCTGTTATCCTCCAGAAACTACACAGGGCTGAGATTGCTCCGTGACGTTTCCCTGCCAGTTCACTCCTCTGCTGACCAAAAATGTAATCATACATGGCCCAGCCTGTCACCCCAAGTTGGTCTTCCAACTAAGCGACATTAATAACCAGGGTAAATAAGGTAGATTATAAAAAGTGAGTTTTATGCTTGTTTTTCAAGCCTTATTAAATTTTCTTCTGCAAAGTTTTCTTCGCATAAAAGTTAGGAAATAGCTGTTACCAGAGCAGACGATGGCTATGGGGTGAAAGGGATTCTGGTGTGAAGCTGCACGTTGAGGGACATGGGTTGCTGGTCACTAAAGTGGTCACTTACAAGGTGTGACAAGGGCAGGAGCAAGAGCTATCATAGCAGTGACCTCTTGACTTTCCCTAACTTTTATTTTTCCTTATCAGGCTGAATAAAAAACGTGAACACCACAAATGCCATCCTTTCATCAGAAGACACAGATGCCCTTTGCCGCTCAGAAACACAGGGAGGAAAGTCAGGAAAAGGAATTGCCAAAGAGGTTGTTATGGTATGAATATGTAAATGAAATGTCCTAAAACGGGCTCAGGTGTTGCATTTTGGGAGGTTCTGGAAACTTAAGAACGTGAACTGTAGAATCAAAAGTCCCAAGGAACATAACTTTGATGGCTATTGCTAGTTCCAAGCGCCCTGGCCCTCTTTGTCTCCTGACTTGCTTCATTGTAGGGTTCCACCACCGTGATATTAACGTTCAAACACATAAGGTTAATTAGCCACAGACTGAGCCTCTGAACCTGCAACTGAAACAAATTCTCCTGTGTGTACGGTGCTTTTTATTAGGTATTTGGTGACAGAGACACAGATGTTATATGAAGTTCAATCCCTTTCATGTTGGTCACCTTTATTATCACCACTTCTTAGAGCCAGAAGGTGTCCTGAGCGAGTTCAGAGCTATCTAGCAAGGATCTGGAGGGGACAGAGCACTATCAGGTTGTAAAGTTCTGTTTCCCATGGCCCCTTCTGGCTGGTTTTAATTGAAGGTGTTGTCTATGTTGGGAGAAGTGAGTAGTGTTATGGCTGGGTTGATTAGCAGAGCCACAGGGCTAACTCTTGCAGACTTTAGTCATGTTCTTTTTAGCATGCTTTTTTTTTTTTTTAACTCTACCCATGTCCCTAACTGATTTGCTCTCTCACTTCCTTCTTACCTAGAAACTAAAGCCTGTTAAAATTAAATCGTTAGCTGCTCACCTTTTGTAGGCAGTGGAGACTGAAAGAACGAGACCCATACATTTCCTTCATATTTTCTTTCTGTATAAAGATTGTTTCTTGAGAATTCATGGTGTGCATTGTTTCAACTTAGAGTGTGCCCAGTGCTCACTTCTCTGGTGGCAGCACACACACACACACACACACACACACACACACACACACACACGCGCACGCGCACACACACACCATTTTCTAGGGTGCCAATGGAGCAGGGTGAGTCAGGGCTGGCTGTCTTGTTTGAGAACAGAGCACCCCCCCTTCTGGCAAGGAAGGGCAAATCCCCTTTACTGAAAGCACCAATTATTATTTTTGTTGTTTTCTCCTGCAGTCCCAGAAGCAGCTGGAAGGAAAGGGGCACGCTATGACTTCCCAGAGTGTCCTGCTGGCTCCCTGAGGCTTCTAGGCATTTGCCCATCTGGAGAGTCCTCTAGAGCAGGGCGCCTAATTAGGCATCGTCTGGCCACCTGAGAAGGCTCCGTGGGCCTCCCCATGGCTTCCCCCTCTTCCAGTCAGGACTCTGCTCTGCCAGCTGTGGATCTCTGGAGTTGGTTTGGGTTAGCAGCTGTCCTGGTTAATTATTGGGCTGTAAGGTCCCCAGGTGGCGGCCTCAGACTGGAGGGGAGGTGGGCAGAGAGTAGGACTGCGGAGGGACATAATGAAATAGGGAGGAGAATGATATGAGGGGTAGTAAAAGAGCAATCCAGGGAAAAGAAAACTGGGTAAATCTGCAGGCACTGTACAATTCAATTCTCCAGAGGTGGAGAGTAAGGAAGGGGTCACCTGACCTAGGAACATGGATTCCCTGAAGGGTTACCTGCATGTTGTACCATCCTGACATTATTCTTCCACTCCAAAATTGTGTCCTAAGGTCTTGTCCTTTTTTCCCTTTTAGCACTATCACCCAGTTTTTTTCCAGGGAGAGAGAGAGAGAGAGAGAGAGAGAGAGAGAGAGAGAGAGAGAGAGAGAGAGAGAGAGAGAATATATACAAGGGATTTAGAAAAAAAGATTATTATTTGATATTACTAGAATTTTAGGCCTCAGGCATGTGTGTGTATCATAGCATGTTAATGCATCTTGGTTTCCCTACAGGAGGGCAGGTGACCATAGAGTTGTACATCTGCCCATGTGCAAATCAGTTACACTCACAACTCCAAGGTGTTTTCTAGGCAATCACTCCACAAACAAATATGAATAGGAAGAATATTGGGACAACTTAAGGTGAATCAGATAAAAAGTAAAGGCATCTACAGGAGGCTGTATAAGCAAAATGAACACCTTTCGACCTGCTGGCATCCTGTATCAGTGTGAACCTCCCTGGCCAAAGGGCTGGACCATGTAAATCCATGGTTTTCTCCTCAGTAATAGATGTCCTTTGATGATTGGAGACAAGGGTAGGTGAGAGGACCAGGTCTAGTTTCTGTCCGGTTTTATCCATGTGTGTTACCTTGGGTCAGCTTTTGCATTTTCTCTTCCTCAAGGTCCTCATACTAACATGAAAAAAATACAATACTATGTCTCCTTTAGTGGGCCAGAAGTTAGCATTCTCTGATAACATTCAAGGTTGAAGTATTTTGCTTTTACACTTTGTGGAACTGTGCCCAGCACGGAGTTTATTTTTCCTGGTCCATAACTGTTAGAGTGTAATCAAGGGCAGCTCTGTTTGAGAGGGTGAACTGGATGCAGACAGCTGCTCTAAAGCATCAGGGCTGCCCTGAACTCCAGGAAGGTGAGCGCAGCACAGATGTGCACTAGTTGTCAACTGTGGCAGTAACTGGAAGAATGGGGGCATTTCCAGGGTGGCAGGAGCGCAATCTTATTAAGATTTTCAAGTCTTAGATGATTCTCTAATAACTGTGAATCTGCTGTTACTCCTTGGTTGAGATGGGAAACTTCAGCCTGAAAAAAAAAAAAAAAGGGATTCAGCGATCTGATCTGTCAGGTGGGACTCAAGGAGAAATGCAATTCTCTTCAACGACTAGATCCGCCCATTCCATTAGTTCCAGGTTTAGTCTTTCTCTGTTGTTGCTGTTTCCTCCCAAAGCCCTCTGGACTCAAAATCCCAGGTATACAGAAGGACCTGGTGGAAGCAGTGAGGAGTTAAGTAACAAGAATCTTTCTTCTGAAGGGAGTCAGCTTTCAGCTGTCTGCATTATGGTATCAAGGTGTAAGGGTCCATTGCTCTGAATTACTCTAGGGCCAAGATAGATCCTGGAGGATAACTGTTACTGTTCCCCGTAGGTCATGGAAGATCACGTCTTGGTCTTTCAGCTTCAAGTAAAAACAATCAAATCTATAAGTAAAGTCCACAGCCTTTTCAGAGGGACGCAGTCTCTGAGAATTGATTTGTCCTGATTATCGGTCTGCTGCAACAGTACTGCACTCCATTGTCTCTCAGGGATGGAAAGCAATCTTCTGCTTGGCTTCTCCTGAGTAGAAGGGGGCCTTCATAGGGCATTGTAGTCAGTTCAAGTCTTACAGTGCAATTCCTTATTTTCAGCCAAAGCCTGCCTGCTTGAAACATATGTTCACAAGGATATGCAGAATAAATTTAACTTCTTTTCAGAGGAAAGATTCTTCAGGTGGGTGAAGCTGGTAATCACCCAGTCTTTTACCAAGAAGTCCAGAGACGTCCTGTTATGGAACTATTCAGCGTGTGCTCTGTTTTTTATTTGTTTGTTTATTTGTTTGCTAGTGTTTTTTTTAGCATTTGGATCTTTCAGTATTCAGAAAGGAAGACAGAAATATTTTCAATATTCTAATAGGAGAAAAATTAATACAGGGCCTTTAAAATATAGATTCCAGAAAGACAGGGGTGTTGAAAAGCCAAACATTAGGTAATAGGGACTGGTAAGCTTTGGAAGAAGCTGCTATCACTGGATGTGGAGAGTGAACAGGAGAACATGTACCAGAGGCCAGAACACCAAAGGTGGTCACCCAGGACAGAGCAGGTACTCTGTCAGAAGCACTGTGGCCAATGAGACATAGTCCTGCCAAGGGACATGAGCCACTACCTGATTGATCCTGGAGGCACCCAGGCTGCTAATGTATAGACATGCTGTATCTTAGCAAATGAGCCCAAGAAGTATCTTAATGAAGATGATGTTGATAGCTCCCCGAAAACACTGGCTATAAGCTGCCACCTGAAGCTGGAGAGATACTGAGTGAATACTTCAGGAAGAAAGCTGCTCTCCGTTTCTTCTACATCACAATTCAAGCTATCCCTTGGCTGAGTCTCACTGGAAGCCAGCTGGTAAGAGACTTGGGCAAAGTGGGTTTCCAGGGTTCCCAGGTTTCCTTATAGAACAGATGATACCAGAAAGGAACTAGACGTTGGAGCATACACCTTTACCCATTCCAGAAATGTAAAACGCAAAATTGAAGACAAAACTCCATGAGATAGGACTAGACTTGAGCATAGCAATTTCTTCCCATGCTTTGAACAATAGTCTTATTGGTAGTCAATACATATGACCTTATTGGATTACACTCAACTTTTTTAACAGGAAGGAGATGAGGCAAAGCCATATATACATATGTATATACGTAATTTTTTTCCTAGAATTTCTTTCCATTTATTTTGATGATGTACCTAGGTTTTTCTTTTCTGGGGAAACTTCTTTTTTTTCTTTCAGGTACACTTGTGGCTGTTGATCAGTTGTAGGACCTAAGCAGCCGTGATCCTAGGAGGGTACATGAGTCAAGCTTTGACAAAGAGCAGAAAAACTAAACTTCCTTATGTTTCAAAGCTTTAATACAGTTCCCCAACCATCAAATTATTTTTGTTGCTACTTCATAACTGTAATTTTGATACTGTTATGAGTCATAATGTAACTATCTGATATGCAGGTAATCTGATATGCAATCTCCAGAGGGGTTGAGACCCACAGGTTGAGAACCACTACACTCGGGGACAGATGGCTGGTGGACTGTAGCCATCACAACTATACCCTCCAGAGGCAGGTTGTGATCTCACTGAACACATCCTAGGAAAACGGGAGAATTCTGTCTTCTGTACTCATCTTTTCTGTAGCCACGTGCTCGGCTCCATTTTCTTCTGCTGAAGTCTGTTCTTGTTTAGGTTAGGCAGGGTATACTTGTGTTGCTTTTATGTAAAGAATCAGGGATGATACGCAGTCTTCACATGCATTTTCTGGGACATCTGCTTGGTAGAGATCTAGCTAACAGAAATCCCAAAGCCAGCAACCTCTTTATATTTCTAGCCTCACAAACAGTAGACACAAATTTGTGCTCATGGGCTATAGAGATCCATCCTTGTGGCTATGAGTTCCAAGCTGATAAACACATGGAAATCACATTGGTAGAAAAGATTTTGATGCCGTTTTACTGATGAGGTTATTTTGACTTGCTCTTTAAAAAAATATCGAAGTCTTTTCAAAAACATTGAAGTACCTAAATTTTAATTTCCTGGTAATATGAGCAGTGAATGTCTTTAGACTCTTGCCCCATTACTGTTCTTGGATTTGCTTCACTTTTGAAATTCACTTGGGAGTTGGATTAAAATTAGTAACACAGTTTATGTGTAGTTATGCCAACTGCCATTTTAAAGAGTTCTTTAAAAATATTTTTCAGGGCTTCCAAATTGTCTTCAAAGAGCTTTATCAAAATGTCACATATTTGGTTTCTACAGTTATATAAGTCATAAAAATTTGCCCAGTACGCTGTGTCCAGGTAAAATGCTAGGGCTACAGGGCTGAACATTGTATGGTCCACAGAGTGGCAGTTATGTGACCTGTCTCCAGCCACTGAAGTACTTAGCAAACATCTTCAAGGAATAAGTCGTTCATTCCACGTGTATCCATGTTGTTTTAGAAAGAGCTTGTCAATGGGCTCTTGCAATCTGGGCCCAGGAGATGACATTGACCTTCCTGTTACAACTCCTTCAGGAGAAACTGGGCTGGCTCAGTGAACCCTATTTAATAAGAACCAAGTTGGCAAGAATAATTACATTTTAATAATAGTCTTTTAATTGCTGTAATATATTTATGTTTAAAATTTTTTGCACGTATCAATACCTTGCCAATTTAGAAACAGTCTTTAGGGTGTGAACATCATTAAAGTACATTTTACACATGTGTGATAATTACACAACAGAACCCACCTTTTATACAGTTAATAAATGTTCCATGTTTTTAAAACCTCAAAAGCTTGTTTGTTCCTGTCCTCTCTTTTCCTTTCAGACCCTCCTCAACTGTTCAGCCCTCTGGGTTGAACTCCACACCCTTCCCCTTCCTTTGTGATGACTTTGACGTGATTCTGTGGCCTTGAACTCATTTAGAGAAGCCTGACATTCTTAT
Organism: Pachyuromys duprasi; assembly: GCA_028658305.1. NCBI lineage: Eukaryota > Metazoa > Chordata > Mammalia > Rodentia > Muridae > Pachyuromys > Pachyuromys duprasi. Next base: position 51,916,282 of record CM053764.1, read on the forward strand.
TTTCTTTTTCCCTATCTCAGGTTTCAATTTCCTACTAACCATATTTGTTCTAGCTTTTACTGCTTAAGGATCACTTTCCATGATAGAGAAAGTAATACAGAAGTTGAATTGTCCAGTTTTTCTCTGTTACCTTTCAATATGACTCTGTTTGGCCCCAGCAGTGGGGCCTTCTGTTTCTCATTCTTCTTCCTGTTCTGAGCTCAGTGTGAGGACCCCCCTCAGCCTTCACTCCATCACTTTAAACCTCAGCAGGGTTGTGCTCCATTGTTTCACGTATCCCTACAGCTGCTTTGTATCACTTAGTTGTATGCGCCTCCTTCAATTATTTTAGGCATTTCTTCTTCGATTATAGAACTCCTCATAGGTTTTAAGGAAAGTGTTTCCATCTTTTCTTCTTTCTTCTTTTTCCTTTTCCTCTCCTCCTCTTCCTCCTGCTCCTCCTATGCCTTCTCCTCTTCCTCCATCTCCTTCACTTCTTCTCTTAAATTTATTTACTCTCTTTGTTTCCTCAGTGCAACCCCCTCCTCTTCTTCCAGTAACCCTCCTTGCACATGACTTTCCTTATTGCCCCCTCTCATTTTCCTTAGGGAAGGGAACCCCCTTAGGGTTGTTCCCCCCGCCATGGGTACCAACCTGCCTGGCACATTAAGTTGCTATAGAACTAGGAGTGTTCTCTCCCATTAAGACAAGACAATGCAGCTCAGTTAGAGGAGTGGGATCCAAAGGCCTCGAGGCATCAGAGTCAGAGAGTGCCATCGTTCCAGTTGTTGGAGAAGCCACATGATTGGAGACCCAGCTGCACATCTGTTATATGTATGCAAGGAGTCTAGGACCAGTCCATGCATGCTCTTTGGTTGGTGGTTGGTGGTTGGTGGTTCAGTCTCTGTGAGCCGCCATGGGCCCGGTTAGTTGACTATAGGTCTTCTTAAGAAGTTCTTGGCCCTTCTAGCTCCCTGAATCATTTCTGCAAGTCTTCCATAGGACTCCTGGAGTTCTGTATATTGTTTGGCTGCGGTTCTCTGCATCTGTTTCCATTAGCTTCTGGGTGAAGCTTCTCAGGGGAAGTCTACAATCATAGCAGAATGACATTAATAGTGTCAGGGACTGGTTCTCTCCCATGGGATGGGTCTCAAGTAGGGCCAGTCTTTGGTTGGCTGTTCCCCCAATATTTGCTCCATCTTTGTCCCTGCACATCTTGCCTTTTCTTCTATTATCAAGATACAACTCTTGCTGTGGGACTTTCTCTTTTTCAGCCGTTTTAACTCTTGCAGGTCTCATTTTGAATCATACCTACCCTTCCTCTGCACTTTCAGCTGTACTTTCCTGACCTCTGGAGGCTATCTATTTCTGACCAATGCTCCCTTCAGTGACTGTTAGGAACTTGAGAACAATGATGTTATCTGTGCTTTCCAAGCTGACTGAGTACATTGTGTCACTATCAAGGCACGGTGAGAAGGAAATGGCCTTTAAGTTGAGTAGATCTGTGCTCAGATTTTTATCATCCTTGTAATGATCTCCAGAGATCAGACTTATTTGAAGCAGGGAATTTTCAGCAAATGGGGTCAGTTGTACTCCTTTTAAGGCCCTTTTAAAAACTATGAGGAATAAAAAGGACCTTTAACTCAATGTGTGGTAGCTTCTGCTTTTACTGCCTAACCAACATTTTTGATATTTTGGGATATGCTCTCACTCTAACTTTCTTTCTATAGTAGATTATGTGAGTTAGAAATGAAGTGTGGATGAGTTAAAGCTACAGTCAGCAATGTTTAGACTCAGTATGAACATAGTAGTGGAAAACAGCATTGTAACTGAACACGCTTGTCAGAGACCTGTAGTACACGTATTCATTTTATGATTTGGGGTAAATAATTAATCCTAACTCATGAGGTTGTTATGATAATTTGAGTAAGTGGATACACATTGCTGTCAGCTCTTCTAGCACCTCAATGCCGAGGACATCTTCATATTGCTATATCCAACCTGGATCCGGGGATGGACCTGACCAGGCCAGTGAAAGGATAAAAAAAAAAGACAACTAGACAGAGACACAGAAAAGTTGGAATCAGGTAGACTGGGGATTCTGAGAAACATCAGTACTCAAGCCCGTCTCTGTCAGAGTAAGCTGTAATTAGAGTGAACACTGCACTTGAATAGTACATGATAAGGGTTTTAGTCATGCCCTTACTTGTATTATGTTTTGACCAACTTTATATCATTTTGTCATTTAAAACTGGGTTGGCAGTTATTATTATTATTATTTATCATGGAATTCTTTATAAAGATTCAATGAATGAATCTGGCATTTGGTAAACACTCAAAGAATCAGATACTATTTATATGTTTTTTAAGGATGAAGAGTTGATGATTATCAGCCTAGAAACTTTGTTCAGGAGTCATCTTTGCCTTCCATAAAAATAATCTTGATTATTAAAAGTAACATTTGAGGTAGATTTTATGAAGATTCTGGTTTACTGAAACATACATTTTTTTAATAAGGTTGGGTCACTTGAAAAAATTACTGGTCTTCAGAGTTGATTCAAAACACTATTTACTCTTGTAATTCTGTTAGACCCTGAGCTTCCTGTAAGGTGGGATTTCTCTTCCCCCTTATCAGGAAACATGATCCAAATAAACCGACTCCCTGGGCATGGTGGATAAATGGGCACACTGCCCTCCACTCATAACTTACTTAAATGTGCTTTGTTACTTGCTTGTTGAATAGGAACCACTCATACCCATAATCCCTCGTGTGCCTTATTCTCTCAGCTGTTCTCTTGACAGAGAAACACCCAATATCAACTCAGGTCTAGCATTACCACAAATGCTTGACTGTATATTTATGGATATCTTTTCCACCTCCAGTAGGCTTCTGCATTGGTTCAGGCAAGTGTTTGATGATGATACATTCCTATCCCTGGGTGGATGCTCTCTGTCACAATCTTTAGTTCTGAGTATCTCCGAATAACTCAGTAGTCCTGAGATTCATATGGTATGACACTGAGGGGAGAGAAGTGGGCATGGACAGTCTCTGTCTTTGATAGGCCCCGTTTCTTGGCTTTTTTCTCTCTCTCTTCATGTTTACAATGAATGCTTTCCTTGACAAGTTTATCTTTGGTTCTTGCACTGCTAGCTTCCCTGCTGGGAAAGATGGTGCACCAGCTCTGGTGATGAGAGGCACCTTTTGCATTTACTCACATGCCTGCCTCCAACTTCTCTGTGCTCTTGTCTCAGAGCTTACTCAGAATGAGAGGCACTGTGGTGCTGGCCTCTGGAATAGACAAACATGGCAATGTACAATGCTAATAGTAGCAGAGGGCAGAAAAGTTCTCTGTGGATTCAAATGAACAGTTATTTCTTCTGCTGCATCATCATTAAATTAATTCTCATCATTTGGCTAGAAAAGTTTCCCTTAGGTTAACTTCTCATGTGCTAGAGTCATCTTGCTTTTAAAATTTGAATGAAAGAGTGGTTCATTATACAAATTAAAGTACGCTAAATATGGTCTCATGTGTGACCGTCAGCTCTGTTACATGGAGGTTGTCTCTGTGCTGGAGAGGTAAATTCTCATCTTACCCCAAAACAAAACAAAAGAACAAAAGTTGATTAGAACTTCAAAGCTCAGAAATTTTAAAGAAATTATGACTTTATTGTAAGTTTGGAGAAGCCGGGTAAGTCAAATCAATTATCCTCATGCTGGGCCTGGAAGTCTTGAAGCTAAGCCCTGTTTTGCAACTGCTCAGAAATGGTACACTTCAAATCCACCCTTTCTCATTTTAAAATTTTCATTTTTGATTTCCAATGAAAAGTATAGTTCATCAAGCCATCTGGAAATTGAACTTGAGTGGCTCTTGGAGTGGCTTTAAGAAAACGTCCATTCCAGCCAGAGTACAATTGTCCCCTGTTATTTCTGTCAGCATCAGCGCTTTCTCCATTATTGCTACATCTTCCTTCACTGTGGTTCTGGCTATGATTGTTGATCAATTTCATATGCGTTGGATATGGCATTTGCATTATATATCTTTGACATTTTCCAGATCAGGAATTCTAGCACCACAGAATTCTAAGAGGGCAAAATGTCCTTAGATGGTCATCTTACTCAGCTCTCTCCTTTCTGGGGATTGGTGGTAGGGATGGGGGAGGTATAGACAGAAGGAATTATTTTCAAGCAAATCTCCATTGTGATAAGGTGGATGGAAAAAAAAAAGATAATCGGCATCAACAGGAAGTTAAAATGAAATGCCTCCTCTTTATTCACAGCATCTCTAGTGAGTAGTACAGGACCGTTCATGCTGCAGGAAGAGGCCATCACAGGTAATTTGGTGAACCCAGCCATAATCTTCCTATTGTTGAGCGATGTGCAGTGAACCTGATTATTTCTCAAAGAACTGTCATTTTCCCAAGAGCTAGCATTTTCAGCCTCTTGAAGAACATCAACCACTGTTATCACAACTTTGACTTGAGCAATCAATCAAGGGTTTGAAATATTAAAGTCAGAATATATAATTTCATAGGTGATAATTTACCAGAATTCACCTGGAACGGAAATGCCTCCAGCCAGTGCTGTTTAAACAAGGTGGTCACTGTGCGCTCCTGTTGGCACTGCCAGAGGCTCTCTGCACTCACCTCACCCTCTTCTCCAGCCAGAGAAAAGGAGAATAAAAACACATGTGGGAAGGCTGGGCTTCACTGGTTCATTGGAAGTCAGGTCCATGCCCAGGCCTGAGCCCACTGAAACAAGTCATGTAGAGAAGGGCTTGACAGTTCTGGACATGTAGTCTAACTTCACTTTTCTGCACTTAACAGTCAAATTTTCTTGAACAGGTAACATAGTCATATCTTCCTGGAAGGTAAATTTTTTAAAAAAAATATAGTTATGTATTTGTCTTTATGAGTAAGTGTATGTATATGTGTGTATATACATACATATATACATATATATACATGGACACACATAAATATATATAAATACATACATACAATATATACATATATATAAACATATATAGATGTGTCCTTTTCCTGAATGTGTGTAAGTGCACCATGTGCTTGCCCGCTGCCCTTGGAGACCGTAAAAGAACATCTGATTCCTAGGAACTGATCTAGGTAGTGTGAGCACCATGTTGGTGTTGGGAACTAAACCCAGGTCTGCCTCAAGAGTACGTTGAACTCCTGGACGTCCCCTCCAGCCCTAGAGGGTAAATTTGTAAACACTGTGATGCCATTTTTTTTTTTACTACAGCCAATCTTCAGCATTGCCTTTATTATTCTCCCCATTCCAACTGTATTCTACGTTCTGGAAGACAAACCTTCCTAAGTGCAAGGGGCTCCTGGAGAAGCTGGCCTGCCTCCTGCTCACTGTTCCAAATCCAGGCTGAAACAGGAAGCTGTATTTAGATTCCTAGTCAACTGAAAGAAACTGCTTCTGTGTGACTGTTGCTGTTGCTGGTGGAGACAAAAAACGATGTTGAGGGCTACAAGGTGTCAGTGACAAAGGTCCCGCAGTTGGAGGGAGAGTGCTATTTGAGTTCCATGAAGACCGCCTTATTCTCTCATCGCAGGGAATATAAATCAGACTCTCGTTAAAAAGATCAGGCTTGTTATATGATTATATTAGTTAATTACAGGAACTGAAGAGTGGAAGTCATTTGAAGCAACTCGAGAGAAAGGAAGGGCAAAGAAAGAAAATATTTACACAGTATTTATCAACTGCTAAGATTTGTGTTCTTCACCAATTAATCATAATAACAAGTTGGAGATTGGTGTGAATTCCCTTTTATATACAGCAAGTGTGAACAAGGACAGCTGTAATTTAAACTTGACATTTGTTAATTTCCAGGTCATGTACTTCATAGGAGACTGACTGAACACAAAAAAGGGCATTGAGAATTCCTCATGAAACAAAACATTCTTATTGTGGAAATTTGATTCATCTTATTTAAATCCAAGAAACACAGTAATTTTACTCAAGAGCCCAAGCAGTGGCTTTGAGCCTCTTTCCTCTGTCTTCTGTTTTGTCAGTTTCATCTCCATGTTGGCCTTTCTCATGGAACCAATGGCTGCTTTGGTTCCAGGATTCATGTCTACATAGTGTATCTATCCTGAGCATCATATACAAAAAGGAAGCTTTTTTCTTATTTCTTTTATTACTTACAGTTTATTCACTTTGTATCCAAGCTGTAGCATCCCCTCCTAATCTCACCCTCCCTTTGAAGCATTTTTCAAATAATGCCCAACCAGACTTCTCTTTGTGGCTCATGTGATGAGTTCTCAGTTCTGCCCAAGGCCAATGGGAATGTCATGAGTGGCTTGGGTCTGGGTCACCCAAATCCATCAAGAGATGAAGGACATAAAATGTTTTGTTTATTTATTTTGTATCCCAGCTGTAGCCCTCTCCCTTATTCCCTCCCAACCCCACCCTCCCTCCTTCATCTCCTTCCTGCCCCTCTCTAAGTCCACTGATGGGGGAGGTCCTCCTCCCCTTCCATCCTGATCCTAGATTATCAGATCTCTTCAGGGCTGGCTACAATGTCCTCTTCTGTGGCCTAGCAAGGCTGTTCCTCCCTTGGCTGGGGGGAGTCAAAGAGCCAGCCATTGAGTTCATGTCTGAGACAGTCCCTGTTCCCCTAACTAGGGAACCCACTTGGATACTGAGCTGTGATGGGCTACATCTGGTCAGGGGTTCTAGGTTATATCCATTCATGGTCCATAGTTAGAGAAACACTCTCAGAAAAGACCCCTGGGTCCAGATGTATTTGGTCCTTGTGGAGTTCCTGTCTTCTCTAGGTCATACTTCTAGGCATATATCCAAAAGATGCTCAAGTACACAACAAGGACATTTGCTCAACCATGTTCATAGCAGCTTTATTCGTAATAGCAAGAACCTGGAAACAACCCAGGTGTCCCTCAACAGAGGAATGGATGCAGAAATTGTGGTACTTTTACACAATGGAATACTACTCAGAAATTAAAAACAAGGAAATCATGAACTTTGCAGGCAAATGGTGGGATCTAGAAAAGATCATCCTGAATGAGATATCCCAGAAACAGAAAGACACACATGGTATATACTCACTTATAAGTGGATACTAGACCTATAAGATAGGATAAACATACTAAAATCTGTACACCTACAGAAGATAAACAAGAAAGAGGACTCAGGGTAAGATGATCATCTTCACTTAGAAAGATAAATGGGATGGACATTAGAAACAGGAGAAAACAAGTGACAGAACAGAAGCCTACCACAGATGGTCCCTGAAAGACTCTACCTAGCAGTGTATCAAAACAGATGCTGTGACTCAACCAAACCTTGGGCAGAGTACAGAGAATTTTTATGTTTTATATTAATTACAGTTTATTCACTTTGTATTCCAGCTGTAACCCCTCCCTCATTCCCTCCCAGTCCCACCCTCCCTCCCTCATCTCCTCCCTGCCCCTCTCCAAGTCTACTGATAGGGGAGGTCCTTCTCCCCTTCAATCTGACCCTAGCTTACCAGGTCTCATCAGGACTGGCTACACTGTCCTCATCTATGGTCTGGCAAGGCTGCTGCCCCTAGGGAATTAAATCAAATAATGCCGAAAAAGATGGTCATGACATTGGTGTTTAAAATTAAAGTGGAAAAGGACAAGAAAATGAGATCACTCTTAAGAGTTATTTTTATAAAACTGTGTTGGTTCTTCAATTTCTCTCTTAACCCAGCTATCACACAAATAATTGAGACTCGATTATATTATGTTAACAAGCTTCACAGCACAAGAACTGAGCAGTTTTAAGTCTATTCCTAACCTTCTAAGTTAATTTGGCTTCCTCCCAGAATGCATCCCAGAGATACTTGCACTATGTAATTTTTTCAGCTCCAACTCTCTCCTGATCTCTTCTGGACTGCTAAATTCCATACTTCCTGCTCTAACTCCTTCTTTTCTGGCTAGTAGGAAGTTCAGACCTATTCTTTCCCCTGCTCAACAATTACCAAAATCTGTAAGCTGCTTTATTGGCATATCAGGGGACAGTTGCGGGGGGAGGGCAGAGTTTATACAACATCAATGTGTTAGGCCCAGAGAGAGCCTAATTGCCAGAGAGGCAACTGAGAGAAGCTCAGAGACTGATCGATGCAACAGCAAGAGGTTTATTCAGACCATCGCACAGTGGGGCCTCCTTACAAGTCAGCAAGAACAGCAGCAGGGGGCAAAAGCCTTGGGTTTTTAAAGGAAAAAGTATGGGGAGGCAGAGGGTTGCAAGCTTGTCAGTACAGAATTGGTTCATTTTAGGCACTCAACTCACTAGATGTCTTAAGGATATCTGATCTTTAAGTTACACCTGGATGTCTTATGACGTGCAGATTCGGTCTTAGTTGGGGAGGGGGTGACCATCACATCCTGTGACTTCTCCAAAAGCAGAGTGAAGAGCTATCTGCCTGAAGGAGTTGTGTCCTTCTGGACCAGTAGCCAGGAAACCCTATCTTTTACTTCCGGTTTGGACAGTACTTTGCAATAGGGAGGAGACCTTGGGAGGAATCTTTTGAAACAGCGAGAAGACCTTGGGCACATTGGTTAGCCTACTTTATTTTTATTTTTTTTTACAGCAGGGTGGGTCTTGTCCCAATTCATCTGTGTCTTCTGTCTGTGTCCTTCCTTCTGCTTTCTGGAAAAGTGCTGAGAGAACTTAGTTTAACACGGAGTTTAAAATTCATATAAAGAGACCTGTATGGTTATCTTGTTCCTCTCAAATGTTGAGTCTCAGAACAAGGCATATAACCAGATATGGGAGATACAGGAATCAACTTTGAATTATACAATAACCATATGCCTACAGATAACAGTTTCTAAATTTTGTGTGATGGATATAGTCTATATGATAATGATTATGATTGCTATAGATGTGATAAGATTTTGACAACTGCCAGCCACAAGAAAAGCTGAGTTAGAAAAACTAATGGGATTAGATCTTGGAGGAAGTGACATATGGAACATAGTGTTTGATGAGCAGGAATCAGCAGTATAAATGCTATAGGAAAACCACTGGGTTTTTGAGGCCTTGTGAGGGGGAAAGAGAGCACCAGAATATGCTGAGGAATTGTGAGAAGGAATTGAGAGAAGAGCAGGAGAAGGTCAAGGTGAGTTGTGAGAGACCAAGCAAGGTCATAGTGAAGCATATTGGTCTTAGTTTTCAGTCTGGATTTTTCTTATATGCAATGGAAAGTCATTTTATCACGCAAAGCTCCACTTGTGCACTTTTCATCATGGAAGGATCTCTTTCTTATTTATCTATCACCATCTATCTATCTATCTATCTATCTGTCTGTCTGTCTGTCTGTCTGTCTGTCTGTCTGTCTGTCTGTCTCTCTCTCTCTCTGTCTGTCTATCTATCTATATCTATCTATCTATCATCTATAACCATCATTTCTCTGTCTCTATCTATAATTTATTTCTATCTATCTCATCTTTTATGTAATTTTTCTACTGTCTTTATTAAAACATTTGACTCAGTATATCAGAGTGGCAGAAGTAAAACTTTCATAATACACAATTTCCTCTTTATTTGTTTTTGAGGGTGAGGGAAATGACTTACAAGAAATTCTTAACTCTCTACTAGGGGATTCAAGATGAGAAAGAAGTTGAAGCACAGAAGAGGATGCTGCTCAAGTGATGATGCCCAGAATTGTGGTCATTATTCACCACACCATGTCCACAGAAAGGCAAAGGTCTCTACTTGATGGTATGTATATAATCTAGCCTTTCTTATTCTACAAAAGGAGTGCAGAAGGTTGGTACTCAGGAAGGTTTCCTGATTTCTATAAACTTCTAATATTAGTTATCTACTTGGACAAAAGCAGAAGAAAAGGCATGGTAGAACTCAGATGACGAAGCTTGGTAGTTTCTAATCCTCTTGTCCGTCCTGAGATATTCTTTCAGGGCATTCCATAGCTCTATTCAGAATCTGCTGGGAGATAAGTCATTAAACTGATAGCTCCCCTTTGGAGTGATCTATCTATCTATCTATCTATCTATCTATCTATCTATCTATCTATCTATCTATAATTGATCTTTCCTTATAATTTGATAACAACAATGAGACACAATGTGTTGAATGTCCCTAAGATGTTCTCAAACTCAACATTTTTTTAAGGCAACATGCTGTAATAAATGTCAGTAGTAGAGATAGACAGCATCTCCCTATAATTATGTACAAAAATTGCCTTGTATTCTTCATCACTCATTTCCTTCCTTCTCTTTGTCATTAATTTTGGTTTTGTCAATCTCCATTAACTGTACAAAAAGGTGCGATGACACAATTTTTAAAAATTTTTTATCCTGTTATTTTTGTCTTAACATGATATTCTACCATTTTAACTAAACAGATCTGAAACATTTTCCCAGGCTATAGTGATTGTTTTAAATATAACCAGTGGCTGTTACAAATTTAATAACATTTCATTTTAAAACTTCACAAGGAAGATTTGTTTTATAGAGCCATTATACTACTTAAATTTACTTTGCATAATTAATCCCAAACATTAATGTTCTATAAATTGAGCCTTGATCCACTTCAATACAATAATAATTGCTGAGACCACACAAACCTCCCATTCAGAAGTGGAGCAGATGTTGTGGTCTTCCTTGACCTTGTCACCATGATGTTATGCTGTATTCAGAGACCCACCAGTTCGCTTTCAGGAGTTACTTTAACTCCATTCAAGGCATTTTGTTACATGTAGATATTTTTTTTTCTAATTATCTTTACTCTTGTAACAAAGTTTCAAAGTAGCTATAATATAATCAGAATATGTGGTCTGTAATTTATCTCTGACTCTTTCAAAAATAGATTATCTTCTTTTCTGAAGGCCAGGTAAAGCAGTTTGAATTTAAGCTTATTAGCTTTTTGTTGTCATTGACAATTACATGGCCCTTCCTTTCTTCTTAGCTAGCTAAGGGGAGGTTTATACTATAGCAAATTATTGCAGTTGCACCTGTGTAGAGTAGTCTATAATTAGGCTGAAAAAAGCCACTTGGAATTTGGGACATGTTGCATTGCCTGATTTGTTGATCTGTTTCTGACTGAAGTGTCTTTTGTGGGAACTAACAACCATTTCTGTTTCTGCTCTTGGTAATTGCTTGTCCTGCTATTGGCTGGTGCCTCTCGCCTTGTTGTGCAGCCACAGTCTTGACACATGATAAGAAAGTTGTCCTTCACCAAGGGAGACAGAACAGTGAAACTGTGGTCCTATCAAAGCATATGTAGTTCATACAACATCTGGATCCAAAAGCTTACCAATGGTGTAATGTAAATCTTCTAGATAAATCTCCCATAACTCTAATTTATCCTCTGTTGGTCCAAAGGGGAGACTGAGAAAAAGGAAAGCAGCCATGAGGGCCAACAACATACCTTTCCCTGTTAGGCAATCATGGCACTGCTGTGTTTCCTATCATTATAGCTGGTTTGTGCTGTTCTCTGGTTGAACATCAATGGTTCCAAATAGTTTTGACATGCAGCTAGACCACTCAGAAAAGATGATAGTACAATAGCTTTATGTCCTCATGATAATGTTTGGCTGTTTGATGCCGTTTGAATATATAAATGTCATGTCCAATGCATAGTGAGGTAAGCTCACCATATCTTGATGTTAACCACAGCACTAGCTTTACTCCATTTTCACCACCCATTAGATAAGATTCTGAAGATACCAGAATACTGCAGAATAAACCTTTCTTCCCAACAGTGTTCAAATTGCAAACACTTGTTTCTTTGCAAATGTCCCCAAATCAGCTAACAGAAAGCCCAATTCTATACTATGATCCTAGGGCATTCTCACTTGACTCTGTCACTTCTTTTGTGTGTCTGCTGTCTTCCCAGTTACCATGAGGCAAGACAGCTAACTTTATTTAACCAGTCATGTTCCTGCTGCTCTTTGGCTGAGGGGCACTGGCATTCTTTTTCATTATTTCGTGTATCAACAACTGCTGTCATCTCATTCATTCTATTAAGCATGCAAGAATGAAGGAATTATTCCTGCTGTACCTGGCAACTTCCTTTTAAGGCCACGCTCCATAATTTTACTGCATAAATAGCTCCCATAAGCACTTTCTTCTCTGCCTCTTTAGAACAATATTGGTGATTTAAGCTGTGAGCATCTCCGACAGTCTCTAGTACAATTGTCTCTAAAGTAGCCTTCTTGGAATAACCTTCACTTTCCATAATCTGTTTTCCATATGGTAGCCATGGTATTCCCTCTTCACTAGAAAACTTTAAAAAGTCATTTTGTTGTTGCAAGCTCCTCAATGCCCCTTAATTCTCTTAATGTAAAGACACAATTACCAAAATTCACAAGATTTTTTTAATTTAATTTTTATTTTTTATATTAATTACAGTTTATTCACTTTGTATCCCAGCTGTAGCTCCTTCATTCCCTCCCAATCTCATCATCCCTCCCTCTTCTCTTTCCATGCCCTTCTCTAAGTCCACTGATAAGGGAGGACCTTCCCTCCTTCCATCTGACCCTAGCCTATTGGTCTCATCAGGACTGGCTGCATTGTCTTCCTCTGTGGCCTGGTAAGGCTACTTCCCCCTCAGGGGGAGGTGATCAAAGAGCCAGCCAATGAGTTCATGTCAGAGATAGTCCCTGTATCCCTTACAAGGGAACCCACTTGGATACTGAGCTGCCATGAGGTACATCTGTGCAGGGCTTCTAGGTTATCTCCATGCATGATCTTTGGTTGTAGTATCAGTCTCAGAAAAGACCGCTAGGCCCAGATTTTTTGGTTCTGTTGCTCTCCTTGTGGAGCTCCTGTCTGCTCCAGGACTTTCTATCTCCCCCTTCTTTTGTAAGATTCCCTGCACTCTGCCCAAAGTTTGGCTATGAGTCTCAGCATCTGTTTGATACACTGCTGGGTAGATTCATTCAGAGGCCCTTAGTGGTAGGCTCCTGTCCTCCTGTTTAATCCCTCTTCCAATGTCTGTCCCATTTGCCTTTCTGAGTGAGGATTATTTGTCTTACCCAGTGTCCTCCTTCTTGCTTAGCTTCTTTAGGTATACAGATTTTAGTTACATTTATCCTATATTATATGTCTAATATCCACTTATAAGTGAGTATACACAATAGGTGTCTTTCTGCTTCTAGGATACCTCACTCAGGATGATCTTTTCTAGGTCCCACCAGTATAAAAAGTCTGGTCACTATTATTGTTTTCTTCTTCTTTTTTTCTGTGTTTTAGACAGTTCTCATGTGACTTAGCCTTGAAATTAACATACATCTGAGGATACCCTTGAGCTTCTCATTTTCCTACCTCTCTCTCTTAATTGCTGTGATTACAGTGTGCACCATCACTGCCAGTTTGTGTGGTTCTGGGGACTGAATCCAGGGCCTTATCCACGCTAACTAAGCACTCTCCCAATTGAGCTATGTCCATAGCCTCAGCCGTTTACTCTCACCTCATCTCATGCTGCTCTTTACTTCTTTTTATTCTAGCTATGCTGACTGAATTTCTTTCTCAACACCCAGCCATATGTTCCTACTATGACAGTGTCTTTACACATGCCCTCTCTCTAGATGGTCACTCTCTACCAGTGTAAGTAAGTAAATGATTACCCGCATTTCAAATCAGTTCCATTTCAGGATGGGTATCCTTCAACTAACCTGGGTAGGTCAGTTTCTCTTACTCATACCTTATAGTACTATATGGTTTTCTGTAGTAACACTTTCCAAAGTCATAGTAATATCGAACTTTCATCTTTTTTTGAAGTTGAAAAATGTAATAATGTGCTCCTTATATTAGTACTTATTTCGACCTTGTACTTACTAGCTTCTTGATTAATGTTTGTGGAATGAGGTGCTACTGTTCTGCTACTGCTGGGTTGCCTCATTTAGCATATGTTATTCAGCTTGGCTAACTGTATTCATCTGCTTCAGTTACCATAGCAAAACTGCACAGATTGAGTGAATTTTATTATCTCACTGTTTTGGAGTCAAGAACTCCAGGGTCAAGGTACTGTTGGGATTGGATTCTGATGAGAGCTCTCTTCTTAGCTTATAGAATGTGGCTTTGCATGGCCTCTCTCTCTCTCTCTCTCTCTCTCTCTCTCTCTCTCTCTCTCTCTCTCTCTCTGATTTCTTCCCTGGAGAGGAAGAGAGGGAACAGGTATGAATATATATGTGATGGCATCTCCCCCCCCCCTCTCTTTCCTTGTTTCTTAATTTTTTTTTTTTTTAGGTATTTAGTTTTAGAACTAGGGATCTTCCTTTTGTTATAAAACCAGCAGTGTTCTTAGACTAGGGCCTACCCTTATCACACCATTTAACCATAATCACCACTTAGAATGGCCCAATGTGACATTGCTGGTTGAGGCTTCGACATATGAATTTGTGATGGATACAATTCAATTGATAGCATTAACCTTGAGGCTCCTCATCTGTAACAGGATAATCATGTAAGCTTCCTGGGAAATGTTACATGGGTTGAGTGAGGTTCTGAATGAGAAAGCTCCTTGAAATGGAAGGGGCTTTCTTTTTACTGAAAATAGATTTCTTTATATTACACTCTAATTAGGGTTTTCCCGTTCTCTACTCAGTTGCTCCCACTTCCCCTTTCATCTGGATCCACCCTGTTTTGTCTCTTATTAGAAAACGAACAGGCTTCTAAGGGATAATAAAATAAAATAAGACAAAACAGAAACTAATACATTATAATAGGACCAAACAAATAGACAAACAGAAGGAAAAGAGCCAAAGAAAAGGCACAAGAAACAGATATAGTCTCTGAGACCCACTTGTTTGCACATTTAAGAATTCTATGAAAATACTAAACTGGGAGCCATAATATACACAAAGGACCTGTCTGGATATATGTATGTATGTTCGTGTATGCATACATACATATATATTTGTATATATATGTATACGTGCATATATACATACATTTGTATATATACACACATATATATTTGTATATACACAAATTTTATACATTGAACCAATATATATATTTGTATATTGATACAAAGCTTTGCAAGACATATGCCTTTTTTGCAGCTACTGAACCCTCTTATCTCAGCATATAAACATCTGTATATATATAAACAAATAAACTGTTTTGCTTCTGGTACAAGAGTACCAGAGAACCAAAACAAACAAATTGAAAACAAAATAAAGAACAAAAAGCCCTGATATGACATTATAAGACAGAAAACCTCCAAAGATGCCATGAAGCTTGTTTTCTGTTGGACATCCAGGGCCAGGCGAGTATATTAGAAGTTAGTGTTACTGAATGAGCCACACAGTAAGTAAATATCCTCAGCTTTGCAAGACAGGTGGTCTTTTCTGAAGCTATTGAACGCTGCTGTCACAGCATGGAAACATTTGAAGCAAGTGGAATGTGTGCAGCTGAGTTCTCATAAACCTGCATTAATGACATTTAAAGCGCAAACTCCATGGTTTTCATGGGTCATGAAGCAGTAGTCTTCTAGATTAAAAAAAAAGATTTAAATATGTAAAATCCATTCTTCTTTGGTGAACTTATAAAGGGAGGCAGTGGGCTTGGACTGGCATGAAGGCCACAGTTTGCCAAGTCTCTCATATATGTCATCAATTTGAAAATTTAAAAATTAGAAATCCACTAATTTTCTGGGTATCCTTGGACCAATGAACTGCACTGATTGTTTTTCAGGTCTGGTTGGAAAATCTTCTTTAATTTGACCTACTGGCTAGGCAGAACACTTGCTTTATTGTTTCCGTAAGTTTCATTTTACTGCTGGCTCTGAAAAAAATGATGTATCCATTTGCCTGTTATAGCAGCTGCTGAGAAGGCTCTTGAGTCAGATCTAGCCTGCCATGCTAGATCTATGGCTCTGGCCAGCCTTAATTCTGCCATATTCTCTAAGCCCCTGAGGTACTGCCAGTGCCAAACTGCAACCTGTGAAGCAGCTGATTTCAGTAAACATTTCCAATCTCCAGATTTTAGGAACACCCCAGTGTCATGTTTAGATTCAATTATCAAGCATGTGCTCATATGTCAAGGAGGAGGCAAAATGTGACTGATGTTACCCTAGAAGTTCATAGGACACGTGGCAAGAATGACTTGATCTTACTCCGAGACTGTGGCAAATGACACTGTCACAATTCCCTGGGGATCCTCAAATTGCAGAAAGTAAATGCTTCTTTAAATACTAGGACATATGTTAATATAATTCAACTATGGGTGCTTTTAGTGAGGGTAAATCATTTGGTGATTAGGTGAAGAGATGTGTGAAGGGGCCCAAGCTGCTCTGGCAGATGACCTGGATTTAGTTCCTACCACCCACACTGGGTGGCTCACACCTGGCTGAAACCCCTCTTCCAGCATCCATGAATATTTTCATGCATATCCATAGTGACCATACATACATTCAGGCAAGTCCTCATAAAATAAAATAAAAAATTCTTTGGAGACCTATCATGTGGAAATATAACCTCTGGGTTTTCTCTTTGTTGCAGAATTACTAACCCTGTACTCTGGCCTTTCTCTCTTTACCATGACATTGGCTAGAAAATGTCATAGCTATTGAGGCATGACTACTTGTGAGAACATTGATCATCAGTTTGACAATATCTAGAATCACCTATGGAACAAGCCTCCAGGCATGCCTCTGAGGGATTAGATTTGGTTGGAGTGTGGACCTGCCTATGAGTAATCAGCTTGATTATGTTGAGGTGGGAAAAACTGCACTAAGGGTGGGTAGCACTAAGAGTGACAGCCCCTTTCCATGGGCTGCTCCCTGGACTGGACAAAAACGAGGAAGCTGGCCAAGCCTACACATTCATGGTTTTAGGCTTCCTGGTTGTGGGGTACAATGGGAGCCGCTTCTTCAAGCTTTTCCTGCCTCAACTTCCCTGACATGCAGGATTGCAGTCTTGATGTGTGGCCCGAAGTACACGGCTCCTTCCTGGAATTGCTTTCATCAGTATTTTATCACAGCCATAGGATTGCTGAGACACCACTTGTGTGCTTTATTGTGGCAAGAAGTACAAAATAGCTTCTGTCTGGCCAAGGACAGATGGCATCTTCTGCTACAGTACCTTACTTTTGTAGTCTACTCCTGTGATCATCATGAGAAAAACTCTAAGTTTCACATATTGATCCAACATTTGCTGGTTATTTTTCACATAAGAACTAATCAGATGGCTGCATATCCGTATCCTGATTTTAAGAAGTGTCAATGTGTGTTAAAATTGCCAGTGATTTAATCTATTCTTTCCATTTATTAGCATCAATCCTTAATTATTCAATAAATATCTGATTATCTACCAAGTACAAGGCAAAGAAGAGGTTTGGGGATTGGAAAAAAAAAGATTGACAAAAGTCCACTTAAAAATAACATGGGGGCCAATCAGTTCATATCAGAGGCAGTCCCTGTTCCCATTATTATGGAACCCAGTTGGATACTGAACTGCCATGGGCTACATCTGTGCAGGGGTTCTAGGTTTTCTCCATGCATGGTACTTGGTTGGAGTATCAGTCTCAGGAAAGACCCCTGTGCTCAGATTTTTGGTTCTGTTGCTCTCCTTGTGGACTGATTGGCCTGCTCTTTGATCACCTCACCTTGATGGGGTAGCAGCCTTACTAGGCCACAGAGGAAGACAATGCAACCACTCCTGATGAAAGCTGATAGACTAGGATCAGAAGGAAGGAAAGGAAGACCTCCCCTATCAGTGGACTTGGGGAGGGACATGTGTGGAGAAGGGGGAGGAAAGGTGGGATTGGGAGGGGAAAAAGGAGGGGTTTATAGGGGGGATATAAAGTGAATAAAGTGTCATTAATAAAAAATAAAAAATAACATGGAGATTTATTTGCAAAGGAGGCAAGCATTTTAAAATATGTCATTTTAATATGAAAAAGAAGATAATGGAGAGATGGACCAGCCATCTTAAGACTGGTGAGGCCAGTGATTGATGTTTTGAGCAAAGGTAAGATCTGGAACACTCTAGAGGGGGTCTGTGACTGGGGCTGCAAAGGCTGAGTGTGTTATCAGGGAAACAATGGAAAGCAACAGTCTAGGCAAAGTAGAAAGCAGAAGCCCCTGATGGCACCAGAGTGTGATTTTCCCCCCTACAATGGAGCTCATCTTATGCTAACTCTCTCACCTTATTCTACATCTCTTCTTTCTTGTTTTGCCTTTCCTGGCTAGGCTGACATGCAATGAGCTTGGATGAGTAGCTAGTGGGAGATGAATGAAGGAACTGGCTTGGAAGAGAAACTGTTAACAGTTTGTGGTAGTATGCAGGCTTTTACTTCTGTTTAAAACAGAAGGGGATGTCTTGTTGGTAATTCAGTGTGCTTCTCAGAGAACATTGCAGCCCATTGAGGTGCCATGTGCTTCCTGGTAGAGGATGCATACCTGCCCCTGTCTGATAGATAATGAACTCCCCTCAACCCTCCCGGGAAGTGCCTGAAATCACTTAGCATCAGGAAAATTTGGCCAACATGACAGATGGAATGACACTTCTGCTTGGCCTGAGGTTGAAAATGAGGTAGGTTGCCCTCACGCTGAGCAGGGGAACAGAAGTCCACAGGATGGATGCTGTGTAGCTGCCAAGACGTGTGTCAGGCAGGGCCAGGAGACTACCAGAGGCCCGAGCCAGGAGCAGGAAGGGCTAAGTAGATACAAGGTTTCCTGCAGAACCCTGGCAGTTGGAAGGAAGACCGTCACCAAAGTGTCCTTTGCTCACAACACAGGGAATCTGTTCATTGCCTGGTCTAGCTCTTCCCAAAGCTTCTTTGCTTGGAGCTATAATTGAAATTAAGACATCAAGGGACAGCAATTTGGTAATAATTCTGTTGACCAAATAAATATCACAAAACTGTTTCCAGATTTCTGGAAGACAGAATGGAGAGCTGAGGCTCCTATAGAGCTGGCTCCAATCCATCTCTCTCCTTCACACCTAAGATTTTTAGGCCAAAGAACCGGCCAGATGTCAATTTTCTAATGCATAAAACTGGGGTGTGTGTGTGGATGGGCTAGCTAAATCATCTCTAAAATTGCTTTCATACTACTATTAAAAACATTGTGATTATGTATATGTGCTCTAAAGAAATTATCAAATTTAAAATGATAGAAATATTCAGATTACTTTTAGTCAGAACAACAATTAGCACAACTCATTTGGGAAGCAATTTGGCAATCTATGTCAAGAGCCTCAAAATTGTTCTTCTCCAACTACTATTCAGTAGTGTTCCCCTAGAAAAGAAACCTGGCAGTGTTCTGAAGTCCAGAAAGAAAGAAAAAAAAGAGGTGTTTCTTTTAATATTATTTTTTAAAGTGAAAAATAATTTTAAGGATGTTGTTTAATTCACCATCCATAAAATGAATTAGTTTTTAGTCATTAAAGTGAGTATCAAAGCATGTAAATGATGTTTTTAAAGTCACTTTAACAGTAAATAGGGAAATTATTGAAGTAAACAGAGAAATGTTTGTTATACTATTTAGTTCAGAAAAAAACAATATTCTAAGTTACATAAAATATAATTTTGATTATGTAAAAAACATAAGAAAGCTGGAGAAATATTAATTTTAAATGTTTTGGGACTATTGATTTCATTTCATTTCTTTTTGTTCTCTTCTAATAGTCTCTAATAAGCTTTCATCACAATAAAATTGAAATAACTCAAGTTTATGATTATTAGTCAGTCATATATATTAAGAAGCTGTCAGAAAAATGGAAATAACTACAATTATAGAGCATCATTTGTTACATAAAATGCAATCATGTAGTAATAGTTCAGTGGTTGATACATTAATAGAATGATCATTGTACCAATAGTCAGAAGCTTTAGATTCAAATTCCAATTCCTCAGATATTCTAGTGCATGGTTTTAAAAATTGATTCTTAGAAGTAGAAATCCAATCAACATTCACCACAAACCTCAGTGTTTCGTATTATTTGCTGTAGTGATATTGTTTGACACAAAATATGATTCACAGAAATAAAGCTTCTAGATATCAGTGGGTATCACTGGCTTTATTTTCTTTCTTTCTCTCTCTCTCTCTCTCTTTCTTTCTTTCTTTCTTTCTTTCTTTCTTTCTTTCTTTCTTTCTTTCTTTCTTTCTTTCTTTTGGTTTTTGAGACAGGGTTTCTCTGTGTAGCTTGTCTGTCCTAGACTCACTTTGTAGGCCAGGTTGGCTTTGAACTCACAGAGATCCACTTGCTTCAGCCCCCTGAGTGCTGGGATTAAAGGTATGTGTCACCACACCCGGCCATCACTGGCTTTCTAAAGTTGACCAATGAGTGAGAGTCAATAAGATGTGGTTCCTATAGGAACAGGGAAAGGCTAACCTATTATTGGGACTCCGAGAAGTGTTTTATGCAGGTTAGTGAGCTGGTGGCAAACTATAACAAAAAGGTATAGTCAGCGGACCATGCTCACAATCTGAGTTGTCTTTTCACTCACTCTGTGGTCATAGAGAAGGTGTTTGTTCTATGCGCACCTCCATTTTATGTAGCTTAGAGATGATATTCTATTGCCTACTCTTCTCCTTTCATATTGTCCAGCCCAAGCTGGATTCAAACTTGCTCCATAGCTGAGGATGAACATGAACTTCAAATCCTCCTGCCTCTACTTCCCCAGAGCTGGGACTAAAGAGATGGCACCATGCCTAGCTCTATTATCCTCTTTCCCCAAGGGCATGGTTACAGAGAAGTTTTGTAAAGGGTATAGTAAAGCACAAAGCCATCTCTTCAACCAATACTTCTCAAATGGCTTTTCAATATGAACAAATGAATTCTGAGAACAAACCTCAAGCCCTAGACACTCTTTGTCTAGAGACTAGAGGATACTATTATTGGAAAGAAGTTCCTTCCACTTCCTGTGTGTCAGTAACATCCCCTCATCTATTTTCATTGTTGATATTTTTCAGCCCATGGGCGTATTGGATTGTGAGGTTGGGGACGAGAGATCATCACCGATGAAAAATTGTCTTCTTACATGCTTTGTTATGCACTGTTCTCTTTCCTGCCCCATCATTTCTCTTTAACATGAGAACAGATGCACTCATGAACTGGGCTAGGGATTGTGGGATGCTACAGTAGGGAAACAGGGTGCTCCCAAGTACTTACTGGCCACGAACTTGTGTCACTCTATCCAGAGGAAGGAGATGAAGGGAAAGAGCCAAATAACAAACTGCTTTCAGGGAGCATCTGAGAGAAATAATTATGTTTCAGCAGCCCACAGGAGGAAGTGAAGGGAGAGGAGGAGGAGGCCAGTGACATAGAGAGCTTGGTTAATTATGGAACAGATGCCCAGCAGCACCTTGGGGTGAATGCATTAGGGGTGGGAAACTGTCATCTCTCCTCCCCTCATATTTATTCACAGGCTTCTGTGGCACCCAGCTGGAACTGGTTTTCTGTGGGTTTGGCCCCAGTTGGAGAAATCGGCAAGTTCAAAGCTTTCTCCTCATTTCCAAATAGGATCTTCCTGCTGCCCTGTCACCCTGCTTTCCCATTCTGCCTCCCACTGTGATCCTGGCACATCCCACAGGGCTTCCTCTGATTTCAGACAGCTTGTATGATTTGGCCTGAATGGTTTGAGAAAGGACTTTCCAGACCTCAGCTGAATAGGAACATAGTCTTTAGGTCTCTTAGCTATTCTGCCAGCCTTCACTCTCTGTTCTGTGACCCACCCAGGGCCAAGAGCCAAGAGCAGCATGTGCTCCAGAGACCCAAGTCCCTGCCCTGCAGCCCAGACATATGCAAATCAGACAGTAAACACAAAGAGCAGAGGCCCCAGTTCTGCCTGCCCTGCTCTGCCCCTGGCTTTTCAGGCATTGTGTATTTATACCCTGGCCACAGGAGTTTGGGACCTGAAGCAAAGGTAAGAGCCAGACTGGTAAACATTGGTTCCATCCAAGCTCTTCTCTCTTCTTCACTGTCCCCACTGCACTCTCCCTGGCTATCAAATGGTTGGATGTGGAAACCCAAGGAGGGAAGAGACTTGGATTTCAGACTCTCTCCACATCTCAACCTTTTGCACATATAAATCACTGCTCCAGGAATGCCCCCCCCCACAAAAATACATCTTTGTTGTAAAATAAATGCTTTCCCTCGCATCATAGCACTGCTCTCACCATTCACTGAATTCACATCTCCACCAGCATTTACCTTTCTGCTGATGCTTTTCTGTGGTGGTCCTTACTCCTTTTGGGTGTGCTTTCAAATTCTGAAGAAGCATTGTACCTTTCAGACCCACCCTTAAAGTTGGGTGCTCTTTTACTCTACTTGGCACAGGTGTACAGTGAGTGGCTCAGACGGAGGCTCAGTAAACTCAGATGCCCTTGTTTATTAAACATGTCTGAGATCTCCGGCTCATATTTCCAGAGTAGTGGGTAGAGAAATGGCATGTGTATGCCCACACTTCCTAATACAGTGGTAATTTTTCCTATATAAAGGAGATGATTGAATACTGTGATTCATTTCAGCTAGATAACACAAGTGAACTCATTGGAAATGAAGCACTTAACAGATCATTGCCTTTATCATTGTTATGCTGTCATTATTATTCTCCTAAATTTAAGACATGGGCTGCCAATTAGATTCATAAGCAATGGCTGCAGTCACCTAGTCCAGTGTCCTGCCACAAGGCAACAAAAGCTGAGCTAAATGCTATATATATATATACGGAAACACAGAAGGAATTTGAAACTGGTGCAAGGCTGTGGAGACCATGTGGGGTCTGAAGTGATGGGATCCATCTGGAACTGCATCTGACACTTCTATCCTTCCTTGAGACCCTTTATAGGGGCTACAAATTGGCTCCTTGAGGGTTGTCTTCCATCTGTCAAAGTGTTTGGGTTGCCTCACATATAATTTATTTATTTCATTTTTATTTTTATTTTTTTAAGATTTATTTTTAGTTTCTGTGTGTGAATGTGTGCTTGTGTGTGTGTAGTGCCTGTGGGGGCCAGCAGAGGACAACAGATCCCCTGAAGCTGGAATCCCAGGCAAGGCAGTGGTAAGCCTCTTGGTATGGATGTTAGGATTTGATCTTAGCATTTCTTTAAGTGTTTTTCTGTCATTCTACAATCTTCCACAGAGAGTTCTCTTCTCTGTTTAGCTCTGTACCCCATTTTTAATTGGATTACTTGATTTGTTGCTTTTTAACTTCTTGAGTTCTTTATATATACTGGATATTAGTCCTCTGTCAGATATAGGGTTGGTGAAGATCCTTTCCCAGTCTGTAGGCTGTCGTTTTGTTTTGATGACAGTGTCTTTTGCTTTACAGAAACTTTTCAGTTTCATGAGGTCCCATTTATTGATTGTTGCTCTTAGAGCCTGTGCTGTTGGTGTTCTGTTCAGGAAGTAGTCTCCTGTGCCAATGAGTTCTAGGGTCTTTCCCACTTTTTCTTCTAAACGATTTAATGTGTCTGGTGTTATGTTGAGTTCTTTGACCCACTTGGACTTTAGTTTTGTGCAGGGTGATAAATAGGGATCTATTTTCATTTTTCTTCATATAGACATCTAATTAGAACAGCACCATTTGTTGAAGATGCTGAATTTTTTCCATTGAATGGATTTGGCTTCTTTATCAAAAATCAAGTTTCATAGGAGTGTGGGTTTATTTCT
>CM053764.1:51949450-51975512 GCA_028658305.1 Pachyuromys duprasi
CTTGTATGTAGCAAATGGTAGTTCAATACCCAAGTGGGTACACTAGTAAGGGGAACAGGGACTATTTTGGACATGAACTCAATGGCTAACTCTTCGACCTCCCCGCCCCCTGAGGGAGGAGCAGCCTTGCTAGGCCACAGAAGAGGACATTGCAGCCATTCCTGATGAGACTTGATAAGCTAGAGTTAGATGGAAGGGGAGGAGGCCCTCCCCTATCAGTGGACTTGGAAAGGGGCAGGGAGGAGATGAGGGAGGGAAGAGTGGGATAGGGAGAGAATACAGGAGGGGGCTATGGCTGGGATATAAAGTATATAAACTGTGATTAATATAAAATAAAAATGTTAAAATAAAAAAAGAATCTCTTTTCTTGCCATTCTGCAGGCAGCCCTCTGTCTCCATTTGTTCAGACCACTGCCATGCATCTTGTTTCCTTGCTGCTCACTCTTTCCTATATGGATCAATGTTTTCCAGGGACTGAGAGCCAGGGAGCAGCCGATTCCAAAGGAATAGTGTAAGCCTGGGAGTGGGAACTGTTTTTTTTTTTTTCCTATGTTACTTGTGGTGGTGACAGATCCATCATTCTATACCTTTGTTAGCATTCAAAGAACTGGGTACCAAACAGTGAGTTTTACTGTTGCTAAAATGCATTTTAGAAAGAGTGCAACAAATAGAACCTTGCTTAACACATCTAGGGTAAATGCTGTACTCTAAAACGAAGAAACAGTTTCTAGCTTGTTCACCAAAGGCAAAAATTTATTTGCTTATGGAGTATTATTTGGACAAAATATGCTTGGTTATAGAAAGACTTTTTGGTCTTCAAAGTGTCTTTATGTTTTGTAGGGATGCCACATTGTCTCTTTAAAACAATACCAGGAAAATTCAAACCACCTAACCAAACCACAGCCCTTTAAATAATTCAAAGTGAAGTAAATGTTTTATTTGCTTAAACACTTTCGAAGCCCAAAGAGATATACACTTCCATTGTGACTATGGGTGTATTAAAATGGAACACATACATAACAAATATAATACAGTTGGAAGAAGAGTTAATGCTGAGCCTGGCTTGTGCTGGACATTGTTGTGCTCATTCATGAGTTCTTATAAGAGTCCCATGTGGAAGGCAATGCTATCTTCCTTTTATAGAGGAAAACTGTGAGACCCAGATGGAAGTGACTTAGAGCTTATAGGGCTAGTTAGAGGCCATGTAGAGCCTGCATTGAATCTGTCTTACACAGACAATGACTCCCTACAGACCCAGTCCTGGCTGTGCACATGGAAGGCTGCCAACAGCCCAGTCCTCAATGAGAGAGCTCCTGTCTGAGCAGCACACAGCCCTCTCAAGGCCTCTACTCAGGCTGATATCTAGAGCTGGAGTGTAACCCCAAAGCTCCTGCCCGCAGTTTCATCTGTCGTGAGGAAAATCTCTCCCTTTGCAAAGTCACCAAGGTAAAGCCCTGGGTCTGAATCATATCTTTCTCAACTGCAGTGCCAGCACAGAGACAAACAGCCTCTTCAGGGTGGTTCCGTCAGGAAGATAAATGCTGTCTCATTGATCCCCTCACCGAGGAACCTGTCAGAACAGCAGCTGCTAGCCCAAAACACTTTGAAGACCAAGCCCAGGAGTCCAGTCGCAGCCCTTTCTGCTGTCATGACTAGCAATTCAAAATAGCAGACACGTCTGAATCCCTGTCACCGTCTAGGACAGAAAGTAAAATGAATGAATGACAACTTTCCAGGGAGGTTTGCAGCAGGCTGTCAGCACCAGGGCGGAACATGGCAGACACTCTCAGACAGAAGATTTTTCTGTGCTGGACCCAGATTTACACAGGCAAAAATCAAGTTCAAGGGCTAAGGAAAATCCTGAAGGTCAGTGACATCAGGAAAAGCGAGGTGTAAAGTCTAGTTGTTGCAGGAGATAGAGCAAGGCGGACTGCTTTATGAATGTGTGAAGGAGTATGCATATGCATGTGTCTATGTCAAGCTTTCTCTTTTTGCTCTATTAGCTAACTGCTCTACTTTCTTACCAGTTATTCCGGTGTCTCTCTTCAATCTGTCTCCTGATACTCCGAGTTTTTAGATGATTAGACAGTTCCCCCAGCTTCCCATGTGCTAGGAAGTGGCATAGTGTCAAGGGTGCGATGCGGGTAGACAGAGGCAGGAGATACCTATTAGTCTTCCACTCTTTGGAGGAGGTTTGTGCAGCAGTGAGGTGTCCAGCAGGTGGCGCTCAGAGTTCAGCTTCATCTTTTCTGCTATAGAAAAATTGCCCCAGTACCACTGTGGGGTAGCACAATGCTTATCCTTGCCACATAAGCTGGTTTTACGTATTGTCAAAATTGGGGTTCTCCTGCATGTTTTTTTAAAAATAAAACTTACTTTTTCCTTCCTCTGGGACCTCGACAAGTAATACTATAAAAATATAAGGATAGCTTGAACCCAGAATGTCCTTTCAATTCTCATTCCCATCCTTAAGGGGTAAATTCAAAGCTGGTAGTTGTGGCGACGCTCCTTGCAGGGGTAATTTCTGCTTTGTTTTATTGTGTCCATTTTTTCCTTATGTCTTTTCTCTCCGTTCCCTGTTCCTCTGGGTGGGCAGAGAAATGGAGCCAGATGATGCTTACAGAGCCCAGTATAGGATTTCCTTTCCACGTTCATTACATAGTAGCTATGGCATAGATTAGAAACCCAAAAAAAGATCCTTTCACAGTCTGTAAGCTGTCATTGTGTTCTGATGACAGTGTGTCCGTTGCTATACAGAAGCTTTTCAGTGGTCCCATTTTTGTTCAGAAAGTTGTCTCCTGTGGCAATGAGTTCAAAGCTCTTCCCCAGACCTGGAGGACAGGAGCACCACAAAGAGACCAACAGAACCAAATATGTGGGCCCAGGGGTCTTTGCTGAGACTGATATTCCAATCAAGGACCATGCATGAAGACAACCTAGAACCCCTGCTCAGATGTAGCCCATGGCAGCTCAGTCTTCAAGAGGGTGCCCTAGTAAGAGGAACAGGGACTGTCTCTGACATGAACTTAGTATCTGGCTCTTTGATTACTTCCCCCTGAGGTGGTAACAGCCTTACCCAGGCCACAGAGGAAGACAATGCAGCCATTCCTGATGAGACCTGATAGACTAGGGTCAGATGGAAGGGGTGGAGGGCCTCCCATAACAGTGGTCTGCAGGAGGGGAATGGGAGGAGATGAGTGAGAGAGGGTGGGAACAGGAGGGGACAAGGGAGGAGGCTACACCTGGAATATAAAGTGAATAAATTGTAATAAATAAAAATAAATTAATTTAAAAAAGAAACCTCAAAAAATGCTTATCCAACCCCAAGCCTGAGAGGTAAAAGTCCAAAGGAAAGAAGCTGGTAGAAGATTTGTCTTCATGGAGGACATTGGAGTATGTGTGTGGCTGAGATGGTGACTTGGTTTCTTATAGAAGTTTCCTCTGCGAAAGCTGTGTGGAGGGCTGAGCTGACAAAAGCTGTTACAAGCTCCCATGGTAATACTATTGGTCTGTTATCGTTATTCTAGTTTAGGATCAAAATATGAGCTATTATTCCTTCTTGCCAAGAATCCAGTCTACTTAGCAAGATAATAAACTTACTCCAGTAACAAACAAGTTAGTTATTGCTGTGTAATTCATGTCAATAAATTTGCTCCAAGACTTCCTAAGAAACTCCATCTCTGGGTCATGAAAGGTTGAGAAAGTTTTCAGGGAAGGATGGTCTAGGTCAGGCTTTAAGTAGGAAAAATTGAGAAGCCATAGTAGGCAGCCAGAAAGGCAGCTGTGTGGGGGCGTGGATGTGAACAGGCAAAACCACAGGAAGCTGGGGCTCAGCTCGTTGGACTCCTCAGTATCAGACAGTTCCTTTAAATTTTTATTCCACAGAAGGACCAAACCACAGTAAAATTCTAATTTCTTACTTTATGGGGTGATGTGTCCCAGAAGCCCGGAGAAATGATTAATCTTTAAAGCAGTATTTATTTCCATTCTTATTAAGTACCAAGAGTGACCTCATTCATTCAACACATATTTATGGAGTATGTTCACTGTGCTGGATGTTTTGTGGGAAACTATGATATATCAAGCAAAATTATTCTCTCTGGAGCCTTTATGTTGGGAGAGAAGACAAGAAGTGTGAATATAGCTGTGCTGTCAGAGAGAAAGACAAAGACTCTTAGGTAAGCACAGAAAAAAATATTACAGGAGCCAGGGCAAGAGAAGAATTATTTCTAGCTGGGGTTCAATGGTGATGTACGTTTATGTAAAGGTGTAGGGAAAAGAAGGGTGTTTTTCTCATGGAGTAAGTGGCAGGTGTAAAATAGGAGGGTGGAAAAAGAAGATCATATAAGAGCAGGGTTCTGCTCCGTGTGCTGAACACTGAAGGGAAAGTTGAAAGTCTGGTTCTCATTGGTTGAGAGGCCTCTCAAGGAGGTTAAGGTGTTTACATTCGCTGGATCGTACATGCTTTTGTGTAGATGGACAAATTCATTTTGGAAAAGATCTAAGGAGATCTAAAAGGTCAGGAGATGAGCACATGACCTCAGCATGTAAGCTAGTCTTTCTAGGGACATGGAGGTGACTTATTGACTCTGAATTGAATGTGGCTTTTTAAGTTGACACTTTTTGCCATCATTACAAAAACTACTATACTATAGTGGCCATCAGCCACTATATGTATGAATCAAATCAATGGAAAGGCCTTCTTAGGTAAAGTCAAGAGATTGTCTGTTTGTCTCTACGTAGGCATATACATTTATGAGAATAGTTAAGTTTGATTATTTTTAATTATGTGTATGTGGATCCATCAGGGTATTGTATGAGAGCTTGCAGCAGTCAGCAGCTTTGGATTCCTTTGAGCTGTGTTATGAGCAGCTGTGGGATGCTGGGAAGCAAACTCAGATCCTCTGGAAGAGCAGTAAGTGCTCTTAACTGCTGGGCTGAGCCATCTCTCCGGGTCCCTTAGTGGTTACCCAAAGTAGTTGAGAATAGAAAGATATGATGCATGAAGAAATGAACAGCAAGAAGAGGGTAGCATTTTGGAAAAATTCCAGTTTTCCCAGAGGTGAGGGTTTTACCTGGATGCACAAAAACTACATCTTGTAGTTACAGCAGTGGGATATGGGAGTTGGATCTGCCAGAGAGGCTGGCAGATGCATTATAGGATGATCAGTAGAAAGAAACAGCAGAGGGTTTGAAAGGAATTACATTCCTGAACCATAGTTTCTGTTGTGAAGCATTGGATGAAGACTGTGAGAGACACCACCTCCAGTAAAGAGGCTTCCTGCAAATAACTGATCCAGGAATTTACAGGATGATTAAGTAAGTAAAGGTTGAGCAAAAAAGCAAATCAATACAATTTCTTGAAGACTAAAAAGCAAAAGAGCATTAAACATTTTAAAAAATTAAAGATCTTTCGCTACAGAAATACTGCAACAAAGTGATCAAATATTTCACAGTCAGTTGAAAGAAAAGCACACCAAATAGTCATCTCTGTCATATAAAAAATGCAAAGGAAAATATAAGAAGAACTCAAGGAAGCGATAAGAGAATATGGAAAGACAAAGTAGCAGAGGTCAGGTTACTGAAAAGGAGAAAACACCCAGCCGTCAGCAAAGGAAGACCGTACTATGCTATAGAAAAACTCAAAGAACAGAAGTTACCAAAACAAAGTAACATTAAAAAGTACACACTGTTTTTTTGTAGCACATTACAATGTAAGAAGGAAAAGAGCTTCAATATTTGTACAACTGGAATACTTTAAGATAAAATCATACTTTTTATAAACATATATTTTTAAACATATATTTTATAAACTTGAAATGACATATTTACAACATGAAATTTAGTAAAATTTTGCTTGAGTACAAATGACTTGCAGAGCTCCGTAAAAAGGTTACAGTATTAATAAAACAACATTACCCTATTATATTTGTAGTCAAATACAATAGTTGTGTACTAACTTCATGAATATGCAAAAAACTCCCAAGGAAATAGTTTTTATAAGCCTTTTTTTTCTTTTTCTTTTTCTTAATTGCAGTTTATTCCCTTTGTATCCTGGCTGTAGCCCCCACCACCATTCCTTCCCAACCTCATCCTCGCTACCCCTTCTCCACCCATTCCCCCCCCCCCCAGTCCACTGGGGAAGGAGGGAAGACTCCTCTCCTTCCCTCTGATCCTAGTCTATCAGGTCTCATCAGGAGTGGCTGCATTGTTTATGAGCCCATTTCGAGGAATCTCCTAGAAAATAAATTTGTTAGCCAAGAGTGTAGGACAATTTCAGTGACACTCAGAGAATCCCATGCCTTTCACCAGAAAAAAACAAAACAGAGATTTGAAGATTAAAGCAGAGCGTTGGCATGTTCCATCTGTTCTGATAGTATAAGAAGCTATAAATAACAACAGCTTAGAGGAAATTTGCAAGAACGTAGGCAACAGAACAATTTTCCTTAAATATTAATCAATGGTCATCCTTTAAGTCTGACAGTATGGCGAGAACTGACCAACTGAAATGTAGGAAAACAAACATTAAAAATGGTCCACCTCTCACAACCAAGCCTTCGGCAGAGGGCATGGAATAATATGAAAAAAGGGGGAGTTAGTAAGACTTGGCAAGAACAAGAGCTCCACAAAGACCAAATAGATCAGGGCACAGGGGTCTTCTATGAGACTGTTTCTCCAACCAAGGACCATGTATGGATATAACCTAGAACCCCTGCTCGGATGTGGCCCATGGTAGCTCAGTACCCAACTGGGTACCCTAATAAGGGGAACAGGACTATTTTGGTCATGAACTCAATGGCTGGCTCTTCGACCCTCCCCCCCACCCCCTCCTGCCCCCGGGAGGAACAGCCTAGCTAGATCCCAGAAGAGGACATTGCAGCCAGCCCTGAAGAGATATGATAAGCTAGGGTCGGATGGAAGGGGAGGAGGTCCTCCCCCATTAGTGGACTTGGAGGGGGGCAGGGAGGAGATGAGGGAGGAATCGGGAGAGTAGGAGGGAATGAGGGAGGGGGCTATAAGGTACATAACCTGTGATTAATATAAAAATAAATAAATTACATTAAAAACGTCCTCCTCTTTTTCTATCTCTATGTTTTCTTCTTCCTTTTTATTTGCTCCATTTTGTCCTTACTCCTCCTCATTCTCTTTTCTTTTTTCTTTCCTTTTTCTTTCTTTCAGTGTCTTCCCTCCTCCTTCATTTCTAGGAACTAAACCAGGTCTATGTCCATCCTGAGCTAATGAGCTGAGGTTTATCATGGCTTTAAACCTTCAGCCAAACAATAAATAATAACTAAAGAACAGGTGCCCAGATAAAAAATCTGTATTCATTTTATCTCTGCTTAGAATAAGGAATTCATATATTCTGGGTAAAAACATAAAGGACTTGAGAGAGTTTCACAAAAATATAAAAATCCAAATTAAAACCTCCCACATATTAAAAAAAATAAAGGTAGGACAAAAAAAGCAAGCAGACAAACAAACAAAAAGAACCAAATAAAATGTAGATAAAAGTAAATGATCTTAGTTCACTCAGAAAACAGAAAATTTCCTGGGTAGTTAAAAAATTGTATAGCATGTGAACAGAATAATTCAATAAAATTAAGTAAAAAAAAAAAAAAAGGTAAATCTCCAAAGCCCCACCACCCAAACAAGGCTGAAACAGCACAAAATAAATAAGAAACTGAAAACCAAACTAAATATGCAGTAGTCTTAATATTACAAATGGTAGAATTCAGAAATAAAGTAAGAAGGGTTATGTTAGGTTTGTTTATTCTATAACGACATCTTCTGACTCTGATAATTATGCTCATGTACACATGAAATAACACGGCCTCCAAGTTCATTAAGTATCAATAACAAAAGATGAAAAGAAAAGAAGCATGTGACATAAGACTTAAGTCATTGCTTTCCTTTTCTCTTTCTCTTTTTCTTTTAAATGTGTGTGTGGGGTGAGTGGTGGGGTGTGTGTGTCGTTTACATAGCATGTTTGCATAAGTATAGAAGCACATATGTGTTCAGTACCTAGGTTGACATCTGTGTCTCCTGTGAGTTTCCTCATCTTATACACCACAGCAGGGTCTCTTGTTGATCCTGGATGTGTTTGGTGAAGCTGCTCTACTTAACTTGTGAAGGGACTGTTTTGGTTTCTGCCACAGGAGCACTGGATTGCAGGTCGCCTCTGTGTGCACATAGCTCCCCCAGGTCTCACACTTTTCCCAGGATCCTGAGGGTGTAGATCCCAGCGTCGCCATTGCACGGCGATTGCTTTACCAGTTGAACCATCCCCCAGCCCTCATTGTCCTCTTTCAGTCTTCGCTAGATCAACGAGAATATAGAGAAAAAAGAATAATTTCAATACCAGGTAGAAAAGATCCAGGTAAGCCAGGCATGGTGAC
This sequence comes from Pachyuromys duprasi, assembly GCA_028658305.1. Taxonomy (NCBI): domain Eukaryota; kingdom Metazoa; phylum Chordata; class Mammalia; order Rodentia; family Muridae; genus Pachyuromys; species Pachyuromys duprasi. Next base: position 51,957,847 of record CM053764.1, read on the forward strand.
TCACGCCTTTAATCCCTGCACTTAGGGAGGCAGAAGCAGAGGCAGGCGTTTCTCTGTGAGTGTGAGGTCCACAAAGTGAGTCAAGGACAGCCAAGGCTACACAGAGAAACCCTGTCTCAAACAACAACAACAAAAACAAACAAACAACTGAAAAAAATAAACCAGAAAAAAAATTCATATATACTCACTGTTCTAAAAGAGATGACTACACTTTGTTTAAAATATACCTAGATGCTATTTTAAATAATTGAATGGATAACTTATTAATAAAGATATCAATACACACCAGGAAATGTAATTAATAAATACACATTCATTTTTTCGCAAGGCAGTTAAAATAAAATCTATGAATCAAGTCAGGGAGTTAAAAATGCCTTTTTTAGTAAAAGAAAAACTTTTGTGAAACTTCTAGTGAAGGAATACCAAGATTAAAATTGAAAATTTAAAATTCTTAAATAAAATTGTCTTAAATACAACCGATATATTTAGGTTGACATATAAAGTGCAACAAAAAAAAAGGATCAAAAGAAAATCTATCATTTTAAATACTTACATGAAAGGAAAAAAATCAAATTTAAAATACAGGTACAAAAGCAACACAATAAGATGAAGGAAAGCACAGCAAAGAAATTGATATGAATGGAATCTGAAATTAACTGTGTGATTATGCAAGCATGAGAAAGCTAAAGGTACATCTAAAACTACCATTTCATTAAGACTGTGATGAGCCGGGTGTGGTGGCACATCTTTGTTGTTTGTGATTCTGGCACTAGGGAAACTGACATAGAGGACCTTGGAGCTGGTCTGGACCATATAGCATGACCCTGCCTCACAAAGCTAAAATCTCCCAAAGGAAAACAAAAAAAAAAGCGCGTAGGTTGATTTAGACGTAAGGGAAAAGAATATCTGATTCAGGAGGAGAAACAGAGAATCTAAATATACAAGTGAACAATACAAGGAAATCACCACAGAACTACAGTGACACTTCAAACGTAGTTATAAACATAGTGTAATAGTATGAAAATAATTTTGAAAATGTGGTTGCAGCTAATCATTCTCTAGGAAAGTATAATTTATCAAGCTCATGCCAGACAGAGAGAGAGAGAGAGAGAGAGAAATCATGTAACTATGGTAATTTAAGCAGAAGAAATGGATAAGCCCAAGAAAATACGTTTACTTACATAAAGGATTCAACCAAATCTTTGCAGAACATTTCAAGGATTCAAGACAAAGAATGAAAAGGAACACATTTCTCCCATTTTTCATGAGTGAATAAATACTGGTATTAAAGTCTGATAAAGATTACATAGATTTGTAGATGAATGAAATGTTTGGAATATGAAGATGAATTCAAATATCCTCAGTAAGTAATCCCTAAGAATAACAACACATTACAAGCCCGGATAAATGAGCAAATGGGTTTTATTCTCATAGAAACAGACTCTTAAAGTATTTATAAAATATAATGATCATTACTATTCAAAACACCCCAAAATATCAATCTTCAAGATGTAAAATTATATCTCTATTAGCCTGAAGATTGCACACTTGATGAAGAAAGCATCTTTTCCATTGCTAGGGGTTATGCACAGAAGTCTTCCACAATGATGACTATATGACACATTGTTGGGACTAGTCGATGCCATTAGGGAAGATGAAGAAATTAGAAATCTAAAGATGCAGAGTAACTCTACATAAATTTGTAGTTGGTATGGTGAATAATTCAAGGTAATTAAGAGAGATGGGCAGCAATAAGAAAATTCATAATAAGTGGAAAATAGCACCTCGTTACTCAGATCTTTCCTATGTTCATATAATCACCAGCCAGAAAATGTAAAGGGAGAAATAGCATATGTACACGAGCCAAACTATGAATGAAAATAATAAGCTTTTATGACCAAAAGAAGAATTGTTAAAACAATAGTAGAAGGCACAAGAGAATGACTGAACAATTGATAAAAGATATCGTATGTGAATTATATTTGTTCTACTTGGCATTAAAACTGCGCTCATAATGTAATAATACATGCAGATTTAATTTGATTAACCTCTTGATTACATAATTTCCAGTTCACATCTCGTGCTGGAGAATGGAGGTTAGGGACCCAAATCGCTTCTATTCTTTTCATTTCTTCACTGACTTATATCTTTTCTTTCCTTATAAAAGCATTTGCCCAGAATGTTAATCAATACATCTGTTCATAATCAATTGGTAACAAGTTCTAGGTGGATGGAAGGCTAAAGGAAGTGGACCCAATGAGCAGACCTTACTGGAAGTAACCTCAGATTCGTTTTAGTGGAAAGTTGTCTCTGAGGCTTACTGCCTCTGCCTGCTAACCTAGGCCTAGTCCTGGAAGCTTCTAGTCTCTGTACCATCTAACCTAGGCCTAGAATGTTTTTAGCCTCTAAGAATTACTTCATACTAAGCTCACCCTTTCTTGTACTTTCTGAGCTCTGGGCTGGCTGGTTCAACTCAGCTGTTCTGGCTCAAATTTCTCTCTCAGCTGGCTTACTCAATCTGGCTTATCTCTCAGCCCCTGAGTTTCTCTGCTAGGCCTCAAACTAACACAAGCAAGCTGCTCTCATTTCTGGTTCCTTCTCATTCTCCGGCTTGTTCCATCTTCACCTGAATTTTCTCTCTGCAACCTGTCTCATTACTGTGCCGGTAAAAAACTGCCTTCTCTCTTATCTTCTCTCTTAGGTAGCTTCCTTCTTCTCTCTCTTCTTATGTGAGTCGGGCGAATCCTATTCTGTCAGGTCTTTCTCTGATTTGTCACTTTTTCTACCACTCAATTAGATATCATTTTCAAACATGTGTGCTTCCTTCTACAAACTAACTTTACTTCCATTGTTTGAGATTAAAGGCATGTACCACCAAGCCTGAACCTGAGCTTTTCTTTACCTGAAACTTGCTCTCTACCAGGCTGGCCTTGAATTCAGATCTGCTTGCCTCTGTCTGCTGGATTAAAGGCATGTATGTATTCCAATCAGACCACACAGACTTGGAAGATTTTTGGATACGATCTCTTGCCAGCAGATCACAGAGACCTAGAAGGTCTTCAGATGTGATCTCTTGCCAGAATAGCCATGTTCAGAATTAACTTCCTTTACAGAAAGTGACACAGTATTATGGCATACATGTTTGTTAGGTTGACTTCATGTTATAGAATATCAATTATTTTCTGATGATTTCTTGATTTAATTATAACTTTAAAATACAAGGGTTGCTTTGAAATAAAGAATGCATTTTAAAATCGCCTATAGAAAATGAAGGACTGAGAACCTCTGGACAAATCATTAAAAAAGAAGGTAAGTGGGAGGTAAATACAACAGCATTAAAATGTAAAATGTTCTCATGTGGAGGCCAAGGATTGAGATGGGCTTCCATGGCCTAGTACATGATAGCTTACACTCTATTGTTGAGCTACAAGTCAATCACTCAAGTTATTAGTAAATTACAATGACTCAAACAGTGGTGTGCCAATATACGTATTGGTGAGTGAACCAAAGGAGAATAAATGAAAGTCTAGAAAGAATTTGAGGTGAAAATAGATAACTATAGTTAATCAGTAGAGGAAATGATAGATTACCGGGAACCTTTCTGAATAGATCAGACATGTAAGGATAAGAAATAACACCATAAATATAAACATTTAATATAGAAATATTTTAAAAGTCATAGTTTGTTAGTGAAAAAGAATTCAAAAAGTATTCTATGATCTTTTTTATTTACTAAATCACTGCATTTTGGCTTGTGCTTATAGAATTTAAAGTGTGATAATAGTAATTAGATGCCAATGACCACACACATGAATGATCAGGCATCTAAAGTTAGCAATAGGCTACCTCTGATAAATAGTTCTACCACTGATTTTAAGATCTATCACTGATTTTAAAGACACTTTTGAGGTTAAACATCAGTATTCATGGCATTTAGTATAAATATATATATACTCACATTACTGAAATTAGAGCAAGCATAGACATCCTGTCTTTACTCTAAGATGACTAACCATCTAATAATTAATCATTGACAGCAATATTATGATTCCAAATGATTGCTGTCATTTACAAATCTCTCATTGTAAGGTTAATTAATAGTATTAGTAACTATAGACAGGTACATCAGCAATAATATTATCTATTAAACATTTCAGAATATTTACTAGATACTATTATCTTTATTTAGTAAAACGAACAGATTCCATTTTCAGTGACTATACATGTACACATATTCCTACACTTGTACACATGCATAACCTTATCAAGGGCTGAAAAGAATTAATAATGTCTATGGCAAGAAAAATAAATAAGAACATTAATGAATCAAACGTCTGTTTTCAGTTCTATTGTGAATGATAATTGCTTGTTACTATAAATAACAGCATATGCCTTCCTTGGTTGCAATTTTCAGCATAGGGAAATATTAACTGTTGACATCTTTTCTGGGAAGTGCAAACTCCCTTAATTTGCTTCTGAATAAATCCAACACAGTATCACTTAATATCAAACACTGATTACTTCCATGATAGAAAGACTTTGTTTCATCCAAATAAATAGCAAACATTAATCCAAGCTGTGTAGTAGCCTAAGCCATTGTCTGTTTCCCAGAACCACATTTAAGAAGATGACAGAAGACAAGTTCACATGAAACTTTCCAGGAACCTTTTTTGATTTTGTGACACTATGTTTGTAGCCCAGGCTGGCCTGGATCTTAGAATTCTCCTGCCTCAGCATCCCGAGGACTGGGATTACGGATGTACACTCCCATTGTTGGCTCCAGATGTACTATTTTTTTTCAGGGTAATATATTTGCTCCAAATAAGTCAGTTCTTTTGAAATTTATTTTGAAGTGAACAACTTGCTAGAGGCAAAATCCTGGTTTCTAACAGAAGCACCGGCTTGGTCATTAAATAAATGTTTTCATCACCCCTTATACTGCACATTCTCAATGCTACTTTTGTCCTTCCACATGACCTGTATGAAATACTGATTATAGATCTGAAGGGTATGAATATAGAGCCGGTGGTTATAATACTCAGTTTATAGTATCTAACCCTGATAATACAGATCTGGAATGGGCTTATGAATAATTCTCTTACAATATAAACACCTAAAATTATATAAAAACCATTCTAAATACAATATTCTGGAGAGTTCTGTTTTTTTTTTTTAATATGAGAAGTCAAAGCAATTTATTCTGAGTGTGACAGCTTCCTCATCATCCTTGTTTGGGCTCGTGGCTTCCTGGTCTGTTGACTTGGCCTCCTGCTAAAGAGTTAAACCCATTGGCATGTCTGTCACATTCCTGTCTAACGGTCCCCTAAGCAAGCCACCAATCTTCCTTGCTCTGGATGACAGTTAATGAACTGTAAAAGTCTTGAACCAATATTTCTGCTTCATCTGTGAGCTTGCAGAAGGCGAGTTTGTTTTTCGCCCTCAGAAAGGACCAAGAGTGTTTCTCAGCTAGATAAGGATGATTTGTTTTCCTGAGCCTCCTTTTAGTTCTGAGGACATCTTCTGTGCCTGGGACTTTCACTGTGAGAAACATGAGAGTCTAATCATTCTCGAATTGTTTTCATCTGCCTGGGTGTTTAAACTGGATTGCCAGCACTTCTAACTAACTCTGACTTTGAGCATGCCCTTTAGCCTCTTTGAGCCTTGAAAGGAGGACTTCAGTATTTGTTGCCACTCCCTAAAATGAATCCATTAGAAAATCAAATGAGACATGGCTGTGTGTTTTCTTAAGGTTCATTTAGAGTCATCTGATGAAACATTATACTAATTATCAAGAGCTATGCCTTCATGTATGCATATATTTACATATGTGTATACTTAGATGCATATATTCTTTTACCTACTAAGCAGGTTCTATGAGGTATAATTGTTTTTGAAGAATAGCAAAATGAAACATAATTGGAACAATAAAGCAGCTGCTTGGAAGCAAGAGGAACAATACATTTTATATAGTTATTGCATATTATGGAGCCATTGTTATAATGCATGCCTCTAGTCATATGTTGCCTTAAATTTCCAGGGTAATACCTTAGTAAATCCTAATGTCCTTCTAAATATGGTTTCAGTTCGGTTCTTTTTTAATTTACCAAAATGGGACCATTAGAAATGTTGCTTTTTTTCCCTATTTTTCATTTATCTGCCTATGGCCCCACTCCTCTCTCTCTCTCTCTCTCTCTCTCTCTCTCTCTCTCTCTCTCTCTCTCTCTCTCTCTCTCTCTCTCTATTTTCCAGCTGGTGTCAGTTCTTGCCTTTTGTAGTGCAATGTTTTTGACTCAAGTATTCAAGTTGATCATCAATACATGTTTTTCAGCTACTATTTTTTTTCTGGGTATCTCTTAATTTCTTTATGAAATTTACTGAGACATTTTTGGATCTCTTCCTAGAGAATCTGTTCAATATAGATTTTTCTAGACATCATTGCCAATCCAGACCATTGCTATTAACTGTAGTAGAATGTGGTTCACCATCAGATAGAATTGTGCACAAAAGCTGAAGAGCCTAGATGAGTTTTCCTTTGGCAAGGTGTTCATCCTAGTTTCTGCGTCTTGTTCCAGACTGAGAAATGCTACACAAACCACTCGTACACCAATCTCAGCTAGATATTGATAGTTTATTAGAACACCTCTCCAAGCTAATCCATCAGGAACACAGAAAGGACTTGGGAGCCTAACTGTGACATCTACAGGTCTCACGGTCGGGTTTTTTTTTTTAATAGAAAAGGAACCGAATGCAAAAGACATGGGGAGGGTAGTACAAAATAATAGGTTTTTGGATAACTAGACAAAGTATTATCAGCTAACCTTTTAGCTGATTAGTTCTAGGTGAGGTAAGTGAGGGTCTTCCAGAGTGCAGCCCAAGTGCAACCGAGTGTAACCAGAGTGTAGTCAAGTGTATAGATAACCAAGTATGAGCTATGACTCTGTTGAATCATACAAAGCATAAGGTCAGCTCAACCCCCTGGCAGGGTCTGTTGGTAAAGGATAACTTGGTTCCTTGGCAGAGTGTGTTACTGTCAGCTATGAATAAATAATTTTAGGAAACAACATTAGAAGTTTAAAAATTTGAACTTAGTTTGACCTCAGAAACAAAATGGAAACTGAAATGATTGTAGTTATGTCTCAAAGCATACTTCAATATTCAAGGCTTCGAAAGGTCTGTTTTTAAACTATGGCATCAATTAAGCTTTCTTCATGGTTTGTCTTCTTTTTCAGAATTTATTCATCTATTTTAAAAAACAGGATGTTTTTAAATTTCTTAATATCTAATTTCTTGCTTAGGTGTGTATGTATGCTGATATATGAGCTGGTATATGTGTGTACATAGAGAAGCCAAAGGTCAAATTTAAGTGTAGTTTCTCTGGCAGAGTCTGTCCTGCCTTTTTTCTTTTAAGACAGAAACTCCCTGGGTCTCAGGACTTACTGGTTAGGCTTCAGGGATCTTCATCACCATTGCTGGGATTATATTTACTCATCATGTCCTCTTAGACTGCTCTGGATTCTAATGAGTTCTTAGGCTTTTTTATTCTTGAGTACTGACTAGGTATTTTGAAGGCAATATCCCTCAATTTGCATTTGTTTTTCTCATTATTAGATTAGGGTTGTGGGTATTGGGAAAGAGCTCAAAGATAATGGAATCAGCTCAATCATGTTGTTATTCAGCATCACATGTTGCCATGGCACCATTGGCATGATATCATTTGGACTTAACCACTCCCGAGTAAACCTTCATCACCTGGCCAATGTGGTGTTTGTCAGGCTTCTCTTCTGTAAGTTAGTTACTCTTCACCCTGGTTTGTACTGTAGCCCTTAGAAGGATTTTGCTAAACACAGCTTCCATTAAGGAGGAGTGGGGGGTTCTGTGCTACCTTAGTGAAGTGGATAGGATTTACATAAGTTACTTGGACCTCTTCAGAGAAGTTTGTCCGTACTATCCCAATAATATTTTTATATCAAGTCATTTATATCAGTAAGGACTTACAGTTATTGATTTTATGCTTTGGGTTACAGCTCAAAACTTTACTGCTCAAATTGTAGCCAGCTTTGACTGCTGGGCATGCCTGCAGTGGCTCTCATTGACAGAGCCCATTACTGGGAGCACCCCTCCTATCTTTCTCCCTCCATCTGCCTCTTCTACCTTCTGTTCCTCCTCCTTCCTGACTCCCTCCTTCCCTCTTCTTTTGCTCATTCCCATCCTACCTCCTGTTCTTTTCTCCCCAACTCTGGCTTTAAAAGATGTTCCAAGTTCACCTTCTGCTTTTCTTTCTCTATCCCCAAATCAACTGCTTCTCTTTGGATCTCTGGGCCCTTACCTGGGCCTGTGAGAGTGGGTCTGGGTTAGAAGTACCCAATATTCATGCCTGTGCTTTAGTATTCTAGGAATCTGAGGCATGGTTTTGATGCATGAGGCATATCACATTCTCACTGTGGCTACAAAGCACATTCTCTTGCAATCTGCCCCAGCAGCAAGAAAACAGGGCAGAATGCCTTTCTTTAGTCTGGTGATAACCTTCACTCTAGAAGAAAAACAAACACAAAGAAGTAAGATACTTTTGCAAGATCACGTAGCTAACTTGTTGGCTTACTTAAAAAAAAAAAACTACTCCCTTATCTTTTATCTTTTTCTCCCTACTCCACCTAGTCCCTTCCAACACTCTAACACCCCAACACCAGGTAGGATAGAGAAAGGGTTAGTGGGAGAGGGGGCGTAGTTCTCTTATGTTCTTCCTGCTGGTTAGGGTCATCAGGTTTCTTGGAGCCAGTGCAATCATTGTTTCAGGAGATTTCCAACTTCTGTCTCACAATAGCAACTAGGAGCAGCAAGGGGAAAGCAGGAGCAGCATTGTTCTTTCTCAGAGCTCTTCCACACTCTCTGGGCTCTGGCACTTATTCTCTTTCCAGAATCCTCAGATTTAAACTATCTGCAGCTGGCAAAGAGCTCCTCTCAGAGCTTTCATGAGGCAAATAGTCAGCTGCTGTCAACCCTCTGAATCAGTCCCACACCCCATACCTGGGACCAAAACAAAAACATGTTTTTATTCACAACACTAGCTAGAGCCTTTATTATCTGCTTCACTAGATAGTGGGCTGATGCAAAACATGTGGGCTGGGCATTTGTTGCAAACCATTACTGTTTTATTTCTTCTTGATGGTGCTTAAGTTAATTACTGTTATTCAAATCCATTTGCTTATAGAAACTACTACCAAACTGTAGAATACCCCAGTCTTGGTGTGGTAACTTCCAAGCTGAAATGCAAGAGCAATGGCATAAAGACAAATGGGTTCCAGATGGAGCCTTTGAAACTGTCTTGGCTAGAGTGACTCTGCTTCTCTGTATTGTCCCCTTTCTATGAAACATTTTATAATATTCATTGTGTGTTCAGCGATGACTCACTGAGTAAAGGACTTGAGCATAGGATCTGGGTTTAGACCTCCAGAACCCAGTGTTCTGGGTACCACCCTCACCAGCAGCATGTGCTGCAAGAACACAAATTCATCTGGGCAAAGCACAATCAAAAAATAGCAGTAGGTATCCAAGTATCAATGAATTTTGAGTATTCTGCTTTAGTTTACCCACATCACTGAACACCCATTGTCCCGTTCCTTCCATGAGTAGTGTGCCCAGCTTCAAAAGTCTTGGTGAGAAGGTTGGGGAGTCTTTTTGGTTGTCTTCAATATCAGGTGCACTTTATAGGGCTGTGTTCTTCCATATGGCCCTCACTCTCTTCCCTTTGATGTCATCTTCCATTTCCTTCAGTTCTAGGGAATGTTTCCTTAGAAGACGATTAAGATGATATATTATTTATAGAACCCATTCACTAAAAATATACACAGTGGTTAGATGTCTTGTTCTTCCCCTTTTCTTGATGATGTAAACCTACTTGTGGCCATATGGCTTGCCCTTTGGTGGGAAGAGTTGACTTGCTTTGTTTCTTGTCCGTATGGCATGCTCTAACCGACAAACATAATGTGAGCAAAGAGGTCATAAGCCTCAGGCAAGACAAAGTGTTAAAAGGCATTACTCCACTACTTCATCTGATATCTCTTCTCTTCTTAATTGTGGATGCTAGAAATAGAAAACAGGAGAAAATCTTGATAGAATTACAAAAAATAATCTGTTGTTTACAATGATTAAGATGTGTGAATGAAATGTACTTGTAAGAAGCCATTGAGAAATGGAGGTTCTTGTGGTAAGACCAACTAATAAATGCAAGTTCAATTAACAATGGGCTGTAGGACTATGGATGCAAACATTTGTAAACCACCCCCTGCCACCAGTGGCTACACCAATGGTTTATTTAGAATTATTCATTATATTCTTTCTTTTTTATTAATTAATTTATTTAATTACTTTACAGCCTGATTGTGGAACACTCTCCCCTCTCCTCACAGTCCTACCCTCAGCTCCTCGACCTCTATTTCCCCCTCCCTTTCTCCTCATGGGTACCAACCCACCCTGGTACCTCAAGTCTCAATGGGACTGAGAGCATCCTCTTCTACTGAGGCCAGACAAGGCAGCCCAGCTAAGGGAGAGGGAGTCTACGGCAGGCAAGAGAGTCAGAGACAGCCCCTACTCCAATTGTCATATGACCCACCTGCTGATCAAGTTGCACATCTGCTATATATGTGTTGGGGGTGTAGGTCTAACCCATGCATGCTCTTTGGTTGGTGGTTTAGTCTCTGTGAGCCCCAATGGGCCCAGGTTAGTTGACTCTGTACGTCTTCTTGTGGTGTTCTTGACCCCTCTGGCTCCCTCAATCCTTTCTCCTACTCTTCCACAAAACTCTGAGCTCTGATTATTTGTTTGGCTGGGTGTCTCTGCATCTGTTTCTATCAGCTGCTGGATTGTGCCTCTCAGTAGACAGTTACCCTAGGCTCCTGTCTGCAAGCATATCAGAGTATCATTAATCGTATTAGGGATTGGCTTTCTCCCATGGGGTGGGTCTCAAGTTGGTTGACCATTTCCTCAATCTCCGCTTCATCTTTATCCCTACACTTCTTGTAGGCAGGAAAAATTTGGGGTAGAAGGTTTTATGGGCAGGTTGGTGTTTCTCTCCCTCCACTCTAAGTTCCTCTTGGTTACAGTAGGCTACTTCAGGCTCCATATCCCCTCCTCCATTCTCCACTGGTGCTAGGAGTCCCAGAAAGGATCTCTCTCCCAGCCTCCCTGAAGCTTCCTGCCCCTCCCACCACAATGCCTTGTCCCAGAGATGTCCCCCCACCAATTTCCATTCTCTACTCCAGTCCTCTCCACCCTCCACTCTTCCCTCACCTGACCCCCTCATTCCCTTCCCCACCCCCCTTTTCCATCCAATTCCCTCCCTCCATCTACTTTAGATGTCTATTTCTCCTTGGGATCTCTTTGTTACCTACATTCTTTGGGTCTGAGTTTTGTAACATGGTTATCTTGTACTTTATAGCTAATATCCACTTATAAGTGAGTACATACTGTGTACATCTTTCTGGCTCTGGGTTACCTCATTCATGATGATATTTTCTAGTTCTATCCATTTGCCTGAAAATTTCATGATGTCTTTGTTTTTAATAGCTGAGTAATATTCCATTGTGTAAATGTACCACATTTTCTTCATCCATTCTTTGGTTGTGGGACATATAGGTTGTTTCCAGTTTCTGGCTGTTATGAATAAAACTGCTATGAACAAGTATCTTTATAGTATCATGGAGTGTCTTTTGGGTATATGCCCGGGAGTGGCATAGCTGAGCCTTGAGGCAGAGCTATTTCCAATTTTTTGAGAAGTCTCCAGATTGATTTCCGAAGTCGTTGTACAAGTTTGCACTCTCACCAGCAATTTATTTCTAAGAATTACTTCCTCATTTGCTTCTGGTCCTTGAGTAATGTTCCAGACGTGGGCTCAGGTTTCTTTTCGGGTGGTCTTAAACATATCACGTTGAAGTGAAGAAAAAGAATTCTTCCCAGGAAGTCAGAATACCTGTGGCTTATATATTAGACAGGACGGTGTGATTTTTTTTTTTGGCACAGAATAAAACATAACTATTCAGATATTTCACTGTAGAAAAACAGCAGCTCAGGACCAAGTAACTTCAGGTTTGATTCCAAACTTTAGAAGGTCAGGAGAAGACTGATAAATAACACTGCATGTCCCTAGTGTGTTTGAAACATGTTGCTAGGGAACCATACACTTTAAATGACAACATTCAAAATATGGTCTACTGTGATAAAAATAAAAAAGCCCCATAGAGAGATCATGCAACCAACGGATGTGCCACCCTCCCTCAGAATTCACCCTCCCTTCATAATCGTGGGCTTTCTCCTGCTGCATAGCTGGTGTGGAAGACGGAGTGCTCTACCTGCAGTTAACAGATGCCCATGCTGGTTACAGACAGGCCTAAGCTCAGGGGTGCAGCTTTTATGTTCAAGTTTTTCAATTCTTTGTTACACCTACCCTTAGTCTAGGACAGCGGGGTTACTAAAGACAATGGTAGAGGTGTTATTTCTAGGGGTGGGTCCCTAGAAATAACACTTATTCAGGAATATGTGTATCCGGGAAAGGAGTCTCTCCCCAAGAGGATCTTATGAATTTGTGATTCAAAAGCACAAACCTAGAAATCCACATGTACACTTCTGGGTATTCATGCAGAGGAGTCTAATCAGCGTACAAGAGAGACATCCATGTACGATGGGATGCTGTTCTCATAACCAATATAGAGAATTGCCATAGCCCACAGAGCTTGGGTCCAGAAACCTCTGCTTCGAGGTAGAAAAGGAATGGAGAAAGGACATAGACACGTGCAGTGGAGCCGTAATTAGGTGGGTCTCTCTAACTACCTCTATGACTTGGAACCTTAGCATGTTTATTATGTACAGTATAGAGGGAGGGGCTAGCTAGGAGATTTCTGTCAGTGAGCAATGTCAAGCTGTAATCATCCAGGAAGAGGAGGGGGCTGCAGTTGCTCGTCTTTAAACATAGAAACTCATACTTGGTTTTCTGACAGAGCTTTGCCATCCCTCTTGAGCTTGCTCGATTGAGCAGTGGCTTTGCCAATTTACCATGGGCCAGTTGGTTTCGGAGTCATGGACAGGCTGTACTTATGCCAAGATACATATTATTCACCCAGGAATTCATTCACTCAAGGCTTCTTCTGCTCCCTACAGAGAACAAACCTAGATGCCCATGAACATATTAAGGGATTAAAAAATGTTATACATATATATATATATAATGAAATTTTATTCAACCATAGAGAAGAATAAACTTATGTCATCTTCAGAGAAATTGGTGAATTAGAGATCATTATGTGTAGCAAAATAAGCCATATCCAGAAGGACAAATATTATGTTTTCTCTCACATGCAAAAATATAGCTTATGTTTATATAAGAAATGGGACAATTTGTTGGGAAAAAATCAGACCACAGGGGATAGGAAGAGTAATGAGGGTGAATGTAAGCAATGCGCATGATACATATGTGTAGAAATGTTAAATGAAACATATCATTTTGTACAGTGAGTATGAACACACATTCACATACAAAAGTAGGTTCACACAATGGAGAAGATTTCTGAAATCTCAGCAGGACTGTTTATAATTGCATTTGGGTTGTCCATGAGATAGGATTATTCTGGAAACTCAATGAGACAGTATGTGTGGAAAAATTTCAAAAACGATGAAACCCTGAAGTGAAAACCGTATAAGATGGAATTATGGAGATGAGGGCTGGCGCAGTATTTCTAGCTCCGATTTTAGCTTCATTTATAAGAAAACCAAACCAAATCAGAGAACTGCGGCAGATATCTGAATGTTACGCTCAGGTTTCTGGATGTGCTCTGTTTGTGCCACATCATCATGTGGCAGTTCCTGAGTCCTGAGAACAAGAGCTCCAGCACCACAAATGCCTTCTTCAGGTTTCAAAATCCACATGCATCTCCTGTGGGTTCCTGTGCTCTGATGCTGCAGTTCCCTTGCAGTGGACAGGTTGTATCTGTCTTCTTGGGATGTATTTTTTCTATCAGTGAAGTGGGTAGGGAATTTTTGTATGCTGTGTATAAAGGGAAAGTCAGCCTTGTGAAAAAGCACCTGGCTGCCCTTCATCCTATCCAACATTCTATAGCGCGTTTCACAATGTAATTAATTCTGTGTTTCCTAAAGCGCATTCCTTAGATTCTCAGCTAATTGAATATTCCACACATTAAAAGTGCTCTTTCCTAAGCAATTTGGGAAGTGCTCCTCACGTAGTCTTTTACTTACTTGGGAAGTTTCGATGCTCATTCATATACACCTAGGCAAAAGGCAATGTTGGTAAGAAAAGGGTTTATTTAGCTTACAATTCCAGGGTATAGTCCATTACATGGGAAAACCAAGGAAAGAACTCACACATTTACTCACATCAAATCCACGGTATAGAGAAAACCAAACCAAACCAAACCAAACCAAACCAAACCAAACCAAAAAACACAAAAGAGAACAAAGAATGCACCCACACCCTCTTTTTACTTGCTTTGTGCTTCCTTTATTTATTCTTACACCGTTCAAGATCCCCTGCTTAGGAAATGACACTACTCACAGTGCCCTGAGTCTTCCCACAGCAACTAATAGTCAAGCTCCATGCTCCCAACATGCCACAGGCCAACTTGGTCTAAATGATTCCTCACTAAGACTCACTTCTTAAGTAATTCTAGTTTATGAGAAATGAACAGTTAAAATTAAATTATATAATTAATTAATATCAGTCACCTCCTAATAAGGAAAGATGGGATTTGAGCTTGAGTCATCTCACTCCCAAATACCTAACACTCTTTCTTTTCCTTTTATGAACCCTACATACTATTGCATCTACTGAAGTTCTCTTGTGTTGTCATGTTGATGTACCTACCACTAAATAGAACATTTTGTGTCTGTCCCTTTTGGATGTTTTCTTCTTTCTCAGTAAAGTGTGTCTGGATAATCTTGGCTATACTTTCTGCCAAGGGAAAGCACTTCTCAAATCAACCAGATGGCGTTCACACAGAACTCAGATACTCAGGAAAACAGCAGTTGCTCCTCCAACTCTTTGTCTCCATCTCCATGACGTTGACATAGGTTATCTCTTTCCTTTTGTCCATGAAGACAGCAAATATGGTGCACTAAGTTCACCCAGAAAATAGGAGAGAAGAGAAAAGCTACCAACACCTGGCAATAACCTGGGTAAACAAAAGCACTTGTCAGATCACTAGAGTGGAGGGCCATGGAAGGACTTTGCGGGAAATGCACCCAAATAGTTCGCGTGTTTATTGAACCCTCTGGCATTGAATAGCTCAGCTTCTCACTGGGAGATTGTTAGGAGTAGAGACTCTAGAACATAGATGAGATAGGCTCTCTCCAGAGTCCTTAGGTGTACTTCAAGGGATCCACTACTAGGACAACAACAAGGGTGTCCAACAAACAATCATCCACTAGAGAAGAGAAGAGCTGACCTCCTTCCCCTAGAGAAGTCATTACCATGGGCACTGGGGTACTGGGAAGGTTTGTGGCAGACCGTTCCCGGGTTCCACACTTGGAGTTTCTCTAATCCATTATGTCTGTGTGGGGTGCAGATATTCTACATTTCCATCCAGCTCCAGGAGATACCCAAGTGCTCTGAGGATGACCAGCAAGAGAAAGCTGCCCTAGTGGAATGGTGAGAAATGACCTGCCTTTGGGATAGATTTTGAAAAAGCTATTCTTTTTTCTTTTTTATTTATTTTTATTAATTACACTTTATTCACTTTGTATCTTCCCTGCAGCTCCCTTCTCCCTCCCCTCCCAATCTCTCCCTTCTTCCCCCTTCTCCACACATGCTCCTCCCCAAGTCCACTGATAAGGGAGGTCTTCTTTTCCTTCCTTCTGATCCTATTCTATTAGGTCTCATCAGGGGTGGCTGCATTGTCTTCCTCTGTGGCCTGGTAAGGCTGCTCCTCCCTCAGGGGGAGGTGAGCAAAGAGCAGGCCAATCAGTTCATGTCAGAGGCAGCCCCTGTCCCCTTTACTATGGAACCCACTTGGACACTGAACTGCCATGGGCTATATCTGTGCAGGGGTTATCTCCATGCACGGTACTTGGTTGGAATATCAGTCTCAGGAAAGGCCCCTGTGCTCAGATTATTTGGTTCTGTTGCTCTCCTTGTGAAGTCCTGTCCTCTGCAGATCTTACTATTTCCCAAGTCTTTCATAAGATTCCCTGCACTGGGCCCAATGGTTAGCCATAAGTCTCAGCATCTGCTTTGATAGTCTGCAGAGCAGAGCCTTTCAGAGGCACTCTGTGGCAAGCTCCTAACTTGTTCCCTGCTTTCTCCTTCTTCTGATGTCCATCCTCTTTGCCTTTCTGGATAGAGATTGAGCATTTTAGCCAGAGTCCTCCCTCTTGATTAATTTCTTTAGGTGTACAGATTTTAGTAGGTTTAGCCTATATTAAATGTCTATATGAGTGAGTATATACCGTGTGTGTCTTTCTGCTTCTGTGATAGCTCACTCTGGATGATCCCTTCCAGTTGCCACCATTCACCTGCAAATTTCATGATTTCCTTGTTTTTCATTGCTGAGTAATATTCCATTGTATACCACAATTTCTGAATCCATTCCTCAGTTGAAGGGCATCTGGGTTGTTTCCAGCTTCTGGCTATTACAAATAAAGCTGCTACAAATATGGCTGAGCAAATGTCCTTATTGTGTACTTGAGCCTCTTTTGGATATATGCTTAGTAGTGGTATAGCTGGATCTTGAGGAAGCACTATTCCTAGTTGTCTAAGAAAGCGCTAGATTGATTTCCAGAGTGGATATACAAGTTTACATTCCCACCATCAGTGGAGGAGGGTTCCCCTTTCTCCACAACCTCTCCAGCATGTGTTGTCACTTGGATTTTTGATCTTGGCCATTCTGATGGGTGTAAGGTGAAATCTCAGGGTCATTTTGATTTGCATTTCCCTGATGGCTAATGACATTGAGCATTTCTTTAAGTGTTTCTCTGCCATTCTATATTCCTCTATTGAAAATTCTCTGTTTAGCTCTGTTCCCCATTTTTTAATTGGATTACTTGATTTGTTGCTTTTCAAGTTCTGTAGTTCTTTATATATACTGGATATTAGCCCTCTGTCAGATAAAGGATTGGTGAAGAAGACAACTGATTTTTGACAAAGATGCCAAAACCATACAACAGAAAAAAAAATTGCATCTTCAACAAATGGTGCTGGTCTAACTGGGTGCCTACTTGTAGAAAAATGCAAATGGATCCATACATATCACCCTGAACAAAACTAAAGTCCAAGTGGATCAAAGGCCTCAACATAAAACTAAACATGACAGGAGGATCCAAGATGGAAGCCCTGGGAGGATACTGTGTCTGAGGAGTAGGACAGCAGTGTCGGCGCAGCGACCAGGAGACTGAAATCTGGGCCCTAAAACACCAGCTTTTGTGATTGCCAGGTGAGCGGAACTCCTATGGTGAGAAAATCAAGTGGGAAAGTACTAGGGAAACCCAGGTAATCTCTGGAAAAACTCCGGGTGACTGGCTGCTCACAGCCCTGATCTGAACGCGCAGCTTCCCTCAGTGCTGCCAGCTGCCTGGACAGGGACCTACAGTCTCCCTGCCAAGCTGAGGAACCCCAGAGACCATTCCAGTCTGGGTGCATCGGGGGCGCACATCTGCTAGCCCTGACCTGA
>CM053764.1:51976012-51992171 GCA_028658305.1 Pachyuromys duprasi
ATAGAAATTTGATTTTTGACAAAGAAGCCAAAACCATTCAATGGAAAAAAGACAGCATCTTCAACAAACTGTGCTGGTCCAACTGGATTTCTATATGCAGAAAAATAAAAATAGATCCATATTTATCACCCTGCACAAAACTAAAGTCCAAGTGGATCAAAGACCTCAACATAAAACCAGACACAGTAAACCGGTCAGAAGAAAAAGTAGGGAAGACTGTAGAACTCATTGGCACAGGAGACTACTTCCTGAACAGAACACCAACAGCACAGGCTCTAAGGTCAACAATAAATAAATGGGGCCTCATGAAACTGAAAAGCTTCTGTAAAGCAAAGGACACTGTCATCAAAACAAAACAACTGCCTACATAGTGGGAAAAAGCTATTCTTAAGACAAGGCTGCTACTAGTCCTCTCCTGGGCCTAGAAGGTGGTATTCCTGAAGCTTTTCAAGCCTCCTGCTTCAGGCTGCTAATCCTCCTAGCCTCAAGAATCCTCCAACTACCCTGTGCACCAGGGCTCTTAGTGGCAAGGATCCCTCCTCTTTTCTAGCTGCTCTCTTTCCAACTTTGGGAGAGTATGGGTGGGCAACAGTCTGCAGCCTCTGGCATCAGCAGCATCCCATTTTCAGTCTTCACTTGTCCTTTCTGGTAGCCGCTGACATAAGCTCACTTTTCGTTTGTCTCCTCATTGGTGGGCTAATTATTAGGATCAGTCTTTTAGGAGGAATTTAAACTGGATGGAAGGAATATGATTAGAGCCCAAAGTCTCTACCAAAGGCAAGGTCCAGAAATTCACAAGGATTATGCTAACTAGGACCCCAAACCTTGCCTCCAGCAACTTAGAGTTTCCCCAGGCAAGAATGCAAATAAGTCCCCCAAAGTTACCCAAGTCTACAAAGAAAGTCTGACTTTCTGTGGTCTGTGTTCTTTCCTCAACCTGTTCTCTTACTTCAGTCTTGCCATCTGGAGAAGGGCGCTAGCCTGTGTGCTTGGTTTGTACACTGAAGTTACTGGAATGATGATGCTCATGACGACATAAGCTAGTTAAGAATCACATTACTCCTTCTGTACTGTGTTATACACACACACACACACACACATACACACACACACACACAAATATGTTTGTGCGGTTTAAGAGTCAGCAGGGGGCCTGAGGAGTGGTAGGCTTGAATGGAACAGGTAGGATGGGAAATCGGCAGCCTTAGCAGTCATAGAATTCCTAATTTACAGCTTATTGTTCAGGATATTGTCTTTCAAACGCAATTTAGAGCAGACAGCCTGAAATAAAATGAAAAAAGCAACAAATGAGGTCATATCCTTTCCTTTTCCTGCGTGGAGTTGATGACTTGCACCAGTGTCTCACAAGTCTTCAAAGGCTTAAGAATAAGAGGGCAGGAGGTGGGTGTTGACAGGCTCATTTGCATATCTGCAGTCACATCTCTATTGTTCACTTGCTACCCAAGAAGGAGCAGGTGCTGGCTGTCACTGGTATTCGTGTTCCTCTGTACATAGAAATAAAGTAATACACACCAAGTGCCACCAGTCAACCAGTCACCCTGTGAGCATTATACATACAGAGCCCATTCATCTCTGAAAGGCTGACAGGGGAGATATCATTATCTCCATTTTCCATCAGGAGCCACAGAAGTTTCTAGAATCCATGTCACCACTGGTGAGCTACAGGATGGGGACCTGGTTGTTCTCTAGGCTTCAGGCTCTTTATTTCTGTCCTTATGCTAAGGGGTCTTTCCCTTTTTCTAGGACCCGCAGTTTATTTGACTCCTGAGCAGCTTTGTTCCTTTTAGATACCCTGGCATCCTTTAGAACTCTTCAAATTTCATTTTTCTTGTCCATTGCCTCTTCCTCTTCTCTGGAGACTCTTCTTATAAATTGAAAATTTATGTTTCTTGTGATTGACCCGTAAGGGTATTGCATATTGTTGGTAACAAGATGTGGTGTGAAGAATGAGTTGTAGAATAAAATCTTAGATTAGTGGAGAGAGGGATATAAAACAGACTATCTCTCAATCCCTGCCTCAAGAGATGAGAAGGGAGAAGTGGGCAAAGACATTTGTTGGAAAGTGCGAAGAAAGAAGTTGAGGCAGTTCATACCTCATGACTTCTGTTTTCTTTGTGTAATTAGAGACACTATTTCATGTGGCCTCTCCCCTTGGATTTTATTTTGAGTATCTGTCTGTAGCCTGAACCAAAATGCTGTGGGCAAGACAAAACTTTTAAGGACTCCTTCACACTTCATGGAAGGGAGGCCCCAGATGAAACTGAAAAACTAGCAATTACTGATGACAGCAACAAACACCCTCAGGGAGGAAGCTCTTCCCAGTCCCTGAAGAATCTGCAGAGAGGGAAGTTTGATTTCAAAAGATCATAGAGCACCAGGAGCTTCCCAGACACTACCAGACACACAGAGAAAGAGAATCAAGTGATTAATGGTTTGCCCCTTTAGAAGCAACTTCAAAAAAGTATCAAGGTTTTTGAATAATTACAAGTATTTCTAATATGCATTGAATACTCACTTTCTCTGGAAAGGATACAACATAAATGAGCCTTTTTATTTTTGGTTTACTAGTAGACTCAAATATTCTTGTATTCATTAAAAATCACACTGCCTATGATACTGGAGGCTACTGGGTATTAAAGATTCAGAGTTTCTGAGGGCTCTGTTAATTGGCTCTTGTGTCAGTTTTCTGCCTGCTGTTGAGCATGCTCTGTGTGGTATCTAGAGAAATCAATAGTGACATGTTATGAACTTTGATGGCAAGGTATCACTGTAGTTAAGCACCACTTTCCTCAAAGTTGGTGTGAGTTTTACTACTTCACCAAAGATTTACTGTGGACTCAGTCTGAGAGATTGTTTATAGATCTCCTTGGTGACTGAACAACATTAATTGATTTTTAAAAAACTATTTTCTGTACCAACAAGTAGAGGCCACCATTTTCTTCAAGTGCCACGAGGGCTCCATGCCAGTGATTGATTTTGTCATCAGTCCTTCTGGTAGCACTTTAAATTAGTGTTCCACATATGGATTTAATTGGAATTTAATAAGACACTTAACATATAATAAGTAAAAACAACATGATCCTGAAATCATGTTCACTGGAGATTAACCACCGCAGAGATACAAATCTGCACAAGTCAGTACTCTGATAAATATTCTTACAACATTAACTCATATGTAAACATTGTCTATCACTTCAAGTAAATGCAATTTTTCAGCTTTATTTGTTATTCTCTCTTGTAAATAAAGAGAGCTCTTTACTGCAACTAATCCATTCTGGTTTTGTTGATCAGTTCTGTAAAATTTAAGGTAAAGAAAAACAATGGTCAATCTAAATGTAAAACAGACTTTCTGGGTCAGTAAGGCTGGGATGGAATCTGAGAACTTGCACTTCAGACATGTTTCTAGGTGATGCTACTGGTATAGAGAACCCTGCTAAGGGAAAGCTGGGTATTAAAAAAAATATGTTGTTAAGTCTAAAGATAGGCTTTGGTGTTCTTTTCTGTCTATTCATTGCTAAAATCTACAGTGACAGGTTAGAGAAGGGGACAGATAGGGACTGTAATAGCTTGACAAGTAGAATTCACTACTCTCTATTGGTCCAGCTTCATGTTTGGGTAAGCCCAAACAACAAGGTCCATAAAGAAAACAACTAACATTTGTTTCTGAAGAAGGGAGTTGACCAAGCTCTGAGGCAATGATAAAGAGCAACTTGCCAGCCACTGGAGGATTTAGCAAGGATATTGAATTGCTACAGATTGCATAAACTGCAGAGGAGCCATCCTTGTTGAGTTTTGCTTAACTTTCAAGCAGAGGATTAAGTCTGTTGTTTTAAAACATCATGAAATGGTATTCTTGTTAGTCTTAAATGTCAGATTGCCATAGTGTAAGACCACTTAAGTATAGTGTTGCAATTAAGGAATAATCTTGATGAAATTTGCCTGAGAATTTACTGTTAACAACCGTCTTTATTGCTAATTGGAAGAGCTTACTGTGGGTGGCACCATTCTCTAGCAGGTGATCCTGGACTTTATAAGAATAAAAACAGCCAAAGGAAAAGAATAAATGAGCTGCACGAGTGCATTCACCTCTCTCTGTTTGTATGTATGGATGTGGTGTGACTAGTGTTTGAGTTTCTGCTTCAGCCTTCCTGAAATGATGGACTATAACCTTGAGCTATAAGCCAAATAAACTCTATTTTTCCCTCAAATTGATTTTTTTAGGGTGTTTGTTACAGCAAGAGAATCAAAACAGAGTATATGGCCAATTTTACAGCCACAGAAAACCTTAACTTATTTGCTTAAATGTATTCTAAGTCAAACATATAATTTGGATTTCACCTTTAAAAATATGTGTTTTAGTTTCTGACTATTATGAATAAGGCTGCTATGAATGTAGTTGAGCAAATGTCCTTGTTGTATGGTGGAACATGTTTTGGGTATATGCCCAGGAATGGTATAACTGGGTCTTGAGGTAGTGCTATTCCCAATTTTTTGAGAAAGCACCGTATTGATTTCCAAAGTGGTTGTACAAATTTGCACCCTGACACTATTGATAATGCTCTGTTCTGCTTGCAGACTGGAGCCTAGCCTAGCTGTCCTCTGAGCATCTCCACCCAGGAGTGCATCAAGCAGATGCTGAAATTCACAGCCAAGCATTGGGCAGAACACAGGGAGGCTTGTGGAAGAGTTGAGTTGGAGGAAGGAAAGAAGGGAGGGGACAGGAGCTCCACAAAAGACCAATAGAGCCAACTAACTAGGGCCTGGGGTGGGGGTGGGGGCCTTACAGAGGCTGAAGCATCAATCAAGGATGATGTGTGTACTAGACCATGGTCCCATATGCAGATGTAGCTGATGGGCAGCTTGGTCTTCATGTGGATTCTCTAGTAGGAGGAACAGGGGTCTTTCTCTGACATGGCCTCCGTTGCCTACTTTTAGATCACTTCCTCTTGGCAGGGCTGACTTGCCAGGCCACAAAGGAAGAGGATGAGCTTAGACCTGATTCACCTTGATGTGCTGGGGTGGGTTGGTGTGTGTTGGTCCTGTTGTCTGAGGAGTAGGGGAGGGGAAAGGAGGAGAGAGTGGAACCAGCAGGTAAGGAGGGAGGAGGCTACAGTTGGGATGTAAAGTGAATAAATGAATGAATTAAAAAAATTGTTTTACAATCCAGCCACTGGAACTTGCTCCACGAGGGACAAGGACTCGCTGTGTCCACTGCTGATTCCTTCAGCCTAGACCATGTCCCGAGCTCAGCAGACTCAGAATGTTCAGAGACAGAGGAAGAATAGATAATATCAGGCTGGAGAGACAGAAAGGCCACAGGGCAACAGAGGGCATCACATGCCCCACCGGGCAACAAGGAGATTTGACGTGCCTTTTTCTTCCTATAAAAAAAATGCCTTTTTCTTCCTATTAAAAAATGTTTCGATTTTGAAAAAAAAATTTGTTTTAGCAAAATGTTTACAAGTGAATTGCAAATAGGTAAAGGGTTATTTCTAAATGTGGCTTCTCTCTTTTTCTTACTCCAATAGGACTTTATGTGATCTTGATTTTATGTGATGAAAATAAGTAGCTGATGATATGGGCACCTTTTTTAAATTAAATTTTTATTTTTTATTAATTACAGTTTTATTAATTACAGTTTATTTGCCTTGTATCCCAGCTGTAGCCCCCTCCCTCATCCCCTACCAATCCTACCCACCCTCTCTCGTCTCCTCCTACGCCCCTCTCCAAGTCCACGGATGGGCGAGTTCCTCCTTCCCTTCCATCTGACCCTAGCTTATTAGGTCTCTTCAGGGCCTACAATGTCCTCTTCTGTGGACAAGCAAGGCTGCTCCTGCCTCAGGGTGGGGAGAGGTCAAAGAGCCAGCCATTGAGTTCACATCTGAGACAGTCCCTGTTCCCCTTACTAGGGTACCCACTTGGATACTAAGCTGTCATGGGCTACATCTGTGCAGGGGTTCTAGGTTATATCCATGAATGGTCCTTGGTTGGAGAAACAGTCTCAGAAAAGACCTCTGTGCCCAGATATTTTGATTCTGCTTCTCTCCTTGTGGAGTTCCTGTCCTCTCCAGGTTTTACTATCTCCCCCTTCTTTCCTAAGATTCCCTGCACCCTGCCCAAAGTTTGTTTGTGAGTCTTAGTATCTGCTTTGATACACTGCTGGGTAGACTCTATGGTAGGAAATTCTTTACATCTCTTAGCACATATTTTCATAAGATCAATTCTGCTTCCATTCTCATAAATATAATTTAATTATTTTGTATTGACTAATGAGACTTTGATGGTAAAACAAAAACAATGGATGATTTAACACCTTAATGGTTAGTAGGAATTTACAGCTCAGTATCAGGACTCTGGGTGTGCAAGTCCAATTTCTTCCCAGGGTGTGAAAGTGTGCCCCTATGAGTACAACTGGAACCTTTACACTTTCTCTTTCAATAAAGAAGCAGAACTATTGTCACACCACTGGGTGTACCCTATTCTTGAAAGAAACAGTGATGCAAAAAATACACCTCTTCATAGAATCAAGATCATATTGGAGGATTATGTTACTGATCAAGAAATATATACTCAGGCCCAGGGATGTCTTTATGAATAGGTAGAATCTTTGAGGATCAGGTTGGTTGAATTTAATGCTTATGGGAAAGGCTAAAGTCATTTAAACTGAATGGAAATTTATCTTTGGGATTTTCAGAAGAGATATTTGAAGAAATTTTGGTGTTTAGATTTTTTTCAATTAAATGTGCCATACAGTGTTTATTAGAATATTTATATTGTTCAAAATACAGACTTGAAAAACGTGTTGTAACTACTTCCATCACATTTTGGTTGAAGTTCATTTTCCTCAAAAGGTTGGGCTCATGCCTTTTATCCTCCCTCTTCTTACTGTACTGTTTTGCTATCCTCAGATGTTATAAACAGAATCATATAGAATGGGTCCCACTGAGCCTGTCATATTTCAGTGTTTTTGTTTATTTGAGAAGAAAAATTCTTTCTTCTTTTATTTATTATGCTGAGTTATATTCTATTGTATGGTCAAAGCATAGATTATTCATGAATTGTTATACATTTGATTATTTAAAAATTTAGAGATTATAGGTAAGGCTACTATAAATATTTATGCACAATTTTATATCAAAACAAGATTTTATCATTTAAATCTTTCCTAGACATGAAATTACTGGATTATGTAATAAGAACACGTTTAACTTTATATGAAATATCTTGTTGTCCAGTATATGTGTACCATTTTGCATTCCAGTTAACAACTCATGAGAGTTAGTACTTCCCAATCTTGTCATTATTTGTTATTATCTTTAATCACCCCACCTAGACTTCAGCTATTCAGTTTAAGGCATGATCATGTCTTATTATGGTTTTCATTTTCTTTTGTTAATTACTGATGATTTTGAGCATCACTTTTTGTGTCATATGTGCATTTTTGATGCAGCTTCTATTTGAATCCTTTGCTCAATTTCTACTGGGATGTTTATTTTTTTATGGAGTTTTAAGAGTTTTTGATATATCATTTTTGGAACTGTGCTTTGAAAATAATTTTGAGAGAGATTTGAAGGCTGAACATATTACTTGTTCTCTGATAGAAAGTTCACTACCATTCCCCAGTTGCCCTATTTTGCATTACCTGGTCCATATCTTAATGCTTATCTCTAAGAAGACAACTCTCTTCTTTTGATTCCTGTGGATAAAACTTTCATTCAGCCTGAAGCTAGGGAAATAAAGTCCCAGAAATGTTATGTAAAGTGGTATTAGGAGTCTAGAGAAAAGAGTAAGGCTAGGAATAGTTGGGTAAACTATAGGTTCCTGGACCAACTGAGAAGTGATTAGGTGAACCATCACTTCATGAATGTTATAAACATCCATCACTGGGACAATTGATAGAAAATATCATTAGGAGTTGCTTAAAATGGCACAAGAACAAGTGGGTTTCAGTTTGCCTTATATAATGATATTGCATAGTTTTTTTCAACATTGAAGTATAATTTTTTTATTCTATTGGCTTATGTTGAGTTATTGACAATTTAGATTGTTGTGTATTTTTATAACTTCATATCCTGAATCCATTGCTATTCATTTATAAAGATATTCACGATAATTTATCATCAACGGATAAACTGAGTAGTGAATAAGGCTCACTTGTGAAAAGTAAATGCTTCATCTCTTCTTCTCTCCCATTTCTTACTTTCTTCTTCTGTAGGACTAGTGAGTGTACTAATGCTTGTGTAATGTCCTATGTAATCTGGCCTTTGAAATGACTGGAATAAGGCTTCACTGTACTGCTATCAATGGTCCAAGACCTCAATGCTTGAAAATCCTACTTGTTCTTTGTCAGACATATTCAGTTTGTCCAGTTGTAATAATGTCTTCAAATATGAGTAGCCAGTAGTCAGCTCTCAACAAAATTGGCATAGAAAAAGAAGTGTACTTTTTTACCAAGTGTTGGTATGTCTGTTGGAACCCAGGAACGCTTGAAGGCCATTTATTCTCCTAATTTTTCCCATTGTCTTTATGGACTCCTTTCCCTGTGTGTGTGTGTGTGTGGTTTTTGTTTGTTTGTTTGCTTGTTTTTTGTTTTTGGCTAGTTTATGGCTCTCAATTGAGATAGGCAGGTGAAGAAACAAAGCATCTAGCTCTCACCATCCCCTTCACCCAAAGCTAGTTCTTGCACTTCATTCCCTAAATACTTTATTGGGTCTTCCTTCCAAATGAACAAGCCTGCTGTAATAATATGTTTGCACTACTTTGTCTCCATTCTGGGACTGTAGTACATCAGGTCTTGTTCCTACATGATCTCTGCTACTTTTGCAGGGTAGAATCCACACATTAGTTTTTGATCAAATTCCTCCTTTTGTATGGATAACAGATGTTGTTTAGCATCTCAAAACTTTTCTAAAGCAAACCACTTACCATTTACACAAGAAGAAATTTATTACACTTAACCAAAAGGATAAAACATTTCTACAGGAATTCTCTGTGCATTAGTAGACATGCCATGCCAGCTGGGGCTGAGTCAGTTACCAGCCCCTACAGACTGCCCCTTCTTGTATAACTCCTGAATAGTGTATTGTGACCTCTGCTCCCCCACAGACAAGAACCCCGAGAAAAGTCTGGTCTCACATATTGCAGTATTCTTCCTCTGAGATGACCTTTGGTTCTTCAGCCAATGTCTTCTTGAAAGTTGATTTTATGGTTTTTGCCTCCTCCAAATGCCACTTATTTATTTTGTCTTTCTAAGCAAATGGTCCAAGTAGTCCTCCAAGAGAAAGCAAAGAGGAATCAAGGTTAGATATTAAGTTTTATTTCAGCTATCCATTCACATCTTGGACTTTTGTAAGCATGGGGTTTCTATACAAGGCCACTTCAAGTACCAGGAGGTATGGAAATTATATAGCTTCAAAAACTAATCTCTTCTTAAGACACTCCCATGATGTCTCTCTCCAAACGAGTCAGGTCTTTTCCCTTCTTTCAGTAGCACACTTAGAATTCTACAGTAGTTAATGAATATAATAGTCTCACCATTCAGATTGAGTATGGACCTCTGTATGTTATAAAAAACACATGTCTGTCCTGGTGTTGTATAATTGATGACCATTATTGTTACTGTCAAGAGAATCCCATTGCCTGGAAGCTTGTTCCATTTCTTCAATGATAAAGTTATTGTCCCAGGTGCCACCATCTTCTGAATGACCTGCTGTGTACCAGTGATTGGCTCATCCACACAGCAGTAGGTAAGATCTGGGTTCTCCCTCACTTTCTTTCTTTCCTGTTAGCTTGTATTCAAAATGGTGGCATGCCTCCCTGATGGAGACAGAACCAATGAGGTTATTTAGCATTAGGGAGGGGAAACACCCATATGACACTTGGTTGTACTCTCTTTGATTATTATGATGTTTGTGAGTAACATTTATTGTAATTTTTATTGCAAAATTGTAATGTAATTTTGCAAGCAGATTTGTGTTCCAGTCCTTTGTCCATCATCTCTATTTTGGGGATTTATAGTATTTATATTCTCACCTAAGAGCCAAAGAAATTCAACATGCTTATAGAACTGGATTAGATTTTTTTTCCTTTACAACAAAAAT
Organism: Pachyuromys duprasi; assembly: GCA_028658305.1. Taxonomy (NCBI): domain Eukaryota; kingdom Metazoa; phylum Chordata; class Mammalia; order Rodentia; family Muridae; genus Pachyuromys; species Pachyuromys duprasi. Next base: position 51,986,134 of record CM053764.1, read on the forward strand.
AGATATTTGAATTCCATGGGCAAATTTTGAGGTTCACTACTATGTCACCAAAGAACTACAACAAACAAAAGGAGTCTGCTCTTTAGATGGTAAAATGCTAGCATGTGGGCACATCTGTGAATCAGAACTACAAACACGGTTTGCTACTTTAATCTTGAAATTAGATCAAGCCATGCAGCATAACAGGACTTGGATTGGCTTGTAACACACACCTGTGTTCTCCTGGAGAATCAGCTGAGTCTCTGTCCTTCAAGTCCTTCAAATAATAGAAATATTGTTGGAAAGAACTAAGACTGGATCTTACAGACTCATGAGAGTGTTTAGGTGGAAGGACCTTGGGTATCACCATTTCCCTTCAGCTTTCATATGCATAGGCACAGGCTGAGGGGGTCCTGCAGCATGGTGAGGAAACTGTCTGGAGAACTAAGTCTCAGGAACAGGATGGGTGTTGGCAGTTGCTTCTGCATCTTTGTCTTAATATCACAAAGATAGACCATGCCCAGTACCTTCATCGTACAGTAGTATGTTACTCTGGGAATCCCTTTCTTTCTAGTAATATCTATAGGCAACTTATGGTATTGTTTAGGGCTTTGACAGGCTGTCTGTGTGAGAGGACTGGAAAAATAGTGCTGATGCAGCCTTCATACCTTTACCCAGAAAGAGATGCACTGTCAGGAGTCAGCATTGTGGACACTTTAATCATAAGGCTTGTCTACTTTAAAAATATTATTATTTTATGCATGATTGCTGCATCTACATCATTTCTGTACTTGTTCAGAAATTCATAGTTACCTATCTACCTGCCTGCTTAGGTATCTGCTCACCTATATATTTACATACACCTACCTACCTACCATAAGTGGTTCTAGGGGTATCTCCCAGGGCCTCATACATGTTAGGCAAGTATACCATTATTGAGATATACCTGCAGCCCCCTTTTAATGAATTATATTTGGAGATAAGGTCTTGCTATGTAGCCCACAATGGCCTGAAACATACAATATTCCACTCTTATCCTCCCAAGTACCTGAGATTACAGGCAGCAGTACTTTGAACAGATCTTATTTTTTAAATGACTTCTTAGTTTCCAAAGTACTCTTTAAAATTAAATTTTTAATTAACAATAAATTTTATTTCATTTTTGAGTTAGAAATGAAAAGCAATTGGTTTCATTGTGACATTTTCACACTTATGACGTATGTGCCATCACACTTAATTCTCACTCACCTGTCCACTTTCCTCACTAGTGCCCTTTTTACCTCTGTTTTTTCCCTTTATTCCCCGACTAATCCTGTCTTCTGCATTTGGTCACATGTATTGTCTCCTCTCTCTTTTCACTTTAGACATTTTTTTATTCTCTTTCATAGTCATCTTTCTACTTTCTTGTCACATATATACACATAATACACATGTTTATATAATTTTAAATCTCAATTTACACATGAGATGAACATATGGCATTTGTCTTTCTTAGTCTGGTTTATTTCTGTTGAAAGAAATGATCTCCATTCTAGCCATATTTTCCTGAATCTTGTCACATTTTTGCTTTTCTTTACACACAAATATAATTCCATTGTAGGTATATGCCACTTTTTAAATTTTCCGTTTAGTTTTCAATGAGCACCTAGGTTAGTTCTATAGCTTGGCTACTAAACATAGCCCAGCACCTGTATTATCAGGTGTCTCTGCATCTCTATAGTTAGCTGACTTAGAATTCACTCAGGTGTGTAACTCAGAGTGGCTCATCTGAAAATAGAGCCAGCCTCATTTTCATCTTTTGAGGAATCTCCATTCTTCTCTCCAGAGAGGTATATATCTCCAGCAATGTATATTTTCACCAACAGTCTGTAGGGATCTTTTCTACGTCCTTGACAACATTTGTGTTTATTTTCTTGATTATAGCCATTCCTATGAGGGCAAGATGAAACCTCAAAGAAATTTTAATTTACGTTTCATTAAACATTTTAACCATATTTCAAGTCTTTATTGGCCATTTGTGCTCTTTCCTTTGAGAACTATCTAATTTATTAGACCATTTATTGATTGAATGGTTGGGTATTTTGGCATTTAATATTAGGAGCACTTTGTGGGGTCTAGATACTGTCAATTTTTCCATTCTGTGGGCTGTCTATTCCCTCTAGTAATTGAGTGTTTTGTTTGCTCTGTAAAAGCTTTTAAATTTTGTACTCTTTTATTTCTTCAGAGATTTTATCACAAAGAGATGCTGACTTTTGTTGAAGGCCATTTCTGCATTTACCAAGATAATGACATGATTTTTGTCCTTACATTTATTTATGTTCCAGATTGCTTTTATTGATTTATATATGTTTAAACATCCATGGATTTTTGGAATGAAACCAATTTAGTCATGGAGCTTGTTCTTTTTAATGTGTCTTGAATCTGACATGCAAGAATTTTAATAGGAAATTCTGAGTCTATGCTCACCAGAAAAACTTCTCTATAATTTTTTTTGTTAGGTCGTAATCTGGTTTTGATATGTTGATTCATAGAAGACATTACATATCTCTCCATTTCTACTTTAAGGAGTTAGTTTTAGCTCTTCTTTGAAGGTTTGGAAATCCGTGCTTTTTTTGTTGTGAGAATTTGATTACTACTTAAATCTCATTAATTTCTTTTATGCTTTTGATTTAAGTGCGGTATGTCATATATGCCCAGAAATTATCCACCTCTGGGTTTTGTTGAAATATAGGTTTCATAGCATTCCCTAAGGACACTCTGGTCTTCACTGGCTCCTGTTCTGTCACCTTTTTATATCTAATTATATTATTTTGTCCCTGTGTTTAAGTGTTTGTCATTTCAAAAAACACAACTATTTGTTAAATTTATTCTATGTATTGCTTTTAGTCCTTCATTTATTAATTTCTGCCCTGATACTTACTATTTCTTGTCGTACACTAATATGGGTCTTCCTTTGTTCTAATGCCTTGAGTGACATTCTTATGTTATTTATCGTGTATAAGCATATTTAAGTAAATGTTTTCTCTTAGAATTGCCTTATCTGTACTCTAAACAGTCTTATACATTGTGTTTTAATTTTCATTTGATTCTAGGAATTTCCTCACTGATTTCTTCAATAAAACATTGGTCATCGAAAAATATGTTACTCATACTTTGAGTATCTCTTCAGTTTCTGTAGTTTTTCTTGCTATTTATTTCTAGTTTTATTTAACTAGTTCTATTATTGCACTGCTTTACTGAGACTTCTGCTTTCTTCTGTCCCACGAGGGGTCCATGTGGCTGAAGCATTGCTTGACCCTGGTTACCCTTTTATTCAGTGGTTTTGCTATTTTCCCCCTCCTCTTTTCTCTGCAGTTTTTCAGCTGTTCTATCTCAGAATTTGTGGATTTCTGATGCTCCTCTTCTCCTTTTCCCCTTGAAATGAAATCTACTTTTCTTGCCCTACCTCTCCATTCACAACCACATGCAAGCAGCTACTATACCTATGCCAGTACCTTACCTGGAAGTTCCCAAGGTTCTATGAAAAGAATGGAAAACCACTTTTTTTTTTGAAAAGAAAAAAAATTAAGAAAGAAGGACATGGACCCAAACTCATAAAGGAAAACAAACAAATAAACATTAATCCCATGCTCCCCTTCACATGCAGATTATAGCCTATAATGTGTATATATGTAAATAGGTGTTAAGTGTTAGCAAACAGTTCAAAAATTTAGTAGTATTAAGTGGTGAGGAAGGACAGAGTTCAGGCAAGGAGATGCTTGAGTAATGACCGAGGATATAAACCCATTTCCCCTATTTTTGGTGGTAGTTATGTGAAGTCATCTCTCTGTGTATTGAAGTAGCTAGTCCCACATTGTACTCAAAAGGGTTCCAACATGTGCTAGTCCTTTGACAGAAAAAAAAATGTTAGAATTGGGCTTTCTTTTTAATTCCATTGACATCAGTGCGCTTGAATCAGGCACAATTTATCAGTGAATACATTGGTGAGAAGTGGTCTGCTTAGGAAAAGTGAGCTCTCTTCTTTCAGATTTGCTCTAGGGAAATGGTTTCTGTGTCCTGAGATATTTTTGGTTTTGCTTCTGTTTAAAACGTTGTCAAATCATTCCATTATAATGTTAAATAACTTAACATCTAAATTGCACTGCTATATGTAAAGTCTGACTCAAAGAAAAAGAAAAAGGAAAACTGAACAGCCTTACTACTTGATTTGCCATGTTTATAATCATATATGTATTCAAAACGTCTATTTTTCTATGTCATAATAACTTATTGCATGTGTGTGTGTGTAACTCCTACATTAAACATTTTACTGGACTGACTGAGTACATTGATTGTAGAGAATTTGAATACTACAAGTCTAAAGCCATAACTAAATAGCCTTTTATTACCAACCTCTGTGTGTGACCTAACATCTCTGTGACTATTAGAAAAATCCTTTTGCAACGCACAAAAAGACCCCTGGCTTCTACCAATGCAAAGTCAGAGAATATCTTCAGACAGCATCTGAGGCCCAAAGCAGACACTGCCTCAATTTGCTGGACCCCTCATACCTGATAGTCCAACTACTGTATTTTAAAAATGCCTGTATGATTTCCTTGGCTCTGTTAACATAAAAACTTCATGAAACTGTTACCAGGTTGAATGAAGCATGGCATGTGGAGTAATCTGGATCTGTGTCCAAATAGTCTATCTGTTATCTATCTTTTATTGCTTTGAGAAGAGAACTGTGAATATGTGTGTATGTATTTTATGAGTTATAAGTATTACTGGCCAGTGAGTATTAGAACACAAACACCAATTTGGATGAAAAGGTCTTAGTATGTTTACTTAATAAGACAACTCCCTTTCAGTTTGCATGTGGGCTGCTTGGCTGAGCCTGAAGGCTCATCTGGAATCCTCTTGCCGAGTGGCCCATTCACTGAGAACTGGAGGGAGCTAATTAGGCAGTAAGAATGAAGACAGAGAAATATATTTGTTCACAAAAGGGTGATCAGAATGAGAACCCATTTGAGGAACTGTCTGATTATAGACTACGTTGTCTTAAAATGAGATGTTTTACACTTATAATGAACTTGGGATTGGGAGGCTGATGCAGGAGGATCAAAATTTCTGGGTCAGCTTTAGTTGAAAAATGAATGAGGTCAGCCTATGTAATTGGACTCTTTCTCAACAGCAAACCAATAAACAAACAAATATTTCACACACTGCCACAATTCTAAGAAAGTGCTGATTTTATGTGGAATCCAGGGTTTTTGACTACTTAACAGCCGAGTGGAAGCTGTGAGAAGATGTGTTAAGTTAAAGGAACTAGCTAGGTAGGGGATTAACTAACAAAAGGTAAAAATTATTCATCCTTTTATTTTAAGTAGACATTGGTATGGGAAATAGACTCTTTGCTATGCTTGCTTCCTCCCCCCCCCCAAGGCCTTCATTTGCCTGTCCTGGCTCCACTAAGTGGAATGTTCTCTAGTGGTGGAGATATGCCATCTGTGTCTTTAGGGCATCAGCCACTATCAGTTACAGACCCCTAATCAGGTGGATGATATGACTGAAGAATTGGATTAACAAATTTAACTAATTTAAATTTAAATAGTCACTTGGGCACATGAGAAAGAACTTAGTACTTCTATAATAGAAGTTGGCATTCCTAACAAGAAAATCTGAATTCTTAAGTGCTCAGAACCTTAATCTGTTTGAGTGGTTACATGGCAAATTCAAGGGAGAAATTCTACACCAAATCCCGATTTTGATCTTATATTGACTTCAGTTGACACACAAAATTGTTACAACACATACATACATACACACACCCGAAAATTACCTTAAAGCTATAAGTATAAGGTAGATATACAAACCAAACGAATCTTTTGCTTGATTTGAGCCCTGTTCTTAAGATAACTTACTACACATATGAAAATATTCTCTAAGAAATAAATCAAAATCCAAAAACACCTAGTGAGTTTTGTAATTTTTTTCCTTTCTACCAGGTTACAGAGAACATAGAATGTTGTCTTAAACTTCATGCTCCCACTGTGTGTGTGTGTGCTCCTAGTAATTTA